>OX451738.1:1576931785-1577531785 GCA_948472305.1 Vicia faba | reverse complement strand
TAGATTCAGGAGGATTTCCCCGAACCGAGTCTCTTGCGCATGGAAGTCCTGGTTATCTTGTTGGGAAGCCATTGCTGAAATAAACAGCGAGAGAGGTAAGTGACCTGCAACAAGGATACTTGTTATGCAATGATGTATATGACATGCATGTAATGTTTTCAAGGACCTCGCGGGATAACCAAGAAAATTTGTTAGAATTTGAATCCGATAGCTTGAGTGAAGGGGCTTCATGTTGTTGAGAGCCCTTCTTCAAGGGTCAAAGGCTCACCATATCAAGTGGGTCATAGCCCCTGACAACCTTGGCTCGGGGAACTTTCTTCAAGTGTCAAAGCTCACCATATCAAGTGGGTCATAGCCCCTGACAACCTTGGCTAGGGGAACATTCTCCAGGAGTCAAAGCTCACCATATCAAGTGGGTCATAGCCCCTGACAACCTTGGCTAGAGGAAAATAAATCCTCTTTGCCCCTTGCTAGATGTTTGATTTATCATGACCTGCATCACAAGCCTTTGAGATCCTTGAACTGGGTTAGGATGTATGCAATGGTATGATGTCATGATGCATGGGGTAATATGAGTAAACCCTGTTATGAGTCCCAATTAAGGACTGCAAACAGAACCTGCAAGAAACTCAGTACACTCTGTTATGAGTCCCAATTAAGGACTATAAACAAAACCTGCGAGAAACTTAGTAAACCCTGTTACGAGTCCCGATTAAGGACTATAAACAAACCCTGCAAGTAGTTCATGTGTCAGATAACAAACATTCAAGTAGTCAAGTACGAAGGCACACAAGCCACACAAGAGAAGCCCTTAGAGTTTAGGCCAGCATGGGGTCTGGGTATTACCCTCTTTCAGTTTGTTGGTTCATACCTGTCCTATCAAAGTAACCGGGTTCTTAGAGGATCCCCATATCATTGACTACCCTCAATCGGTCATAACTCCAGCATCACAATCTTTTCTTGCGGCCAGAACCATCACGAGAGTTTAGCCTCAATGGGCGTAGCATACTGCTACTGTTCTAATGGCCAAGTTGTGTCATTTAAGGTTCTAAGGTTGTTGGTGCTTAATGACTCCTTGGAAGACCCATATTCTCCTCGTTGCGACACAAGGGATATCGGTACAGACCAAGGTGCCACACCAACGTAGCCACTGCTTCACCCGTGTCGGTCTACGCCGGACAGGTCCCTCACAGCTTATGCTACCTAAACAGGGTATCCCCAGATCCGGGTTAGGATCTATGTAACTCCGATGCAGCCCATAATAATAAAGCAAACAAACACAGCAATTGAAAACACAAGTGATCTTAGTCCTAAGGTACACCTCACTTTATAAAGATCCCCAGCAGAGTCGCCAGTTCTGTGATCGGTGGATCTGGAACTGACTGTTTAACGCTGGTTCGCGAAATGTCGCGGAAGCAAGAGTCGCCACCGTCTTTTATTTTCTCCAAATGGAAAGGACAAAAGCACAGAAAAATTCCTTATAGAGATTGCTCTCGGTTCGGGAGGTAGATTATAGAAAGGGAAGGTGTTAGCACCCTTTCTATCCATGGTTATCCATGGGCTCTTAGATACTTGCTCATTGTGTTTTCAAAAATGGTTTGTTTGCTTTTCAACTGTGGGTTTTAAAAAAGTTTCTTTGAAAATTCCAGTTCGACTCTTGTATCAGTCCTCAAGAGTGTTTGAAAGATTGCTTTCGAAAGCTTTTTGAAAAGGTGTCGGTGTGAAAAGTATTTTTGATTTGTTTTGAAATTAGAGCAAGTATCTAGAGTCGTCTACCTACCCTAAGGAATTCGTCTGTGTAGATGTCCTTTAAAGTAGTGCCATCCCACCATTGAGAGGTAGGTAGCACCACCGTTGGAGGTGTTCGGATCAATTCGAGGTTCGGGACATGGTGATCACCAGAGCAATAGGAAGATACCTTAGAAGCTACCCTCATGCCAGGTTCCCGGATCATGAGGACTTACTAAGACATCCTCTACTCGACGATCACCTTTCGAGGCAAGGCAACAGTGAGGCGTACCCTAGGGGTGGTGTGTGATTTGTGTGTCAGATTCATTGCATTTATCTTGTCATATCAAGGTGTTCTATCGTTTGTTTTTATTTATTGTCATTCATTCTTGCATGCCTTGATTAACAGTTAAAAAAGTACGAGAAAAATAAAGTTCTAAGCTATTACAAAAGGCGCGGGTCCACATCGCCAAAATTTCTTGAACCCGATTTGACAGGAAAATAAAGAAGTAAAGGAAAGTAAAGTGCAAGAAATTAATTTACAAGGCCTTGGGAGAGATACATAAATATTAAAAGAAATAAAATAAATATGCGGATTAAATAAGAATTAAAACGAGGGCGTTGGACCCTTTTAAACTAATTGAATTAAGCGATTAAATTAATTAAAATTAAAAAGAAAAGGAATTGTTTTTGGTATTTTTTGGTATTTAGGATTTTAACGAAAAAAGAATTAATTAAAATAAGAAGCTAACCCTAATTCTAGTTGTTTTTAATTTATTATGAAAACATATTAAAGTTTAACCTAAAACTAACCCTAATTATTTTACATGCAATTTTTAATTTATGAAAATAAAAATAAATAATATTTTAACAATTAATTACTATGGAATAAAAGAAAAAGATAAAAATTAATTAAACCCTAATTCTATAAGTTTTGAGTTTTAGTAAAAAAATATTAAGATTAAGACCTAAATTTAAAACTAAATGAATTGATGAATTTATTTACAAAATACTAGTTAAAAAAATATTTATTATTTTTTTGTATATCTTTTTCTGATTTTTTATGTTTTTTATATATTTATGAAAATATTAAATTAATTAAAAAAAACAATAATTAAAGAAAGTGAAAATAATAAAAAAAACAAAGAATGAAAAAGTTTGCAAACCTAGGGGGTCTGCCCCTAATTTTGGAGGGTTTTCTCTTAGCAATCTGGGCCCAATAACTTTGGCCTCTTTGACTTTTGCCATTAGCATGCATAAGCGTTGACCAGGGTTTACCACGTTCTCCAAATCTGTGCCTTTGAATTGATGAAACTGAACGCGTGGACGGTTTGATTTTGAAGGTGTACGGTGCGTCTTTACACTGAAACTGCATAGGAACATTAAATGGAAAATAATATGAAAGGGGGTGAGGACCTGGGGCTCGAACCCAGGTCCTGAACATTACCACTCAAGCGCTTCACCAACTGTGCTATTTTGTTTATCTGTAAATAATATAATCAATAAATATAATAAAACAAAATAACGCGTTAGTGCTTTCTGCGCGCGAAATTTCAAACGCCCCAATCGTGGATGGCCACCTAAGCGTCTTCCTCGTTGGCTTATTTTTTTCTGAAACACAAACATTGGCAACGGTTTTGTTAGTGTTCCCTTAGGCCAGTTTCTGAAAAATAGCGACTAGCCCAGGGATGCTCATAAATTGAGCGCGAGAGTGGCTTTATGATCATCCAATCATGTTGGTTTTAATGGTGGTATTCAGGTGCCTTAATTTTACCATATCAAGAAACGCCCAATTTGGACCTCCAAGAACCCTAATCTGCATCCATGGTAGAATCACATATGGTATACAAAAATGCAATTAAAATAGATGGTTAGCTTCAGAACACATCATATAGTATGAATACACAAACAAAATGCCATGAAAATGCCTTAAAATTGAAACACGAGTATGCCTTTTTATGAGAAAAATTCGATTTATGTACAATGATTTAAGGCGTTAAGGGTAGTGTTCTTGATCCAGGCACGTTGCTTGAGGTCCCAGGGATGCAATGGAATGGATTTCTTGGCTTCAATCCACCTGCAAATGTGTTTTCATATTTGAGTTTTCAAGCAAAATTTTCAAGTTTGTGTAAGGATTTCTGGCGCAGCTTTGTGGTTAGGAGGCATTAGGTCTTGATCCAGCTTATGTATGGAGTGAATTAGGTCAAAGAAATCAATCAAAAACCTTGGCATTCATGTCTTGCAAGATTTGATTTCCAAAAATCTTTTCAAATATTTTTCATGCCTATTTGGTACAAATCATGGCCAATTGTCTTCAATTCTTTCCAAATCCAGCTATGCACGAAATATTGAGTATACATTATGCATAAAAAGATTTAAAACCTAGGTTTAGTATTTTTCATGTATTTATTTTAATTTAAATGAATTATTAATAATAAAAATCCAAATAAATAAATAAAAAATGAAGAAAAACTTCCCTTTGGGCCAAATGGTCGTGCACATGCCTTGGATAATGAATTGTGGAAGAAAAAGAGGCCCATTAGCAATTTTAGGTCATTTGAATCAATGTTGACTTTTCAAAATATCCAAAAATTTCCCAACTTCCACGAGGCATAACTTGCTCAATTTTTAAGCTTTGCTCATGTTATTGGACATTTTGGAAAGGTCTTTGAGTCCTCTAACCAATGACTTTGGTCCCATGTCATTTTGATTTACCAATCTCAAGTTATGGCCTTTGACTTAAAGTCCCTTTTTGTTGACTTTTGAAAATGACCTATAATGTTGAAATTGATAACTTTTTGTGAGAGCATTTCTTGGACTTGAAGTGTGAAGAGGAGTTGTAGGAAATGTCTTTCTCTTCAAAATGAGCTTTGGATGGAATTTTTCTGGTAATCCATGTGAAAGTTATGCCCTGGTCAATTTACAGTTGACTTTTTCAGCTGTCCAAATAAGGAAACTTTTGCATCTTGATGATTTTTGAGCCAAGCTTTGAGAATCATGATCAAGCATTGATCAAATGATGTTTGTGGCTTCAAAATGAGATGTTGACCAAAAATTTGAACTTTTGACTGCCAAATGACCATTTTACCCCTACAGTTGACTGTAGTGCAATTAGGGTTTATGACTGTGCAATTTTGTGCTGAAAGTCTTGAAACTTTGTATGAGGATGCTTGACCATATTTGTAGGCATGTGGGACTTGATTGGACCCTTGGAAACTTCATTTTCTTGATCAGAACAAAAACCCTAATTTTGACTGTTTAGGAGGCCCTTGAACTGTGCAACCCTTGGGGAATTTTGAAGCATGACTTGGCAATTTTGAAGAATATGGGAGGGCAAATTTTGGGGTACAACACTATCGTCACCGACTTATCGACTAGTTGGCAAGGGAAAAGTCCATAACAGTTCGGGAGATTTACTTCATAATAACCGCTTCCGGATGGTCACATGAAAGTATCGGTTGACATTGCTTTAGATATGGATGCATTGCTGCCGGTACCTGACATTATTGCTGAGACCACATTGCTGCGAGATGCAATTGGATCTTTTGTTGCATGGCCATCCGACCTCATTTTCATAGATGATCAGGTATGTTGAAAACAATTATGAATCTTTAAGTCTTCAACTGTCAATTCTGACCTCATTTATTTCCACGGTAATTATAGACTCCTACAACACCCGCATCTAAGGGTAAAGGGATTTTGCGGCACGACGAGTCTGACGTATCACCAAAAGAGGTACGTTTAAAGTGTTAATTATATGATCCGAATAAAAAACTGCATAATTTTATAATTTAACTGAGTTTATATGATTTTTAGGTACCTTTTCATGGGTCACAACAAGTGAGCCAGAAAATCGTTGGCGTACCACCCAAGAAAAGGGTGCCTACTAGATTTTTCCCTCGATATCGGCAGTGTCTTGAAACAATAGTGGGAACAACAAATTTGATGGATGGTGGTATTCGTCAAATGGATATGGATCAAGGTATTTTTGGTTTTCCTTGCACCGAAATAATTGGACATGAGGACGTGGAACAGATTTTCCGTCATAAAGAATTGGGCGTCAGTATTTTGCACGCATACATCCGGTAACCCCATCTTTATATTATGTAATTAGCTGAAATCTTTTTTAAACATTTTCAATGAATATACTCTAATATTAATTATGTTTTTATTTAAGGCTGTTATATGACAAATTGATGCGCGGGAATCAATTGTCAAACAGATTCCATTTTGTGTCTTCCTCCCGTGTCAGCGGAGCGACAATTGGTAGGGAACCGGATTCAGTAAGAGAGCACTTAGTCGAAAGATTCATGGCAACTGACAGTACAGAAAGCTTATATCTTTGGGTGTATAATACTATTCCTACAGGGTTAGATTTTCATTCTAAGTTCATTTTAATATTTGTAATTTTTGTGTAGAAAAATTTCTTCTAAACTGTTGTTTTAATTTATAGACGTCACTGGTTGTTGGTTGCCATCGATCCTATAAAAGAAGTGGTCTATTATCTGAATTCGGTTGACGGTGATTGGACAAATTATACGGATATGAAGTTAATGATTGATACGTAAGTGAGATTATTCTAAATATTTGTGTGTATTTATGTATTTAATTATTTCCGTGACATTGTTCTAAATATATATTTTTATTTTGTTAGAGCGATACAAGTATTCCGGTGTCAAAGAGAAGCTCAGGTACGACGGTCTAAATCAAACAACATTAATTGGATCAAAGTGCAGGTATATTAATTTCTACTATTTTGCTTATAATATTTACGCTATTTGATAAAACAATACAACTATATATTCTTATTTGTTTTTCTATGTAGTGTCCTTAACAGCAAAACGATATAGATTGCGGATACTTCGTTATGCGGTTTATCAAAGAAATCATTCAACTGAATCAAATAGAGATTCCAGTCACGGTATGAATTTATAACTTAGGATTTGTTTTATTATTTCTCGGATATTCCATATAATTTTTTACTTTTAACTAAATCATGCATATTATGTTTTCTTATGTAGTACTTCGATGAGTACAAATGTGCATATTACACGAAACTTCAGTTGGAAGAAACCAAAGAGGAGTTGTGTCAATATTTTATTGAGCAGAGAATAATATAAGGACTGGTTTAGTTGTTGTTAGGGTTGATTTTGTAAGACCGATTTTGAGTTACAATACTGATAACAATGGTTTATATATAATTTGAGATACAAACATAATTTATGATTGATTTTGAGCAATGATAGTTTCTTGTTTATGGTTTCTTGTGTTATACTTGTGTACTAAAGTAGTTGATAGAATAAAATGAATTTAGTGAAAAGTATTGAGTATTGGTTTTGTTATATTGAGTATTGGTTTTGACTCAGAAACCGTAAACCATGGATAAGACATGGATGTATTCCAATCGATTGTCGAAAGAGTACGAGAACGGGGTATCGGAATTACAATGCATTACCGTTATTTATGAATTACAGGGTATGGCAACTGGTTTATATAAATAATATGCTGCAAACAATGCAGGTATATGAATTATATAAATAATACCTCTAAAAAAACACCTATGAAAGCGCTTTTTGGAGAAAAGCGCTTTCATAGGTAGACCTATGACAGCGCTTTTTCACATAAAGCGCTGTCTAAGGTAAACATATGACAGCGCTTTTCCAAGAAAAAGCGCTGCTAAAAGACAACCTATGAAAGCTTTTTTCCAAAAAAAGCGCCACCAACGAAAGCGCTTTTTCATAAAAAAGCGCTGCCAAAAGCCTACTTAAGAGAGCGCTTTTTAGAAAAAGCGCTGCCAAAAGCCTACTTAAGAGAGCGCTTTTTAGAAAAAGCGCTGCCATAAGGGTACTAAAGAGAGCGCTTTAAAGAAAAAGCGTTGCCATAAGGGTACTTAAGAGAGTTCTTTTTAGAAAAAGCGCTGTCATAAGTAGACCTACGAAAGCGCTTTTCATTAAACAAAAAGCGCTGCTAAAACCTATAGCAGCGCCACCTTAGAAAGCGCTTTTAAGCGCTTTTAAAGGCCAAAAAAAGTGCTTTCGTAGGTCTTTTTTGGCGTAGTGAATGTAAGATGAAATGAGGAAAGTTTATCTCAAATTACAGCTTTCTATGCTCTCTTTGATATTCTCAAACACTTGAAACTTGGTTTGGAGACGAAAATTTCATTGAAAATGGTTGATGTTTTGTTGAGGGTTTTGGTTATGGGGAGAAATGAAAGAAAATGAATGAAATAGTTGGAGGGGTGAGCATGCAGTAATCAATTATAACAAGGGTAGTTTCGGATATGCATATCTGAAACTACCTCTAAAATTTTAAATCCAAAGTTTAAATATTAAAACAATGAAAAATTGTATCTTCGGATGTGCATATCTGAAACATACTGAAAGGTGCGTTCGGATATGCACATCCAAAGACTATTTTCGAGTTTTCAGAGGTGTAACTCAACATAACAAAGTGAAGAAAGAAATTCTCATTCAAAATATAACCTTCAAGTTAACGAAAGGGCGACTTAAGAAGGACGAAAGACCAATTGTATCTTGTTCGCCCCTCTCCCAGGATTTCTTCTTATTATACCACTACATAGGTGATGATGTGTCATGTTAAGTGACAATGTGTCATGTTAATGGACATTGTTATTTGTCCATGTTGATGCCACAAACACGAAACTTTAAACACAATTTAAATAGTAGTTAAAATTTTAATTTTTAATGTATATTAAACTATTGTCATGGAAAACTTAAAATCAATTGGTATTGTCAATTGGCTTAAGTTTCGTTAAGCCATCTCAATTTGTAACTGTGCAGGATATCAGATATAGGAGCGCAAGTTCGAATTTGCGATATCTCATTTGTTCCCTTTTAAAGGGTGAATTTCAGCTACTAAACTACTTGACAAAAAAAAATGAAACTATTGTTAAGACTATGTGATGTTGCATGGACTTAAACAAGTCATGAACGATATTGATTAATATGACACATAATGACCCTGATCGTGATACTTAATAGATGAAATATTTTGTTTGACATTAAACTAGTGGGATACTCGTGCGTTCGCACGGGCACTGGTGTGATACGCGTATTTGTTCACGGATATAAAAATATTTTCATCAATAATACATTATTTTTGTTTATAAAAATATTTTTATCAACAATATACTTTTTCGTTTACAAAAATATTTGAATCAATAATATATTTTTTCTATTTACAAAAATCACATCATTTATTAAAATATTTAGATCAATAATACATTTTTATTTATATAAAATTATTTTTGGATATCATTTATAAATAATTTGGATAACGATAAATTTCTTCTTATATATAAAAATAATTTGGTTCAACAATAGAAATTTCTCTTATAAAATTAATTTGATAAACTTTTTGTGATAACATATAAATGATTATATGATTTTTTAAATGAATTTACCCTATTATAATAAATACTTGACATGTATTATTTTAGTTTATTTTAATTGAAAATTTATGATTCATTTAATCTAACAAATTATTATTATTTTTGAAAAAAATAGTGTTAAAGAATTTCTTGTTGTCTCAAGACATATTCAGTAATTTTAGAAAAATAATGTGTTGAGAAATGCCATTAACCCCTCCAAATTGTTGTAGTATTAGCAAGCCAACTCCTACCTAATATTGTAACTAAATATCATAAGAATCTGCAAAATTTTAAGATAAAATGGATGAATTAGGCATAGAAATCTGACAGTAAGTGAGTTCAAATACTATAACTGAAATAATCTAATGATGCTAGCTTTTGTTTGCTGTTGAGAGAGTATCAACCAATGTTTTACACTTTCTCATAAGAAATTATTCACCAATACATTGTAATACAGTCCCAAAAACTTGCCTTAATGTTCTTGTGTATACTTCTTTATAAAATAAAAAGGAGGAACTAACTTGACTAATACATTGTATATACTTCTACAAACCACAAAATTTTCAGTATGATACTCCCTAGATGCACATCAAAATATGAAAATTAGTCTGCAACTTCAGTTGATTTTTCTCATCGGCAACATATCTATATTTGAGAAGGATGGGTGAAAAATATCATAATGGTTTAGAAACTAAATCCTTTTGAAACCAAGTTGTAGTAAGTGGGCATTACTCGTATCTTTTGAAAAAATAAATAGTAATTTTATTAGCTGCAGAAGCTAGTAACACTTTAAATAATACCAAATCAAGTTTTTTACTATTTCACTATATATTTCAACATTTAATACATACAAATTACAATACAATAAATGACTTAACACAAATTACAAATCAAATTTTGTCTTCAAGATAAAACTACTCATGTTTTTCTATAATATTTAGAACATGATATCATGAACAAATTATTGGCATGGTCATCATAAAATTAGTGTTACTAATAGTAGATTGTGGAAAATAGTGGACCACAAAAAAATTACTGTGTTGAATACCAGACATCATTGAAGGTAAATATCCAAGAGACATAGCAATTAAAAGAAATAATATATAGATAATGAAACTTGTGCCCCGTTGACCTGAAATTGGTATAACAATCCCTTTGATTTAAAAAAGCTAAAAATACATTGCAACAAAGAGAGAGAAGTGGAAAATTAGGAGGAAAAAATGTGGTTACATGCTAAGACAGACTTACAAAGTTGAACATCTTGACCACTGAAATATATTAAAAGCAGTTCATGTTCCAACAACAACCAAATCAATAAAAAGAAATGGAAGTCGGTAATAAACATCAAATAGACTTGTAATTAAAAGAAAGACTTAAATGGAGTTTTGGTCTCTCTATATCTATTTTATAATCTTTTAGTTTATGTTTCAAAAAACCAATTTTATGGTCCCTTAGTATCAGATTTCATGTTTTTTTTGGATGTCCCTCGTGACAACACAGTCTCATTTGCACATGTCGCATTAAAATATAGAGTTAATAAATCTTTTAGTCCTTCTAAATATCTCATACTTTGTTTTAGTCCCTCTAATTTTTTTTTTTCAAAGATTGGTCCTCCTAAAAATTTAAAATTTAACTTTTGGTCCCTCATGACAAAATCATAGTAAAAATGATCTCTAATTCCGTCACTAAATTAAATACCGTCGCTAAAACCGTCGTTAAATTGTAAAAACCGTCGTAAAATTGTAGGAGGGACCAAAAGTTAAATTTTAAATTTTTAAGAGAAACATTATTTGAAGGAAAATTTTAGAGAAACTAAAACAAAATTTGAGATATTTAGAGGTTCCAAAAAGCTCATTAACCCTAAAATATATGAGGTGACATATTTTTACTGTTTCCACATTATTAAAAAATAAAAAAATTATTATTTTATTTTCTTAAAATTTTCTTTTTAGAAATTAAATATTAAATATTCTAAAATTTTTAAATGGGCCTAATGTACAACTTCTTTACACAAGCAGCCCAATCTCTAACATTTCAATGGCCCATTCAATGTGGCTTACAAGACATATTTCAAACTCTGAGCATTCGAACACGACTTCACCTTAATTCAGAAACGAAATCTTCTCTGAACAACTAAATGAAGCAGGAATAAGACTAGTTAAAGCATTTTCACTAACATAAAAAACAATAGCTTTTTTCAAATACCCAATTTCATAAGGTAAATACCCATCAAATGTATTCTATAAGAAAAGAACTTCAGTTAAAGTTTTCGCAGTGTTACCAATACTTCTAGGTATTTCACCAACGAAATTGTTGTGAGCGAAAGTTAAGTACCTTGCAGGAGTGGAACCGAAATTCGCAGGTAAATAAGAACTGAAATGGTTGTTGTTGATGAAGATTACGTCGAGATCTTTCTCGAATAGCTGTGATGGAACAAAATCTTGGAGGTTGTTGAACCTGAGGTCTAGGAAAACAAGTTTTGTAGATTGAAGAACTTAGTTTGGAAACGGGCCAGAAAGTTTGTTGTTACTGAGGTCAAGTTCGTGGAAATAAGGATAAGTGATGATTTTTTGTGGGATTTGGTCTGAGAAATTTTTTGAATTGACATGGAAGAATGTTAATTCTTCTAGTTTGTCTAATATACATGTTACTCCTGTGAGTGGTATATTGGTACAGTTAAGGGAGGCAAAACGGGTAGTGGCCCGTTGGGCCGGCCTGTGCACCTGTCGAAATATGGCGGGTTGGGTTTGGACTTTGAGACCGCCGTCCACCAAAGTCCACCCCGCTAAAGACCGCCACCCTCCAAAACCCGCTTCGTAAAAACCCACCGCCCGCAAAAGCCTGTCGCACGTATTCGTTTAGCTTATCCCACCTTAAATCCGCCATTTTTTAGTTAATTCTAGTAATTCCAATTTTTGGTGGTTTTATTTTATACATTTATTTGTGAATATATGCAATATTATTTGAAGTAAAATTTGTTAAAAAGATGCTTTATAAAAAATTATTCAAAAAAATTAGTGAAAAATCTATTTGAAATGTAAAACAAAAAGATATTAATCTATTAAAAAATGAAAAATAAAAAAAATAAAAAATAGGCGGGCAAGCCCGCCACCTGCCAACCCGGCGGGGCGAGCTAGACTTTTATATCCATTACCATTTGGCAGGCTTTCCCGTCCCTCTCTTTTTTTGGCGGGCTTAAGGCGGGGTGGGGCGGGGCGAGGCGGACAGCCCGTTTTGACACCCCTAGGTACAGTCTTTACTTGAAAATCTTGCTTGCTTGAAGTCTAATCCAGCAACTGCTTTCATTTTTCTTGCATCTTTAAGCCCCACATCGATTTGTGAAGTAAAAACTTTAGTGTTTATCTAAGACTCTTGTACTTGGGTTATTAGAATGTTAGATAATGAATTGCTTGTGTAAAGAAGTTATACATTATGCCCATTTAAAATTTTTAGAATATTTAATATTTAATTTCTTACTAAATATAATAAAATAAAATAAAATAATTAAAATAATAAAAAACATTTAATTATTAAAAAGAAAATAAAATAATAATTCTTTTAGTTTTTTAATGATGTGGCAACAGTAAAAATATGCCACCTCATATATTTTAATGCCACATATGCAAATGAGGTTGTGTTGTCATGAGGGACCTCCAAATAAACATGAAATCTGATACTAGGGAACCATAAAATTATTTTTTTAAACGGGGACTAAAAGGTTATCAAAATGGATATAGAGGGACCAAAACTGCATTTAAATCTAAAAGAAAAAGAAGCTAATTAAAGGAATGTTAGAACTTACTGAAAGATCTTGATATGCTTCCTAAGAAAATAATAAAAACTAACGCGGATTGAAATAAAGGTGAAATGAGGTCCATTGGCATACCTGTAATCAGTTTATAAACCTTAACATATCAGTATGAGATACGAAGATTACAATGTAAGCAATCAAATTTAACTCACTAACATCAATAAAAGATATATTGAAGCCTTCCTGTTACCTTTTGGTTTCATGAAACAAAAACAAAAACAAAAATTAGTGACCAAGTTAAGCATTCCAAATAGAAATTATCTTCTTCTAATAGTCTCCATGTATTATAAATAATATTAATATAGAAAGATGTCAATTTTTACGATTATTATGTTATCACCTGTCAATGGCATGTACTTTCAACGTGCTATTAATTGAGAATTCATGTAACATAAAAAAGCATAAATATATCAATACAAGAACACCTGAAACAAATAATTTAGAAGGACACCACAAATAGATTAAAGTAGAGAGTCAAAAATTAAAAAACTAAAATGGCCATAACTGACTTACACAGTTAAATTTTAAACTACAATTAATAGAACGAATGAAAATCTCTAGTCACCTGGACATAGAGATATGCTCAGATATTCTCATATCATTGAAGCTAATAGAACCAAAGCCTCAATTATCGCCTCTATTCCTTTCAATATGAATAATAATATATTATATTCAATAAAATCATGAGCAATCTTAGTCTTAAAAGTTAAAACATAAGAAACTACTCTCTCCATCCTAAAAAAATAACCGACTCAATCTTTTGTTAACTCATCAATGTCTCTAAAATCGACATAAATATCTTATAAAGGAGATAAAAAAACAATATCCACCTAAATATTTGAGTTTCAAAAATACCTTTCAGCTTAGCATATATAGCACAATGCAAAGAACGTCCTTCAAGGAAGAATCAGAAACAATATCGAAAATAAAGAACGGTTAGCGACGGAACATAATCCGTAACAACATGACAGAAATAAACCATACCTAAACAAAACATAAACACTAGGGATTAGAGAATCTGAATAGGTACAAATTGTTTTGAATGTATCATTTTAACGTAGAGGAAGAGAAAGGATATTATTTGTTCTTTGAGTGTATCAGCAAGGGAAACTTCTAGAATTTTGGCAACAACTTCACCCGCGATGCCGAGTCCAGACCTAGAACTCCGTCGATCTCGATTCATACTTCTTGAAAAAACAACCACAAAAGGGTCAGATACAAAGAGGAAGAACGAAGAAGAGAGAAGAAGAAGAAGAAGAAGAAGGAAAAAGGTCGTGAGAGAGAGAGAGAGAGTTTAGTAATGAAATGACATTTCCTTTTCATAGAGAGAGAGTTTAGTAATGAAGTGACATTTCTTTTTCATAGAGCAGCTAGCAGTACTAAACATTGGGAAGGTAAAAAAGATTTTATTTGGTTCCATATGAAGTAGAATGCATCAATTCAAAAGCATTTATTTGATTAATGAAAAACAACAAATTGAACAAAGTAGTAGTTATAATTGGACTAAGTCAGAATTTTACTACAAAAAGCAAATTTTAGATACAAATTAACCCCAAAAACATTATGTGTTGGATTTTAAGCAAAAGGAAAATTTGAATTTTCTAAATACATTTGTTTTCTTATATTATAGATAACTTGAAGATAATATTATATAAATTTAGAGTTTTAAATTATCATACACCTACCATTTCAAAATACAAAATAGTTGTTTACTTTGTAAAAAAAAGTTGTTTACTTGTTGTAAATTAAAAATGTACTCAAAATATTTTTATGAGAGAATTTTTATTCAAAATGTAAAGGGTACGCTACAAGGTGTAGCGGTGTATTTAACAATTATATTGATTTATATTGTCTCTATTGATTCGTGCATTCATTCTCCTAAATCGTGTTGAGTCAATCAAATTTGACTTAATATAAGTGAATGAGAGCTTTGTTATTCATTGTAATGTTCTCTTATTTTAAGGATTAGTCTTTATAATTGTTTATTGATGATATTTAATTTTAAAAAAAAACAACAAATAATTTGATTCATTTAAAACATTTCATGTATTCTATAAAGTGAATTATTCACTTGTTTGTTTTTGTTGGGCGAGAAAATATGGAGTATATAATAGTTTAGAGGGGTGAAAATACCTCTCAATTTAAAATTGATTAATTTAAAAAAATATTTTGAAAATATTTTATCAGAGTTTGGAAACAAAAATAATTTGTGTGGAAGATGCAAATTTGTATATAGAGTGATTATACTTATTGATTATAATATACACGAAACAACTTAATCAGCAGACAATATGAAAAAGATCAAATCAATAATCTAATTAAAGAGTAAACAATGTCACAACTATGAAAAATATATACAACAAAGTCTATATTACCACGGTCTAAAATAGGGATGCTCATGGATGAATTTTTACAAAACCAATCTATATTTAATTTATAACAATTTTCAATAATTGGTTATCATAACTAATTTACATAAATCATTATATTTTTATATAATCGGTTATAAAATTGGTTTATCCATAACAAAATTTTATAACCGATTATAAATTTCATAACCAATTTTAAAATTTATAACCAATTTTTAATTTATATTGATTTTAAATATAAAAATAAATTTATATTGATTTTAAATTTTTTTTTTTAATATTAGTTTGAAATTTGTATTTTTCGTAAAAAAAAATATTATTTGTGTAAATACAATTTTTTTTTTATATTTTCGGAAAAAATAGATTTTTCATAATTTCGAAAAAACTCGATTTTTTGTATTTCTAAAAAACTGTTTTTTTTTGTATTTCCAAAAAATATCGATTTTTTTTTTGTATTTTCGAAAAAAATCGATTATTCGTATTTCCGACAAAACTCAATTTTTCGCATTTCCGAAAAAAAACTCGATTTTTCGTATTTCTGATAAAGCTCAATTTTTCATATTTCCGGAAAAAAAATTAATTTTTCCCTATTTTTGAAAAAACTCGATTTTTCGTATTTCCAACCAAACTCGATTTTTCGTATTTTAGAAATAACTCAATTTTTCGTATTTCCGACAAAACTCGATTTTTCACATTTTCGACCAAACTCGATTTTTCGTATTTCTGATAAAACTCGATTTTTTTATATATATTCAAAAAACTTGATTTTTCGTATTTCCGACAATACTCAATTTTTCGTATTTCCGACCAAACTCAATTTTTTTCGTATTTAAAAAAAAATCAATTTTTCGTATTTCAGACCAAACTCGACCTTTCGTATTTTCGACCAAACTCGATTTTTCGTATTTTCGAAAAAACTCAATTTTTTTGTATTTTAAAAACAAAACTCGGATTTTTCGTATTTTCGAAAAATATCGATTTTTTTGTATTTTCGAAAAAACTAGGTTTTTTCGTATTTAAAAAAAACTCGATTTGTCGAATTTTCGAAAAAAACTTGTTTTTTACGTATTTTTGAAAAAAAATCGATTTTTCATATTTCCGACAAAACTCAATTTTTCGTATTTTCGACCAAACTCGATTTTTCGTACTTCCAATAAAACTCTTTTTTTTTTGTATTTCCGACAAAACTCGACTTTTCGTATTTCCGACCAAACTCGATTTTTCGTATTTTCTAAAAAACTCAATTTTTTCATATTTTCGAAAAAAAAACTCAATTTTTTCGTATTTCTGACAAAACTCGATTTTTTTTCATATTTTTGACGAAACTCGGTTTTTCATAATTTCGAAAAACTGATTTTTTCGTATTTCCGACAAAACTCAGTTTTCCTATTTTAGAATAAACTCATTTTTTTTGTTTTTTCGAAAAAAAATCGAATTTTTGTATTTTTGAAAATCCTTGATTTTTTCATATTTTCGAAAAAAACTCAAATTTTTTTATTTCTGACAAAATTTGACTTTTTTTCTTCGTATTTTTGAAAAAAAATTCAAATTTTCGAAAAAAAATTGATTTTCAGAAAACATGTTAATTTAGTTTTTATTTCGGATATGGATGTCCAAAATATAGATGTGGTTAAAACCATATTAATAGAATGTCTAAAATATAGATATGGTTAAAACCATATTAATAAAATGTCTAAAATATGGATTTGGTTAAAACCATATTAATAATTGTTTTGGACTAGCCTAATGACTAGAATTGGCCCAAATCCACTTCCACCTTTCGCACGACCCAACAACAGTGGCCCAACACTCTGGTCGACCACGCCCCTGAGCACACAACCAGCTATGCCCGACACGCACGTCTGACCTAGTCAACATGTGTCTTCCGTCAGCCCGACTCGAGTCGGACAGACACCCGGGAAACGACCACAATGGCCATCTGCTCGTAATCCTCCTCCTCGGAACAACGACTACTTATGAGCATACATGCCCGTTTTGACCCAGTCCTAGCAGTTACCTATTTTTTCAGACCCGTATATCTAGGTCCCAAAATAGGAACCAGTGGCTACGCGCCGAAGAAACATTATATAAACCGTCACACATGTGAGGGCTAGATATTCACAATCTCACACCTTAAACCCTCATATTCTGCTTGTATCTCTTGGTTCCCACACTTACTTGATCGTCGTAGTGCCTTACATGTACAACCCCCATTCTCATCAACTTTTCTAACCCGTCAAAGATCATCCTCCGACCAGCTTGCAGGTTCTGATCAAGCTGTAACATCAGTGGCGCCATCTGTGGGAAATATCTTCCCCGTTTTCTGTTTCCCGGAATCTGAAGACCAAAGATCTACGTTCATCAATCATGGTCGACCGTGATGATCACAAACTATCTGGAAATACTGTGCTTTCCCTGACACGCAAGACCGACGAAAGCCAAGGACATCTTCACCTCGAGGATAACTTCGGCACCCGTGACAGACATACTGCATCCCCAGATTCCATCGATGCTGATCACGACAACAATCCATTCTTGGACGAACAATTTCACAAGAACCATGTTGAAGACCAGCCCGAGATTCTACAACCGGTCCCTATTCCGCAGAACGCCGACCCAGCAATAGCAGCACTGATCGCTGCCTTTAACCAAACCAACTCCCTCATCCTCTAACAGAGCAAAAGGATGGGGGTTCTGGAGCGGAAACAATCAAGATCTCCCCCTCAGAGACACCGACACCATAACTCCTCTAGCATATCACCTCCCCGAAGTGGGCGTCCTCCAAGAAAGGAAAGGTTCGATGTTTCTTTCTGCAAGAAACATGATCAAGCATCTCCCAAAAAGGATAAAGACTCTCCGCTTTCCAAGAAAATGAAGAGCACCTACAAAGACGATCCAAACAGGTCACTGTCATCCAACCTGAGGCGACGGGGGCAGATCCCATTCCCTCGATGAGATAACGATGCCCGACAAGGAAAAAATCATCACTCCTCGTCGTCATCACCAGGAGACACGGATAACGATGAACCCCGCGGTCCATTATCAAAATAAATTATGGAGGCACGACTCCTGGTTGAGCTCGAGAAGTTACCCCTGTTGGGATCCTACGAGGGTACGGCCGACCCAGACGACCATATAGAAGACATTAACGTCCAACTTGATTACCGTGGCATGAAAGGCACGATCAAATGTAGGTTATACCCGACCACTCTGAGAAAAGGTGCCATGGCTTGGTACAAGAGCTTGCCTGCTGAATCTACCATTTCCTAGAAACCGTTGGGAAAGATATTTTCGAGGCACTTCTATAGTAACTGGTTTTTAAATTAGAGTCGCCACTATTAGTTTTTATCCTAGGGAAGGGAATCTAACAGAAAACCCTAATTCGCTGACAGATATTCTAGGTTTTGGACTCAATTAGATGAAAGGAAGGTGTTAGGCACCTTTCATCTACCTTGTTCACGAGGATATTAGACTCTAGGTTTAGGTTTGGGGCAAACTGGATTTTAAGTTTTAATTAGAAAGACTCGCCATGATTTTTGATCGCATGCCTACGTATCCTCTTATGAGGAATCAGAGTCCCAATTCGTAGTTCGTATGACTTGGTGTTTTTTAGGGGTTTGTGTTGTACCCTAAAATTTTCCCTCTCACTTATCAAGAATTTACTCACAAGATCTCCTTTGACTCAAGACTACACTAGGATTGATCAGCTTAAGACATCTCCTTAAGCACTGATGACCAAAATTAGGGTTTGAGTTTTTACAAAGATTTTTGAACTTCCAATGCCCCATATGACTTTCATGGTACATTATGGACCCCCAAGATTAATCATGCTAAGTTTCAAGCCTTTAATCACATTTTTGCTCAGTCAATTGAGCAATTGATCTAAAAAATCAGATGTATTGGTGAACACTTGAACCGAATCCATGCTAGGCTGCATAATCTTTTCTTTTCAGGCCTCAAACTTGTTTGTCACTCCATAATTAATTGTTTACACAACATATGGAGCCATTGTCCAAGCATTTGAACCATTATCCAAGTTGCATTTCCATTTTTGGAAGAAAGGCACCATTGTTATTCTTGAAAAGTGGATTTAATCACAAAGTCCACTCTCCTTAAGCATTGAACTTGTTCTTTCTGCACACACAAACCCTATAAACCAAAAGAAAGCATTTCCAAAGTACTAACCACTCTATGCAGCCCTGTACTTTGCCTTGAAACAAGATGTTTCAATTTTGCTTCAAAAACAAGAAAGATGCCGCAACATTTGATTTTCAAATTCTGACTTGTTATAAGACATAAGACCTCTTGCCTATAAATACATACACTATTTGCAAGATAACACACGAAGAGACAAGCCCTAGAAACTTCTAAAACTCAAAACTGCATCACAAACCACCATTGTTGCATATTCTGACCAAGAACTTCAAACTTCCATTTCACTCGTGCGTTTCTTGGCCTTTTGACTCCAAAAGCTTCCAAACATCATACATAAGCCATCCTTATCCATGTTACACGACTGTAACACCATCTTCATCTATTTCCAAGTTCAAAAATAGAGCATCACAATTGGACTTCTCCAGACCATTCCAGCCACCCTCAGCTCAAACCAGCCATTGCATTAATTTCCTAGAGGTCCAAGGAAGCTAACCTGATCATCAACACTGCCTGAAACAAGCTCAAATCCATTTCACGATTTCCAGTTTTGAGGTATTTTTCTTGAACTTCTATCTTCATATTTAGGCATTGTTAGGCTTGCATTTGTGAAGATAAAATGTAGACATCATTGCCCTGAAACTATACATGTCCATAGATTTCATTTATTTTGATTGAGCTAGGAGAATTTTGAGTTTGAACTTTCTGAAATAGTTAGGTCAGAATTTGGTACTTTTAGAAGTTCTCATTCATCTTTGATTTATAGCTTATGATATTTATATGGTCGAATTCGTTTGACAAAATGGAGCAATTTTCATGTTTACATTTTTGCAAATGGTTGAGAAATGAGCAAGTTACAGATCCTTTGGCTGGAGGTTGAAGATGAAGTGTAATCAATGCGCGTTTTGTGTTATGTATTTATCCTTTCACACAAGTTAACTGATGTATCACCACCCCAGTGGTTAAAGCGCGCGCCTGTCACCCTTAGGTCCTGGGTTCAAGCCCCAGCGTGACCTTTTGCATTTTTTCACTTATTTTTTGACATTTTTGTGCCTTTTTTTTGCAGCGCCTGGACCCTTATGCTGGACCTTCCATTTTTGCTGACTCCTAACCCCAGTTTCACTTTTGCACCCCCTAGCCAATTATTTTCTTTATTTCATTTTCTTTTTTATTTTATTTTCATTTCATATTTTCTTTTATTATTTTCATTATTATTATTATTATTATTATTATTATTATTAATAATAAAAATCCAAAAATATTTTTATTTATTATTTACACTTATACATTTTATTTTATTTTTCTTATAAAAAACAAAAGGACTAAAAATATTTTTTTAAATAAATTAATTTCCTATTTGTTAATAAATACTTAGACATAGGTTTAATTATCTATTTTCTTAGTTAAGATTAATTTAGAACTTAGGATTATTTTGATTAATTAATTTTCATATTACTTTTATTTAACTTAAAATATTTTCATAAAAACCCTAAAAAACATTTTTAACTTAATCCCCCTCCTAATTAATTTAGGTTTTAGATTTTGTTTATTTTCTTTAATCATCTTACTTAATTAGGTCAAAATCCTTTCATAAAAAAACAAACAAACAAAGATCATATTTCTTTACATTCATATTCTAGCATTTTTATCTTTATTTTTGTATATTTGTTCAATTTCAATATGGTTGTAATAGACTAATTAGGTTTAAATTCTTGCAATCCCCATTTACAAACTGCAGACTCCCTCCCCACAAATGTTTTAATAGAGTAGTAACTTTAAATTTCGCAATTTATCGCTTTTATATAACATGCTAATAATTAGGGTTTGTATGGAAAGACTAAAACCAATACTTAGAAAACCCTAATTCAAGACCAAAACAAGCATGAAAATGATACACTTGCACACAAGCACCCCTAGGGTTATTCCACTTGGTTGCCCTATACAAATGACCATATTACACATGTAAGGTATCTTAGCAAAAACAAGCAAATACAAGATCATAGTCCCTCGATGACGGTATCTAAGTTGCCTTAACAATGATCTTAGTCCCTCAAAAAGAATGCTAAGATACCTTGCAACATTGCTAATCATGGTTATACGATGACCCACGCCCGTCCCGTTTACATCCAAAGATAGGGTTACTTACCAAATCAATGGTAAGATAACAATGTCAAAGGAAAAGAAAATGAACAAGAAAGACATTTGAGTAGGTAGATTGCTCCTAATTACTTGCTCCATTTTAAAACAAACACTTACACTTTCAAACAACTTACAAACTTGAAAACATTTTCAAAAGATCAATATCTTTGTATACATTCTTACAAACAAGAATCATTACAAAGATTGCCTAAACAATGGCCTCTTTACAAAATAATTTCAAAAACCACACAAAGCACAATTTCAAACAAAAGAAAGTGATCTAGCAAGTAACTAAGAGCCCATGGATAACCATGGATGAAAAGAGTGCTAATACATTCCCTTTTCATAATCTACCCCCTGAACTCAAGAAACTCAAAGGTCTTTCCTGTGCTTTTTCACCTTTCCTTTTGGATAAAAGAAAAGTCAGTGACGACTCTTGATAACCGCAACATTTGCGATCAAACGCAAAACACCCAAGTTAGTTCTCCCACCGTACCACAAAACTGTTGACTCTACTGGGGAAAATTCTAAAAGTGGGGTTACCTTAGGGCTAGATCACATTTATTTGCTTTCATTGTCTGACTTGTATGCTTTACATTATGGTTCTTTGTTTGGGTTTGAATCCTCTACCCGGATTTGGGATACATTATATGTAAGTAGCAATACATTGTGGAAACTGTGCGGGGTATACCGACATGGTCTAAGCAATAGCTATGTTAGTGCGACATATTTGTGGGTACCAGTAGCCTTTTAGTTAATCAAAGAGAATACGGGGCCGCTGAATGATGTCATAAAGTACTAATGAACTTTTAGAACCTTTACTTGACCAACTTGGCCTTTAGGATGTAGTGAGATGACCGACTTTGGTGCAATCTGAAGTTGGTAGATACTCGATACTACACTCATTGAGGTTTGGTTTCTTGGGATATTTTGGTCGCCATTAAAGAGGCTTGTGCTGAAACAATGACCAAGGAAACAATCCAGTGATATTGAGCTCCTTAGAACCTGGTTACTATTACTAGGACATGTTGAGCCAACTAAACTTTAAGAGGGTACTTACCTATGAGACTCCATGCAAGCCTAAACCTAGGAATTTGTTTGTTTTGTTTGTATATACATACTTGTACATAACATCATGAACATCATAACATCATACATATTCACTAATCATTTCAAGGATTTTGGGATTCATCTTTGTTCTTGTTTGTAGGATATGGATTCTCTTCGCAGGAAAACTATTCAAGTCAACCTTGTAAGGATCCCTCCATAACTTAAGGAGCTAGCTTCAAGGATTCCTGAAAACTCTCCATTCACCGAGAGACATGGTCGCCTACTCAACTTGGTCACCTCCAACACAGATGAGGACATGATGAAGGTGCTCTTTCAGTTCTTTGATCCTTTACACCATTGCTTCACATTTCCCGACTATTAAATTGTGCCTACTTTGGAAGAATTCTCTCGACTCTTAAGGATTCCCATTCTCAATCAACCACCTTTCAACAGTACGGAAAGAAAACCAAAGCCAGAAGAGATTGCTCAAGCTCTACACTTGCACTCGTCTGATGTCACAACTTATTGGGAAACAAGGAGTGGTGTCAAAGGTTTCCTAGCAAAGTTCTTGTTTGAGAAAGCCCAAAACTGTTGGAATTCCTTGGATTTGTAAGCCTTTGAAGAAATTTTGGCTCTCCTCATCTACGGGATGGTCTTGTTTCCAAATCCTGACCAACTCATAGATGTGAACGCCATCAAAATCTTCATATCCCGCAACCCGGTGCCTACATTACTAGGGGATATCCTACACTCTTTTCACACTCGTACAATGAGGAAAAGAAGTGTCCTCATGTGTTGCACTCCTCTCTTGGCAAGATGGTTTATTTCGCATCTTCTCCAATCTGTACTAAAGAATGAGCAAGGATCAAGGTGGTCACAAAGGTTGATGACGCTCAAACATTCAGACATCCATTGGTGCTCCCGATCCATAGAGAATGTTACTATTATCAACCATTGTGGAGAGTTTCCTATTGTCCCTTTACTTGGTATTAAGGGAGGTATCACCTACAACCCCTGCTTAGCTTTAAGACAATTTGGTTATGCCCGAAGGGATGACCCGCATGAGATGCTGATTCAAGGTTTGGTATTTGACTACAACAACGAAGATCAAGGCCTTCGCCAAAGATTTACCCGAGCTTGAAGGATGTTAAATAAGGTAGATAGCAAGACTTTGGGGCATAAAAGTTCCATCCCTCTTGAGCCTTACCTCAAATGGGTACGAACTCGTGCTCAGAGTCTTATGATGCCTTCCTAAACAAAAATCAGAAGAGGATCAAAACAAAATTATATTCAAATACTATGATTAAAAATAAGCTTCTATGATTTTTTGAGGAATTTTTGGATCAAGGAAAATATTAAAACAAAAATTGTGAAACAAAGAGGATCAAATAAAACTCTCAAATTAAATTTCTAATTAAAAATAGGAAAAATACCAAACAAATTTCAGAATCAAATTCTAAATAATTTTAGGAGTCCAAAACATTTTTTGTGGAATTTTACCATATTAAGAGCAAGGTTAAAATAATTGACAAAAACAAAATAATCAATTTAAACATATTAATTAACTAATCTTATAAAAAATAAAATTCATAGTCCTAAAAAGGACTAATCAAAGTGTCCCAAATATTTTTCACATAATTTTTGTACAAAGGAAAAGTCAGAATCAAAAAATAACAAAAAAAAAATTATGCAAAAATCAATTAAACAAAATTAATTAATGCACAAATTTTTTTCACCAATCAAATTATTTTTAAAATTTACAAAAAATATATGACAAATACTAGAAATTAATATTAGCCTATGGTAATTTTTTAAAAAACTTTGAAGATGTTTTGATCACAAAATAAAATTAGAGAAAATCAATTAAAATCAAATAATATGAAATGCATTAAAACTTCAAATAAACCAATCAGAGCGCGCTACCTCACTTCGTCTTCAACCTCCAGCATATCAAAATGTGTACAACAAAACAGTCACGAGCCTATATTTAGATCTATCAACCGCGCTCGTTTCTGAACCAAAATCCATGATCCACAGCACAAATTAAAGCTGAAGTTACCATCTATCTCATGATTATCATAAAACTATAAATGGACAAGGGATCTAAAAGAAATACGCGCGCGAAGTTACTGAAAACATGAAGTGCAGAAGTTGCAGAAAATGCATATAACACGATTCAAGCTTCAATCAAGTGAACCAAGTACATCAGACCTATAGTCTGGCCAGCTAATACATCATGAACATGGAATGATTCATCAAATCATGCTAAACAAAGCAAATTGAAGTTCAAAAATATCACCTCAATGTGAAACTGGAAACCTTGATTCGTCAATTACAGAAGCCAACAAACTCCATGATCTTGAACTACACACTTCAAGGAAGATGAATCCACAGGAAATTTAATGAATGCGCGAAGAAGATGAGAGAATCGAAGAAAACTTTAGCAAGAGCAAAAAAAGTTCAGATCCGGATTTATGATAACTGGAGCACGTGTGGCCTGAAATGAGGCTTACAGTACATTATACGGTGTGAGTAGAGAAGGTCAGAAGAGGAAATTGGTCCTCAAAACTATTAGAGGGTCGGATTGGAAAAAATGGCCAGAAATTGAGTGATTATGGGCTTCTGCATTTTGCGTGTGCATTGCTCCTTATTTCTTGCGTTTTTGTG
Source organism: Vicia faba (assembly GCA_948472305.1). Taxonomy (NCBI): domain Eukaryota; kingdom Viridiplantae; phylum Streptophyta; class Magnoliopsida; order Fabales; family Fabaceae; genus Vicia; species Vicia faba. The sequence continues at coordinate 1,577,506,479 of OX451738.1, read as the reverse complement.
CCAAATACCAAAAGGAAGAAAGCCTCAAAGCTACAAGTCCTTACTTGTAAAGGAGAATGAGTATTGATCAATTGGCCCTTCTTGGCAACTTTGAGCATTTTGAATGCAAGCAAGTTCTATGGCCCATGGGGCACGAAATGGTGAGTGTAATGGGCCTCAGCATGTCACAAATTGTTCATGGGCTTGATTAGAAACAAAAGGAATGGCTGAAACTCGAGTTCTCAAGAAATTGCATTTGCTTGCTTGGCCAAAATTCAATAAAATGCCTCAAAATTTCAAAGCCCATAACTTTCTCATATTTTTGAATTTACACAAATGAGCACTCTTTATAAAGGTCTTGCAATGCTCTTTAACATTATGGAAATTGGCCTCACATTTGATTCCATTGAGTCCTTCAAAATATGGTATGAAAATCACATATTTTGAGAAATGACCCATAATTTTGTGACTTCCAAGCTTCATAACTTACCACCACTTCATGCATTGTTCTCAAAAATGGAATCATGTGAAAGAGCTCCCTCTTGGCTTTCTAAGCATACTTCATTTGTATTTGTTTGATCAAAGATGAATAAAATATGAATTTTCAAAGTTTGATACTCATTTTCCAAACTTAGAAACTTTTTGGATTTCTTCATGAACAAGTTTCAATCCAAACCTCAATATTCTTGATCCAATGATTAAAATGGACTTGAAAAATGAAAAGTACGCCCTTAAATTGATGGTTTGTCAAAAGTTCACTTGGTCAACCTTGACTTTGACTGATTCTGGCCAAAATGACCATTTTGCCCCTTTGAATCAATTGATCCAGTTCCCTTTAAAATTGATGATCAAGACTTCAAACATATGATCTTCCAAACATATAGAGGCCATGTACAAAGTTTCATCTTAAAATTCTCAAGAAATCCTGATGGAATCCCAAACCCTAGTTTTGGCCAACACCTTAGGAGAATGATGAATCATCTTTCAAAACTTCAAATCCTCTGGATATCTTAGCCAATTCCTTGTAAAAAGATATTTCAAATGTTAATGAGGTGTTGTAGCTTCAAAATCAAGACTTGCACATTCATTAATAGCCTTGATCAACCAAAACCCTAATTTTGACTTATGAACCAAAAGGATGTGATTCTCCTTATAATCAACACAATCTTCAATCTTCTGATGATTCAATGAAGTGGATGAGCTATCTTAGGATATGTGAATCCTTTAGGCTTGAAAGATCCATAGATTTAAATAATAAGTCTCTCCTTGAGCAACTTTTCAACATAATTAACCTCCAAAGCTTGAGAAAGACCTGATAAACAGAATATTTTGATCCCATCACCATGTATGAATGCAATGCAATATGATGTTTATGATGGAACATAAGCCTGAATCAAGAGGGTAAATTTTGGGGTGAAACAATGATCAAAGATTGATATGTCCTTGGTGTTGTACCCCAAAATTTTCCCTCTCTTTTCTCAAGGCATTTCTCACAAAATATCTCAAATGCTCAAGGCTTCTCCAAGATTTGATCAGACAAACTCATCTCCTAACACTGAGGCCACAAATTAGAGTTTTGGATTTCTCAAGGACAATTGGACTTTTAATGCCTCAAGTGACTTCCATGGTTCATTATAGGTCTTCAAGAATTCGCATGCCACATTTCGAGTCTTGAATCACAATTTTGCTCAGTCAATTGCTCAAATGACTGAAAATCAACTGTATTGGGTAAAAAGTCAATTATGGTCAACCTACAGTCAAACTTCATGATTTTTGGCCAACATTAACATCTTAAAGTCCTATTCATCATTTTATCAAGTATTGATCACAATCTCTCAAGAAAGGCACTCAATTTACCAAAAGGGCAAAATGGTCAAAATTAGGGTTTTGACTGTATTTGACTGATCAGGGACTTTTAACCTAATGCATGATCTAATGGCTTGAAGCATGATGTGTGGTTTTCGCAAGTATATGAATCACGTCATAGTAATATAAAATATTATCGATCCCACAGAGACCAAAACGTCAATCTATCAAATTCTATTGTCACTATGTTTATCTAAGGCAGATCAAATCAGGGTTTTATAGCAGGCATAGTAAATAAAGTAAAAGATGTCAATTCAGATAAAAGAAACGGGTTCGAATGCAAATCACAATAGTCAGATAATACTCTAAAATGCTTCTAATAGAACTACTTATGGGGCAATATTTCCTACTTTGAAAATAACTAATTTAACAGGAACGATCGCTTTCGTGTATTCAGAACCAAGTTTATTCTTTAAATAATGCCTTTTTATTGTCACAAATAAAAGGTGCATATTTCATTAAAGTAATAAACCTATTTTTAAGAAATATAGTTACTTGGCTAAGTTGAAAAGTGATTTTGACTCAGAACTTATAACAAACAGATTATTAGACTTTTAAACATATAAACGCGTCCAAAAAAGGTTTTGAAATCATTTCTTTTAAAAAGTTAAAGGTTCTTACTTAATTGAACAAAATGCTTTGGCTCTCTTTGAGAAATTAAGACTAACCAAGTTTATCAATGGTTGGACGACTTTCGATCTTACCTAACAGAAAATAAAGTGCAGAAAACTTGTGTTAAAAACCAAAACAACCCCTAAATTATTCCTACAGATGCAATGTTTAGACAGTTACCTTAACCATGATCATTACATTCTAACCCTAAAGGAAATTAGCCAAACATGGAAATAAACTTATTAAAGCAAATCATGGTTAAGCAGAAAGTAAAAAGCTTAAAAGATAAATAAATGTGATTACAGAAAATAAACAAAGTAAAGCAGGTGCGATGCGAGAAAATAAACAAAGTAAAGCAAGTGCGATGAAATAAGTGCGATAAATGCGGAAACTTAAATAGAAACCTGCTCCAAACAAAAGGCTTTAAAGCAACTTGACTGGAAGGTAAATTTGACTGAAATAAAGGAAACTTGGATTAAAATGGCAGCAAGATTGTAAAGTGCTCCAAACTTGATTACAGACTCAATGACTCGTGCGATAACTCTTTGATGTGAAGAGATTACCGCTTACAATTGGACAATATATGGCTTAAGTCAGTGCAACTAAGCTTGGATGAAGAAGAAGAACTGAAATCACTTCTATTTATAGGCCTAGGAGGATTTTTGAAATCACAAGAATGCCCTCCAACTTCTTTTGAGCGGGAATCGAATTTGCAAATGTGGCGCCCGCCATGGGGGTGTGGCGCCCGCCATGCTCCAAAAATGAAGAAGTAGTGGAGAACGTGGCAGTTGGAAGTTGGCTAAAGTTGGCCACCTCATGGCTAACCCTATGGCGGGCGCCATGGTGGAAGCCACAAGTGCAAAAACTCCAAAATCTTGATTTTTAGCTCGTTTTTCTTCATTTCTTCAAGCAAGGCTTAGGAAAGACAAAAAAACTGAAAACAAAACAAAATGCAAAAATAACACAATAAAATAACAATAAAAACCTAATAAACATGTGCGAATCGAGGCAATTATGCAGTGTGATTAAGTGTTATCAAATTCTCCCACACTTATACCTTTGCTTGTCCTCAAGCAAAAACTCTGTATAGCTCAGCAAAGAGAAACAACATTATTAAACAATTTGGGAAAAAGGGCTTTTAAGTTTAAATCAGGATGTAATGATAGGTACTAGCCAGGTGAACCAAGGGTATCGTGACAACACATTCTGCAAGAATACAGACATAAACACCGATCCTATAAAAACTGATCCATTCAAAACCATCACACTTAGGCCTAGTTTTCAAATCTTTTTCATTTAGGCGCAATCACATTAAGCCCGTTATCTCGCACATAATCATAGAAGAATGACCGGTTACTGACTCTGATCTCAAGCACGGGGTTCTGGTACATAAGTTGGTAACTCCTCAAATGACCCAATTGTGGTTGTGAGGGATCGAGTCGTAACCCACCCTACCAAGTCCAGCACCAGAAACCTCTGAACCAACCAACAATGAGCTGAAATTATTTTCTTTTATTCTTTTTGCAATTTTTCACAACCCCTTTTTAGGTTAAGTGACTTTGTGAGGGTCACCTATCCCGGAGTTGTAGCATATGAATCATGAAAGCACAGCAAAAATAATTTGGATCACTCACTTATATTCACCGTTCTCCTACATAGAGCATGCTTATGTCGGAGCTGACTGCTAGAATAAACTACTAAAGATGAAGGTTAAGGCCATAACATAAGGTTATCAGGATCGGTTCCTATAATTATGAAGCTTATGGTGTTGAAACTATATCGATTTTTCAAAAGGACTTCCCAAGTCATCTACATCCTATCTTAAACCTGTCTTAAAGCCCAAATTTTTTCAAAGGATACTGTTTTCTTTTGTCAAAAATTTTGGTAGGGCTAAGAAATAGGGAGAAATAGAAATACACCACACAAATGACTCGGAAAGCACATGAATTTTATTGAAAACAAACAAAGCAAGGTAAATAAGCTGAAAAAGAAATAAAGACTTAAAAACAAAGAAAAGGAAAAACAATAAAATCTCCTCCCACACATAAATCGAACATTGTCCCTAATGTTTCGAAATAAAATATGGAAAGAGTAACCTGGATGTATCTAGGGGCGGCCACTGGTGCTCTCACCATCCTGCTGATTCCTAGGGTGACGAGACCTGCTACAACGACGATCACTTTGGGAAGAGGCTAACTGCTCCACTCTGGCTGATAGAGTGGCCTGAGAACTCCGAACCAGTCAAAGGTTCCCTAATAGGGAACCCTGAGTAGCCTCCATGAGTGTAAAGTGCCTCTCAAAAAAGGCCTGCTGACGCTGCTGCTCAGTACTGATTGCAAGTTGAGATTGCATGATATTCTGAAGACACTGATCAGTATGTTGCTGAGAAGTTTGCATGAAGCTCATGTTGTCAGTCAATTGTTGTTGTAATATGGTGAGCATGCCATCTCTCCTTTCCTCTCGAGCAAGATTATCTCGCCACATCTCCTCAGTGATATAAAATTTAGGGGCAACACCTGCAGGATGATGTGAAGAAGATGGCGCAGTGTATGCTGGTGAATCATGATAAGGGGACATATGTGGAACGGGAGACTGGTCTCTCCGTTCATACTCCTCATCAGTCTCATGTCCATCCCCAAGAGGAACATTAGGGAGCAATGGTCCCCTAATAGGTGGAGCGGACAAATCATAAGTCCAGTTTCTCTCAAGCAGCACATCAGTCCTCTGGGAGCAAGGTAAAGCGACAGTGGGAATAGCCACACCATGGATCATGAGGTTAAAACCTCCTTCTTTTCTAACCTTGCATAATTTCATATCTTTCAAAAACTTTAAATTAATTATGCAATTAGGTAGAGGTACCAAAGTGGCTAACTCAGGGTCCAAGTTCAAAGCCCGAGCAATGGAGGTAATCAATCCTCCAAAAGAAATAACGCCCCTTTCTTAAAGCGGAAGACATGTTGTGATCGGTGGATTTAGAACTGACTGTTTTTTAGCTGGTTTCGCAAAATGTCACGGAAGCAAGAGTCGCCACCGTCTTTTATTTTCTCCAACATGGACAGGACAAAAGCACAAGAAAATTCCTTATGAGATAGTCTCTCGGTTCGGGAGGTAGATTTATAGAAAGGGAAGGTGTTAGCACCCTTTCTATCCGTGGTTATCCACGGGCTCTTAGGTACTTGCTCTTATGTTTTCAAAATTTTGTTTGCTTTTCAAAATGTGAGTGGGTTTGAAAAAGTTTCATTGAAAGATTTCTGAATAACTCTTGTATCTGTCCTCAAGAGTGTTTGAAAAATTTGTTTTGAAAGCTTTTGAAAGTGTAAGGTGTGAAAAGTATTTTGTTTGTTTTCGAAAAGAGCAAGTATCTATGATTCATCTACCTACCCTAAGGAATTAAGCTGTGTAAGTGTCCTTTAGGTAGTGCCATCCCACCATTGAGAGGTAGGTAGCACCACCGTTGGAGGTGTTCGGGTCAATTCGAGTGTAGGGACATTGTGGTCACCGAAGCAACGGTAGGACACCTTAGAAGCTACCCTTATGTCCTTGATCCTTTTAGTCCGAGGCAACCGTTTCGAGGCAACTATTCCGAGGCAACTGTTCGAGGCAACTGTTTCGAGGCAACTGGATCATAGACATAAGGACTCACTAAGACGTCCTATACTTGATGACCACGTTTCGAAGGCAACGAGTGAGGCGTACCCTAGAAGTGGTGTGTGTATTGTGTGTTGTATTCAGTTAATATTTGTCTATGTAATTAGTGAACTACGAGTTGTTTTTATTTACATACATTCTTTCATGCAAGTTAACAGTTAAGGGGTGCGGAAAGTAAATTGCGGAAACATAAATCCTACGCTATTACAAGGCGCGGGTCTATACATCACCAAAAATTACAAAGACTCGTTTTTTAGTAAATGAGTACGGAAAGTAAATAAAACAGTAAACCTAATTAACTATTACATGTCTTGGAAACAATTACATAATAATAAACTGTGCACGAATAAAAATTAAATCGGAATGTTCTAAGGGTGTAGACCCTTTTAAGAAAAGAAATTGATTTTTTTGGTCTTTTTTATAATTAAAATGAAATTAAAGCTAATTAATGACTAATTAATTAATTAAATTAAAAAGAAATATTTGTTTTGTTTTTATGTTTTTTTATGAAATAAAAGAAATGAAATAAAATTAAAAGTTAACTTTACCTAATTCTAGATCTATTTTAATTATTTAAGAAAGGAATTAAAATGGCCTAATTAAACTATTTTGGTTAATATTTATTTACAAAATAAAATAATAATAATGATAATAATGTTAATTCTATTTTTTTGGTTTTTTATGAAAATGTGCTAATTAAGTTAATTGTTAATAATAAAAATAATTAAAGGGTTAGCAATTAAAAATAAGAGAAAATGACAAAACAAAAAATAAAAGAAGTAAAACCAAGGGGGGTGTGGGCCAAATAGGAGGTTTATTGAAGCAATCCAAGCCCGCTGAAATCTAAGCCACGTTTGACTTTCATGGTTGCCTGCAGCGTGCTTGACTCCAGACCATGGTGTGCTACACTTTTTGTCCTTTGGATCTGCATTGATGACATATGGCAGCGCTGGGAAGTGGGACTTATGATGCACCTCATATTGGAATCTGCACAGGAAAACGTTGAAGAAAATAATATGGAAATTATAAGGGACCTGGGAAGAACTTACAGCGCGATATGAGCCTCAGGACTTGGCAAAGGTTGCTTTAGCCACGTGCTTGTTTTGATCTGAAGATGCTCGCAACTATGTTTTAGAACTCTCACTTTTTGAATAATTTTTGGTTTTGCTCTTGGCCGTTTCTGCACACACCATTTTTTGAATGAGGTTGGGAAGACTTGTATATATAGTAATGAAATGTGTATCAATCCAAATAATGGTCATTAAGCCTTTGCATTGAAGTTCTTGATTTCCTCCATAACCAACATTGAACCATTTTCCATATTTGTGAAATTTTGAATTTTTATGCCCATAATAGGACTTGCACGAATTTGGAAGGTATTTCAAGGTGTATCAAAGCTATTCAACACAAAATATATCCCTCCATTAATTTCTTTGATTTTTATTTGAATTTTAAAGATTTAAAATGAATTAAATCAAATAAAATTAAATAAAAATGGAAGAATTAATTTTAAATCTTGAAATAAATTGTGGGACACGTGGGAGGCATGGCCAAGCTGAAACAAGTAGAAAAAGTGGGCCCCTTTTGTCAAAAATGAAGTTTCAAGGATAGTTGACTTTGGCCATTTCACAAAAATTTCCCAACTTCTCCAATGCATATCTTGCTCAATTTTGAAGCTATGAACATGTTCTTGGACATTTTGGAAAGGTCTTGAAGTCCTCTAACCAATGTCTTTGGTCCCATGTCATTTTGATTTACCAATATCAAGTTATGGTCTTTGACTTAAAGTCCCTTTTTGTTGACTTTTGAAAATGACCTATAATGTTGAAATTGATAACTTTTTGTGAAAGCATTTCTTGGACTTGGAATGTGAAGATGAGTTGTAGGAAATTTCCTCCCCTTCAATATGAGCATTGGATGGGATTTTTCTGATGAACCATGAAAAAGTTATGCCTTGGTCAAGTTACAGTTGACTTTTCAGCTGTCCAAAAATAGAAACTTTTGCATCTTGAGACTTTTTGAGCCAGGCTTGTGGAATCATGATCAAGACTTGATCAAATGATGATTGTGGCTTCAAAATAAGATGTTGACCAAATTTTTTGACTTTTGACTGCCAAATGACCATTTTGCCCCTGCAGTTGACTGTGAGGCAATTAGGGTTTTTGACTGTGCAACTTGACCTTGTGAGCCTTGAAACTTGACATGTAGGTGCTTGACAATGTGTATGAGCATGTGTGACTTGATTGATCCCTTTAAAACCTCAACTTCCTTGCAAGAACCAAAACCCTAATTTGACTGGCTTAGGAGGATGGTTGACTGTGTAGCCCTTGAGTAGACTTTGAACAATTTGGGGTGATGCTTGTCAAAACTTTGAAGAATATGGGAGGGCAAATTTTGGGGTACAACAGTTGCCCCTGTTCAATCTTCTTAGACCTGAGGATGTAGATTGACGTGTGTGCCTTTCATGATCCAAAGGTGGAAGATGATTGAACACTAGAGTGCCCAGAAATTTGCACTCACATAGCAGAGTATCAGCAGTGTGATAGCGGGAATGGGCTTACAGATACCATTTAGAAGTGTGACAGAACCTTGTCGGGAATGGGCTTATAGATTCCATTTGGAAAGACGATGGATAGGTGAATCTGAATAAGAAATAGAATAGCTTCCGTGTCTGGAGCATATCTAGTTTGTGCCTGATTGCTGACGTCTGAATAAATGGTAGAATGACCGCCATGTCTGGGGTATATCCATACTGCATGAGTAACAGAATGTCATCCGAATCTGGATCGTATCTGGACTGAACAATAGAATAGCATCCGGGATGGAGCATCTCTAAGTTGTATTTAGAAGTTTGAATCTGAATAAGCAATAGAATAGTGTCCGGATCTAGAGCATCTCTAGGCTATATCTGAAAGGAAATCTGAATAAGTATCAGAACGTCGCCATGCCTGGGTCACATCTGAACTATCTCTAGAAGGAGTCTTGAATAAGCAAAAGAACAGCATCCATATCTGGAGCATTTCCAAGCTATCTCTGAAAGGAAATCTGGAATGAGTATCAGAACGTCGCCATGCCTGGGTCACATCTGAACTATATCTAGAAGGAGTCTTGAATAAGCAAAAGAACAACATCCATATCTGGAGCATTTCCAAGCTATCTCTGAAAGGTAATCTGGAATAAGTATCAGAACGTCGCCATGTCTGGGTCACATCTGAACTATATCTAGAAGGAGTCTTGAATAAGCAAAAGAACAACATCCATATCTGGAGCATTTCCAAGCTATCTCTGAAAGGTAATCTGGAATAAGTATCAGAACATCGCCATGCCTGGGTCACATCTGAACTATATCTAGAAGGAGTCTTGAATAAGCAAAAGAACAGCATCCATATCTGGAGCATTTCCAAGCTATCTCTGAAAGGAAATCTGGAATGAGTATCAGAACGTCGCCATGCCTGGGTCACATCTGAACTATATCTAGAAGGGGTCTTGAATAAGCAAAAGAACAGCATCCATATCTGGAGCATTTCCAAGCTATCTCTGAAAGGTAATCTGGAATAAGTATCAGAACGTCGCCATGCCTGGGTCACATCTGAACTATATCTAGAAGGGGTCTTGAATAAGCAAAAGAACAACATCCATATCTAGAGCATTTCCAAGCTATCTCTGAAAGGTAATCTGGAATAAGTATCAGAACGTCGCCATGCCTGGGTCACATCTGAACTATATCTAGAAGGAGTCTTGAATAAGCAAAAGAACAACATCCATATCTGGAGCATTTCCAAGCTATCTCTGAAAGGTAATCTGGAATAAGTATCAGAATGTCGCCATGCCTGGGTCACATCTGAACTATATCTAGAAGGGGTCTTGAATAAGCAAAAGAACAGCATCCATATCTAGAGCATTTCCAAGCTATCTCTGAAAGGAAATCTGGAAGAAGTATCAGAACGTCACCATGCCTGGGTCACATCTGAACTATCTCTAGAAGGAGTCTTGAATAAGCAAAAGAACAGCATCCATATTTGGAGCATTTCCAAGCTATCTCTGAAAGGCAATCTGGAAGAAGTATCAGAACGTCGCCATGCCTGGGTCACATCTGAACTATCTCTAGAAGGAGTCTTGAATAAGCAAAAGAACAGCATCCATATCTGGAGCATTTCCAAGCTACCTCTGAAAGGAAATCTCTTTGATGTAGATATGTCCTGTCTAGATACAGGTATCGAATCCACAATCAATCGCTCGCAGATATGCCCTGGCTAGATACAGGTGTCGAATCTGGAACTGCGACAGTTGATGGTAATCATCTTTGGATTGACCTTTTTCCTGAAAAGGCAAAATGGTAGATGTATGCAGTGTTATGATGCATGAACTGCATGATATTAAGAGGTTCTCAAAAATAAATGAGATTGTGTGATATGATGCGTATGTGCATGCGTTGTGTATGTAAGCGGGATGTATGAAATGTGAAATGTTTATAAATGTATTTTCGTCTAGGAAAATAAATCCTTGACGGATGCCGGGAAGTTGAATCCTGGGTTGATGTTTTGAAGAATAGATTTCTTTGTTTTCGCTGGGGATGATGGTTGCAAGAACAAACCGGTAGGAGAAGATGACTCTGTTGGGGAATGAACTTGTTGGAGAGAGATACTCTGCGGGGAATTACTCTGTGGGGAGAGAGATACTTCGCTGAGGTTTTGATGAGAACTCCGCTGGGGATACCGTTGATATGTTTTGTTGAGGAATTGATGAACTCCGCTGGGGGTAGGAAGAACTTCGCCGAGGACGATCTTTCCGTGGTAATTGGCTGAGGATAACCCAGTTATAAGTCCTAGTGGAGAATAACCTTTGAATAAAGCCGGGGAGAGACGTTCGTGCCCTGCAGGGGATAAGCTTCCAGACTCTACTGGGGATAAGCTTCCTACTGGGGAGATTGATTCAACTCTCCTGGGGAGGCCTTTTGAACTGTACTAGGGAATGGCTCCACTGAGGTGTCTTGTATTCCACCGGGGAACAATCTTAGATCAAGACTGCCGGGGATGCTTGCTTAGGAACATCTGTATACTCCGCTAGGGAATATTGAGATCTTCTGAGGATATCCAACTTCCATAAGGCTGACTGTAGGCTAACTCTGCTTGGGGAGAGCATTGCTGGCTTGCTGGAGATGTTGTGCCTAGTTAGGGCTGACGGGAGACCAACTCTGCTTGGAGAGAGTATTGCTGAATCTAGTCTTACTCTGCGGGGAGTGAAGGTATCTTGGTTACGTTCTTTAGCTGAACTTACCTTGGTGCCTCGGTTGACAGAGCAACTAGATCGCTTGGACAACTTATTATTGCCCCTGTTTCTGATGTGGGAGAAGAAGATACCTGTGGAGGCACTTGCTGACTGCCGGTTGACAAATCTTCTTTTGGTATGGGCAAGTGACGAGATGACGGAACATAGTCGTACGCTTTTGATCCCTAACTTTTTCCTGGACTGCCCTTTCGGGTTTTCAGTCCACCGGGATACCCATTTTTGCTCAAGCCGCCTTTTCAGGTTTTCGACTTGCCGGGCGTATAGATTTTTTTGTTTCATCCCTTATTTTGCCCGAACCCTTTTGGTCCGCCGGGAAGCCCTTATTTTTGCCTAGGTGTGTCAACCTAGCGCGTCTTTGATTATGCGTAGTATTTTTTCGACTATGTCCGTGCTCAGAATGCAGGGAGTTGTCATCGTCAGTAGTGTTGTGTTACCATGCCACCAGAAGATCTTCGTTTGATCGTCCAATGCCCCAAGTGATCCAGACGGAGATTTGCCCCTAGCTGGTTGACCTTTTGAGAGATTCTCAGAATCTTGACTTAACTGCCCTAGATGATGGACAATGATCATGCCCTGCCCCTTGCTTGGAGGTGCTTTTGTTCATTCAGACATTCGTCGCGCGAACTTCTATGCTGTTCAAACAAATAGTCATATGCAATCATGTTATATTAAAAATGCAAAGCTTATGTCCGTCTTGAAGTTTTTTGAAAATGCATTTTTTAGTAAAACAAGCAAATTATGTAACATGTGATGTCAACTCAAGATTTTACAGCGAGCCTTAAGGAGTCAGGATACCTTTGTAACAGTATGCTTTTGAACTAACCCATGCCTCAGCTAGGACTTTTACGGGTTATAACGTGGCTTGGTTCACGGTTTAAGAAACAAAGGATAAGGCTCAAAATGTAATTTTACCCACCCGCTCTTCGTGATGTTCTTCAAACCTAAACTCAGCTAATTGTGCATTAGACCTTGTTTGAGTCTTTGTCCTGATATTCCAATGATGGTTCGGATATTGACAGTTTATTTTGAATAGGCAGTCATTTCCTTTTGTCGAGGGTTTGTTGGACCTCTCTCTTTTTGATTGTGTTATCCCTGCTTTTGCCTGAACTGTTTCTTTTAGGATTACAGTCAGCGGGATGCCCCAGTTTTGTAAGTCTCCTTCATAGGTTTTGACTTAATGGGCTTTTGTTGTTGAAAGATAGTGACTGCCTGTCCTTTATGATTATTCGGAACCATCACTGTATTTTATTTCAGAAGGACTTCTTTTGATGCCATTCGTTGTGCACCTGGATCAACTGAGAAGACTACTCTGCCCCAGGTTATGATTAAGGGTTTTAATTTTCGAAAAGAAAAACTCCAATTTCCTTGGCTCAAAGGGGTTGACGAGGGATTATCTTCCTTATAACTCCAGTGTTTAGGAATTGAAACAATGCTTGTACCTCATCAGCAGGGTCTGTTCAAAAGCATATTGTAAGGATCGTGGTATCGTTTTCATCATCCTCCCTCAAGAGGCTTAGAATTATTAATTGAGAGTTGATCATCAAAAAATGAAAGCAATTTGAATATAATGAAAATAAGTGGATTAATTCAAAAACAGACATATGCAGTGCATTAGTGAAATAAAAGAGTTTGCTATGACATTAATTGTTTGTATAAGCAAAAAATTACAACTCAGAAATTCAAATAAACAAAATCCTTCAATGATTGGGCAAAGGAGCATTGATTATGTTTGGAGTCTCTGACGCTTCAAACTGAATCTCTCCGGCGTCGATCATGTCTTGAATCTTGTTCTTCAAAGACCAGTAGTTGTCCGTAGTATGACCCGGGCTATCAGAGTGGTATGCGCACCTCTCATTAGGATGGTAGTTGGGAGCAGAGGTGTTTGGATTCCGGAGAGGAGCCCTCAAGGTAATCAGCCCTGCCTTCAACATTTGCTGTAGCGCTTGATCCAGTGACATGTTGATTTTAGTGAATTGTCTCTTGGGTGCGACCTCCTTATGTTGATGCCCCTGTCCCTGTTGAGCAGGCCTAGGATTAGAGATCTGGACTGCCCTTACATGTTGATCATGGCGACCCTTTTGGCTGTACGCAGCATTGGCCTCTTTCTTCCCAGTGTAAGGCTTTTTGTGAGTATCAGAAGGTGCAGCTTCTTGAATCTTTCCAGCCTTGATGCCAGCTTCGATCCTCTCCCCGGTCAAGATCAAATCTGTAAACCCAGCAGAAGAATTTCCAATGAGATGGTTGAAGAAGGGACCAGACAGGGTCCCCAAGAACATGTCAACGAGCTCACGGTCAGTCAAGGGTGGCTGCACCCTTCCAGCCAGATCTCTCCACCTTTGCGCATACTCCTTAAAACCTTCACTCGTCCCAAGTGACATACCCTGGAGTTGGGTACGCGTGGGAGCGAGGTGGGCATTATACTGATACTGCTTATAAAAAGCAGTTGCCAAGTCCTCCCAATTACGAATACTGGTTCCATCCAACTGATAGAACCAATCGAGCTGAGTCCCTGAAAGACTATCCTGGAAGAAATGGATCCATAGATTCTTGTCTGCCGTGTAGGGCTGGATCTTCCTTGCGTATGAACGGAGATGCAGCTTAGGACAGGAAACCCCGTCGTACTTTACAAAGGCAGGTGCCTTGAACTTGTGAGGGATCACCACCCCAAAAGATAAACCTAGGTCCCCAAAGTCCAACCCAGGCACACGTTGGATATCCATAGCATTTAACCGGTCCTCCAGCTGTTTGTACCTGTCTTCAGCATGGGGGTATTGTTCATCATTGAAGTCTGTCTCGGTGTCAGAGACCACAAGGCTAGGAACCTCTCTCCCTTGGTGACTGCCTTCCCCCACAGATGGAGTAGTCCTCTCAGCTTCATTCTGCAGTGTGTTCCCAGATCTACGTCTAGGGTTGAACAAAACAGTCCTCTTGTTCTTCTTCTTCTGAATCAGAGTCTTCAATTCCTTTTGACCCTGGGCTAGGCTCATAATCAACTCCTGGAACTGGGCATTCTGGGCCTGGAGGGCCTTGATAGCTTGTCCATTGGATGATTCAGGATTCATGATGACTGCTGAAATAAACAGCGAAGAAGGTAAGTGAGCTGCAACAAGTGTACCTGTAATGCAATGATATGTATGATATGCATGCAATGTTTTCAAGGACCTCGCGGGATAAACAAAGAAGCTTGTTAGAATTTGAATCCGGTGGCTTGATTGAAGGAACTGCATATTGTTGAGAGTCCTTCTTCAAGAGTCAAGGCTCACCATATCGAGTGGGTCATAGCCCCTGACTCAAGCTGTTAACCTTGGCTAGAGGAAAATAAATCCCCTTTGCCCCTTGCTAGACATTTGATTCATCATGACCTGCATCACAAGCCCTTGAGATCCTTGAAATTGATTAGTCCTTATGTAGGATGTATGCAATGGTATGATGGTATGATGTTATGCTGTGGAGTAATGTAGGTAAACCCCGTTATGAGTCCAGATTAAGGACTGTAAACAAAACCTGCAAGAAACTCAAGTGTCAGATAACAAGTATACAAGTAGTCAAGTTTTGAAGGCACACAAGTCACACAAAGAGCCCTTAGAGTTTAGGCCAGCATGAAGTTTGGGGTACTACCCTCTTGAAGTTGGTGGGCTCAAACCTGTCCTATCAAAGTAACCGAGTTCTAAGGATCTCAATATCATTGGATTGTTTTCTGTGTTCATCGTTTCGATTTAGCCACTGAACTGGCGATCAAAATATCCCAAGAAAACAACCCTCAACTGAGTGTAGCATCGAGTATCAACCAACTTCAGACTGCACCAAAGTAGTTATCTCACTACCCTAAAGAGGCCAAGATGGTTCAATTAAGGTTCCTAAGGTCAGTTGATGCTTCACGACACCACGCGGCGGCCCCGTACTCTCCTTGACTGGACTCAAGGGTTATCGGTACTCACCAAAGTGCCACATCAACGTAGCAGACTGCTTCAACCGTGTCGGTATACCCCGCATAGTTCCCTCACAGTCTTGTTGCTACTTTCTAAGAAGGTATCCCCCAGTTCCGGGTTAGGATCTATAGAACTCCCAAGAAAGTACCCACAATAATAAAGCAAACAATTCAGACAATTGAAAACACAAGTGATCTTAGTCCTAAGGTACACCTCACTTTTATAGTATCCCCAGTAGAGTCGCCAGTTCTGTGATTGGTGGATTTAGAACTGACTGTTTTTTAGCTGGTTTTCGCGAAATGTCGCGGAAGCATGAGTCGCCACCGTCTTTTATTTTCTCCAACATGGACAGGACAAAAGCACAGCAAAATTCCTTATGAGATAGTCTCTCAGTTCGGGAGGTAGATTTATAGAAAGGGAAGGTGTTAGCACCCTTTCTATCCGTGGTTATCCACGGGCTCTTAGGTACTTGCTCTTATGTTTTCAAAATTTTGTTTGCTTTTCAAAATGTGAGTGGGTTTGAAAAAGTTTCATTGAAAGATTTCTGAATAACTCTTGTATCTGTCCTCAAGAGTGTTTGAAAAATTTGTTTTGAAAGCTTTTGAAAGTGTAAGGTGTGAAAAGTATTTTGTTTGTTTTCGAAAAGAGCAAGTATCTATGAGTCATCTACCTACCCTAAGGAATTAAGCTGTGTAAGTGTCCTTTAGGTAGTGCCATCCCACCATTGAGAGGTAGGTAGCACCACCGTTGGAGGTGTTCGGGTCAATTCGAGTGTAGGGACAGTGTGGTCACCGAAGCAACAGTAGGACACCTTAGAAGCTACCCTTATGTCCTTGATCCTTTTAGTCCGAGGCAACCATTTCGAGGCAACTATTCTGAGGCAACTGTTCGAGGCAACTGTTTCGAGGCAACTGGATCATGGACATAAGGACTCACTAAGACGTCCTATACTTGATGACCACGTTTTGAAGGCAACGAGTGAGGCGTACCCTAGAAGTGGTGTGTGTATTGTGTGTTGTATTCAGTTAATGTTTGTCTATGTAATTAGTGAGCTACGAGTTGTTTTTATTTACATACATTCTTTCATACAAGTTAACAGTTAAGGGGTGCGGAAAGTAAATTGCGGAAACATAAATCCTACGCTATTACAAGGCGCGGGTCTATACATCGCCAAAAATTACAAAGACCCGTTTTTTAGTAAATGAGTACGGAAAGTAAATAAAACAGTAAACCTAATTAACTATTACATGTCTTGGAAACAATTACATAATAATAAACTGCGCACGAATAAAAATTAAATCGGAATGTTCTAAGGGTGTTGACCCTTTTAAGAAAATAAATTGATTTTTTTGGTCTTTTTTGTAATTAAAATGAAATTAAAGCTAATTAATGACTAATTAATTAATTTAATTAAAAAGATATATTTTTTGTTTTTTTATGAAATAAAAGAAATGAAATAAAATTAAAAGTTAACTTTACCTATTCTAGATCTATTTTAATTATTTAAGAAAGGAATTAAAATGGCCTAATTAAACTATTTTGGTTAATATTTATTTACAAAATAAAATAATAATAATGATAATAATGTTAATTCTATTTTTTTGGTTTTTTTATGAAAATGTGCTAATTAGGTTAATTGTTAATAATAAAAATAATTAAAGGGTTAGCAATTAAAAATAAGAGAAAATGACAAAACAAAAAATAAAAGAAGTAAAACCAAGGGGGGTGTTGGCCAAATAGGAGGTTTATTGAAGCAATCCAAGCCCGCTGAAATCTAAGCCACGTTTGACTTTCATGGTTGCCTGCAGCGTGCTTGACTCCAGACCATGGTGTGCTACACTTTTTGTCCTTTGGATCTGCGTTGATGACATATGGCAGCGCTGGGAAGTGGGACTTATGATGCACCTCATATTGGAATCTGCACAAGAAAACGTTGAAGAAAATAATATGGAAATTATAAGGGACCTGGGAAGAACTTACAGCGCGGTATGAGCCTCAGGACTTGGCAAAGGTTGCTTTAGCCACGTGCTTGTTTTGATCTGAAGATGCTCGCAACTATGTTTTAGAACTCTCACTTTTTGAATAATTTTTGGTTTTGCTCTTGGCCGTTTCTGCACACACCATTTTTTGAATGAGGTTGGGAAGGCTTGTATATATAGTAATGAAATGTGTATCAATCCAAATAATGGTCATTAAGCCTTTGCATTGAAGTTCTTGATTTCCTCCATAACTAACATTGAACCATTTTCCATATTTGTGAAATTTTGAATTTTTATGCCCATAATAGGACTTGCACGAATTTGGAAGGTATTTCAAGGTGTATCAAAGCTATTCAACACAAAATATATCCCTCCATTAATTTCTTTGATTTTTATTTGAATTTTAAAGATTTAAAATGAATTAAATCAAATAAAATTAAATAAAAATGGAAGAATTAATTTTAAATCTTGAAATAAATTGTGGGACACGTGGGAGGCATGGCCAAGCTGAAACAAGTGGAAAAAGTGGGCCCCTTTTGTCAAAAATGAAGTTTCAAGGATAGTTGACTTTGGCCATTTCACAAAAATTTCCCAACTTCTCCAATGCATATCTTGCTCAAATTTGAAGCTATGAACATGTTCTTGGACATTTTGGAAAGGTCTTGAAGTCCTCTAACCAATGTCTTTGGTCCCATGTCATTTTGATTTACCAATCTCAAGTTATGGTCTTTGACTTAAAGTCCCTTTTTGTTGACTTTTGAAAATGACCTATAATGTTGAAATTGATAACTTTTTGTGAGAGCATTTCTTGTACTTGGAATGTGAAGATGAGTTGTAGGAAATGTCCTCCCCTTCAAGATGAGCATTGGATGGGATTTTTCTGATGAACCATGAAAAAGTTATGCCTTGGTCAAGTTACAGTTGACTTTTCAGCTGTCCAAAAATAGAAACTTTTGCATCTTGAGGCTTTTTGAGCCAGGCTTGTGGAATCATGATCAAGACTTGATCAAATGATGATTGTGGCTTCAAAATAATATGTTGACCAAAAATTTTGACTTTTGACTGCCAAATGACCATTTTGCCCCTGCAGTTGACTGTGAGGCAATTAGGGTTTTTGACTGTGCAACTTGACCTTGTGAGCCTTGAAACTTGACATGTAGGTGCTTGAAAATGTGTATGAGCATGTGTGACTTGATTGATCCCTTTAAAACCTCAACTTCCTTGCAAGAACCAAAACCCTAATTTGACTGGCTTAGGAGGATGGTTGACTGTGTAGCCCTTGAGTAGACTTTGAACAATTTGGGGTGATGCTTGTCAAAACTTTGAAGAATATGGGAGGGCAAATTTTGGGGTACAAAACATGTGTACAATCATAAATAGGAAATGTTAATTTTTAAACCAGTGGGGCTTCCTTGCAAAAACATAAGTTTTTTTGCATTGACTTTTTTTGGATTCTCCCGGGCAAAAATATTATAAGCCAATAAATAACAGAAAACACGAATGGTCGGGTTATGGATCATTGAGGCCAGAATACCCTCAAAAGAGGAAATGGTGGAACTAGACAATCTAGCCCAAAAAACAAATACCTCAATCGACCAATCAGAATCTGAATGGGTCTCACAGATAAAACCTTCCCCGTGAGGCATGTCCAACAACTCTGCTAAAGCATCGGTAGTGTACTCATATTCAACATTAAACATTCTAAATTTTACCGTACTGATCGTGCCAGCAGTGTTGGGACTGATAGTATAAATCAATGAACTTAAAAATTCTTTGGCCAGCCTCTCATAGGTAGGTTCTCTCCTAGCAAAAATATCATGCAATCATAAAGTGTCTAACATGTGGAAAACACTATGATAAATTCCTAAAGTATACAGACAGTCAGTATCGATATACCTTGTCGGAGCAATTTCTTGTGTCTGCAACTTCTCGAGAATAAATCTCTGCCTCGACCCCGGTTTTCCATCATGAAGCAAAAATCCATCGAACTCCATTGTTGACATTATTGGTGAAAGAGGAGAAAATGGGGTTTTAGGGAAAGAATGTGAAAATGGTGGTTTTTGGATTTTTAATGAGGGAAATGAAGTGGTGGAATAGGAAATGTTAGTGGGGTTTTAAATAAATGGGAAAGTTATGAACTTTTAGTGGGTTTTGATGGAGATTTTGGAGAGGCAAAAATGGAGTTTTTGGGGTTGGAAGATGAAAAATGGTGGTTTTGGTGGTTTTGCCCCGTAAAAGGTACAGACCCCATGGCGGACGCCATGAGGGTTATGGTGGGCGCCATGTGTGCAAAATCTGGATGGGCCAGATTTTAAATTTTTCCTCATGGGCCTTGTACTTTTCGCGGGGGGGTATGGACAACATCTTTCACATGTTTTTCTTCATAATTTGAATCCTGGGTGACATAGCTTGATAAAAATAAAAATGGAAATTCATAAAATAAAATTAAGTAAAATAAAATACAACAAAATACGAAAATAAGAGAAAAGTAAATAATGAAAAACATCAACATGCAATATATTAATATATATGTAGATATGAAATACAATTGTTAGAGATCGATTCATAAAAGCGAAAACAAATCCAAGCAGAAATCAAATATAGATAATGATAAGTGTGGAAATAAAAATAACAATAAAGCATATAAATAGCATCTCTGTCTCGGATGGGAGGAACACCGTCAACATCGGTAGGGGGATCGTCATCAAGGTCAGAGTCAGAGCCTCCTGGGGCTTGTGGGCCTCATGCTATCTGTTGGCGCAACTCAGAAATCTCTTGGTAAAGAAGGTCAGCCTTCATCGCATGAGTGAAATCAGAGACCTCACGCTGAAAGGTGAGGTCGGTAATCCCCTGTCAAATTCGGGCCACCTCCATATGCAGCTCAGCTATCTACGTATGCATATTCGGCTGCTGTAAAGAGAAATTATTAGAAAGTACGGTGAACCTGGGTGAAAGTGGTGCATGGATGTGCAGGAGAAACTTGCTCTAAATGTTCATAATCATCATTTGTGTCACAACTGGCATTGACATTATGAGGAATGTCCATGAGTCTTGGACTGGTAGTTGGGAGGGCATGCAAATCATAGGTTCAATTTTCTCTTTCTCGTACGACGATATGATCTCCAAATGAGATGGACCCATTTTTAGCGGTAACTGCACTCATGTGGGCCATCATAAATGGGGCAGAGTTTATCTATCTCTTTATTTTCTGCAAACAAAAACAATAAAAGGAAAACATTAAATTAAAAGTTTGTGGGTTGCCTCCCACTCATCACTTTGTTTAACATCAATTTCCCGATGGCTAATGATCTTCGGTTTCCATGGCTATTTATCAAGCCATCTTTCATATCCCTCACCTTTTCTATTCTTCCTTCTGTAGGATGGTTCAGACTTCTTAACTTGTGGGGGTGGTTCTGGATCTATCTTGAGTATTAGCTTCTCAAGTTTGGGTTTAGTTTTTTCATCCATCATCTCAAAGGTTAACTTTCCCCTTTTAACAATAATGACTTTCCTAGTTTCATGGTCCTCTGTTTTTCTCTTTTTATGTAAGACTTCAGACAAAAGTGTATTAGTATGGATATTTTGCAATACCACAACATACCTTTTGGTTTGGGAATTTATCTTAGTTTCCACAAAACTTTGCAGGAGGAGAACCAGTGGGTTGTAGGTGTTGTAACCCAATTTTTGCCCCTAAGATCCCTTCATCATACCATGTTATTTCACTCACAACAAGATCACATTAGGGCTTTTGGTTCTTCTCCCTATCTTTAGCTTTTCTCTTTTGAGGAGTTACCAAGCACCTTAACTTGTTTTCTTTTGTGATCATGAATATTTTGCTTTGATTTTCTTTCTAATTAATAAAATGCAATGTTGGTTTGTCTTACTTGTTAATAATGTAGGTAAAGGCAATGAGATTTAGCTAGTTGATCCATGGATTCATGAGTTTATTTACATGCCCTAGTCAACATAGCTTGAGGAGTTAAAAACTTCACTATTGGAGTGGTTTTGGAAGAAATGGCATGACAAGGCTTACTTTGGTTCAACATATTTCAAAGTTATCAAATTTGATTCAAAAGTACAAGGGGTTGAATGAAGAAGTTGTCATGATTGGACAAGGTCTTGTTCCTATTGGTCACAAGAGCACATTTCTCTCAAATTTCAAGATATGGAAGTAGTTTTGATGTCTATGAGTCCTCATCATCATCCTCAATAACTTTTATTCACAAAGAAATAATATTGGCACAAGAAGTTTGTTCAAACTTGTCAAAGTTCCTCAAAGCATTCTCTTGATCTAGAGGCTAGGGTTTTGAACTTCAAAGGGGCATATCTTGCTCAACTTTTGGTATTTTTGAGTGATTCTAAAGAAATCTTTCTCTTCAAAGAGTAACCAACAAATCACTTCAAAATTTCCAATGAGTTTTCATGTGGAAGGAACTTGGTGAAGAAGAAAGATTACAGGTCATCCAGATGAATCAATAATTTTTCATATGTGACTTCAAATGGTCATAACTTGGTCAATTTTTATCACCTTGAGTCCATTCGTTTTCCATGATGATCTTGAAGATGTTTACTTTTTGCCTTCTTTTATGTGCAAAGTGAGAAAATGGATGGAAGTTGCCTTAAGAATGCAAAAGATTATAGGTCATTTCATGATTTTTGGCCAACTTCAACAAGTCATAACTTGCTCAATTGTTGGAGATTTTGGGTGGTTCAAATTTCAAAATGTCATTCAAGAGGTCTAATTCATTCCATCTTTTTTGGTCAAGAGCAAATTCCAAGTGAAAGACCATGTTTGGATACAAAAGATTATAGGTCATTTTTGAAGAAGAATTTGATATATTTCTAAGTATGGAAAGTCAACTCTTTTTCTTCAACTTTGACTCCATGTAAATTTAAGCTCAAGCATCCATTTGATTCCATTCTTTTTCCATTTCAAAACTTGTAACCTCATCTTTCCAAAGCATCAAGAATTATGCCCTAAGACCCCTTGAGTTCGAAATGCCATGGATTTGAATTTGGTAACTTGAAACTAATTTTTTCACAAAGTCAGGATTTTGAAATCTTTGTTTTGGCTTCTAATCACAAGTTTTCCACGCGTTTTTGCTTATAATCATGATTAGCAACTTCCCAAAAGTGTTTAGCATCATGAAACGCACGATTTAGCTGAATTTTGATCAAAATTGAGTCACGTTTTCTTCATGATGCAGACCCACACGATTTCCCTCCAAACTTCCTTGTTTCTTCAAATTTTCATTCCAATTCACTTACCTATAAATAGAGGGTCATCCCCCATCCATTTTCCCAAGCTTAGAGAGCCAAGAACACCCTGCCAAAACCTCACACGAACCCATTTATTTTAATTCAGTTTTTGAAATTTAAGCTTCCTTTTCCAAAATTCTTCGCGCATTCATCATCCTTGAACTTCATACAAACTCTCCAACACTTAAACTAATCAAAACGACCCATAACTCAAGCTACAGAAGTCCAGTTTCAGAGCTTCTTACTTGAACTTCGAAAAGGTAGAATTCTCCACCATTTGGATCCAAATCAAGCACTAATCTGTTCTACTCCTTTGTCTGATTTTAATGCTGCTTGCAATTTTTAAATCCATTGAGAATTGAGAGAGAAATATTAAATTGAAGGTGCTCGCTATTTTCTGAGTTTTTAATTCATACCTCTCTCCATACCTTACATAAATTTGGCGCGATGGTTGTGTTAGAATCGTCTTGAAGAGACGAGTTCAATGATGCTAGCCTGAGATCCTAATTTTTCCATTTGAAGGATCTCACAAAATCCCCATTGCAGGGTGTCTGGAGGTTGAAGACGATGACATGTCTCGTCTCAGCCAATGATAGCGTGCCAAGCGTTTTAATTTCATTGGTTGCCATTTTTCTGATCCCATGTGTGTTTCACTAAGGTCCATATCAAGCACAATGCGTCTGGTCCATTGGATTAGCTTACTAACGCTTTTTGACTATGATCTGATGGCCCACATCTTTTAAGTTTTATTTTATTTTTTGATTTTATATTTTATTTGATTAAATTTTCAAAAATTCATAACTCTTTTATTTTTTATCCAAAAATTATGAAAAAATTCACAAAAATACCTTGAATTATTTCTGATCTCATGAATATTTTCACATTTTTATTTTGACACTTGGTATATTATATATTTTTTGTATTATTTGCTTTCTTTTAATTACTTAAAAATACTTTCTGACATTTTTTAATTCTGAAAAAATTCATAAATATTATTTTGCATATTTTTTATTTTCTGAAAATTTTATGGAATTTTATGTTGAGGTTTACTATTTTTGATCTATTTTATGTTTGTTTTAGCAATTTTAAATAGTTTAAAAATAGTTTCTGACTTTTAAAAATTATCAAAATTTTTATAAAAATATTTGGATCCATTTCTGATTTTTCTATGGCCTTATTTTTCATTTCTTGGTTAATATGAATATAATTGATATTTTCCTCATTATTTTCTATTTTTAAACATTTTTAACCCTTTTAATGTATATATTAAATACATTATTATTTTGTGATTATTTTCTGGCTGTCTTGAGTTAATTTTTTGATCATGACTTTATTAACATCATTGAATCTTGGGTGTTGAGTTCAACTCCACCAAAATGGATGAATGATTTTAATAATAGTTTGATTAAATTTTTAATTCAAAAGTGGTTTATTCATCTTTTGCCCTAATCCTCTTCATCTCATCCCCTTCTTGTTGCACTAAATGTTGTTGGAGCACGATCTCTATATCATGTCTCAAAACAAATGGTGCATAGATTGCTATTGACCGGCCTCAAAATAGGTGTGACTTCTATATAAGTCCACTTACGATTGCTTAACATAGCGCTAAATTTTGTCCCGATTCGAATAAATGATCATTCGTGGCACAAACTTATGATTGCAAGCCCAAGTATGTTAATTTGATCTCTTTGATCCAATAACCTCGAGATTCATTGTGTGGAGGCTTTGGTTCTAACAATCCTCTAATGGGTCTACAACACCTTTGGTCAACACAAATCACTTAAACATCGTTGATCATTAAATGACACTTGTGAGAATTCTAAATGGATGAATACTTGACAAAAAGCAAATGCAACTTGTTGTGTGGAGGTTTTGGTTCTACCAATTCTCTAATGAGTTCCAAATGCAAGTTTCAAGATGGTTATCCAACTAACCACTAATTATTGACTTTTTTTATCTTATGCTTTTATTATTTTTATGCTTTATGTACTATTTATTTTTCAGCATTTTACATTTCATGCCATTTTCATCTTTGCTCATTTGAGCATTTATTTTCTTGTCATTTTTACTTTGCTCACTTGAGCTTTTCTTTTCTTTTCTTAAGATACCTAATAATCAACATAAACCCTAAAAAAACTCTTAATGGTACTTGGACTATTTGGTTACTATCCTTGGCATTATGGAGCATGGGACTATTTCTTGGACTTAGGATTAGAAACCTTGGCCTATCTTGGAGACCTTGTGATCTTATCTGATTATTTTGTCTGGAGTTCTTGAGGTTTACCTTAGGATATTGGGTTGCTTGTTTGTTTTTGTATACAGGTTTTTGTGATTACATTCTCTGTTTGTAATCTTGAATTCACCCGTATACAGCCGTTACTCTGCCCAATTTTTGTGAAGACTTAATACACTTGAAGAGGTCTAGTATCCTTGCTTGCTTGGTTTCAATCCAAAGAATGGGAATTCTATCTTGGCTCATAATGTCAAACTTTGGCTTCTTGTTGGTTAGATGGATCTTATGCTTAGCTTTTGCCTTATGCTTTAGGATAATCTCTTCTTCTCCTCCCATTTTCTTTAATTTCAAAAATCTTCTCTCTCCTTTTGAAAACCCTTCTTGTATTGAAACTTGAAACACTTTCATAATAAACTTGGACTTAGGTCCATGCATTTTCAAAACATTTTCATCAATAAAATTCAATCAACTTAATAAGACCTTGACATTTTTTTGTGAGAAGTCTAAAAGTCAATCAATCTCATTTCAAACCATTTTTCCACTTTGGCTTTTTATCTTTAAACTTTTTCTCAAAAGATTAGACTCTTGTCAATCCTTGTAGTGATGCAAACAACTATACTTCTACAATATGTAGTGAAGTGAGATATTTTCCACTTGGGTGTTGAGTGAGGCGTTGTTGATTTTAAAATCCAAGCCATATCCTTCACTTTGAGATGATACAAATTCTCCTTTCTCATGATTGTGTGTAGTAAGTATGTTTTCCACACGGACAATGACAATGATGTCTTTTCTCTTAAAATCAACCAACACACTTGTGTTTCAAAATTTTAAAAGAGGAACTACGTGTACCCTGATCCCCTATTGCATGTAAGGTGGTACGTAGGCACTAAAGGTTCGCAACCGCGACGAGTGCAAAAATAATTAAAAAATATTTCTCTTCTCACCTCCACCATCCATTTTTTATACAACACATTTTTATAGCCAAAATATACAGATTTTACAAAGAGGTTCCTGTGGAGTACCGTAGATGTTTAGGGTGCTAATACCTTCCCTTTGCATAACCAACCCCCTTACCTTGAATCTTTCCCCCTCTTTTGGGTTATTCGCTCTTTTCCCATTCCTTTGGAAACAATAAAGGGCGGTGGCGATTTTTATTTTTGATTTGTATAAAGTCTAGTCAATCCAATGGCTTAGTCTTGAACATTTTTACCGCTACAGAAAAATGGGGACTTCACTGGGGAAAGATTGACCTCTTGCTGGTCCATCCCTAAGTGAGTTGAGCCTATCTTTGTTTATATCTGTATATGGGCTATTGTTTGTTTATGTGTTATATTTTGTATATATGTTTGTTTTGATTTTCCTAGTTTTCAGGGTGCTTGGTGATTACTCATAAGTCCTATACCCGGACTTGGGAAAACTTTAAGATAGGACGGGCGGTATAGTCATGTTAACTTTGAGGGAGTAATCCCAAAAAAGGAGGCATGAGATCCCCCACTCAGTGGAGGCCCATTTGACTGTAGTGTCGTTTACCGAGTAATCGAGAAGACGTACTGCTTTCGACCTGGGAGCCTGCTGAAACTGAGGACCGTAGAATACCAAACCCATCTTGGCCTTTTAGGTGTAGTGCGGAAGCTATGACGGAGTAATCCGAAAATAGTTGTCACACGATACTATGCTCAAACGAGTCTTTCTTGAGAATATTACTAATTACCGAGTTAATTGGGAAGTTGGTAATATTCGAAGGAAGGATGTAGACTCTGGGAACCTCTAAAACCTTGTTCGAAAGGTGATAACTTTTTAGACCAACACCTTATGGGCAGTACCTTCGACTTCATGCTCGTGAAGTTGAACCTATGAACCCTATATGTGTGATCTTGTGTGTGATTGTTGCATGATGCATCCATGCACTCATAAGCATCTTTTGAAGAAAAAAATATTTCAAGGGATTTAAAGGTTGACTATTTGTGAATATCTCAGGTACTTTTAACCATGGATTCTAGAAAGAGAACGACCGGGAAATATAGTTTCAAGGATACCAAGATAGATGAGTTGGTCAGTCTAATTCCAGAGATCGAGTGTTCTGCAGACTTTCAGAAGAAGTATGGATCCATTATTCCTCTCATAAAGCTGAAGATGAAAGAGGGTATTCTCTCGACCTTGATCCAGTTCTATGATCCAGTGTATCACTGCTTTACTTTTCCCGATTATCAGTTGATGCCTACACTGGAGGAGTATTCTTATCTATTGGATTTACCCATTATCGATCGTGTTCCCTTTACTGGTTTAGAGGGTGAGCCAAAACCACATGAGATTGCTGCTTTGATTCATCTAGGGAAGTCTGAGGTGGAAGCCCATATGACTACTAAAGGAGGGATTAGAGGATTATCAGCTCAGTTCTTATTGGAGAAAACTCGTTACTTTGCCAGAATGAAGAGTACAGTTTCTTTTGAGGCCATCTTTGCTATACTTGCTTACGGGTTGTTCTTATTTCCTAATGTGGACAAGTTTATCGACATTAACGCTATCAGGATTTTCATGATTGGAAACCCAGTTCCTACACTATTGGGTGATACTTATTACTCTATCCATCTTCAGAATTCTTATCATGAGGGAAGGTTATCTGTTGTACGCCTCTGTTGTACCGGTGGTTTATCTCTCATATGCCTCAGTCTGATGCTTTTTGGGATGTCAAGAAAGAACCTTGTTGGGCTCCTAAGATCATGGCACTTACGCACTCGGATATTGATTGGTATCATCGAGCTTACCAGGATGTGGAGATTATTGACAGTTGTGGTAGTTTCCCCAATGTGCCTCTTCTTGGTACAAAGGGAGGAATTAACTATAACCCTGTTCTTGCACGGTGACAGCTTGGTTATCGGATGAGGGATAAACCGAACAGTATTCATTTGAGTAGTTTCTTTCTGAAGGAAGGAGAAGACCACATGGAAGCTAGAGAGCAGATTGCGAAGGCCTGGCGTCACATTCATAATAAGAGTAGGAAGGATTTGGGACGTAGGGGTGTTATTTCTTTGGAGCCATATCTTAAGTGGGTCTGATCGAGAGCCATTCAGTTGAAGATGCCGTATACTCAAGAGACACCCATGCCTGACCTATTTGTGAAGACCACCCCTCCCTTATTAGATGATCTAGAAGAGCTGCAACTCGCTTTGGTTAGGATGCAACAGGAAAGGGATGCTTGGAAGAACAAGTTCCGGACTTTAGAGAGTTCCTACCAAGCAGACCTGAAGGAGAAAGACGATTTGATCGAGATCCTTGAGAGTCGAACGGTGGAATCTATAGAGAGCCAAGGGGATTTATTTTCCCCTAAGCCTCAAACAGGTGCTGATTACTCATTTTCTGATCCAGATGGTTGGAGGGAGGTTGCCATCAGACATGTGGAAGAAAACCAGAGGTTGCGGGCTCAGATTGTCGGGCTCACAGGGAAGCGCCAGCATACAGATTGATCTTCATCAGTTCCTTTTCTCAGGATTTTAGATTGTATTTTCATCTTGTACTTGGGATCATTGAAACTTTTAATCCATTTTGAAGTTATTATAATAAAAAATATTTCAGTATTTCAAAAGCTTTATTACTTTAATGTTTGCAATATGTCTATAAATCTTAAATCCCTTGAAATATTAAATAATGAAGTAAAAATAATCATGTGCATTGCATATCATGCATCATATTGCACATATTTCTTGCATTTGTTATGCATACCCAGGTGTCTTACCCAGCTACTTTACTTCATTCAGCAAGCTGACTCATCACTACAACACTCGGGCTAATTTCAAAAAGAAGATGGACAACTTAGAACAGGAGAATCGCGAGCTGCGCGAAGAAGTTTCTACTTTGAAGGCCGGCTTGGACAATTTGACTACTCTGATGGAAGCTCTGGTGGTTGCTCAGAATCAGCCACCGAGTGTTCAACCTCAACCAACAAGGGCAAGTACTGAAGTTCTGACTGTTCCCGTATCTGCTACTCCGGCTTTTTTTCAAAACCGTATGCCTCAAGGTTATCCATGGGGAATACCAGAGAATTTTGCACCTGAAGGTTTCAATCTTGGCCCTCAAGATGCTCCAGTGGTTCAGACTGTTGTTACTCCTGCACCTCCTGTGGTGCATACTATTCCTGCTGCACCTCCTTCGGTGAATTTGGTTCCGTTTGTTAATGAAGATGTGTGTCGTCCTTTCCCTCCGCCGAGTGAAGACTTGGGTCTTTATGACATAATGGATGATTTTCAAGAGCAGTTTGATAGAATGCAAAGAGAGATGAAGGCTCTTAGGGGAAAGGAGTTATTTGGGCAGAATGTGAATGAGTTGTGTTTGGTCCCGAATGTAAAGATACCTACTAAGTTCAAGGTCCCGGAATTTGAGAAATATAAAGGCAACACATGCCCTCGTGCTTACTTGGTGATGTACATAAGAAGAATGTCTACCCACACCGATGATCAGCGTCTGCTGATTCACTTTTTTCAAGATAGTTTGACCGGCGCAGCATTGAAATGGTATATGAGCTTGGACAGCGCCAACATCCATACTTTTAATGATTTGGGAGAAGCATTAATCAAACAATACAAGTACAATGTGGACATGGCTCCCGACCGTAACCAACTTAGGGCCATGGTTCAGAAAGACAGGGAATCGTTCAAAGAGTATGGGCAGAGATAGCGCGAGGTAACCGCCCAAGTGATTCCTCCCATGGAAGAGAAAGAAATGACTAAGATTTTTCTGAAGATGCTGGGTGCTTTTTACTACGAAAGAATGGTAGCAAGTGCGCCAAGTGATTTTACAGAGATGGTAGGAATGGGTGTCCGCCTAGAAGAGGTTGTAAGAGAAGGTCGTTTAGCGAAGAGTGAAGGATCTGGAGGTGTGAAGAAGCCATCTTATGGGTTTACTAAGAAGAAAGAAGGGGATGCAAATGATGTTATACAAGAGAGGAGAGTAAATGCTCCTAGAAGGAATTATCAGTGTCATCAGCAAGTCGCCTCAGTTACTCCTGTAAGCTCCGACTACCGTTGCTTATCAAAGACAGTCCCAGCAGGGGAACCAAGGGAATAATCAGAGAAGGGGGAACTATGACCTTATTCACATGAGCTATGCAGAGCTACTACCGACATTGGTTGAGAAGAAGTTGGTCCAGACACGACCATCTCCCACCGTACCATCACCATTGCCTTGGTATTACAAAGCAGATCAAACGTGTGCTTTTCATCAGGGAGCACCAGGGCATAGTGTTGAGAATTTTTATCTTTGAGGAATGAAGTGCAAAGGTTGGTGAAGTATGGAATTCTATCTTTCAAGGACATGGGACCTAATGTGAAAGACAATCCTCTACCCAAGCACGAAGGAGTAAATGCTGTAAATATGGTGGTCGGTTGTCCAGGAAACTTTCGGATTTTTGAAATTAATCTGGTTAGAGGAAATTTGGTGAAAATGCATGCAGACCTCTGTGAATTCAGATACTATACGCATGACCATGCCGGTTGTGCTGTTTGCAGTACAGACATACAGGGTTGCGAAAAGACAAAGGCTGATTTACAGGAGATGATGGATGCGGGTTTAATCCATATAATCAGGCCTAGGGCAGAGTATGAAGAGGAAGTGAATATGGTTTCTGGATGTCCTAGTGAATTCAGAATTTTTGATGTGGAGTATTTGAATGAGGATCTTGTGTAGTTGCATGCTACCTTCTGCCATACTGCTGGTCAGGTGGAACACCAATATGGGTCTTGCATAGTTTGATGTCGAGACCCCCGAGGATGTTCTATTATGAGGGAAGGTGTTCAGTTGCTGTTAGACAATGGAACTATCAAGACCACAGGTCAGAGATATGATTATCATGAGATTGATATGGTTGAAGTTTGTTTAATGGAAGAAGAGTCAGAGGAAGAGTATGCCTCCACGGATGAGTATTTCTTTTCAGACGAAGATTTGTTTGCCATAAATGACTTTTTGATGTCTGATTGTGTTGAGGAAGGGGTAAACGTTATTGTACCTTGTTTTAGTGCACCCGCTCATCTTGAAGTGGAGTACCATAACAAACCAGTTGTTACCCCATTGGTAATTAGTTTGCCAGGTCATATTCCCTACAAATCAGATAAGGTTGTGCTTTAAAAATACAACGCTACGATCTTAGAAGATGGGGTGGAAGTTCCCATCCAGCCAATGCCTGATGTTGGAAATATAGCTGAAAATAGCAGGGTGACCCGTAGCAGTCGTGTGTTTGTGCCGATTTCAAGAAGAGATGTTGATGCTGGAAAGAAAATTACTGAGAATGATGAGCCTAAGAAGTCTACAGGAGAGACTAGTGGAGCTACATTAGAGAAAGAAGTGGATGATATTTTGAAGATAATTAAGATGAGCGACTACAGAATTGTAGATCAGCTACTGCAGACTCCTTCAAAGATATCCATCCTAGCTTTATTGATGAATTCCTCTACTCATAGAGAATCATTGATGAGAGTACTAGACCAAGCTTTTGTGGAGAGTGACATGCCATTAGATCAATTCAGCAGCATAATTGGAAACATTACGTCATGTAACAACTTGAGTTTTTGCGATTATGAGTTACCAGATGAAGGGAGGAATCACAACTTGGCACTCCACATATCTATGAACTGCAAGAATGATTCACTATCCAATGTGCTAATTGATAATGGATCCACGCTGAATGTTATACCGAGGATTACTCTCATGAAGTTAAAGTATCAAGGAGCACCTATGCGCCCGAGTGGCATCACTGTGAAGGCATTTGATGGGTCGAGAAAATCTGTCATCGGTGAAGTGGACTTACCCATCCATATAGGACCACATTTGTTCCTGATAACCTTCCAGGTCATGGACATTATTCCTGCATATAGTTGTTTACTAGGACGACCATGGATACACGAAGCAGGGGCTATCACTTTAAGTCTGCATCAGAAGCTAAAGTTTGTGCGTGAAGGGAAGGTAGTGATCATAAATGGGGAGCAGACGTTGTTGATATCCCATCTATCCTCTTTCAGTATTGTAGAAGCGGATGAGACTGGTGTTAGAACCCAGTTCCAAGCCATATCCATTGAAAACATAAGGAGAAATGAGAATTTTGTGGTTTCGCTGAAGGACGCACAACAGGTTGTGCGCAATGGTCATAATACAGTTTGGGGACGACTTGTGGATCCACCCGTGAACAAGAACATAACTGGTTTGGGTTTCTCTCCAAAGATTGGAAAAGGCGAAAGTTTGAAGTCAAAGTCTACTGTGAATAATTATCAGGATGTTTTCCGCAGCGGAGGCTACCTCCATCCCATTGATTCTGGAATTAATGCTGTCGAAGAGGATGAAGCAGAGCAGGAAGTACCGAATTATGTGACGCATGGAGTCCGAGTTCAGAACTGGGTCACCATTGATGTTCCTTCTTGCATACATGTTTCAAAGTAATTTGTTTCGTTAATCTGTTTCTTTCTTTTGAAAAGCTTTCACTCTGCCCAAGGTGGAAGTATTAATGTTGTAGAGCTTATATGTTTTCTATGACTTTTAAGATCATTAATAAAAGTTGTCTTTGCTTCCCAAATTATGTCTTTATCTTCTGCTTTTTCTCAGGAAATGGTAATAAAAAAAACCTTTCAAAATAAATAGTAACTGAAATCAATATGCATGATCACTTATTATATGTGTCAGTTTCTAAAAGCAATCATAAATCATATGTGCAGATTAATTAAAAAACCCGTTGAATATAATGACCCTGCACCCTCTCCCAACTTTGAATGTCCTGTGTTTGGGGCTGAAGAAGAAGATTATGATGAGATTCCAGAAGAGGTCTCACGGTTGCTTGAGCACGAGGAAAATACCATTCAACCATATAAGGAGCCTTTGGAAGTGATCAATTTGGGTTCAGAAGAAGATCCGAAGGAAGTCAAGATTGGAGCATCGTTGCATCCTGATGTGAAGAGCGGGTTGATTGAGTTGTTGAAAGAGTATGTGGATATTTTTGCTTGGTCTTATCAAGATATTCCTGGTATAGATACATATATTATCGAGCATCGTTTTCCATTAAAGCCAGAGTGTCCTCCAGTTAAACAAAAGTTGAGAAGAACCCACCTAGATATGGCAGTAAAAATCAAAGAGGAGGTCGTAAAGCAGATTAATGCTGGTTTTCTTGTGACGTCAGTGTATCCTCAATGGATTGCCAATATTGTCCCAGTACCAAAAAAATACGGAAAAGTTCGCATGTCCATAGATTACAGAGATCTAAATAAAGCTAGTCCAAAAGATTATTTTCCATTGCCTCACATCGACATATTAGTGGACAACACAACAAAATTCAAAGTATTCTCGTTCATGGACGTATTTTCCGGGTATAATCAAATAAGAATGGCTCCAGAGGACATGGAAAAAACAACGTTTGTCACACCCTGGGGAATATTCTGTTACAGAGTGATGCTCTTCGGGTTGAAGAACGTTGGTGCAACGTACCAGAGGGCTATGACGACCCTATTCCATGATCTGATGCATAAAGAAATCGAAGTATATGTTGATGATATGATTTCCAAATCCCATACCGAAGAAGGGATTATAGAAGATTTGTTGAAGTTGTTTCAGCGTTTGAGGAAGTATCGTCTCCGCTTGAATCCAAATAAATGCACCTTCGGTGTTAGATCGGGGAAATTGTTGGGTTTCATTGTTAGCCAGAAATGAATTAAAGTTGACCCTGATAAAGTCAAAGCAATTCAAGAAATGCCAGCACCAAGAACTGAAAAGCAAGTCAGAGGTTTCCTCGGGCGTTTGAATTATATTTCCAGATTTATTTCCCACATGACTGCAACATGTGAACCGATCTTTAAGTTGTTAAAGAAAGATTAAGGTTATGTTTGGATGGATGACTGTCAAAAGGAATTTGAGAGTATTAAAGAATATCTGCTTGAACCTCCTATCTTGCTCCCTCCCGTAGAAGGAAGACCGTTGATTATGTATCTAATAGTGTTAGATAAATCCATGGGTTGTATTCTGGGACAACAGGATGAAATAGGGAAGAAAGAGTTCACCATTTATTATCTCAACAAAAAGTTCACTGATTGTGAGTCACGGTATTCCATGCTAGAAAAGACATGTTGTGCTTTGGCCTGGGCGGAAAAGCATTTGCGGCAGTATATGTTGAATCATACCACTTGGTTGATCTCCAAAATGGATCTGATCAAGTATATTTTTGAAAAGCCTGCTCTTACTAGGAGAATTGCCCGCTGGAAGATGTTGTTATCTGAATATGATATCGAGTACTGCACTCAAAAGGCTATTAAAATTAGTGTGTTGGCAGATTACCTTGCTCACCAACCGGTGGAAGATCATCAGTCTGCAGAATATGAATTCCCCGATAAGGATGTGATGTTTCTGAAAGTGAAAGATTGTGATGAACCATTGCCCGAGGAAGGCTCTGACCCCGAATCTCGTTGGAGTATGATATTTGATAGAGCTGCAAATGCTTATGGTAAAGGAATTGGTGTTGTGATTGTCACTCCTCATGGATCGCACATTCTTTTTACTGCAAGGTTAACATTCGATTGCACTAATAATATGGCAGAATATGAGGCTTGCATCATGGGTCTTGAGGAAGCTGTTGATCTCAGAATCAAAATTCTAGATGTGTATGGTGATTCAGCTTTGGTAATAAATCAGATTAAAGGAGAATGGGACACTCGTCACCCTGGCTTGATCCCTTACAAAGACTATGCAAGAAGATTATTACCCTTCTTCAATAAAGTTGAATTCCATCACACCCCTAGAGATGAAAATCAAATGGTGGATGCTCTGGCAACTCTGGCTTCCATGTACCAAGTGAATACTTGGAATGATATACCCCGAATTACAATTTGACGGCTGGATAGGCACGCTCATGTGTTTACGACAGATGAGGTAGCAGATGAAAACCCTTGGTATTATGATATCAAGCATTTTCTTCAGACTCAGGAATATCCGATTGGTGCGTCGAGGAAAGATAGAAAGACACTGAGAAGATTGGCAGACAAATTCTTCCTTAGTGAAAATGTGTTATACAAGAGAATTTATGACATGGTCTTGCTCAGATGCGTGGATAGACACGAATAAGACATATTGATGCATGAGATTCATGAAGGTTCATTTGGCACTCACGCTAATGGACATTCGATGGCTAAAAAGATGCTAAGGGCAGGTTATTATTGGTTGACAATGGAATCTGACTGTTACAAATTTTCAAAGAAGTGCCATAAATGCCAAGTTTATGCAGATAAGGTCCATGTGCCTCCGACACTTCTCAATGTGATTTCCTCCCCATGGCCTTTCTCTATGTGGGGTATAGACATGATCGGGATGATAGAACCCAAAGCTTCAAATGGGAACCATTTTATCTTGGTAGCAATTGACTACTTCACCAAATGGGTAGAGGTTGCTTCATATGCCAATGTTACCAAACAGGTGGTTGTGCGTTTCTTCAAAAATAATCTTATATGCCGGTATGGTGCGCCGAGCAGAATCATCACCGACAATGACTCGAATTTGAATAACAAGATGATGACAGAACTTTGTGAAGAATTCAAGATTGTCCATCACAATTCATCTCCATACAGGCCAAAGATGAATGGAGCTGTTTAGGCTGCTAATAAGAATATCAAGAGAATCATCCAGAAAATGGTTGTTACTTATAAGGATTGGCATGAAATGCTCCCTTTTGCTCTGCATGGATATCAAACATCTATTCGCACTTCAACAGGAGCAACCCCGTTCTCCCCGGTGTATGGAATGGAAGTTGTACTCCCTTTCGAGGTGGAGATTCCCTCGTTGCATGTGATAATGGAAACCAAGTTGACAGAGGCTGAATGGGTCCATAACAGGTTTGACCAATTGAACTTGATTGAGGAAAAGAGAATGACAGCTTTATGTCACAGACAGTTATATCAGAGAAGAATGAAGAAAGCATTTGATAAAAAGGTCAAACCTCGTGAATTCAGAGAAGGAGACCTCGTGCTCAGGAAGATCATGTCTTTCAACACTGATTCTAGGGGCAAGTGGACTCCCAATTTTGAAGGCCCATATGTTGTCAAGAAAGCCTTCTCTGGTGGTGCATTAATTCTTGAAATTATGGATAGGGAGGAGTTCCCACGTCCCATGAATGTTGACGCAGTCAAGAAATACTTCGCCTAAAGAAATAAAATAACAACTTGCTAAGTTGAAAACCCGAAAGGAAGGCTTAGGAAAAAAGGAGCGTCTCGGTAGGCCGAAAACCTGAAAAGGCGATATAGGCAAAAAATTAGAGATATAAACAGAATAAATTTCCCGCTAAGTTGAAAACTCGCAAGGGCAGCTTAGGCAAAAGTTAGGGATTCTCTTGGCAAGTAACTACGTCAGACAAGACTTGATCTTTGAAGCAACAATCTTCTCAGATCCTCACAATACTTCAACAAAAGCTGCTGCTCAGGATTTCAAAAGTTGCTAGGGGGGACAGTGGTCATTGTATCTCAATGTATCTTTTCCATTATGTATTACCATTTCCCAAACTTTGTAATCATCCATGGAGTCTCGCCATTCACGGACTACCATTCTATTAATGAAATTTGAGCTTTTACCCAATTCTTTGTGTTCTTATTTTATTTAGCTGGCAAAGACTCCATTTATTACTGATAATAACTTTCAAAGCAAAAAAGATTAAAAAGCAAAATTGACTTTAAAAAAAAAAAAGAGAATTTTACAATTTACTTTTACTTTGAGATTTGTGATGAAACAGTGACAACAAAAAATGGTGATCCCAGGAATGAACAAACTCCGGTTGTTTTGAGAAGATTTACTTCCTTCTTGAAGGTTCTCTTAGATCATTTTGCTGGTATGTGCACGATCTTTGTATGTTTCTCAGATAGTTAAAGACGATACCAATCGGTGTAAGGTGCAGTATTGGGTTTGTGATCCCATTGTCTCCAGTCAGGTCTTGGTTCATGTTTGATTTTGGGTTTGCATGGTCAAAAGCCTCTGTCCCAAATTCCCCAGTGAAATCTTCCCTCATATGATGAAAGGTTTTATTCCTTTGATGTGCTGAGATGTCGCTCTTTCTGCAGTATTGGCATTATTGTTGGTATTTGTTTCCCAGGTAACTAGACCAGGGCAGTATCTTTTCGGAGAAGTGTTGAGATGATTATCACCCTTTGGGTTTTCACCCACCAAGTGTTGGGTTGGATTTAAACTCCCCATGGGTTTGACCTCTTTCTATATTGATGACTTTCTGATTCCCCGAGAAGGCTATCCCAGGGCATCTTTTGTTGGAATAAGTGTTCATGATGTAAAGTTTCAATCCGCATCTTTCTCCAGAGAGGTAGGCTTGAATTCCCCAGTGAGGTTTGTTTGTTTCATCGTCAGTCTGCTTTATTTGAGGCTAGCCTTGCAATCTCCGGTAGGTGTGTTACTTTTGAAGAAAAAAACTGGTTTCTCTAATGAAGCCGGAAGGAGGATGTTCTATCTCGGTATCTGTTTAATTTTTCTACCTCCTAATTATGTTTCCCCCTAGTAAAGTTAAAGGCAAGCAATAGGTTTGGTTTTCGTAGTTGGCTTTTACCTTTCTTGGAATGATCTTTCTGGCTGAAGTTTAGCCGAGTGTTGTTAGTACCTGAGGCGGTTTTGCTTGTTTATTCCTACTGTTTGTGTATCTGTTTTACCAGCATTTGCACGATAGCACTCATACATTCATACATACATCATGCATGGCTGAAATTGACAAATCATTGTTCATTAACATTGTGTTCTGACCTTCCTGCAACGCTCTTTACTTAGATGGATTTGGTTTTCCCTCTTGAGTTTATTTCTCAAAGGATGTATATTCGTTAACTGTCTTGCTCCAGTTTATTTCTGATTTAGATCTGTGGTTGCATGACAATATTAGGTACTTTGGATTTCTGAAAACTTCGAGTTTGGTTTGTGCATTTATTTTGTACGAGAAGACTTTATCTCCTCAGCAGGAATATCGTGGCAGTTCCCCGAGAAGTCATATTTATATCCCTAGAAAGTCATTTCTTTTTGCAATTCTCCATGACAACAAGTAACAAGTCTCTTTATTTGAGACAACTTATGTTTGATCTTTTCCAGGCAGATTTCCTAGGTTAAAGAAGAAGTTGAGACCCGTTCTAGGTGAAACACCAGAATTTTGGGGAAAACTTGATATTTTCTCTTTCTACCTTCAGTGAACGTTGGTAGTACATCGGCAGTGAACGTCGGTATTTATTATCTTTTTGCTATCTTCAGTGAACGTTGATAGTTCATCGTCAGTGAACGGCGGTGATATGATATATTCTTTTTCTACCTTCAGTGAATGTTGGTAGACCATCGGCAATGAACGTCGATGTTATTATCTTTTTGCTATCATCAGTGAACATTGATATTTCATCGTCAGTGAACGGTGGTGATATGATATTTTCTCTTTCTACCTCCAGTGAACGTTGGTAGACCATCAGCAGTAAACGTCAGTATTTGTTATCTTTTTTCTATCATCAGTGAATGTTGATAGTTCATCGTCAGTGAACGGCGGTGATATGATATATTCCTTTTCTACCTTCAGTGAACGTTGGTAGACCATCGGCAGTGAACGTCAGTGTTTATTGTCTTTTTTCTATCATCAGTGAACGTTGATAGTTCATCATCAGTGAACAACGGTGATATGATATTTTCTCTTTCTACCTTTAGTGAATGTTGGTAGACCATCGGCAGTGAACGTCGGTGTTTGTTATCTTTTTGCTATCATCAATGAACGTTGATAGTTCATCATCAGTGAACGGCGGTGATATGATATATTCTATTTCTACCTTCAGTGAACGTTGGTAGACCATCGGCAGTGAACGTCGGTGTTATTATCTTTTTGCTATCATCAGTGAACGTTGATAGTTCATCGTCAGTGAACGGCGGTGATATTATATATTCTCTTTCTACCTTCAGTGAATGTTGGTAGTACATCAGCAGTGAACGTTAGTGTTTATTATATTTTTGCTATATTCAGTGAATGTTGATAGTTCATGATTAGTGAACGACGATGATATGATATATTTTCTCTTTCTACCTTCAGTGACCATTGGTAGAACATCGGAAGTGAACGTCGATGCTTGTTATCTTCCTCTCTGATTCATTTCTTTTGGTCCACCAGTAATTTATTTTCCTAGTGGGGTTGCTCCATTGTTTCTTTATTTTTGTGGAATTCCCCAGTGATACTTTGCGTCTCTTTGGTATTGTTCATATGCATTCGTATGCATAAGCATTTGCATGGCATCT
The DNA here is from genome assembly GCA_948472305.1 of Vicia faba. NCBI lineage: Eukaryota > Viridiplantae > Streptophyta > Magnoliopsida > Fabales > Fabaceae > Vicia > Vicia faba. The sequence goes on along the minus strand of OX451738.1, from coordinate 1,577,467,429 downwards.
TTGGGCTAAAAATAGGGTTTGTTTTATATTTAAGTATCTTCGATCACGTCAACACGAAGAGTTTCAACCCTCGTATCAACGGATAGAAGAAACTTAAATAAGGGCAGCTGTTGTACCCCAATTTTTGTCCCTAAGATCCCTTCATCATACCATGTTGTTTCACTCACAACAAGATCATATTAGGGCTTTTGGTTCTTCTCCCTATCTTTAGCTTTGCTCTTTTGAGGAGTTACCAAGCACCTTGACTTGTTTTCTTTTGTGATCATGAATATTTTGCTTTGATTTTCTTCTAATTAATAAAATGCAATGTTGGTTTGTCTTACTTGTTAATAATGTAGGTAAAGGCAATGAGATTTAGCTAGTTGCTCCATGGGTTCATGAGTTTATTTCCATGCCCTAGTCAACATAGCTTGAGGAGTTCAAAACTTAACAATTGGAGTGGTTTTGGAAGAAATGGAATGACAAGGCTTACTTTGGTTCAACATATTTCAAAGTTATCAAATTTGATTCAAAAGTACAAGGGGTTGAGTGAAGAAGTTGTCATGATTGGACAAGGTCTTATTCCTATTGGTCACAAGAGCACATTTCTCTCAAATTTCAAGATATGGAAGTAGTTTTGATGGCTATGAGTCCTCATCATCATCCTCAAAAACTTCTATTCACAAAGAAAGAATATTTGCAAAAGAAGTTTGTTCAAACTTGTCAAAGTTCCTCAAAGTATTCTCTTGATCTAGAGGCTAGGGTTTTGAACTTCAAAGGGGCATATCTTGCTCACCTTTTGGTATTTTTGAGTGATTCCGAAGACATATTTCTCTTAAAAGAGTTACCAACTAATCAGTTCAAAAGTTCCAAGGAGTTTTCATGTGGAAGGAACTTGGTGAAGAAGAAATATTACAGGTCATCCACATGAGTCCATAATTTTCCATATGTGACTTCAAATGGTCATAACTTGGTCAATTTTTATCACCTTGAGTCCATTCTTTTTCCATGATGATCTTGAAGATGTGTACTTTTTTCCTTATTTTATTTTCAAAGTGAGAAAAAGGATGGAATTTTCCTTAAGAATGTAAAAGATTATAGGTCATTACATGATTTTTGGCCAACTTCAACAAGTCATAACTTGCTCAATTTTTTGAGATTTTGGGTGGTTCAAATTTCAAAATGTCATTCAAGAGGTCTACTTAGTTCCATCATTTTTGGTCAAGAGCAAATTCCAAGTGGAAGGCTATGTTTGGATACAAAATTTTATAGGTCATTTTTGAAGAAGAATTTGAAATATTTCTAAGTATGGAAAGTCAACTCTTTTTCTTCAACTTTGACTCCATGTAACTTTCAGCTCAAGCATCCATTTGATTCCATTCTTTTTCCATTTCAAAGTTTGTAACCTCGTCTTTCCAAAGCATCAAGAATTATGCCCTAAGACCCCTTGAGTTCGAAATGCCATGGATTTGAATTTGGTAACTTGAAACAGATTTTTTCACAAAGTCAGGATTTTAAAATCTTTGTTTTGGCTTCTAATCACAAGTTTTCCACGCGTTTTTGTTTCTAATCATGATTAGCAACTTCCCAAAAGTGTTTAGCATCATGAAACACACGATTTAGCTGAGTTTTGATCAAAATTGAGTCACACTTTCTTCATGATGCAGACCCACACGATTTCCCTCCAAACTTCCTTGTTTCTTCAAATTTTCATTCCCATTCACTTCCCTATAAATAGAGGGTCACCCCCCATCCATTTTCCTAAGCTTAGAGAGCCAAGAACACCCTTCCAAAACCTCACACGAACCCAGTTTTTTTGAATTCAGTTTTTGAAATTTAAGCTTCCTTTTCCAAAATTCTTTGCGCATTTATCATCCTTGAACTTCATACAAACTCTCTAGCACTTAAAGCAATCAAAACGACCCATAACTCAAGCTACAGAAGTCCAGTTTCAGAGCTTCTTACTTAAACTTCGAAAAGGTAGAATTCTCCACCATTTGGATCCAAATCAAGCACTAATCTGTTCTACTCCTTTGTCTGATTCTAATGTTGCTTTCAATTTTTAAATCCATTGATAATTGAGAGAGAAATCTCAAATTGAAGGTGCTCGCTATTTTCTGAGTTTTTGATTCATATCTCTCTCCATACCTTACATAAATTTTGCGCGATGGTTATGTTAGAATCGTCTTGAAGAGACGAGTTCAATGATGCTAGCCTGAGATCCTAATTTTTCCATTTGAAGGATCTCACAAAATCCCCATTGCAGGGTGTCTGGAGGTTGAACACGATGACATGTCTCGTCTCAGCCAATGATAGCGTGCCAAGCGTTTTAATTTCATTGGTTGCCCTTTTTCTGATCCCATGTGTGTTTCACTAAGGTCCATATCAAGCACAGCGCGTCTGGTCCATTGGATTAGCTTACTAACGCATTTTGACTATGATCTGATGGTCCACGTCTTTTTGGTTTTATTTTATTTTCTGATTTATATTTTATTTGATTAAATTTTCAAAAATTCATAACTCTTTTATTTTTTATCCAAAAATTATGAAAAAATTCACAAAAAAACCTTGAATTATTTTTAATCTCATGAATATTTTTTCACATTTTTATTTTGACACTTGGTATTTTTTATATTTTTTGTATTATTTTCTTTCTTTTAATTACTTAAAAAATATTTTCTGACATTTTTTAATTTTGAAAAAAATCATAAATATTATTTTGCGTATATTTGACTTTCTGAAAATTTTATGGAATTTTATGTTGAGGTTTACTATTTTTGATATATTTTATGTTTGTATTAGCAATTTTAAATAGTTTAAAAATAGTTTCTGACTTTTAAAAATTATCAAAATTTTTATAAAAATATTTGGATCCATTTCTGATTTTTCTATGGCCTTATTTTTCATTTCTTGATTAATTTGAATATAATTGATGTTTTCCTCATTATTTTCTATTTTTAAACATTTTTTAACCCTTTTAATGTATATATTAAATACATTATTATTTTGTGATTATTTTCTGGCTCTCTTAAGTTGATTTTTTGATCATGACTTTATTAACTTCATTGAATCTTGGATGTTGAGTTCAACTCCACCAAAATGGATGAATGATTTTAATAATAGTTTGATTAAATTTTTAATTCAAAAGTGGTTTATTCATCTTTTTGCCCTAACCCTCTTCATCCCATCCCCTTCTTGTTGCACTAAATGTTGTTGGAGCATGATCTCTATATCATGTCTCAAAACAAATGGTGCATAGATTGTTATTGACCGGCCTCAAAATAGGTGCGACTTCTATATAAGTCCACTTACGATTGCTTAACATAGCGCTAAATTTTGTCCCGATTCGAATAAATGATCATTCGTGGCCCAAACTTATGATTGCAAGCCCAAGTATGTTAATTTGATCTCTTTGATCCAATAACCTTGAGATTCATTGTGTGGAGGCTTTGGTTCTACCAATCCTCTAATGGATCTACAACACCTTTGGTCAACGCGGATCACTTAAACATCGTTGATCATTAAATGGCACTTGTGAGAATTCCAAATGGATGATATACTTGACAAAAAGCAAATGCAACTTGTTGTGTGGAGGCTTTGGTTCTACCAATCCTCTAATGAGTTCCAAATGCAAGTTTCAAGATGGTCATCCAACTTACCACTAATTATTGACTTGTTTTATCTTATGCTTTTATTCTTTTTATGCTTTATGTACTATTTATTTTTCAGCATTTTACATTTCATGCCATTTTCATCTTCGCTCATTTGAGCATTTATTTTCTTTTCATTTTTACTTTGCTCACTTGAGCTTTTCTTTTCTTTTCTTAAGATACCTAATAATCAACATAAACCCTAAAAAAACTCTTAATGGTACTTGGACTATTTGGTTACTATCCTTGGCATTATGGAGCATGGGACTATTTCTCGGACTTAGGATTAGAAACCTTGGCCTATCTTGGAGACCTTGTGATCTTATCTGATTATTTTGTCTGGAGTTCTTGAGGTTTACCTCAGGACATTGGGTTGCTTATTTGTTTTTGTGTGCAGGTTTTTGTGATTACATTCTCTGTTTGTAATATGGAATTCACCCATATACAGCCGTTACTCTGCCCAATTTTTGTGAAGACTTAATACACTTGAAGAGGTCTAGTATCCTTGCTTGCTTAGTTTCAATCCAAAGAATGGGAATTCTATCTTGGCTCATAATGTCAAATTTTGGCTTCCGGTTGGTTAGATGGATCTTATCCTTAGCTTTTACCTTATGCTTTAGGATAGTCTCTTTTTCTCCTCCCATTTTCTTTAATTTCAAAAATCTTCTCTCTCCTTTTGAAAAACCCTTCTTGTTTTGAAACTTGAAACACTTTCATAATAAACTTGGACTTAGGTCCATGAATTTTCAAAACATTTTCATCAATAAAATTCAATCAACTTAATAAGACCTTGACATTTTTTGTGATAAGACTAAAAGTCAATCAATCTCATTTCAAACCATTTTGCCACTTTGGCTTTTTATCTTTAAACTTTTTCTCAAAAGATTAGACTCTTGTCAATCCTTGTAGTGATGCAAACAACTATACTTCCACAATATGTAGTGAAGTGAGATATTTTCCACTTGGGTGTTGAGTGAGGCATTGTTGATTTTAAAATCGAAGCCATATCCTCCACTTTGAGATGATGCAAATTCTCCTTTCTCATGATTGTGGGTAGTAAGTATGTTTTCCACACGGACAATGACAATGATGTCTTATCTCTTAAAATCAACCAACACACTTATGTTTCAAATTTTTAAAAGCAGAACTATGTGTACCCTGATCCCCTATTGCACGAAAGGTGGTACGTAGGCACTAAAGGTTCGCAACCGCGACGGGTGCAGAAATCATTAAAAAATATTTCTCTTCTCACCCCACCATCCATTTTTATAGACAAAATATATAGATTTTACAAAGAGGTTCCTGTGGAGTACCGTAGATGTTTAGGATGCTAATACCTTCCCTTTGCATAACCAACCCCCTTACCTTGAATCTTTCCCCCTCTTTTTGGGTTATTCGCTTTTTTTCCATTCCTTTAGAAACAATAAAGCGCAGCGGCAATTTTTATTTTTGATTTGTATAAAGTCTAGTCAATCCAATGGCTTAGTCTTGAACATTTCTACCACTACAGTAGGGAGGAGGAACAACATAAGGTGATACCTTCTCTACCTCTTTGACAACCTCCCTTTCAGGTGGTGGTGAATTTTTATTAATCTATACTCTTTTCTCACCAAAAATTTCCTCAGCCTCATTATCACTCTCCTTAAGGTTTTTAATTTGTCTTTTACTACTGGTTGTTACAATATCCACACGCTCCTCGAGGAGGGGTCCTAGAAGGTTTTGTTCAAACAGGGAGATTTGAGTCTCCAAGGCCATGTTGTGAGTCGCTAGGGACTCAAACACATTGTTCAGCTGCCTAAGGGTTTCATTAATATGGAGATTTTGTTTTTTAAACTCTTCATTTTGGACAGTTTGTGTCGCTACAAAGCACTTCATCATAAATTCTAGCCTAGAGAGAGTTTGCGACTCAAGGAAATTCTCCATTATCATTTCGAGATTGGATTTATGAGCATCTTGTGGTTCCTTAAAATACCAGGAGTGATGATTATAGATAAAGTTTTGGTGATACATAGTAATAGAGACAAAAGTGCCTTAGTCTATACGGTGTAACAACAAGGTACAAAATATGACGCAATTGGCCCCAGCAACGGCGCCTAAAACTTGATGTGTGGTTTTCATAAGTATACGAATCGCGTCAGAGTAATATAAAATATTATCGATCCCACAGAGACCAAAACGTTAATCTATCAAATTTTATTGTCACTATGTTTATCTAAGGCAGATCAAATCAGGGTTTTATAGCAGGAAGAGTAAATAAAGTAAAAGATATCAATTCAGATAAAAGCAACGAGTTCGAATGCAAATCACAATAGTCAGATAATACTCTAAAATTCTTCTAATAGAACTACTTATGGGGCAATATTTCCTACTTTGAAAAGAACTAACTTAACAGGAAATGTCACTTTTGCACATATTCAGAACCGAGTTTATTCTTTAACTAATGCCTTTTAATTGTCACGGATAAAAGGTGCATATTGCGTTAAAGTAATAAACCTATTTTTAAGAAATATAGTTACTTGACTAAGTTGAAAAGTGATTTTGACTCAGAACTTCTAACCAAGAGATGATTAGACTTTTAAACTTATAAACGCGTCTGTTGTACCCCAAAATTTGCCCTCCCATATTCTTCAAGGTTTGCTAAGATCATGCTTCAAAATCTCACAAGGGTTACACAGTCCAATTGCCTCCTAACAGTCAAAAATTAGGGTTTTGGTTCTGGCAAAGAAATTGAAGCTTCCAAGAGTCCAAACAAGTCCCACATGCCTACATACATTATCAAGCATCCTTATGTCAAGTTTCAAGACTCACAGCACCAAATTGCACAGTCAAAAACCCTAAATGCTTCACAGTCAACTGCAGGGGCAAAATGGTCATTTGACAGTCAAAAGTCAAAATTTTTGGTCAAAATCTTATTTTGAAGCCACAAACATCATTTGATCAATTCTTGATCATGATTCTCAAGGCATGGCTCAAAAAGTCTCAAGATGCAAAAGTTTCTATTTTTGGACAGTTGAAAAAGTCAACTGCAAATTGACCAGGGCATAACTTCCACATGGTTTATCAGAAAAATTACATCCAAAGCTCATTTTGAAGAGAATGACATTTTCTACAACTCATCTTCACACTTCAAGTCCAAGAAATGCTCTCACAAAAAGTTATCAATCTCAACATTATAGGTCATTTTCAAAAGTCAACAAAAAGGCACTTTAAGTCAAAGACCATAACTTGAGATTGGTAAATCAAAATGACATGAGACCAAATGCATTGGTTAGAGGACTTCAAGACCTTTCCAAAATGTCCAAGAACATGATCAAAGCTTAAATATTAAGCAAGATATGCCTTGTGGAAGTTGGGAAATTTTTGGGAATTTTGAAAAGTCAACTTTGCTTCAAATGCCTCAAAAATGCTAATGGGCCTCAATTTCTTCCATGAATCATCACCCAAAGGCTATGCACGACCCATTGACCTCCAAGGGAGTTATTTTCTCATTTTTTTAATTATTTGAATTCTTATTATTATTAATTCACTTAATTAAAATTAAATATGAAAAAATAGCAAATAATACATTTCAAATCTTTTTGTGCAGAGATTTCATCCATTATGAATCAAATATTTCGTGCATCACTCAAAAGAGAAAGATTCTATATGATTGGCATTAGTTTCATGGCAAAAAGACTGAATTTGATATCATTGAAAACCAAATATCCAAATCATCAATGCATGGATTATGGGCTTGTTTTTCTTAACCTAATCATGCTCAGATACATATAAAACATAACCCTAATGCTCACATACACAAAAAGCTGCGCCCAAGACAAAGAACAACATTGCACTTTTTTCACAAAAAATTGAAAACTGAAAACCTAGCTAGAGCTCGTTTCAAAGCCTAAAAGCTATTCCAATACATTGCTGGACGACCTAGGAAGCGTTTGCAATCAAAGCCAAGTCTCCATACATCCAGAAGTGGTAGAATGACATCGCCCTGTTCATAAAATTCTTCATATTCGTGTTTGAATTTACATGCATTTTCGATACGTTTTAAATGTTGATTTACACTAACATGAACATTCTGAAGCTAATGGTATCCTTGAATTGAAGAATGGCTACCTAAATAGGAATTCACCATGGACGTCCTCTAGGGTTTCAGAAGCTTTGATTTAGGGGTTTTCACGTCTGGAAAAATTGGCCAACCAAACCTATTCCATTGAAATCAGGACCTCTAAACGAAACTAACCCACTACTCGCGCCCTTTTTATATTGGCATATATTCTATTCGCTATTTTTCAGGTTGAATTTAGTGGGGGTTTAAAACCCCCGCTATTTGCTTCTATTTACAGGTGCAAAAGGAAGACGAAGCCTATGTGTCTGAGCGTGATTGGCAGGTTTGAATGATTAGCGCGTTTTTATTTTGGTTCAACGTAATATTGCTTTTTCACATATGTTATTCATGTTCCACTAAACTAACAAAGAAACGCACTAGCTCAATTGGTTGATGCGCTGGCTTGCAGGTACTGGGACCTGGGTTCGATTCCCAGGTCCCCCATATTTCTCAATAATTTTGTTTGTAACATGTTCAGGTGAAATTCTCCTCCAATGGTCCACCATGTGCGTGCGTGCTTGTGCCTGCCAAGTGTCCAAGGGTCCCAATCCAAAGGCCAGAACATGCAGCTTACCATATGTATTAGTCAACTGCTCCTCACGTGATCACTGAAATTCAAAAGGGCCTGGAATTTGTTGGGCCAAATTACTCTACAAACACCTCTAAATTGGGTCAGCCACCCCCATGGTTTACATATTTTTGTTCTTTATTTTAATTTTCCTTTTTATTCTTTTATTTGTTTTATTGTTTTATTTAATTCACAAAAATAATTTTCAATAACACAAAAATCAGAAATCAAAAAAATAAAATATGTTTATTTAATATTTAATTCATTAATATTTTTGTAAATAAATTTTTAATAATCAACTTAGTAAAATTAGGTTAAAATTTTAATGTTTTTCTTAAATAAACTAAAATATGTAGAAATTTGGTTTTTAGCACTTTTATCTTTTTCTTAATAAAATAATTTCCTCTTATTTATTATTATTATTAATTATTAATTATTTTGTAAATACCCATGTAATTAAATAATTAGTATAAATTAGGTTAAAACTTTAATCTTTTTCTCTAAAAATTAAAAATATTTAGAATTAGGGTTTCTTTTAATTTTAATTTTCTTTATTTCATAAATACCAAAAACCAAAAAAATAACTTCTTTCCTTTATTAAATAATTAATTAACTTTTAATTTCAATTTAATCTTTAAAGGGTCCAACGCCCTCGCACATTCGATTCCAATTTCTTTTCGCACGTTTATTCTTATTTTCCATTTTAAATATTATGTAATTGCCCAAGCCTTGTAATAGTAATTAGGAAATTTATTTACTTTCTGCATTTTATTAAAAAAACGGGTCTTTGTTAATTTGGCGATGTATAGACCCGCGCCTTGTAATAGCGTAGGACTTTATTTTCCGCACTTTAATTCCCGCACCCTTAAAACTGTTAAACTTTGCATGAAAGAATGAATGGCCCAAATAAAATCAAAGCGTAGATCACCAAAAGCATGACAAGATAAAACATAACTAAAAACGATACACAAATTCACACACCACTCTTAGGGTACGCCTCACTGTTGCCTTGCCCCTCGAAACGTGGTCGTCGAGTATAGGACGTTTTAGTAAGTCCTTATGTCCATGAACATGGCATAAGGGTAGCTTCTAAGGTGTCCTACTGTTGCTCTGGTGACCACACTGTCCCTACAAACGAATTGACCCGAACACCTCCAACGGTGGTGCTACCTACCTCTCAATGGTGGGATGGCACTACCTTAAGGACATTTACACAACCTAATTCCTTAGGGTAGGTAGATGACTCGTAGATACTTGCTCTATTCAAAACAAATCAAAAACTCTTTTCACACCGACACTTTCAAAAAGACTTTCAAAACAATTTTTCAAACACTCTTGAGGACTGATACAAGAGTCGATCTGAAATCTTTAAACGAAACTTTTTCAAACCCACTCACACTTTGAAAAGCAAACACTTTTGAAAACACAAATGAGCAAGTATCTAAGAGCCCATGGATAACCATGGATAGAAAGGGTGCTAACACCTTCCCTTTCTATAAATCTACCTCCCGAATCGAGAACTATTCTCATAAGGAATTTTGCTGTGCTTTTGTCCTGTCCATGTTGGAGAAAATAAAAGACGGTGGCGACTCTTGCTTCCGCGACATTTCGTGAACCAGCGTTAAACAGTCAGTTCCAGATCCACCGATCACAGAACTGGCGACTCTGTTGGGGAATTATTTTAAAGTGAGGTGTACCTTAGGACTAAGATCACTTGTGTTTTCAATTGTCTGAATTGTTTGCTTTAAATTGTGGGTACTGTCTTGGGAGTTCTATAGATCCTAACCCGGATCTGGGGATACCTTCTTAGAAAGTAGCAACAAGGCTGTGAGGGAACTGTGCGGGGTATACCGACATGGTTGAAGCAGTCTGCTACATTGATGTGGCACTTTGGTGTGTACCGGTAACCCTTGAGTCCAGTCAAGGAGAGTACGGGGCCGCCGCGTGGTGTCGTGAAGCATCAACTGACCTTAGGAACCTTAATTGAACCATCTTGGCCTCTTTAGGGTAGTGAGATAACTGACTTTGGTGCAGTCCGAGGTTGGTTGATACTCGATACTACACTCAGTTGAGAGTTGTTTTCTTGGAATATTTCGGTCGCCAGTTCAGTGGCTAAATCGAAACGATGAACAATGAAAGCAATCCAATGATATTGGGACCCTTAGAACCCGATTACTTCTGATAGGACAGGTTGAGCCCACCAACTTCAAGAGGGTAATACCCAAATTCATGCTGGCCTAAAATCTAAGGGCTCTTTTGTGTGACTTGTGTGCTTTCAAACTTGACTACTTGCATACTTGTTATTTAACACATGAGTTCCCTTGCAGGTTTTGTTTACAGTCCTTAATTGGGACTCATTACAGGGCCTACTTACATCACTCCATGCATAGCATACCATCATACCATTACATACATCCCACATAAGGACTAATCCATTTCAAGGATCTCAAGGGCTTGTGATGCAGGTCATGATGAATCAAAATGTCTAGTAAGGGGCAAAGGGGATTTATTTTCCTCTAGCCAGGTTGATGACTTAAGTCAGGGGCGATGACCCACTCGATATGGTGAGCCTTGACTCTTGAAGAAGGACTCTCAACAATATGCAGTGCCTTCCATCAAGCTACTAAATGTAAATTCTAACAATTTTCTTGTTTACCCCGTGAGATCCTTGAAAACATTGCATGCATATCATACATATCATGGCATTACAGGTACCCTTTATTACAGGTCACTTACCTTCTTCGCTGTTTATTTCAGCAATGGCTTCCCAACAAGATAACCAGGGTCCTCATGCTCAAGAGACTCAGTTCAGGGAGATCTTTCTAAGCCTATCCAAGGGGCAGGAAGAGTTAAGGGCACTCCTCATGGGGAATCTGGCCAAGAAAAGTCCCGAGGACGACAAGGACGAACGGCTGAAACGTCTACAAGCTGAGGTAGATACCATGAAAACCCAGATGCTGGGGAAAAGGGCTCTCATCCAAGGTTTAGCTCGGGAACAAGAAGAGTTGAGGACCATGATCAGTCAACTCCACCAAGACAGATCCAACATGAAGCAACCTCGCCCAGAGCAACAGATTGATCAGGGTAAGCCAAGCAGGTCCAAGAGGCAATTCGCCCAGCTTAACATGCCGCTGTTTCAAGCCTTGCAACACCTGCTGAGGTTGAATATGATTACACTAAGGGCTCCTCCCCGGAACCCCAACATCTCTGCTCCTAACTATCATCCCGACAGAAGATGTGCATACCACTCTGATAGTCCTGGACATGACACTGCTGACTGCTGGGCTCTGAAGAACAAAGTCCAGGACCTGATTAATGAAGGAGCAGTGGATTTCACCCAAGTGGGTCAGGCTGAGTTCTTCTACTATCCCTACAGGATGCACCAGTTGAAGTAACAAGCCCTGAGATGAAAAGACTTTTTGTTCATTAGGATTTTCAGATTGTAATTTTCTTTGATTGTTCAAACATTTTATTTCATGTCAAACTTGGTTATTTCATTAATGCATTACACATGTCTATTTTGAAGTAATTATTTCGTATTCACTATATGCAAACTGTTTTCATATTTTTGTGATGATCAACTCTTGATTGAAAATTCTAAGCCTCTTGAGGGAGGATGACGAAAACGATACCACGATCTTTACAATATGCTTTTGAACAGACCCTGCTGATGAGGTACAGGCATTGTTTCAATTCCTAAACACTGGAGTTATAAGGAAGATAATCCCTCGTCAACCCCTCTGAGCCAAAGAAGTAGGAGTTTTTCTTTTCGAAATTTAAAACCCTTAATCATAACCTGGGGCAGGGTAGTCTCTCAGTTGATCCAAGTGCATAACAAATGGCACCAAAGAGGTCCTTACAAAACAAAAGACAGTGATGGTTCCGAACAATCATACAGACAGGAAGTCATTACTTCTCAAAATAAAAACCCATTAAGTCAAAACCTATGAAGGAGACTTACAAAACTGGGGCATCCTGCTGACTGTAATTCCAAAAAGAAACAGTTCAGGCAAAAAACAGGGATAATGAAAGAAAAAGAAAGAGGTCTTACAAACCCTAAACCAAACAAAAATGACTGCCTATTCAAATAAACGTTCAACATCCGAACCATCACTGGAATTTCAGAGCAAAGACTCAAACAAGGTCTAACGCACGATCAGCTGAGTTTAGGTTTGAAGAACATCACGAAGAGCGGGTGGGTACAAATAATTTGAGCCTTTATCCTTTGTTTCTTAAACAGTGAACCAGGCCATGTTATAACCCTCAAAAGTCCTAGCTGAAGCATGGGTTAGTTCAAAAGCATACTGTTACAAAAGGTATCCTGACTCCTTAAGGCTTGCGGTAAAATAACGAGTTGACATCACAATTTACAAAACTTGCTTGTTTTACTAAAAATTCATTTTCAAAAATTTCAAGACAGACATAAGCTTTGCATTTCTAATATAACATTGCTTGCATATGACTATTTGTTTGAACAACATAGAAGTTCGCACGACGAATGTCTAATGAACAAAAGCATCTCCAATCAAGGGGCATGGCATGATCATTGTCCATCATCTGGGGCAGTTAAGTCAAGATTCAGAGAATCTCTCAAAAGGCCAACCAGCTTGGGGCAAATCTCCGTCTGAGTCACTTGGGGCAAATCTCCGTCTGAGTCACTTGGGGCAAATCTCCGTCTAAGTCACTTGGGGCATTGGACGATCAAACGAAGATCTTCTGGTGGTATGACGACACAACACTACTGACAGAGGCACCTCCCTACATCCTGAGAGCATGGACATAGTCGAAAAATACTACGCATAATCAAAGACCCGCTAGGTTGACACACCTAGGCAAAAATAAGGGCTTCCTGGCGAACCAAAAGGGTTCGGGAAAAAATGAGGGATGAAATAAAAAAAATCTGTACACCCGGCAAGTCGAAAACCTGAAAAGGCGGCTTGGGCAAAAATGGGTATCCCGGTGGACTGAGAACCCGAAAGGGCGGTCCAGGCAAAAGTTAGGGATCAAAGCGTACGACTATGACTCGGCATCTCGTTGCTTGCCTACCAAAAGAAGATTTGTCCATCGGCAGTCACCAAGTACCTCCACCAGTATCTTCTCCCACAGAAACAGGGGCAGTAATGATTTGTTTAAGCAATCTAGTTTCTCTGTCCATCAAGGTACCAAGATAGGTTCGGCTGAAGGATGTAGCCCAGATATCTTAAATCCCCAGAGAGTGAGCCAGTAAGTCAATACACTCTCCCCAAGCAGAGTTATCCTGTCAGCCTTAAGGAAGTTGGGTATCCTCCAGCAGATCTCAACATTCCTCAGCACAATATACAGACATTCTTAACAAGCATCCCCAGCAGTCTTGATCTAAGATTGTTCCCCGGAGGTATACAAACATTCAGTGGAGCCACTTCCCCAGTGCATCTCAAAATTTCCCCAGGAGAGTCTAGTCTGAAGTTCCCCCAGGAAAGTGGAATCCATCTCCCCAGCAGTAAGCTTATCACCAGTAGATTCTGGAAGCTTATCCCCTGCAGAGCACGAACGCGTCCCCCGGCTTTATTCAAAGGTTATTTCCCTACCAGGATATAACTGGGTTATCCTCAGCCAAAAGCCACGGAAAGATCGTCCTCGGCGAAGTCTTCTCATCCCCAGCGGAGTCCATTAAAACTTCCAACATAACAACGGTATCCCCAGCGAAGTTATCATCAAACATCTCGACAGAGTACCTCTTTTCCCATAGAGTATTGTTCCCCAGCAAGGCCGCTAGAGTAATTTTCTCCCCGCAGAGTAATCTCCAAGTTTATTCCCCAACGGAGTCACCATCTCCTACCGGTATTCTTGCAACCATCACTCCCCAGGGGAAACAAAAGCTCTACATCAGCCCAGGATTTAACTTCCCGGCATCCGTCAAGGATTTATTTTCCTAAGACGAAAACATACATTCATAAACATCGCATCTTCATACATTATAGCATGCATATACGCATCATGAACATACAATCTCACTTATTTTGAGAACGTCACGCATGTCATACATCATGACATTGCATGCGACTAACGTTTTGTCTTTTCAGGACAGAGGTTAATACGAAGATAATTACTATCAACGGTCGCAACTAAAGATCCGATTCCTGTATCTTGCCAGGGTGTATCTGTTGACGACTGATTCCAGACCCGATTCCTGTATATTGCCAGGGTGCATCTGAAGAGTTTGAGGATCTGATTCCTATATCTTGCCAGGGTGTATCTGTTGACGACTAGCATTACCAGACCCGATTCCTGTATCTTTCCAGGGTGCGTCTGAAGAGTTTGAGGATCCGATTCCTGTATCTTGCCAGGGTGTATCTGTTGACGACTAGCATTACCAGACCCGATTCATGTATCTTGCCAGGGTGCGTCTAAAGAGTTTGAGGATCCGATTCCTGTATCTTGCCAGGGTGTATTTGTTGACGACTAGCATTACCAGACCCGATTCATGTATCTTGCCAGGGTGCGTCTGAAGAGTTTGAGGATCCGATTCCTGTATCTTGCCAGGGTGTATCTGTTGACGACTAGCATTACCAGACCCGATTCCTGTATCTTGCCAGGGTGCGCCTGAAGAGTTTGAGGATCCGATTCCTATATCTTGCCAGGGTGTATCTGTTGACGACTAGCATTACCAGACCCGATTCCTGTATCTTGCCAGGGTGCGTCTGAAGAGTTTGAGGATCCGATTCCTGTATCTTGCCAGGGTGTATCTATTGACGACTAGCATTACCAGACCCGATTCCTGTATCTTGCCAGGGTGCGTCTGAAGAGTTTGAGGATCCGATTCCTGTATCTTGCCAAGGTGTATCTGTTGATGACTAGCATTACCAGACCCGATTCCTGTATCTTGCCAGGGTGCGTCTGAAGAGTTTGAGGATCCGATTCCTGTATCTTGCCAGGGTGTATCTGTTGACGACTAGCATTACCAGACCCGATTCCTGTATCTTGCCAGGGTGCGTCTGAAGAGTTTGAGGATCCGATTCCTGTATCTTGCCAGGGTGTATCTGTTGACGACTAGCATTACCAGACCCGATTCCTGTATCTTGCCAGGGTGCGTCTGAAGAGTTTGAGGATCCGATTCCTGTATCTTGCCAGGGTGTATCTGTTGACGACTAGCATTACCAGACCCGATTCCTGTATCTTGCCAGGGTGCGTCTGAAGAGTTTGAGGATCCGATTCCTGTATCTTGCCAGGGTGTATCTGTTGACGACTAGCATTACCAGACCCGATTCCTGTATCTTGCCAGGGTGCGTCTGAAGAGTTTGAGGACCCGATTCCTGTATCTTGCCAGGGTGTATCTGTTGACGACTAACATTACCAGACCCGATTCCTGTATCTTTCCAGGGTGCGTCTAAAGAGTTTGAGGATCCGATTCCTGTATCTTGCCAGGGTGTATCTTATGACGACTAACATTACCAGACCCGATTCCTGTATCTTGCCAGGGTGCGTCTGAAGAGTTTGAGGATCCGATTCCTGTATCTTGCCAGGGTGGATCTGTTGACGACTAACATTACCAGACTCGATTCCTGTATCTCGCCAGGGCACGTCTGAAGAGTTCAAAGATCCGACTCCTGTATCTTGCCAGGGTGTATCTGTTGACAACTATATTCTCCAGACTCGATTCCTGTATCTCGCCAGGGCACGTCTGAAGAGTTTAAAGATCCGATTCCTGTATCCAGCCAGGGCGCATCTACACAAAGAGTTTGAAGACCAACTCCTGTAACAGGCCAGGTAATCATTTTCTTTCTCAGGTACGCGAGTTCTCGCTGAGGAATCTCTTACGCGATCTACAACCTCCCGATGGCATCTATAAGCCCATCTCTCCCATCCATCAGTCTCCAAATGGCATCTGTAAGCCCATTCCCCGCATCATACTGCTGACACCCAACTATGTGAGTGCAAATTTCTAGGCACTCTAGTGTTCAATCATCTTCTACCTTCGGATTACGAAAGGCACGACAACCAATCTACATCCTCAGGTCTAAGAAGATTGAACAGGGGCAACTGTTGTACCCCAAAATTTGCCCTCCCATATTCTTCAAGGTTTGCTAAGATCATGCTTCAAAATCTCCCAAGGGTTACACAGTCCAATTGCCTCCTAACAGTCAAAAATTAAGGTTTTGGTTCTGGAAAAGAAATTGAAGCTTCCAAGGGTCCAAACAAGTCCCAGATGCCTACATACATTGTCAAGCATCCTTATGTCAAGTTTCAAGACTCACATCACCAAATTGCACAGTCAAAAACCCTAAATGCCTCACAGTCAACTGCAGGGGCAAAATGGTCATTTGACAGTCAAAAGTCAAAAATTTTGGTCAACATCTTATTTTGAAGCCACAAACATCATTTGATCAATTCTTGATCATGATTCTCAAGGCATGGCTCAAAAAGTCTCAAGATGCAAAAGTTTCTATTTTTGGACAGTTGAAAAAGTCAACTACAAATTGACCAGGGCATAACTTCCACATGGTTTATCATAAAAATTCCATCCAAAGCTCATTTTGAAGAGAATGACATTTTCTACAACTCATCTTCACACTTCAAGTCCAAGAAATGCTCTCACAAAAAGTTATCAATCTCAACATTATAGGTCATTTTCAAAAGTCAACAAAAAGGCACTTTAAGTCAAAGACCATAACTTGAGATTGGTAAATCAAAATGACATGGAAACAAAGGCATTGGTTAGAGGACTTCAAGACCTTTCCAAAATGTCCAAGAACATGATCAAAGCTTAAAAATTGAGCAAGATATGCCTTGTGGAAGTTGGGAAATTTTTGGGAATTTTGAAAAGTCAACTTTGCTTCAAATGCCTCAAAAATGCTAATGGGCCTCAATTTCTTCCATGAATCATCATCCAAAGGCTATGCACGACCCATTGACCTCCAAGGGAGTTATTTTCTCATTTTTTTTAATTATTTGAATTCTTATTATTATTAATTCACTTAATTAAAATTAAATATGAAAAAATAGCAAATAATACATTTCAAATCTTTTTGTGCAGAGATTTCATCCATTATGAATCAAATATTTCGTGCATCACTCAAAAGAGAAAGATTCTATATGATTGGCATTAGTTTCATGGCAAAAAGATTGAATTTGATATCATTGAAAACCAAATATCCAAATCATCAATGCATGGATTATGGGCTTGTTTTTCTTAACCTAATCATGCTCAGATACATATAGAACATAACCCTAATGCTCACATACACAAAAAGCTGCGCCCAAGACCAAGAACAACATTGCACTTTTTTCACAAAAAATTGAAAACTGAAAACCTAGCTAGAGCTCGTTTCAAAGCCTAAAAGCTATTCCAATACATTGTTGGACGACCTAGGAAGCGTTTGCAATCAAAGCCAAGTCTCCATACATCCAGAAGTGGTAGAATGACATCGCCCTGTTCATAAAATTTTTCATATTCGTGTTTGAATTTACATGCATTTTCGATACGTTTTAAATGTTGATTTACACTAACATGAACATTCTGAAGCTAATGGTATCTTTGAATTGAAGAATGGCTGCCTAAATAGGAATTCACCATGGACGTCCTCTAGGGTTTTAGAAGCTTTGATTTAGGGGTTTTCACGTCTGGAAAAATTGGCCAACCAAACCTATTCCATTGAAATCAGGACCTCTAAACGAAACTAACCCACTACTCGCGCCCTTTTTATATTGGCCTATATTCTATTCGCTATTTTTCAGGTTGAATTTAGTGGGGGTTTAAAACCCCCGCTATTTGCTTCTATTTACAGGTGCAAAAGGAAGACGAAGCCTATGTGTCTGAACGTGATTGGCAGGTTTGAATGATTAGCGCGTTTTTATTTTGGTTCAACGTAATATTGCTTTTTCACATATGTTATTCATGTTCCACTAAACTAACAAAGAAACGCACTAGCTCAATTGGTTGATGTGCTGGCTTGCAGGTACTGGGACTTGGGTTCGATTCCCAGGTCCCCCATATTTCTCAATAATTTTGTTTGTAACATGTTCAGGTGAAATTCTCCTCCAATGGTCCACCATGTGCGCGCGTGCTTGTGCCTGCCAAGTGTCCAAGGGTCCCAATCCAAAGGCCAGAACATGCAGCTTACCATACGCATTAGTCAACTGCTCCTCACGTGATCACTGAAAGTCAAAAGGGCCTGGAATTTGTTGGGCCAAATTACTCTACAAACACCTCTAAATTGGGTCAGCCACCCCCATGGTTTGCATATTTTTGTTCTTTATTTTAATTTTCCTTTTTATTCTTTTATTTGTTTTATTGTTTTATTTAATTCACAAAAATAATTTTCAATAACACAAAAATCAGAAATAAAAAAAATAAAATATGTTTATTTAATATTTAGTTCATTAATATTTTTGTAAATAAATTTTTAATAATCAACTTAGTAAAATTAGGTTAAAATTTTAATGTTTTTCTTAAATAAACTAAAATATGTAGAAATTAGGTTTTTAGCACTTTTATCTTTTTCTTAATAAAATAATTTCCTCTTATTTATTATTATTATTAATTATTAATTATTTTGTAAATACCCATGTAATTAAATAATTAGTATAAATTAGGTTAAAACTTTAATCTTTTTCTCTAAAAATTAAAAATATTTAGAATTAGGGTTTCTTTTAATTTTAATTTTCTTTATTTCATAAATACCAAAAACCAAAAAAATAACTTCTTTCCTTTATTAAATAATTAATTAACTTTTAATTTCAATTTAATCTTTAAAGGGTCCAACGCCCTCGCACATTCGATTCCAATTTCTTTTCGCACGTTTATTCTTATTTTCCATTTTAAATATTATGTAATTGCCCAATCCTTGTAATAGTAATTAGGAAATTTATTTACTTTCTGCATTTTATTAAAAAAACGGGTCTTTGTTAATTTGGCGATGTATAGACCCGCGCCTTGTAATAGCGTAGGACTTTATTTTCCGCACTTTAATTCCCGCACCCTTAAAACTGTTAAACTTTGCATGAAAGAATGAATGGCCCAAATAAAATCAAAGCGTAGATCACCAAAAGCATGACAAGATAAAACATAACTGAAAACGATACACAAATTCACACACCACTCTTAGGGTACGCCTCACTGTTGCCTTGCCCCTCGAAACGTGGTCGTCGAGTATAGGACGTTTTAGTAAGTCCTTATGTCCATGAACATGGCATAAGGGTAGCTTCTAAGGTGTCCTACTATTGCTCTGGTGACCACACTGTCCCTACAAACGAATTGACCCGAACACCTCCAACGGTGGTGCTACCTACCTCTCAATGGTGGGATGGCATACCTTAAGGACATTTACATAGCCTAATTCCTTAGGGTAGGTAGATGACTCGTAGATACTTGCTCTATTCAAAACAAATCAAAAACTCTTTTCACACCGACACTTTCAAAAAGACTTTCAAAACAATTTTTCAAACACTCTTGAGGACTGATACAAGAGTCGATCTGAAATCTTTAAACGAAACCTTTTCAAACCCACTCACACTTTGAAAAGCAAACACTTTTGAAAACACAAATGAGCAAGTATCTAAGAGCCCATGGATAACCATGGATAGAAAGGGTGCTAACACCTTCCCTTTCTATAAATCTACCTCCCGAACCGAGAACTATTCTCATAAGGAATTTTGCTGTGCTTTTGTCCTGTCCATGTTGGAGAAAATAAAAGACGATGGCGACTCTTGCTTCCGCGACATTTCGTGAACCAGCGTTAAACAGTCAGTTCCAGATCCACCGATCACAGCGTCCGAAAAATATTTTGAAATCATTTCTTCTAAAAAGTTAAAGGTTCTTATTTAATTGAACAAAATGCTTTCGCTCTCTTTGAGCAATTAAGACTAACCAGGTTTATCAATGGTTGGACGACTTTCGATCTTACCCAACAGAAAATAAAGTGCAGAAAACTTGTGTTAAAAACCAAAAAAGCTCCTAAAGTATTCATACAGATGTAATGTTTAGACAGTTACCTTAACCATGATCATTACATTCTAACCCTAAAGGAAATTAGCCAGACATGAAAATAAACTTATTAAAGAAAATCATGGTTAAGCAGAAAGTAAAAAAGGTTAAAATATAAGTAAATGTGATGCGAGAAAATAAACAAAGTAAAGTAGGTGCAATGCGAGAAAATAAACAAAGTAAAGCAAGTGCGATGAAATAAGTAAGATAAATGCGGAAATTTAAATAGAAACCTGCTCCAAATGGAGGGCTTTAAAGAAACTTGACTGGAAGGTAAATTTGACTGAAATAAAGGAAAATTGAATTAAAATGGAGGAAAGATTGTAAAGTGCTCCAAACATGATTACAGACTCAATGACTCGTGCGATAACTCTTCGATGTGAAGAGATTACCGCTTACAATTGGACAATATATGGCTTAAGTCAGTGCAAATAAGCTTGGATGAAGAAGAAGAACTGAAATCACTTATATTTATAGGCCTAGGGGGATTTTGGAAATCACAAGAATGCTCTCCAACTTATTTTGAGCGAGAATCAAATTTGCAAAGGTGGCGCCTGTCATGGGTGTGTGGCGGCCTCCATGCTCTAAAAATGAAGAAGTAGTGGAGAACGTGGCAGTTGGCAGTTGGCTGAAGTTGGCCACCTCATGGTTGACCCTATGGAGGGCACCATGGTGGAAGCTACAAGTGCAAAAACTCTAACATCTTGATTTTTAGCTCGTTTTTCTTCATTCCTTCAAGCAAGGCTTAGGAAAGACAAAAAAACTGAAAACAAAACAAAATGCAAACATAACACAAGAAAATATCAATAAAAACCTAATAAACATGTGTGAATCGAGTCAAATATGCAGTGCGATTCAGTGTTATCAAAGCATAATCTCAAGGATTCAAATACAACATGTTGACCTAATTCTATGGCTCAAAATATTTCTCAAGATCAATGGATTGATAGTTGAAATTTGATCAACTGATGAAAGGTCAACTGATGCACAAAAAGTCAAACTTTGACTTTTTGATCAAGATTTGATTTCAAAGATCACAATTCATCAAGACATTTAAAAATATGAAACTTGATCATCAAGAAAGAAAGAAAGTCAAAAGTCAATTTGAAAAGTCAAACTTTTCAAGACTTAGAAAAGTTTCAAAGTGTTTTAAGCATGATAATTTCATAACTTCATGTCATTTTTTCACCAAGATGCAAGATGATTCAAAGAAAACTTTTAAAACGAAAGTTTTAGATCTTGATGAGATCTACAACT
The DNA here is from genome assembly GCA_948472305.1 of Vicia faba. Lineage (NCBI taxonomy): Eukaryota > Viridiplantae > Streptophyta > Magnoliopsida > Fabales > Fabaceae > Vicia > Vicia faba. The sequence continues at coordinate 1,577,445,914 of OX451738.1, read as the reverse complement.
TTTCTTTACTGATCAAGTCCTAGAAATTCTTGGATTTTGAATTATGAATCCATGAAGTCATGTACTTTTTCTTAAACACTTAGTGAAATTTTGACCTAATTTAGCAGATTTGTAACCTAACTTCTTGGCCAATTTTCACCAAGCTCCTAGAGGATTTTGTCAAAATGGCCAACATGAAAGTTGTAGATAATGTTCCAAGCTTTTCAAAATATCCAAGAACACAATAAGAACATTTTTGAGCTAAGAGAATCGAAGGAAAGAAGTTGGACACTCATTCTTGAATTATAGGTTATTTTTGTGATGAACAAGAATTCAAATCTCATAGCCATGCTGCATAATCTTGCTTTGCAGGCTTCAAACTTGTGTTTCACTCCATAATTAATTGTTTAAACAATATATTGAGCCATTATCCTAGTGTTTGAGTCATTATCCAAATCAAATTGCCATTTAGGGAAGAAAGTTCACACTTCCATTTTGGAAAAGTGACTTTAATCACAAAGTCCAATCTCCTTGAGCTTTGTATTTGTTCTTTATGGACAAGCATCCTCTATAAATTCAGAACAAGCATTTTTGGAGTTGCTAGCCACCCTACCTTACCTTGAAACTATGTTTGTCTAAGCTTGCTTCAAAAACAAGTCAAAATCTATAACATGTGATTTTGTACTTCTGACTTCTCCAATCTTCCAAACCCTTTGCCTATAAATTGAATCTTTATTCACAAACATGGACATAAAATAACAAGCCTTGAAACTCCCTTAAACTTAGATTTGCATTCAAACTTCCATAACTTTCCATTTGTTTCCAAAAACTTCCATCTCATAATCCACTCGTGCGTTTCTTCTCCAAATCAATCCTAAAGCTTCCTTACATCAAATAGAATCCATCCCTGTCCCTATTTTGGAACTGTAACACCTCCATCACCATCCTCCATAACCAAAAATAGGGTGTTGCACATTGACTCCTCCAGTACGATTCAGCCATCCTCAATCCAAACTAATCATTGCATTAGCTTCCTGGAGGTTCACTGAAGCTATTTTGATCATCACAACACCTTGAAAGGTGCTCTAAATCAAAACATAAATTTCAGTTTCAAGGTAAGTTTTCTTGACTTTGAACTCTCATACAAGCATCATTAGTGGTTCATTTGTGAAGATAAAATGTAGATATCATTTCCCTGAAGCTAACCATCTGCTTACTTTTCATTTTTATTAACCAGGTGTTGAGAATTTTAGAACTGAAAATCCAGAAAAGTTAGGTTTTATTTTGGGGCCAAACAAAATTCTCACTCATCTATGATCTATAGTTTATGAAATTTATATGGTTGGAATCGTGGTAAAACATGGAGCAAGTTTCATGTTTGTACTTTTGCAGATGGTTGAGAGATGAAGGAGTTAAAAATTCAAAAGTCTTGTCCATGAAAGCTGGCGCGGGGAAAAAGAAGATGACACATTCAGGATTGAGTTTGTAATATAATATGTTGGTTGTGTATAAATGAGCATATGTATAGCCACTCCACTGGTAGAGAGCGTGCGCGTAAGGCATTACCCTGTAAGGTCCTAGGTTCGAACACCACGAACCTTTTGTTTTGTTTTCTAACATTTTTCTTTGTTTCATTTTTTTAGCCATCAACACTTGGGCCTCCCTCCATTGGGCCATTTGTTCTTTTACTCAGCAACACCCCCTGATCAATATATAACACGCAGGCCCATTATTTTTTTTATTTCTTTTTATGACTTCAAACAAAAAGACTTGGGCCTAGTAAACCAAATTGTTTTACTTGTTTACCCCCTAAATCATTTTTAAACCCCCTGACTTACTATTTTTATTTTATTACTTTATTTTATTTTCCTCTCTTTATTTTATTTTTTATTATTTTTATTCTTATTAAAAATACAAAAAAAAAATATATATATATATTTTCTATTAGGTATTTAGACTAATTTTTATTTCCATTTTATTTTATTTCCTTAAACACAAAAACCCTAAAATATATTTTCTTAACAAACTCAATTTTTTTCCAAATTAAAATAAATTTAGGTTTAGGTTTTATTTTTAATTTTCTCTTTTAATTAACTTATAATCAATTAATTCCTTTCTTTTTATCAACTTAAAAACCTTTCATAAAAAACCATAAAAAATAATTTTCTTTTCTTTTACATTATCTTTATATTCTTGTACATTTTTATTGTTATTCATTATTCCTTATGGTTGTAATAGTAATTAGGTTTTAATTGCTTTCACCCCCTATTTGTAATTTGTATCCCCATCCCCTAAATGATGTAATAGCGTAGAACTTTAAATTTCCGCAATTTATTGCTTTCAATATTATTGCTAGTAATTGGGGTTTGTATGGAAAGACTAAAATCAAGAAAAGTAGAAAACCCTAATTCTAAACAAAAATGCATGAAAGCATTACACATTACACACTTGCACCTCTAGGGTTAACCCACACTTATTGCCTCGAATATAAACAGTCATGTCCCTCGAACGTGGGACACTTTAGCAATGGCCCTCGAATACAAGATCGTAGTCCCTCGATGACTCTTCAATGTTGCCTTCGGTAAACGATCTTAGACCCTTATGACAAATTGCTAAGGTATCCTTCAATGTTGCCTTCTATAACTGTATGACGACCCATGCTCGTCCTTTCACATCCAATGGTAAGACAACATTATCTAAAGGAGGAGAAAAAGAACAAAGACTTTTTGAGTAGGTAGAACGCTCGTAGTTGCTTGCTCACAAACATTTCAAAATAAAACATCTTTCAAACACACCAACACTTTCATGAAATATTTTCAAAAGTCAACACTTTGTATACATTCTTATAGAAACGGGAATCATTACAAAGTTCGCCTAAACGAAGGCACTTTTCAAAAATACTTTCAAAACAAACACATTCACAAGACGTTTCAAAGTGAGCTAGCAACTAAGAGCCCATAGATAACTACAGACGAAAAGGGTGCTAACACCTTACCTTTTCATAACCTACCCCCTGAACTCAAGAAAATTATCAAAAGGTATTTCCTGTTCTTTTCACCCTTTCCTTTATTGGATAAAAGGAAATTCGGTGGCCACTCTTGCTATCCGCAACAATTGCGATGAAACGCAAAACACCCAAGTCAGTTCTCCTACCGTATTACACTCGACACCAAGATGATATTTCTTCAAGACATAGGCGTCAGTCCCCCTTTCTTAATGCTTGTCGGTCCAGTGAAAAGGAAACTTAGGCACCAGCTTGTTCACATATTTTCCCTCCTCGGTCAGAACGGGAGCCCCCTCCCCGTCGTACGCAGGGTCAACCCGAAAGACACTCAGCAATGCCCTCTCTGAGATGGGCTGAACGAGCATAAATGTTTCCTTAAAGAAGAGGACTGACTCCAGGTATGCCTTGAACAACTTTCCATTCACCTGCTTCAGAGCGATCCAACCATATTGGGCACCAAACGACTGCCTCTGAAGATGGAAACAGTAGAAGAACAAAAGTACAGTGGCCATGGCGCTCAAATAGTCATACACGATCTTAAAATTCTAGAGGAAGGAGATCGAGTTTGGGTGTAGCTGGGATGGATCTAGACGAAGATGCCTGAAGATCGCCACTTGGAAATCCGAGAAAGGGAGTCGCAAACTATCTCTTTGAACATGACCTTGTACATAGGGAACCGACGAGATTCGAATCGCGAGCAGATCTGTATCTTCTTGTTGGGGATGTAAATTGGCCATTGCTCTTCATCATCCTCTCATTCCATCTCCAGATCCAACAAGGTGAATATCTCGTCAGGATGCTTAATGAAGTAGGAGACATAGCTTAACGGGCCCGACATAACCCAATCCAGTAGACCTTCCTCGACCACAGGCACATTGGGACCCTCTTGATCAATGGGAGCCACCTCCACGCCCCCCTCAGCATCTTGATTACCAGGCATCTCTGGCTCTAGTGATCCCGGCGAGGACTCATACGCCTCTGAAGTGCTTGCCTCGCCAGACGTGCTCTCAGCAGAACTCCGGGTAGAACCATTAGGCTCATTGAGAAACTCGTCGTCGGCACTAGTACTCACCGTACCTGAAAAGTAGAGGATAAAAGTGAGTTCAACGTCAACGTCAAATTCACCCTTCCATCACTAATCAAGTGAAAGGGCACCAAGGAACGAGGACCCTATCCTCGACCAGAGCCCTCACTCAAATGATAACTAGACGATCTCCCCTCCCTGACCAAGCCAGCTGGATTTATATAAATATTTCCTATGTTCATCTGACACCACTAAGGTTCCAAAAGCCCCCCTGGGGAATACACTTGGTATCCTCGGTAGCATCACCCGCCAGAACCATCGTCTCCAACCAACATTTCACCAGAATTTCTAAATCAATAATCCTAAACCCTAACCGCATGCATTTTCTAAGGAAAAACCTCAAAATCCAAACTATAACGAAAGTGATGATGATAAAAATAAAGGGAATCAAGAAAAACTTACCAGATCAAGTGAAGAAACGACATGAATATATGGCGACAAACGGTGGAACAAACAAAAATCTTAGAGACATTTGAAGTCGAGCAGACACAGATAAAGTCGAGCGAGAGAAAAGATATCGAGCAACTAAAAGACGGGCGAAAAGTATGTATGGAGCTCTCTCCCCTATTTTTATAGAATGTACTCACCAACGCATGGGAGAGCACACGCCTAGGGAACCCTAAAAGGCACCATCATCACGCCCTAGTCCCTAGGCTACCCATCATCACACCTCCCTGACATCACGTGGCTCGATACAAGCGTGACACATAATCTCCCTAGACTCAACCAATTGTTCCTCTCCCTGCAAAACAAACACCAGACAGTCTTCAAACTCCTCGTACAAAATTACCCCTCGAGACATGACAACTCCTCAAAACCGCTCAATTGTTCCTCTCCCCGTGAGACGGACACGACGAGTATCACTCATACTCCTCGTACAAAATCGATCGAGAAGTACCCCATTTTCACGAGATGATTCTAAGTCATCACTCATGTGACCAGGAGTGACGACTTGGGGGGCTCCTGTTCTGGACTAGCCCAATGACTAGAATTGACCCAACTTGCTTCCACCTTTGGCATGGCCTAACAACAGTGGCCCAACACTCTGGTCGACCACACCCCTGAGCATACAACCAACTATGCCCGACACACAACGTCTGGCCCAATCAGCAGATGTCTTCCGTCATCCCGACTCAATTCAGTTATATACCCAAGAAATGACCATCTTCATGTAATCCTCCTCCTCAGAACAAATGACTAATTACGAGCATACGTGCCCATCTTAACCCAGTCCTGACATTACCTATTATTTTGGACCCTCATATCTAGGCCCAAAAATAGGAACCAATGGCTATGCATCGGGGGAACATTATATAAACCCACATACATGTGAGGACCTAGTATTCACAATCTCAGACCTTAAACCCTCATATTTTGCTTGTACCTCTTGGCTCTCACACTTACTTGATCGTCAGAGTGCCTTGCAGGTACCCCCCCTCCCCCGCCACTTCTCATCGACTTTTCTAGCCTGTCAAAGATCATCTTTCGGCCAGCTTGCAGGTTCTGATCAACTGGTAAGATCAATAATTCACTGGTTTTTCATAATTCATGATTCCTTCAGTAATTTAGTTGCGCCTGTCTTTTTTATTAATTCTTAGATAAAAATAAAAGTGATATCATCAGGGTTGAGTTATCCAACTATTTTGATATCATCAGGGTTGATATTTTTATAAAATTACATTAAATTAAATCATATATCACCACGGTGTTTTAAACAAACTGTTTGATATATTTTTTTGAATTTTTTTAAATTTATAAATGCTTAAAACCTAACGCTTTTTTATAAAATTCATTAAGTTTTCCCTATATCACAACGGTTTCTTTATATGACTGTGGTGGAATGACGTATTCATTTAAAGGAAACACAACTAGTTAGTTTGTCTCTTCAGTTGCATTTTCATCCCTGACGAAACAACACCATTTTCATCCCTGGCGAAACAATGTCATTTTCAACCCTAACAAAACAACACCATTTTCAAACCTAACGAAACAACATTATTTTGAACCCTAATGAAACATCACCATTTGCAACCAACAACACCCTTTTCATCCAACTTTATCGTTCTAGGCTTACCCACCGTCGAGGAGGAAAACGACACTATTGTACCCTAAATTTTGCCCTCTCATATTTTCCCAAGATTTTTTTCCTTACATGGTTGTTACAAACACTTGTTTAAAGAAAGAGGACATTTTTGAATCTTAGCAAAGTGTCTTTCGATTGGAAGCTCAACAATGTCCTTTGATTGGAAGTTAAACAGTGCCCTTCGATTAGCCCAATAGCAAGTTTCGACTGAGCTTGTAAAATCCTCAGATACAAGCTTGACTCACTAGTCTTCGATTGGGAAGTTTGTTAGAACAATGTTTGAATCTACTACCCTATATTTAAGTTTTGATGATAACAAAGTGAAAAGATATAGTATTTATATGTTTCATGTTTGAACTATATGCTGCCTAAAATTACTATGCTCTGACTTGCAGATACGCTGATTAAAATAAGCAAGATCACTTCTTCAGCATCAGAATTTGATTTCATACATCAGCATCAGAAGTTGCTGAATCAGAACGTCAAGATCAGATGATCAACTAACGTACATGTTGTAGCTTGATGAACAGAACTGCGCGTAAACACTCTGATACAGAAACACAATAGTTCATCAGCAGCGAAGCAGAATCAGAATGAGCCAAGCCAGAACGTGCATTGAAGAAGCAACGGTACTGTGCATTGAACGCTAATTAATTCCAACGGCATCATTCTAGACAAGATCTGCTCAAAAAGGAAAGCTTGTTATTAGCATTGAATCAAGAATATTGCATTCAACGTTCATCTTCTCAAGTGCTATATAAACAAGGCTTCGAAGATTATAATGGCTAATGCTCTCCAATTCTCTACACGCACAAAGCTGAACAATAATCTTCATCTACCAGTTTTGCTAAACCACAAACTCTGATACTCCATTAGTGTTTAGCAATCTAAGTTTCTAAGCTTCATTTGTGTATACATCACAGTTGTGATAAAGTTTTGTAGAAAACATTCACACACATTGTTTTATACCTTTGTAAGAAAGTGTTGCCTTGACAAACCGGATTGTGGTTTGAATCAAGAAGGCTTTAGCAGTTGTTAAAGCAGTCTGTAATATTCAGTTGAATATAGTGAATTAAGACCTCGTTGGAGAGAGGCGAAATCACCTTGACGGGTGGACTGGAGTAGTTTGAGATCAAACGAACCAGGATAAAAATATCTTGTCAATTGCTTTAAGATTTCAGTTTTACAATTCAACCCCCCCTTCTTGTGTTTTTCACCCCTTCAATTGGCATCAGAGCGCCTGGTTCTGAGCTAAAACACTTAACCGTGTCAGTACAAGATCCAGCGTCAGAAAAACACAATGGCAGGAAACAACTCTCATTTCAGCAATGACAACAATGAGGACAGAGACAGATTCAGCGGCAAACCTCCAGTCTTTGATGGAGAAAACTTTGATTACTGGAAAGACAGAATTGAAAGCTTCTTTCTAGCACATGATGCTGATCTGTGGGATATGGTGACAGATGGATACACGCACCCTGTGAATGCAACTGGTCAGAAGATTGAAAGAAAATCAATGACTGATCAACAAAAGCGTGACTTCAAGAATCACCATAAGGCCAGAACCATCCTCCTCAGTGCCATCTCCTATACTGAGTATGAAAAGATCTCCAACAGAGACACAGCTAAGAACATCTTTGATTCTCTCAGAATGACGCATGAGGGCAACGTTCAAGTCAAAGAAACAAAAGCTCTGGCGCTCATTCAGAAGTATGAGGCGTTCAAAATGGAAGAATCTGAATCCATTGAAGCTATGTTCTCTAGATTCCAGATTCTGGTAGCTGGTCTCAAAGTTCTGGACAAAGGATACTCTACTGCTGACCATGTCAAGAAGATAATCAGAAGTTTACCCAAGCAGTGGAGGCCTATGGTTACTGCTCTGAAGCTAGCGAAAGATCTCAACAAAATCACTCTGGAGGAACTTATAAGCTCCCTCAGAAGTCATGAGATAGAGCTAGAAGCTGATGAGCCTCAGAAGCAAGGTAAGCCTTTAGCTTTAAAATCTAACAGAAAATCTGAGTCTAAAGTTTTGCAGGCAGTTGAAGAAACATCTGATGGATCCTCATCAGAAGAAGACGAACTTTCCCTTCTCTCCAGAAGAGTAAATCAACTGTGGAAGCAAAGACAAAGGAAGTTCAGGAATCCCAGAAGATCTGATCAGAACGAGTCTTCTTCCAGATACAGAAGGACAGATTCTTCCTCTGGATACAGAAGATCTGAAGGCTCCTCCAGTAGCAAGAAGCCAAACACAAAAGACATCATCTGCTACGAGTGCAATGAGCAAGGACACTACAAGAGTGACTGCCCAAAGCTTCAGAGGGAAAAGCCCAAAAAGAAGTTTGGAAGAGAAAAGAAGAAAAGTCTCATGGCCACATGGGATGACTCTGACTCGTCTGAAGCTGACTCAGAATCAGATGATGAAAGGGCAAACATAGCGCTCATGGCTAACATTCCAGATGATAGTGAAGCTTCTGAATCAGACTCAGAATCAGACACAGAAGAGGTATTCCCTAACTTCGCTGTTAATTTTACAAAGGCTGAACTTGCTGAAAGCCTCAATGAAATTCTGGAACGTTATCAGCAGATTAGAGCTAAATTCAGAGACCTGAAAAGGAATCTTGAATCTGACTCTAATAAGTCTGAGAGTCTCAAATTGGAAAACTCTGAGCTGAGAGATAAAATTTCAAAATTAGAAAACTCTTTACAAAACTCTCAGAAGGAACCAATTTCTGAAACTCCCAGCAACGCTGATGAGATCATCAAGGAGTATGATCATAGTTTCCAGAAGTTCCTTGCTAAAAGCATAGATAGAAGCAGAATGGCTTCAATGATCTATGGAGTTAGCAGAAACGGCAGGAAAGGAATAGGATACCTAGGTAAGGTTCCTACACCTAAAAATGTCATGGATTTAACCATTAAACACACTCCTCTAAATTCACACTTTGTGTATGGTCACACACATGACATCAAATATACTAGTAGTAAGCACTCTGTGAAACCAAAATTCAACCAGAGTTTTGGTAAAACTAACAAATCAGGACCCAAGAAGATCTGGGTACCTAAGGATAAAATAATACATGTTGCAGATATCTTTAACAGCAAGTCAGAAACACCAGTCATGGTACCTGGACTCTGGCTGCTCACGACACATGACGGGAAGAAGGCATATGTTCCAAAGCCTGGAACTTAAGCCTGGAGGCCACGTTGGCTTTGGAGGCAATCAGAGGGGAAAGATAATTGGCTCTGGAACTGTAGGTAACGGAAATCTTCCCTCTATTAATAATGTTCTGCTAGTAGATGGATTGATGCATAATTTGTTATCCATAAGTCAATTAAGTGATAACGGTTATGATATAATCTTTAATAAAAAATCATGTAAAGCTGTTAGTCAGAAAGATGGGACTATCCTGTTTAATGGTAAGAGGAAAAACAACATTTATAAAATCAAACTTTCTGAACTAAAGAGTCAGAACGTAAAATGTCTTCTGTCTGTTAACAACGAGCAGTGGATCTGGCACAGAAGATTGGGGCATGTTAGTATGAGAAGAATATCTCAGATTAACAAACTCAATCTGGTCAGAGGACTTCCTAATTTGAAGTTCAATTCAGATGCTCTGTGTGAAGCATGTCAGAAAGGCAAATTTGCAAAACCTTCTTTTAAATCCAAAAATGTTGTTTCTACCTCTAAGCCATTAGAACTTCTGCACATTGACTTATTTGGACCAGTTAAAACTGCTTCAGTCAGTGGTAAGAAGTATGGGTTAGTAATCGTAGATGACTATAGCAGATGGACATGGGTAAAGTTCTTAAGACACAAGGACGAGTCACACTCTGTGTTTGTTACCTTCTGTAACCAAGTTCAGAATGAAAAAGATCTTAGAATCGTTAAAGTCAGAAGTGATCATGGTGGTGAATTTGAAAATAAAGATTTTGAGTCATTCTTTAATGACAAAGGCATTCTGCATGATTTCTCTTGTCCTAGAACTCCCCAACAAAATGGAGTTGTAGAACGAAAGAACAGAACATTGCAAGAAATGGCCAGAACCATGATCAATGAGACAAACGTTGCTAAGACTTTCTGGGCAGAGGCAATAAACACAGCGTGCTACATTCAGAATAGAATCTCAATAAGACCTATTCTGGAAAAGACTCCATATGAATTGTGGAAGAACAGAAAGCCCAACATTTCGTATTTTCATCCATTTGGATGTACTTGCTTTATGTTAAATACAAAGAATTATTTGAACAAGTTTGATTCTAAGGCACAGAAGTGTATTATGTTAGGATACTCTGAACGCTCAAGAGGGTACAGAGTATACAATACAGAAACACAGATTATGGAAGAATCAATCAGTGTTCGTTTTGATGACAAGCTTGACTCTGAAAAGTCAAAGCAGAATGAAAATCTTGCAGGTATAGAAATTGAATTTGCAGGTTCTGAAGACAAGTCATCAGAAGCTCTCAACACAGACATTCCTTCAACGTCTGAAAAAAGCAATGCTAGAAATCCTACAACTGCTGCTGATCAACCTCAGAAGAGATTGCCCAGAAGCAGTTTGGATCACCCAGAAGAGACTATCCTAGGAAGAAAGGAAGATCCAATCAGAACAAGAGCAAGCTTCAGAAACTCTGAAGAAACCCTTATGGGACTTGTGTCTCTGATTGAACCTTCTTCTATTGATGAAGCACTTCTGGATAATGACTGGATTCTGGCAATGCAAGAAGAGCTGAATCAATTCACCAGAAACGACGTATGGGATCTCGTTCCCAGACCAAAAGGATTCAACGTCATTGGAACAAGATGGGTGTTCAGAAACAAGCTAAATGAACAAGGTGAAGTCATCAGAAACAAGGCACGACTGGTTGCACAAGGTTATAGTCAGCAAGAGGGGATAGACTATACAGAAACCTTTGCCCCAGTCGCCAGGTTAGAATCTATCAGACTTTTAATTTCATTTGCTGTTAATAGAGGCATCACTCTGTATCAGATGGATGTCAAAAGTGCATTCTTAAATGGTTATATAGAAGAAGAAGTCTATGTTCACCAACCCCCAGGTTTTGAAAATACAAAACATCCAGAACATGTTTTCAAACTGAAAAAGTCACTGTATGGTCTGAAACAAGCTCCCAGAGCTTGGTATGAAAGGCTAAGTAACTTTCTGCTTGAAAATGAATTCACTAGAGGGAAAGTGGACACTACTCTATTCTGTAAAACAGTTAAGAGTGACATTTTAGTCTGTCAAATTTATGTTGATGATATCATTTTTGGTTCTACTAATCCTTCTCTTGGAAGAAAATTTGCTAAGTGTATGCAGGCAGAATTTGAGATGAGCCTCATGGGGGAACTGAAATTCTTTTTAGGAATTCAGATCAATCAAACTCCAGAAGGAACTTACATTCATCAGAGCAAATACATCAGAGATCTTCTGAAGAAATTTGACCTCTCAGAATGTAAGCCATCAAAGATTCCAATGCATCCCACGTGCATTCTGGAAAGAGAAGAGGTAAGCAAAAGTGTAGAACAGAAAGTCTACAGAGGTATGATTGGTTCTCTCCTTTATCTGACAGCTTCAAGACCTGATATCTTATTCAGCGTATGTATTTGTGCTAGATTCCAATCAGATCCTAGAGAATCTCACTTAACAACTGTTAAGCGAATTTTCAAGTATCTGAAAGGTACTACTAATCTGGGTTTGTTTTATAGAAAATCTAGTGATTACAGCTTAGTAGGCTACTGTGATGCTGATTTTGCTGGAGACAGAGTGGAACGTAAAAGTACTTCTGGAAGCTGCCAGTTTCTGGGAGAAAATCTGATCTCGTGGTCCAGCAAAAGGCAATCAACAATTGCTCTGTCAACAGCAGAAGCTGAGTACATAGCAGCAGCAGGATGTAGCACACAAATGCTCTGGATGAAAAGTCAGCTTGAAGACTTCCAGATTTTTGAGAGTAACATTCCTATTCTCTGTGATAATACTTCTGCTATTTGCTTAAGTAAGAATCCTATTTTACATTCTAGAGCTAAGCATATAGAAATAAAACATCATTTCATTAGGGACTATATTCAGAAAGGTATTTTGAACTTGAAATTTATAGATACAGACCATCAATGGGCTGATATCTTTACTAAACCCCTTTCAGAAGATAGGTTTAATTTCATTATGAAACATCTCAGCATGAAAGTATGCCCAGAATGAAAATGTTTTAATTCCATATACTTATCCTCAGAATGTAATTATTTTACTGTGAACTTCTGATCAATCTTCTTTCAGAAAGATAGAACATGCAGATTGTATCAGATGCAAGTCTAAAGATCTGAGAGTCTAATCTCAAAGACAGACGTGCTGATCACTACATCAAACAAGTGTCATCCAATCATCAGCAAATCTCTGAAGCAGAACGCGTGCACGCTTCTGAGAAGGCAAAGCGCTGATTGGGTGCAATGAGACACATGTCTGGTAACCGTTTTTAAGTATCTTTCTCAAATCCCCCAAAATCAGCAAGCATTTAATGAAAAGTAATCACGCTTGTTAAATGGCAATCATTATTTTTTCTCTCTCTTAAAAACGTTTAATTTTTCAAAATAATTTTTGAAAACTCTATTTAAGCACATTAATCCTTCATTCTTATTCTTTACGCTTCCTCATAATCATTCAAGTATTTTCTGCATATTTCTGAGTTTATCTCCTACAAACCTTTTTCTCTCAAATTATTCTCAAAGCTTTTTTTGTGAGAACAATGGCATCCTCCAGCATTTCTGCAGGCAATCAGAAGAAAGAAACCTCTGAACAATATCAGGTGCCCCTCAGAACTCTTCTCACACCGGTAAAGAATCTTGAAGTTCTCTCTGAGTTAATCATCGACTTTGAAAGTTTGAAGGAAAATGGATTTGACCTAACTGAAGAAATTAGGGCTCAAAAGTGGGAGAGGTATTTCGATAGGTTGGTTGGACCAACCTTCCCAGCGCTTGTCAAGGAATTTTGGATTCACGCCAAGATTTCTAAACATCTAGTCATCTCTTCTGTCATGGGAAAGAAGATAGTGATTTCTGAAGATCTCATTGCAAAGCTAATCGGTCAAAGTGGTGGTGGAGTCCGTTGTGTGGACATGGCTGACAGATGCCCTGATGTAGGTGTGGTAGCCAACAGAATTTTCACTCTTGGATTGCCCAGCAGCAAAATTAAGGATCTGAAGGATCACTGCAGAGTATGGGCTAAGATTGTTCTTGGATGCTTCAATCACAGGAAACCAACAAGTTCTCCTGATTATATAAACGTGGATCAGCAGTTTCTGATCTACTTTATTGATCAGAGGGTAAAGATCAATCTGGCACACTTCCTGTTCAACCATCTCAAGACCAGTGTCAAAGAAACTAGAGAAGAAGAAAGGACCAAAAGGGACTGGATACCGTTTGGAAGGCTCATATCAGACATTCTGACAGAGAATAAGCTGATAGAGTATCTGAGCGAAGCTCAAGTGCTGAGCACTATAGAACCAACTGTTGGAAAACCGCTGAATGCTAAGAACCTGAAAAAGATGAAGCTAATAGAAAATATTAAGAAGGAACCCAGAGCTACTTCAACTGCTGACATCTCCAGCAGAAGAGTGCCTCTGAGTGATTTCCCAAAATTTTCTAAAATGGAATCCAAACCTGATATGTTTCTCAAGTATCCAGATTCATACAAGGAAGAAGATACAGGTTCAAAGCTGAAGATCAAAGATCTGAGTCAACCCCAACCTGAAGTGACTCAGAAGAAGACAAAGAAGAGGAAAGCGCCAACAGAAGGATCATCTCATCAGACTCCAAAGAAAAGAGGTATTTCATCTGCTGCCCCTATTTCAATTTCACCTACTATTCCAACATCTGCTGCCCCTTCTCAAACCTCTCACAGAATATCCATTCCAATCCCTACCATTGATGAAACCATACCAGAAGACCCTTCTGAGGCCTTACTACTCAGAAGACCCAGAACCAAAATTCCCAAACAACCAACTGTTTCAACAACACCAGCACTTGATCGAGTGCTAGCTGATATTGAGCGTGAACATGTTTCTGCTCAACCAATTTCTGAACCACCAAATATTCCTCCTCCACAACCAGAACAACAACCTGAACCAGAACAACAACAACAACCAGAACCAGAACCACAACAACAACAACCACTCACAGAAGAACCTCTGATCCCTGAGCAATCAGAGATTCCACCTCCTCAACCAGAAAATAATCCACCTTCACCACAAACAGAGTTTCACCGCTATGAAACCCCTTCTCCTCATCATTCTGACCCTCACTCACCTCAACCTTCACCGTTGGCAATCCAGTTGCCATGTGGAACCACTATTGTCCGGCCCCAGTTGCCATCCTCATTAGAATCAACACCTCCAAAAACTCCTACCACTCCAATCGAAATATCTGACTCTGATACCCCTCCTCCAAAACAAACAGCATCTCAGCAAACATCTGAAAACCAATCCTCTGAAAACCCCAGCAGGATCTTCATTGACTTAACCAGTCTTGAACGTCTTGCTGATCTAAGACACAAAATTGCTATCCCAAAACCAAAGCAACCAGATGTTGGCTCTGGTATTTTGAATTTTGAAACAGGTATGCTGCAATGGATTGCTTCTTTGAAGCAAGTCTGTCCTGGGATGATTGACCCAGCTGCTTCTGATCAGCTCTGGTCACAGTTCAGACTATGGGTACGTGCTGAAGCCCTCAAGCTGCAGGACGTCAACTATGAGCAGGCTCAACAGAACTTCAGCAAGCTGCTGAAGGAAGTTGAAAGTCAGCTGCCTCAAGAAGTTGTGCTCCCTCTGGACAGTGAATCTTGGTCTGAGAAAGAGCAAGCTGCACAGGTACAACCATCAGAAGAAGACAAGACCATTCAGGCTGAAGAAAATCCAGCAGAAGATGTCGCTGAAAGTTCTGAGAAGCTTCCTCCTTCTGATGCTTCTCAAGCTGCCTTGGACAGGCAGGCTCTGGAAGAATTAAGGCTAAATGACTTGCGTCTACAGCAGCGGATGGAAGAGAATGATCAGAAAATGAAAGCAAGAATGGATGTACAGGACAGCAAGATTGACACTGTTGTTAACATGGTTCAGAAGCAGAATGAAACTTCTGAAAAGATTCAAGCAATGCTGGAAAGCCTGTTCTCACGCATGCCCCCTCAACCTTAAATCTTTTTCATGCATAACTTTTTCATGCTTTCTTCATTTTCTGATGTACTGTTTTGACTATGTCTTGTAATGTTCCTTTGCTCTGATTCTGAACTATTTTAATATAATTTATTTTTCTGATCTTAAGTGTTTTAACACATCACCAACACTTTTTGATTGCTGACAAAAAGGGGGAGAACAAGAATGATATTTAAAATCAATAACGGCTAACTAGACAGAAATTCTCAAACATTCTAACTCTATTACTTGAAATGTTTTTCTGTTTTGTTTAAAGTCTATAGGCACAAGGAAGCTCCTGAACACTATGAAGACTAGAAGCTCTGATCAAAATGTAGAAGCTCTGATCAATGTTGCTCTGATCAAATATGAAGTTCTGATCGACCAAATACTCTGATCCAAAGCAAAGCTCTGACAGGAAAAGCTCTGAAGCTCTGCTCTCTGATAAGTCAAAGACTCTTATAATCTGATGTTCAAAGAAAGAAAAAGATCTGATCCTGAAGAACACGTATATCAAAGGGAAGTAACAAACTCAGGGGGAGTATCTCTTAACTCTGATTTCTCCTTACTTCTTAAACTCTGAAACATTTCCCAGACACCTTTTCACGTTATTTTTTTTAAAATATCTAGTTTTTGTCATCATCAAAAAGGGGAAGTTTGTTAGAACAATGTTTGAATCTACTACCCTATATTTAAGTTTTGATGATAACAAAGTGAAAAGATATAGTATTTATATGTTTCATGTTTGAACTATATGCTGCCTAAAATTACTATGCTCTGACTTGCAGATACGCTGATTAAAATAAGCAAGATCACTTCTTCAGCATCAGAATTTGATTTCATACATCAGCATCAGAAGTTGCTGAATCAGAACGTCAAGATCAGATGATCAACTAACGTACATGCTGTAGCTTGATGAACAGAACTGCGCGTAAACACTCTGATACAGAAACACAATAGTTCATCAGCAGCGAAGCAGAATCAGAATGAGCCAAGCCAGAACGTGCATTGAAGAAGCAACGGTACTGTGCATTGAACGCTAATTAATTCCAACGGCATCATTCTAGACAAGATCTGCTCAAAAAGGAAAGCTTGTTATTAGCATTGAATCAAGAATATTGCATTCAACGTTCATCTTCTCAAGTGCTATATAAACAAGGCTTCGAAGATTATAATGGCTAATGCTCTCCAATTCTCTACACGCACAAAGCTGAACAATAATCTTCATCTACCAGTTTTGCTAAACCACAAACTCTGATACTCCATTAGTGTTTAGCAATCTAAGTTTCTAAGCTTCATTTGTGTATACATCACAGTTGTGATAAAGTTTTGTAGAAAACATTCACACACATTGTTTTATACCTTTGTAAGAAAGTGTTGCCTTGACAAACCGGATTGTGGTTTGAATCAAGAAGGCTTTAGCAGTTGTTAAAGCAGTCTGTAATATTCAGTTGAATATAGTGAATTAAGACCTCGTTGGAGAGAGGCGAAATCACCTTGACGGGTGGACTGGAGTAGTTTGAGATCAAACGAACCAGGATAAAAATATCTTGTCAATTGCTTTAAGATTTCAGTTTTACAATTCAACCCCCCCCCCCCCCCCCCCCTTCTTGTGTTTTTCACCCCTTCAAAGTTAACACCATTCGATCAAGCTTTGGTCCACAAGTCTTCGATTCAGCTTTATTTTCCTTTGAAATGGATCCCTTTGATTCAGAAAGAAGTGGAGCTCCTTTGGGATTCTTTCGTTTGAAGCACCTCTGGCTTCTTTCTTTTGGAGCATCTTTGGGCCTCCTTCGTTTGAAGCGCCTTTAGTTTCGTCCATACAGGCCCCATTTGGACAAATGGCCTGCATGCCTCCCTGCACAAGGCAAGAATTTTCTTCATACCTACAAGGCAAACACCTTCTACATGCCTGCCTGTACAAGGTAGGAACTTCCCTCATGCTAAGTCTTGACAACCCATTTTCTACACTATGGCATTCCAAAAGTCCATTCGAAGGATGCATATTATTGGCCATTCAAAGAATCATACAAGAGGTCCAATCGAAGGGCACGGATTGAAGGCATTCCAAGAGGGCCAAAGCATGCATAGAGAGTCCATTCAAAATTGCCATGTGAAGTACATACTAAAGGCCAATTCGAAAGTTACACCAGAAAGACCATCTAAAGACCCAGTCGAAAGAGGCAACTTGAGCCCAGTCGTAGGCTATACAAAAAGGCCCATTCAAAGGGTGCATGGGAGGTCCAATCGAAGGATAGAGACTGGGGGTATGTGAAAGCCAAAATTGTCCATATTTATTCAAATTTCAAAAGAGGACAAGATCCCATGTTTTTGGCCACAGTTACAAAACTTCATTCATGGCCTTGAAAATGTTTTTTATGGCAGTTAAACTTTTGTCTTCTTGTCCCCTCCCTTCTACTCTATATAAGCAGCATGATTGCAAGACAAAAACAAGAGGTTGGAGATACGCTGCTCATAAACCCACCATAGTTATCAAAAATAATCCAAGAGGATCCAACAACTCTAGTCCCCACACAAGTTCAATTTTCTAGCAAGGTAAGTCCCTCTGACCTTGCACCTTTAATTTTCAGCATGGCATGTAAATAACACCTATTTACCTTTTATTTATGTCCTTTTCAATTGTATGTTTTTTCTTGTATAAATATACATGTTAGAGTTAACCCTTGTATAGACTCAAACGAAAAGAAAAAGGACTAGGGTGAAACGAAACCTTAGGCTTCGCCCCTCATTGCC
The DNA here is from genome assembly GCA_948472305.1 of Vicia faba. Taxonomy (NCBI): domain Eukaryota; kingdom Viridiplantae; phylum Streptophyta; class Magnoliopsida; order Fabales; family Fabaceae; genus Vicia; species Vicia faba. The sequence continues at coordinate 1,577,427,839 of OX451738.1, read as the reverse complement.
AGACTGCCCCAAACGAAAGAGGCACCTTCATGATTGTTTCGCAGGTCCACATACCTTCACAATCCAAACAAACTAGGAGGAAAAGAGTCCAAACGAAGGATCCCCATACTGCTTCCCAGCATAATAGAAAGAGGCGAGGAAAGTCTAATCGAAGGCTGCTCACACCAACTTCTCAGCCCAACCGAAGTAGGCCAGGGGAGTCTAATTGAAGGCTTCACATGCCAGCTTCTTAGCCCAATCGAAAGAGGCCCAAGAAGGGGTGAATCGAAAGCACATCATTCCCCCTTTAATTGAAAGACTCATTTCCCCTTATTTTCTTTTGCATACTTAGGCCCAGTAGCATTTTTTTATTGTTCTAATTTCTTTTTTTTTTGCTATCATTTATTTAATTAATTATAAAAATAAATAAAAAAGTCATAAAAATATTAGGTTTTTTTTTATTAAACTAATTTTGTAAATAATTTAATTTAAACTTTAACTCTTTCTCAATTTTAAAATAAGCTAGAATTTAGGACTTAATTTAATTTTAATATTTCTTTTCATAAATATAAAAAACCACAAAAAGTTTAGTTTATTTTCTAAATAGACTTTAGGAAAACTAATTTATTTTTTTCTCTTAAATAAAAAATAAACAAAAAGATTTCTTATTGCCTTAGGTTCTTAGAAGTATTTTCTAACCTTTTGCGCATTATTATTTTCTCGCATTTTTTTATTGTAACTGCCTTCTGGATGTCACAGACTGTAACTAGGTTTTTATTATCTGCTTTTAATTTCTGTACTCCCAATTTTGTACATTGTAAACACCCCCATCCCCGAAGCCCTATAATAGTCTATACTTTTACTTTCCTCACTTTACATTTCCTACAAAAATATAAACTGCTAGTAACTAGGCGTGTATGGTAAGATGGAAAAACAACGTTAGCAAACCTTAAAAGCAAAAGATAAATAACTGAGCTGAACACAATTGTACACAAGCAACTCTAGGATACCCCACTTTGGTTGCCTTTAAGAAATAAAACATTCATGACGCAGGAATGCTTTAGCAAAGACCCATAAATCAAAAGATCATAGTCCCTCGATGACCCTACAGTTGCCTTTTTGGTAAATGATCTAGTCCCTAAATAAAATTGCTAAAGCGTCTCCACAAGTTGCCTTTGTGACTGTAAACTTCCCTTTGATGTCCTTCAAACATCCAACGATAGGGCTACCTACTCACTAATAGTAGGATAGCGCTGTCTAAAGGATAGGAGGAAAAGAACGACCCTTTTCGAGTATAAAAAAGTAGATAACTGTTAGAAGTTTCCTCAAAAACACTTTTGCACTTACACAAATACTACTTTTCAAAAAAACAATTTTCAAAAACATTTGCTTTGTTAACACTCTTAGGAATGGTACAAGAGTTAAACGCAAAGAAAATCGCCACACTAAGGCATTTTCCAAACCTTTTCAAACGCACAAAACACAAAGGTATTTTAAAATGAGCAAACCTCTAAGATCCCATAGATAACTACGGATGGAAAGGGTGCTAACATCTTACCTTTCCATAATCTACCCCCCTTACTCAAAAAATTCTCGAAAATATCTTTTTCTGTTGTTTTCACCCTTTCCTTTTTTGGATAAAAGAAAAGTCGGTGGCGACTCTTGCTTACCGCAACATTTGCAAACACAAACGCAAAACCAGTATTAAATAGTTAGTTCTGCCACCGTATCACAGAACCGATGACTCTGTTGGGGAAATACAAAAAGTGGGGTTAACTTAGAGTTAGTTCATTATTTAACTGCTTTGTGTGCTTTGATTGCTTTAATTTTAAGGGCTTGTTTAGGTTGTTACTAAAGATCCTACACCTGGATCTGAGCCACCTTTTAGGTAAGTAGTAATAGATCATGGAAACTGTGCGGGGTATACCAACACGGTCAAAGCGATAGCTACGTTGATGTGACACTTTGGTTAGTACCGGTAGCCCTTGAGTAGTCAAGGAGAATACGGGGCCACCGCATGGTGTTATAAAGCATCAACTGACCTTAGAACCTTTAAGGCCATTAGGAAGTAGTGAGATAGCCATCTTTGGTGTAGTCCTAAGTCGGTTGATACTCGATACTACACTCATTGAGATTTGACTCCCGAGTTTTGTTTGGTGGCAAGTCAGTTCTCGATCGGAATGAAACTTGTGGGAAAAATCAATGATATTGAGATCCCTTAGAACCCGGTTACTATTTCTAGGACAGGTTGAACCAACTAAACTTCATGAGGATACTCACCTTAAAACCCACGCAATCCTAAAACCCAAGGTCTTTGTGTGATTTGCTTGTGCTTACTATATTTGTGTTTTCTTAGCATAATCATTATATCATAACATCATAACATGGCATATCATACTAACCATTTCAAGGATTTTTAGGGCTTATCTTTGTTTTGTTTTGTAGGACATGGCATCCACTCGCATGAATACTATACAAGTCAACCTCGTAAAGGTACCTCCTCAACTCAAGGAATTATCATCAAGGGTCCCTGAAAGCTCTTCATTCACTGAAAGACATGGTCGACTTCTCAACTTGGTCACCTCAAACCCTGATGAAGAAATGTTAAATGTACTCTTTCAGTTCTTCGACCCTTTACATCACTGCTTCACCTTTCCTGATTACCAGTTAGTGCCCACTATAAAGGAGTTATCTCAGTTATTAGGGGTGCCCATTCTTGATCATTTACCCTTCAACGGTATGGAAAGAGACAAAAAACCTGAAGAGATTGTTCATGCTCTGTCTTTACAACGGTCTGATGTAGTGGCAAATTGGGAAACAAGAAGAGGCGTCAAAGGTTTCTAGCTAAGTTTCTATTTGAGAAGACTCACCATTTTTGGGATACTCTGAATTTACAAGCTTTTGAAGAAGTGTTGGCCCTTCTCATCTATGGGATGGTACTATTTCCTAATCTAGACCAACTCATAGATGTGAATATGGTCAAGGTTTTTCTATCTCATAATCTGGTTCCTACTTTACTTGGAGATATTCTACACTCTCTGCATACCCGCACTGTAAAGATAAGGGGGACTCTTTTGTGTTGCACTCCTTTGTTGGCTAGGTGGTTTATTTTTCACCTACCTCGATCTGTTTTGAAGAATGAGCAGGGAATGAGATGGTCTAATAGGTTGATATCCCTCACACATTCAGATATTCATTGGTGTCCTTGATCCTTGGGGAATATTGCCATCATTGACCGCTGTGGGGAATTCCCTAATGTCCCTATCCTAGGCATTAGGGGAGGAATCACTTATAATCCTTTTTTGGCGTTGCAACAGTTTGGTTACGCTAGGAGGGATGGTCCTCATGATACACTTTTCCAAGGAATCACATTTGACTATGAGAATGATGTTCAGGGTTATCGTTAGAGGTTCATAGGAGCTTGGGGCATGGTGAATAAAGTTGATAGTAAAACATTGGGGCATAAGAACTCCATTCCTTTGGAATCTTATCTTAAGTGGGTACGAGCCCGTGCTCAAAGTCTCAGGATGCCTTATGAGGCCATTCTACCCATCATCATGGAACCAATTTCTGAAGGAGACACTCCTTACATTGTTTTTCATCCTGACATGCCGACTAATTTCGAGGAGTTACAAAAGTCCTGGATTCAACTCAAAGAGGAATGGGATACCTTTGAAACCCAATTCTACGCCAGCGGGAAGACAGTTTTAGAGCTCACCAGGCAACTTCACGAAGAGAAGAGTATAAATGCCTACTGTTGTACCCCAAAATTTTCCCTCTCATTTTATCAAGATTTCCCCCTCACAAGACTCTTTGGACTCCAGACAGGATTAGGGTTTGCTCTGCTCAAGACATCTCCTTGCACTAATGACCTGAAATTAGGGTTTGAGTTTGCACAAAGAATTTTGGGATTATAATGCCCCATGTGACTCTCATACTTCATGTTGGACATATAAGATTGCTCATACCAAGTTTCAAGCCTTGAATCAAATTTTTGCCCAGTCAATTGGACAGTTGACCTAAAAATCAGTTGTATTGGGGAAAAAGTCAACTGTGGCCAATTTACAGTCAAAACTCATAATTTTTGATCCACATCAACAATATAAACTCATATGAACCATTTGATCAAGTTTGAACCACAACTCCTCAAGAAATTTGATCAGATCATTAAAAGGGTAAAATGGTCATTTTTAGGGTTTTGACTGTATAAGGGCAATTTCTGATTTTTAACCTAGACAATGTTAAATTGGGTTCCATTATGGATTCAAGGACTCAATGGAATCATCTTGACCTAATCACAAGGTTCAAAAGATCTCAAAAGCATTGGTTGACAGATGAATTTTCTAGTCAACTGATCAAAAATCAATTGTACACTGAAAAGTCAAACTTTGACTTTTTGGTCAAAATCAAGTGCCAAGGGTAATTTTTCATCAAGATGTGTCAAAACATTAAATTTGTTCACCAAGAAACCTAATTTTGCAAATTAGGGTTTAAGATTGAAAATTTTCATAACTTAGAATTTTTCTAAGTTATGAAATTTTCTTATTTTTCCCCCAACTTTGCCCAACATTTTCACCATGATGCAATGGGATTCAAACAAAACTTCCAACATGAAAGTTGTATTCCTACACAAAATATACAACTTTTATTCATAAAGTTTTCCCAAAAGATGCTTGGATCTCAAGTTATGATTTTTGGAATAAGGGTCTATGAAACTTTTAACTTAGTGAAATTTTGCCCTAGTTTAGGCAGGATTTTGACCTATCTTCATGGCAATTTTTCACCTAGTTCCAATTGGAATTTCAAAATACATTTCAAATATGGATTGTATAGCATATTACAAGATTTCCAAAATATCCAATAACTCTCTAAAATCATTTATGGTTAGGGAGAATCGAAGGTTTGAATTTGGCAAAAAGTCACTTTGATCCATGGCATTTTTCATGTTGTTACAAATTGCAAATTTTATCCAGCCTTACTTGTACTTGCTCACAGGTATTTAAACCCTTCCACACTCAAAAATTGAATGCAAACTCAATGGTTTAAGGCATTATTCAAATCAATGGAAGTTTACACAAGGGTTTAATCCATTTTTGGCAAAAAGGAAACAATGCTATTTTCATAAAGCACAACTTTAGGCATTTTTGTTTCTCTTGAGCATTGGACCATTATTTCATAGCAAACAAAGTCCACAAAGATAGGGAAAAGTATACCAACTCTTGGCAGACCCTAAGCTAGATGGTACATCCCTTTGATTGTCATTTCACACTTTTCTTAAAAGCCAAGTCAACTTGCAAAAACAAAGAGAACTCTTGTATCTGAAAAAAAACCAACTCTTGTAACCATTCAAAACAAGTTTTGCATATTGCCTTAAGTCAGAAGCATGAGCTAACCACTTCTCAAGCCTCCCAAAACACCAAAACACCATCTTCTTGCAAAATAGGGCAGCTTCTGCAGTTTCACCTCCATCTCACAAACCACTCGTGCGTTTTGCCCCAAACCTCTTCCAACACACTCCATACAACCCACCTAAGCTCTCCCAACCATTGGCCAATGACTGTAACTCCATTTACACCCTTCACCATTTCTGAATTCTGTTTGTGCAGGTTAACTTCTACAAGCTTATTCAAGCAAGTACAAAGCCAACTAAGCATTGGGGAAGGTCAGAGGAAGTTCAGACAAGCTCACAAGCATCTCATGCCTTACTAAAAATCCCTACATTGCCATACTCGTGTTCAACTAAAGCAGGTATTTTCCAACTTTCTATCTCTCTATTTAGGAATCATTAAGCTTAGGTTTGTGAATAAAAGATGTAGTACTCATTGCCCTTAAGCTGTACATATGCATAGATTTTATTTAAGTTAACTGAGTTGGGAGAATTTGATTGATGAACTTTCTGAAAAAGTTAGGTTAGAAATTAGGGCCAGAGAAATTCTCTCTGGTATTTGAGAGTTATATTAAGTTCTTTACATGGTTGGAATCGTGTTAGAAAATGCTATAACTTTTGTGTTGTGAGTTTTTGCTTTAGAGCACGTATGCAGGATTTCCAGATTTTAACATCAAGCGCGCATTTTTGTTTGTCACAAGGTTGAAGATGAAGCGAGTGGGTTGGGCCTGTGTTGTTCCATGCTTTTGACACCCCATTTGTGCTTTCTGCACCCCCCTTGGCCCATTGTTTTATATTTTCATATTTTTCATTTCTTTTTTAGTTTCTGATTTTATTTTATTTTTGTAAACATGAAAAATTATTAAAAATATTTTTCATAAATTTTCATATTTTATTTTATTATTTTTATTATTTTTTCTAACATAGAAATAATTACTTTTATAACATACTTTTATTTTCTTTAATAAAAACTTGTAAATAATACAAAAAAAATATTATATTTGTTTATTTGTATTTTTTATATACTTAAATAATATTTTTTTCTAACATATTTTTATTTTTTGACATTTGTATATATTTTTATTTTATTGTACATAAATAAATAACACATAATATATATATATATATATATATATATATATATATATATATATATATATATATATATATATATATATATATATATATATATATATATATATATATATATATATATATATATATATATATATATATATATATATATATATATATATATATATATATATATATATATATATATATATATATATATATATATATATATATATATATATATATATATATATATATATATATACTTTCTTAAAACAAATTAGGGTTTCCACCCTTAATAAAAATTAATATTTTTCTTATTTTTGAAACATTAAATATTTTATTTTTACATACATAAAAATAATACAAAAAACATTTCTTGCATATTTATTTAATTGTCCATTTAAATATTTGCTTATTTATTATTTGAACAAAGAATTCAATTTGGTTGTGATAATCTTAGGGTTTTAATTTCTTGCAAATAATCCCCTATTCAAAATTGTATCCCCCTCCCCATATCAATGTTGTAATAGTTGTAGATTTACCTTTACGCATTTATAGCTTTCAAATATGTCATGATAGAGATTAGGGTTTGTATGCAATATCCAAAATCAAAACAAATAGCTAGATCTAATACAAGACATAAAAGCATGTAAATTGACAACACAATACACCCAAGCACCCCCTAGGGTTTCATCCACTTGTTGCCTTTAAAATAGCCATGGTATGCATGCTAGGTGTCTTGGCAAAACAAAATCAAAACAAAAGATCATAAGTCCCTCGATGACGCTATCTTGGTTGCCTATACAAAATTATCTAGTCCCTCAAAAAATTGCTAAAGATACTTAGCATTATTGCTATCATGGTCAATACGATGTCCCGCGCCTGTCCTGTTTAACATCCAAACACAAGGTTGTTTACCAAATGCAATGGTAAAATAACACTGTCAAAAGGTTAAAAATGTGTAGGAAAGATCTTTGAGTAGATAGGGTATACAACTATTAGTTACTTGATCAAAATTTACAAAACATCCTTGCTATTTTCAAACACACCTCACAACACAATTTCAAAACATTTCCCAAAATAAAATTTCAAACATTGAAACATCTTTTCAAAAGACAAACACCCTTGTATACATTCAAATAAGAATCATTACAAAGGTTGCCTAAACAAAGGCCTCTTTTCAAAATATTTTCAAAACCACACACAAAGCACCATTTCAAACAATTGGATAAGAAAAGCAAGTGATCTAAACAAGTAACTAAGAGCCCATGGAAAACCATGGATAAAAAGGGTGCTAGCACCTTCCCTTTTCATAATCTACCTCCCGAACCCAAGAAAACATCTCAAAGGTCTTTCCTGTGATTTTTGACCTTTCCTTTGGATAAAATAAAAAGTCGGTGGCGACTCTTGCTAAACCGAAACATTTGCAAACACAAACGCAAAACCTCAAGTCAGTTCTCCCACCGTATCATAGAACTGGCGACTCTGCTGGGGATTTATCTAAAAGTGGAGTTACCTTAGGGTTTAGATCACCTTTACATGCTTACCTTGTTTGCTTTGATTGCTTTACATTTGGTTCTATTGTTTGGGTTTGAAATCCTCTACCCAGATTTGGGAAACATTCATAGGTAAATAGCAATACGTTGTGGAAACTGTGTGGGGTATACAAACATGGTTGAAGCAATAGCTATATTAGTGCGACATATTTGTGGGTACCGGTAGCCTTTGAGTCAATCAAAGAGAATACAGGGCCGCTGAGTGATGTCATGAAGCACTAATGGACTTTTAGAACCTTTACTTGACCATCTTGGCCTTATTAGGGGTAGTGAGATGACCGGCTTTTGTGCAGTCCGAAGTTGGTAGATACTCGATACTACACTCATTGAGGGTTGTTTTCTTGGAATATTTCGGTCGCCAATTAAGTGGTTAAACTGAAACAATGAACACAGAAAATAATCCAATGATATTGAGCTCCTTAGAACCCGGTTACTATTTGTGATACGGTGGGAGAACTGACTTGGGATTTTGCGTTTGTTTTCGCACTTGTTCGGTTTAGCAAGAGTCGCCATCGACTTTTTATTTTATCCTAAGGAAAGGCCAAAAAGCACAAGAAAGACCTTTGAGATGTTTTCTTGGGTTCGGGGGGTAGATTATGAAAAGGGAAGGTGCTAGCACCCTTTTCATCCATGGTTATCCATGGGCTCTTAGTTACTTGTTTTAGATCACTTGTCTTTGCTTTTCAATTGTTTGAAATGGTGCTTTGTGTGTGTGGTTTTGAAAACGTTTTGAAAAAGATGCCTTGTCTAGGCAACCTTTGTAATGATTCTTGTTTGAATATATACAAAGGTGTGTGTCTTTTTGAAAAGATAATTCAATGTTTTGAAAGTTGTTTTTGAAGTTGTGTTATGGAGTGTGTTTTGAAAAAATGGCAAGGATGTTTTGCAAGTTTTTTGATCAAGTAACTTAGAGTTTGTCTACCCTATTTTACTAAAATATCTTTCTTATGTTTTTAACCCTTTTAACAGTGTTGTTTCACCATTGTGTTTGATGAACAACCTTGCGTTAGGATGTTAAACGGGACAGGCGCGGGTCATTGTATACAATCATTGAAGGCAACTTGTGAGACGCTCTAACAATTTTGTAAGGGACGAGATTGTTTTAACAAAGGCAACATCGAGGGTCATCGAGGGACTATGATCTTTGTTTATCGAAGGGACATTTTCTAGAGTGTCTCATACTCGAGGGACATGATTGTATTTTCCGAGGCAACAAGCGAGGTTACCCTAGAGGTGCAAGTGTGAATTGTGTATTGATTTTCATGCATTTGTCTTTGTATTAGGTTAACTAGCGATTGGTTTTGAATTTTCACATACAAACCCTAATCTCTAATCATGGCATATTTAAAAAGCATACAGTGAGAGAATTAAATTCTAAGCTATTACAAAAAGAGTATCCGGGGACGGGGGTACAAATTATTTACAAATGGGGATGAGTCTTATCAAAATAATGTCCCAAATATTATGGGTTACAACCAAATTGAATCGACGCAATTCAAAAATTAACAGATTATAAGATAAAGAAAATCAGAAAAATATGAGATGTATGTATTTATTTACAAATAAAAAAAAGTAACTTAAAAGATTAAGTATTATTATTATTTTTGTATTTTTGTTGGTTATGTAAAGAAAGAAAATTATTTGAAGCTCTCTATTATTTATGTATTTTTAAAGAAAATAAAATCTCATATACTAAATTATTTTATTAAATGTAACATATATTAAATTATATTAAGAAAATTTAAACAAAATTATATTATTTAACAAAACAAAAAAGAATTAGATTATAAAAATGATAAATAATGAAAAAATATATTTAATTCAAAATGGAGTAAAAAGGGATGATGGGCCTTTGAGTTTGTATACCTTGGCTCAAAGTGGTGCAAAAAGAAAAGAATAAGAGATGCTGAAGAGAAAATGGGGGGTGTAGGCGCCAGTCAGTATTGGGCTTAAGGGTTTTAATTTGGGCAGAGGCCCAATTGATGCTTAACAATTTTTAGGGTTAAGGTTTGTTTTGCTCAGAATCTAGGGTTTGCAATTTTGTAAACGGTGCCGCTCCTCTCATCTTCGCTCTCTCTTCCTCGTTCTCAAATGGAGCAATGATGCCTCTCTCACGCCCAGCTGCTAGAGCGTTGCCTCCACCCATCTTTCATCCTCTCACAGTGGGCCCACGACGGTTTTTGAAAGGTAACAAATTCGTTCTAAGCGCGTTAGAGTTTAGGTTGTATGCTTGCATGTTATTGTTTTACAAAGCTTTAACCTTTGATATTCATGATATGGTGATATAGAAAAAGAAAACCATACCTTCGGGGTTTTTGTTTCTGGAGAGGCGATGGAGGGTTGGAACGGCGGCACTCTCAGGTGGCCGGAGGAGGGAGGAGCGTGATGACGCTTATCTGGTACTTCGTATCTTTTGACTTCTCTTGAATTGTTTGATGATGATCTTGTCTGAAAACATATGCTTCTGAATCTCTCTTTCCCTCTTTAGTTGTTGACTTTTGATGACGAGGGCGTATTTCTTACTTCCGAATGCTTGACAATTTATTTCTGATTTGAGCTGATGATTTTGTTGGTTGTCGTTTGTTGATGATGAATCTTATGTTCTGAGACTTCTTGGTTGTTTTGCTTTTTAATCTTCTCTTCCTCTTCTCTTTTGGGTTATGTCTATTTGATGATGAACATGTATTCTGAACAAGAGCTATTTGTTGTTGATTTGGCTTTGAGTTTGCTAGGTTGTTTGATGATGAGGGTGCTCGTGTTTGAATTGTTTTTTGATGGTTGATGAGGCTTGGTTGGATTTTTGAACAGGTGTGAATGGTTTTTGAGATAGGTTTTGACAGGCTTGCTGTTTAGTTTGCTAGTTTGGATGCAGTTTTGCAGGTTTCTCAAACTTGCAGTTTTGCAAGTTTTCTTTGGTTTTGAAAACAGGTATGTAAGTTTGTGACTTATGTTTGTGATTTTGGCTTTGGAAGCAGGTTTGCTTCTGTAGGTTTTCTATTTTGTGAGGCCTGTTTTGGCAAGGCAGGCTTGTTTGGTAAGGCAGGCTTGCTTGAAGGTTTTTTGTGCTTGGTTGTGCTTCTGTTACAAGCAGTTTTGCAGGTTATGATAACTTGCAGTTTGTGGTTCTGGAAGCAGGCTTATGCTTCTGGTTTTTTGGAGGCAGGCTTGAAGGCTTTTGTTAAGCTTGCTTGTTTTTACAAGCAGTTTTGCAGGTTATGCAAGCTTGTGAGATTTTGTGTTGGAAAGGCAGGTTTGATTGAGTTTAGGCAAATTTGGACTTTTGAACAGATTTGAATGGTTTGTGAGGCAGTTTTTGCTTGACAGTTTTGGAGGTTTTGTAATCTCTGTCTTATCTCTTGTGTTTTTCTGATGTTATATTATTTCTTTGGTTCCTCTTATATCTCCTTTACAGCCTGCCAAAACTGCAAACTGCAAAACCTATTCACTAGGTTCTCTCATTCCTCTCTCTCCTTAAGCATTTTTAATTGCTTATTTATCTTTTGATTTCTGAAAAATTGAGTTGTCTAGGAAATGATGAAAAAAGCATCTTTGACAAGTTTTTACTTGTCAAATAAACTGCTTCCTGTTGTTTTGCCTTTTGTCTACTGTATTGCTGTTTTTATGCTTCATTACCATTTTTATCAAATCTGTCTTGTAGCAATTTTGTACTGTAGCTGAATGTGGGACTTTATTTGCTGCTGAGTTTATGCCTTTGTTTTGACTCACCCTGGCAGTTTTGGCGCCTGTTTGCCTCTTTGAAGTTTGTAACACATTTTGCTTGGTTAATGTAACTTGGAATTTTGTAACTCAGTTTGCAGCTTGGAACTTTTTGTGATTCAACCATATTTTTGCATTGAGTTTGACATGCTTGCTTTTATATTTTATTTTGCTCTCTGTGAACCGAGAAGAGTGATCTTCTTGTGATTTGCAGAGAGAATAATAAAGCGTGATGAAAAATAGGCAATTTGATTCTAGACGGCCAATTTTAATGATGATTTTTTTCTTCTTTTCATTTAAAATAATCTTGTACTGACTCTCTTTCTCTTCTTTTTTTCCAGGTAGGTACCAGTTGAATAAATGGAAGAAACAGTAGAAGATCAAAGATTTCAAGATTTAGGCTTTAGATTTATTTTCTTTTCATTTATTATAAAAAATATTATTGTAAACACTGTAAATTATAAATTTACAATATTCGAATAACATTTGTAACAACATTTGAAATAAATAAATAAAAGTCTTTGTCAAATATTTAATTCTTTCTTTTGCACTGTCTATTTAATTATTTAAGTCTCTTAAATTAAAATAACTGGGAATGTATCCCAATAACTTTAATCTGGATGAAATAAATAATCAATAAACTTTTACAGTCTCGCAATCCTGCATTAATCATCAGACGACTGGCATTCCAATTAACCATGCTTTGTACAGTTAATCAAACAAGTGTTCCATACACTTTTCACTCCACTGATCAAACCAATGCCTCAAAGTTTCAATCAAAAGCCTCAGCTCCTATCCCAGATGTTTAGGTTTTGAGAAACAAACAACAATCTTGAACAAGCGTAAAAATAATGTAACAGTCAATTGAAATACCGTGGATTCAATTTCTTCTGAGAAATGCGCGCGCAAACCCTAATCCTGGATTATTGTCAAAGAAACGTCTGCTTGATCAATTCCTGAGCCAATCTCAACAAAAATCAATGGAAACCCTAATTCTGGATTTACTGTCAAAGAATAGTCTGTTTGACCGATTCTTGGGCCAATCTTGAAAGATCAGGGAAAACCCTGAAGTTATGATTTCTTGTGAAAAGGGGAGGGGAAATTTTGGGGTACAACAGTTGCCCCTGTTCAATCTTCCTGAACCTGAAGAGTTAGATTGGCGAGTTTTCCTTTCGCGACTCGAATGTAAAAGATGATTGGACACTAGAGGGTCCAAAAATTTGCACTCGTCAAAGCATAGTTGAGGGAATGGGCTTAAAGATGCCATTTGGAGATGTGACAGAATCTTGTCGGAGATGGGCTTAAAGATGCCATCTGGAGATGTGACATAATCTTGTCGGAGATGGGCTTAAAGATGCCATCTAAGAATGTTTGTTGAACTGTATGTCGTAGGTGAGTGGGTGAATATCAGAAAGGTATCCATGTTTGGAACATCTCTGAGCTGGGGGTCTGAATAAGCAATAGATTGAAATCCATGTTGGGAAGCATCCGTAAACTGTTTTCAAAAGTTGAACCTGAACAAGCGATAGATTAACATCCGTGTTTGGAGAATCCGTAAACTGTTTTCAGAAGTCTTGAAGTTGAATAAGCAATAGATCAGCATCCATGTTGGGGAAGCATCCGTAAACTATTTTTAAAAGTTGAATCTGAACAAGCGATAGATTAACATCTGTATTTGGAGAATCCGTAAACTGTTTTCAGAAGTCTTGAATCTGAATAAGCAATAAATCAGCATCCATGTTGGGAAGCATCCGTAAACTATTTTCAAAAGTTGAATCTGAACAAGCGATACATTAACATCCGTATTTGGAGAATCCGTAAACTGTTTTCAGAAGTTGAATCTGAACAAGCGATAGATTAACATCCGCATTTGGAGAATCCGTAAACTGTTTTCAGAAGTCTTGAATCTGAACAAGCGATAGATTAACATCCGTATTTGGAGAATCCTTAAACTGTTTTCATAAGTCTAGAATCTGAACAAGCGATAGATTAACATCCGTATTTGGAGAATCCGTAAACTGTTTTCAGAAGTCTTGATCGAAGCTTGATGACCTTATCCTTGGAAAGGGTCAAAACTAGCTGGAACACAAAGTTATGTTGCATGAAATGTATGATGCAATATATGTGTTATATCAATGTTTATGATATATGAATGTAATGTATGCGTATGTAAGCCGATGAGCTGTCTTGCTGAGGAAAATGAATCCCGGATAGCTGGAGATAATAAAATCTTGACCGCTGTCGGGGAAATAAATCCTTGACTGCTGCTGGGGATTGAGAATCTTTTGATCGTTGAAAACGAAAAAAATCTAGGATCACTGTTGAAGAGAATGTGTGTCTTCCAGCTCGTTTACAACCTATGCGGAGATAAATTATACTGCCGGGAGAAGTCAGGAGTTTGGTTTGTATGCCAATCTACTGGGGGATTCCTATTTTGTTGTTTGAGGATAACTCCGCTGGGGAATATCTGAAAACTCTGTCGGCGATCCGAAATTCTGTAGGGAGTAACCATACTGCTGGAGAGCAAGCTCGGGATCCTAGGAAGAACTTATTCTTGTTTGGAAGAAGCTCAGTAACTTAGGTTGTATGCCACTTTACTGAGGGAGCGAAAAGGGGGAACTCCATTTTGTTAAGGATATCAGGGAAAAACTGAATAATTTCCGTTGGGGATTGATGGCTCAAAGTTTTCCTCTTTATTGGGGGCCCCAGTGACGTGCTGATTTGATTAGCGACTTTTCTGGGAAAAGTTTAAAAGTAAATTCCTGATGAATCATCCGGTTTGAAAGAAACTTTTCGGGAGAAGGGAAGAAATTGAATGATCTTCACTGGTGTTCACAGGTTGGTGGTTTTGTCTCTGGTTGGGGAAGAAAGTTTCATTCTTACCGATGGTTTGTATTTCAAAGTTTTTGCTCCGCTGGGGATCGGGAGTTTGAAGTTTTAACTCTGATGGGGACTTTGAAATTTAGCTCCACTGGGGATATGCCTTTCAAAGTTTTAGCCCTGCTTAGGAAACTGATGAGGCATTTGTAGGGGATCTCTTCTGGAATAGTCTAAAGACACTTTCCTATACTTCCATCTTATCAGTAATTATTCATTTTGTTTTATTTGTAAGCAGTGATTTCATTCAAATGCATATGCTCTTTTAATAAATCATTGGACGTTTTCAAATAAAGCACAAGTGTAAAAAAAGAAAGAAAAGGCAGGCAATTTTCTGTACTTTGAAGTAACTTTGTATTAACTTTGTGTAAGTATTTGTACAAAGGGGACAGACATCCTAGTAAGAGAATGTTGTCAAAAACTGAGAAAAATTTTATACAAAGAAAGATGGCTATGTGTATCAATTCCATGGGATTCCCATTATGCTATAGCCTTCACAACTCTGAATATCTTGTCCATTCGCTGCTTCGTCCGCCGATGGCAGGATTGATCAGAAGCTTGAAGCTTGTTGGTGAAGAGATTGTTCTTAAAGTGATCCGACGAGACATAGTCATACGCTTTAATTCCCTAACTTTTGCCTGGACTGCCCTTTCGGGTTTTCGATCCACCGGGAAACCCTTTTTTGCCCAAGTCGCCCTTTCGGGTTTTCAACTTGCCGGGTGTACGGATTCTTTTATCCCTAATTTTTGCCTGAACCGCCCTTTCGGGTTTTCGATTCACCAGGATGCCCATTTTTACCCAAGTCGCCCTTTCGGGTTTTCAACTTGTCGGGTCGTTTACGCATAGTATCTTTTGACTATGTCTGCGTTCGCAGGGTGTGGCAGGTCGTCACCGTCCATGGTGGTCAGGATCATTGCCCCGCCATAAAAGATGTTTTTGATCACAAATGGTCCTTCGTAAGTAGGAGTCCACTTGCCCCTGGGATCACTTTGCGGTAAGATAATCCTCTTGATTATAAGATCCCCAACTTGATATACTTGTCCCCTGACTTTTTTGTTGAAAGCCTTGATCATCCGTTTTTGATACGTTTGACCGTGACAAACAGCAGGAAGTCGCTTTTCGTCAATCAAATTAAGTTGATCAAGTCGGGTCTGAATCCAATCGTCTTCGTTTAAACCAGCGTCCTTCATGATTCTTAAAGAAGGAATCTGAACTTCTACAGGTAAAACAGCTTCCATGCCGTATACCAAAGAGGAAGGTGTTGCCCCAGTTGATGTTTGTGTCGTGGTACGGTACCCATGTAGAGCAAACGGTAACATCTCATGCCAGTCCTTGTAAGTGACTGTCATCTTTTGAATGATCTTCTTGATATTTTTGTTTGCGGCTTCAACAACACCGTTCATCTTCGGTCGATAGGGAGATGAATTGTGATGATAAATCTTGAACTGCTCGCGCATAGTGGTGATCATAGTGTTGTTCAGGTTTGTACCATTGTCCATAATGATTCGATCAACAATACTGTACCGGCAAATGAGGTTCTATTTGATGAAACGGGCAACCACATTCTTTGTAACAGAGGCGAAGGAAGTTGCTTCGACCCATTTGGTGAAGTAGTCAATAGCCACCAGGATGAAGCGATGCCCATTGGATGCTGTAGGCTTGATCTCTCCAATCATGTCAATGCCCCACATTGCGAATGGCCAGGGAGCTGTTAGGATGCTGAGAGGAACCGGAGGGATATGCACCTTGTCAGCATAAACTTGGCATTTGTGACAAGTACGGGAATATTAATGACAATCAGCTTCCATGGTAGACTAATAGTAGCCTGCCCTTAGAATCTTCTTAGCCATCGTATGTCCTCTTAAGTGGGTGCCAAAGGTGCCACTATGTATTTCGGTCATGATCAACTCTGCTTCAACCTTGTCCACACAACGAAGTAGAACACAATCATGGCTGCACTTATAAAGGATACTATTGCTTAGGAAGAACTTGGCAGCAAATTTCCTTAGGAACTTTTTGTCATTGACGGAAGCTCCTTCAGGGTACTCTTGAGTTTGGAGATACCTTTTGATTTCATGGAACCAGGTTTGTTCCACTACTTCTTCGGTATTAATCTCATGACAGTGCGCAGGTTCGTCCATTCGCTCGATGGTGGTTTGGGGAGCCTCATTATCCCAGTTGAGTTTAAACATGGAAGACATTGTAGCCAAAGCATCTGCTAGCTGATTTTCCTCTCGCGGGAAGTGTTCGAAGATAATTTGCTCGAAATGAGGTAACAATGTCAGGACATGTTCTTTGTATGGGATGAGGTTAGGATGTTTAGTGTCCCACTCTCCTTTGATTTGACTGATAACCAAAGCTGAGTCTCCAAATACCACCAAAGATTTGATTCCCAAGCCAATTGCAGCTTTAAGACCAAAGATGCAAGCTTCATACTCAGCCATGTTGTTGGTGCAGCTGAAACAGAGTCTAGCAGTGAAGCGTGTATGGAAACCTTCTGGAGAGATAAGTACTGCGCCGATACCGTTGCCAAGTGCACTTGAAGCGCCATCAAAGTACAGAGTCCATCGGGATCCTTGTTCAGGTCCGTCATACGGTCTGTTACCTTTAATGTTGTCCAACGTCATGATGTCCTCGTCAGGGAAGTCGAATCTCATAGATTGGTAATCTTCGACGGCTTGATGAGCTAGATGGTTAGCTAGTACACTCCCTTTTATAGATTTTTGGGTAGTATATTGGATATCATACTCCGTCAGGATCATTTGCCATCTAGCGATTCTTCCAGATAAAGCAGGCTTCTCGAAGATATACTTGATCGGATCCATTTTGGAAATCAGTAAAGTGGTGTGAGTCAACATATACTGTCTTAGCCGACGAGCAACCCATACCAAAGCGCAACAAGTTTTCTCGAGCAGTGAGTAGCGAGTCTCACAGTCATTAAACTTTTTGCTAAGGTAATAAATAGCATGCTCTCTTCGGCCAGACTCGTCATGTTGGCCCAGTATGCACCCCATTCAGTGGTCCAAAACAGTCAGATACATGATTAATGGCCTTCCTTCGACGGGTGGCACCAGAATAGGAGGTTCTAGTAAATACTCCTTGATCTTATCAAAAGCAGCTTGACAATCATTATTCCATTCAACTACCTGATCTTTCTTCAACAGTTTGAAAATTGGCTCACAGGTAGATGTTAGGTGAGAGATGAACCTCGCAATATAGTTCAAGCGTCCCAAGAATCCCCTAACCTCCTTTTCAGTACGGGGAGCAGGCATTTCTCGTATAGCCTTTACTTTAGCTGGATCAACCTCAATGCCTTTGTTACTGACAATAAATCCCAAAAGTTTACCAGACATGACTCCAAAAGTGCACTTGCTTGGGTTCAGTCTGAGCTTATACTCCTTCAATCTGAAAAACAGCTTTTGCAGATGATCAAGGTGTTCTTCTTCTGTCTGTGATCGAGCTATCATGTCGTCTACGTAGACTTCAATCTCATGGTGTATCATATCATGAAACAAAGCTACCATGGCGCATTGATAGGTTGCCCCTGCATTCTTCAGTCCGAATGGCATCACTTTGTAGCAGAAGGTACCCCATTACGTGACAAAAGTAGTTTTCTCCATGTCCTCGGGGGCCATTTTGATCTGGTTGTATCCCGAGAATCCGTCCATGAAGGAAAATACCTTGTGTTGAGTTGTGTTATCAACCAAGATGTCGATGTGTGGTAGTGGAAAATCATCTTTAGGGCTAGCCCTGTTTAAGTCTCGATAATCCACGCACATTATGACTTTGCCGTCCTTTTTGGGTACAGGCACAATGTTAGCGACCCATTGTGGATAGGAAGTAACAGCCAGAAAACCCGTGTTGAATTGCTTCATTACCTCAGCCTTGATTTTCTCAGACATGTCAGGCCTCATTCGGCGGACCTTTTGCTTGATCGGTGGACAGTCTTCTCTTGTAGGGAGACGGTGAACCACAATATCTGTGTCTAATCCTGGCATGTCTTCGTAAGACCAGACAAAGATTTCAACATATTCGTTCAACAATTGCACTAAGCGCTCCTTGATATTCGGTTCCAAGTTGGCACCCACTTTTACTTCCTTCCTGTCTTCCTCTGTCCCCAAGTTGATGGTTTCTAGCAACTCTTCATGAGGCAGAATGGCCCTCTCTTCTTGTTGTAGAAGTCTGGCTAATTCTCCTGGCACTTCACAATCTTCGTCAACTTCGTACTCAGCATGATTGACCAAATCTTCAGAGTTATCGAAGGCTAAAATAGAATAGTCACCCATGGAATCCGGAGTGGATGGGTACCTGCATTTGTGAGTGTGGGTGTGTGTAAGGGATAGCCATCCTTTAAAAAAATACAAAAGGAAAGAAAAATGAACACAACAGTTTGTAGATGAAAAATGTCCAATGATTCATTAAAACATGGCATATGATAATGAAGGAGATCAATCCCTTACAAATGGACCTACATGCCCCGGGCAAGGCATGAGGTGAAAATAGTGTGCAAATTGTTTAGTTATTACAGACCATAAAATGGGAAATTGTTCAAAGATAAAATTACTGGTTGATAAAGGTGATGGGAACAAAATCCTTTACTTCCCAATTGTTCAAACCCCCTTCGACAGTTGGAAAGATCCAATCTTCAAAGTGGCTCTCTTCATCTTCATCTTCTACAACATTGATTTCATGAAGAGTGATCCTTATAGGTGGCCCTCCAGTCTTGGAACGACGCATAGCCTTCTGTTCTGTAGCTGTATACCCTAGTCCAAATTTGTTCGTCTTATGGGGAAAATTAGGCAGTTGCCCCCATGTTGTACTCTTTCCTTCTTTGATCATCGCCTCTGCGTCTTTGAGAGATGCCATCCTAGATACATGCTTGGGAACGATAGGCATCTCAACCAATGTCTTCGCAACTGCTACCTCGGGAGAAACTTCCTCAAAATGCTGGAAAGGCGTTTCGATGAACTCGCCATCCAGCTCCACATAACGGAAGGAGTTGAGGTGGCTTATCATGTACTCTTCCTCACCGTGCACCATTATAATCTTACCCTTAATAGGATATTTCAGCATTTGGTGCAAAGAGGAGGTAACTGCCCCGACATAATGGATCCACGGTCTTCCTAGAAAACATGAATATGACGGACGGATGTCCATCACGTAGAAGGTGGAGTTGAAAACTTCCGCGCCTACTTTGATAGGAATATCAACCTCTCCATGAACCATTCTTTTGGAACCATCAAAAGCTCTAACAATGATGTTACTAGGTTTGAGAGTCAGTCTTTCGCAGTCCAAACGGTCTAAGGCTTTCTTTGGCAGCACATTCAAGGAAGAACCAGTATCAACTAAGACATGGGCGAGAGTGGTTCCCCGGAATTCAACTGAAACATGTAACGCATCGTTGTGTTTCCTTCCTTTGGGAGTTAAGTCAGCATCGGAAAATCCAAGACCATTATCAGTAGTAAGACTGGCCACACATTCCTAAAACTGGTCAGCCGAAGTCTCTTGGGGAACATGTGCCGCCTTCAAGAATTTTATCAAGGCCTTAGCATGGGCCTCAGAACAGAGTAGGAGAGCTAACATTGAAATTTTAGAAGGGGTCTGCCCTAACTGTTCCACAACGTCATAGTCACTTTTTCTGATTATTTTCAATATTTCATCCATTGCCATCTGAGTGGTCTCGGGGATAACCACAGCATGAGCCTTCGTCCTGACAGGTACTTCCAGTATCCCCTTACCCTTGTTGGTAGTTTCAGCAGATGGTCTTACTTCAGGAGTATCCAGTTCTTCAATCACTGGGCCTTGCACGGATGATCCAACTATTGCAGAAGCTTTCAAGGGTCCGAAGACTGCTCGAGGGGGAGAAATCTCCGGAGAAAAGATCCGGCCACTGCGGGTTATCTTGCTTGTACCCGCGATGTTCCCTACATCAGGGTTTTCTTCTTCAGAAATCTCTTGGACTGTTTCAATTTGTTTGACACCATGGTAGAAGATTTCTCCCCCATAGTTCCACGATATCGTTTTGCTTGATTGGTACGGGACAGGTCCCGGCATGGTGATCTTTAAAGGTACACATTCAGATTTGGTAGTAATCCAGACAGGCCTTTTGCAAGCCTTGGGAGGATTGTCGGAAATGGTTATGATTGCAATATCGTTGATTGAAGTAGCAAAAGTATCAGGAGTAACAGGATTGAAGGTATCAACATGGGTTTTCTAGAAAAGTATCTCTTGGGTATCCATCAGGCGTTGGACACCTGACTTCAACATTGGGCAATCACCTAGTATGTTCAAACAAAAATAATAGTCTTTACCACAACCAGGAAAGATCCCGACTCTCAACAAATTCTCTTTAATTACAAGTAACGGCGTCAACAGGTCAACAACATCAGTAACATGGAGGTCCTCCATAACAGCATGAACATTATTACCGTGCTTAGGCATCGGAGACGAAATCACATTGGATTTATCAGGCGCCTCAAATTCTACTTCCTTGGCGTCGATTAAGTCATGGATTTTGTTTTTGAGGGCCCAACAGTCGTTGGTGTCATGCCCTGCACTGTCTGAATGGTAGGGACATTTTGCGTTGGGATGATAATATGGGGAAGTGGTGTTTGCATTCTTAGGTGCCTCTCTCAAATTAGCAAGTTTTAATTTCAAGAGATGTGGAAGGATCTGAGCGGGTGTCATATTTATCGGAGTATATTGCTGTGGTGGCCTTTGCTGATAGGTTCTGGGCTGATCATTCCTTGGTTGACTGTTTCTAGGCCGGTCTGATGCGGGCTTCTGAATTAATACGACCCCTACTGTTAGCCGACGTTCCTCTCTTTCCCGATTTCTCTGGGTGTAAACAGCAGAGCTCTCCTTTTTAGCCGGGAAAGTCTTCTTCATGGCGGTGGACGCGGAGGCATATTTTTGAATCTTTCCACTTTTAATACCGACCTCAACCCTTTCGCCGGTCAAAATCAGTTCAGTAAATCCCGCAGAAGAAATTCCGATCAGATGATTGAAGAAGGGCCAGACAGGGTCCCCAGAAACATGTCAACTAACTCCCTATCTGATAGCGGTGGCTGCACCCTTCCAGCCATATCACGCCATTTCTGGGCGTACTCCTTGAACCCTTCATTGGAAGCCATCCCCATACTTTGTAACTGAGTACGAGTGGGCGCCAAATCAACATTGTATTGATACTGACGATAAAAAGCAGCTGCCAAGTCTTCCCAATTGTGAACCTCTGATCTTTCGAGCTGATAAAACCAGTCTAACTGCGTGCCAGACAAACTGTCTTGGAAAAAGTGTACCCAGAGGTTTTTATCGGATGAATGGGGTTGGATTTTTCTGACATACGACCTCAAGTTCGTCTTAGGGCAAGATAGACCGTTGTACTTGGAGAATGTCGGCACCTTGAACTTGGGAGGGATAACAATCCCAGCAATCAACCCCAGCTCTTCGAAATCCAGTCCGGGAACCCTTTGCACTTCCATGGCTGCTAACCGCTCTTCCAGATTTTTATACCTATCGTCCGCAGGAGGGTACTGCTGCTCGGATAAATCTTCATCTTCTTCAACCTCTTCCTCTTCAACCTCAGACTCAGAGGGTACTGCAGCTCCTTTTCCTTTGTCGGTCCCTTCATCAGACGTTGAGGGGAACTCCAGAACTCTCTTAGCTTCATTCTCAAATCTTCTTCCCAGCGTAGCTACCCCAATTCTCTTCTTTTTCTTTTTTTCCTTTTTCTTGCTCTTTCTTCTCTAACAGTGTTTTAAGATCCTCTTGACCCTTTGCCAAGGTCATGAGGAGTTGTTGGAATTGTGAATTTTATGCTTGTAGATCTTTGACCGTCTGCTCAATATCCATCTTGCTGAAATAAACAGCGGAAAGATAAGGAAACCTGGTGTGAAGACCTGTTTATGCATATGATGAATGATATGTTTATTCATGTAATGCATCCAAGGATTTAGAAATTCAAAATTGTTGCAGACAAAAGAACACACGTCATATTAATAAGAAGAAATTTGTCAGTACATAAATGCCCCATGGGCCAAATATTACAAAGCTTCTTAAGGTAAAAAGAAGTTGCGCATCCTCTTTGGTGCGATGTAAGTGTTAAGAGTCTCCTCTTCATGAAGTCGGCGGGTAAGCTCCAAAACCTTCTTCTCACTGGCATAGAAGCTGGCTTCAAAAGTGTTTCGTTCTTCTTTGAGTTAGATCCAACTCTTTTGCAATTCTTCCAATGATGTTGGCATGTCTAGATGTAGGAGGGTGTATGGAACCTCTCCTTCCCTAACAGGATCTTTAATCACGGGGAGAATGTGGGGGTATGGCATCATAAGACTCTGGGCGCGTGTTCGTACCCACTTGAGGTAAGGCTCAAGAGGGATGGAATTCTTGTGCCCCAGTGTTTTACTATCCACCTTGTTGGGCATCCTCCAAGCTCTGATGAACCTTTGTCGAAGTCCTTGCGCATCGTTGTCGAAGTCAAAAACTAGGTCAGGAATCAACATGTCATGAGGCCCATCCCTCTGAGCATATCCAAATTGTCTCAAAGCTAGACAGGGGTTGTAGGTAATGCCCCCCCTAATGCCAAGTAATTGGACATTAGGGAATTCCCCATAACAATCAACGATGATGACATTTTCTCTGGACCGAGAACACCAATGTACATCAGAATGTGTGAGGGTCATCAATCGTTGTGACCACCTTAAACCCTGCTCATTCTTCAAAAATGATTGTGGAAGGTTAGAAATAAACCACCTTGCTAGGAGAGGAGTACAACACATGAGAACACCTCTTTTCCTCATTGTTCGTGTGTAAAATGAGTGTAAGATGTCCCCAAGCAATGTGGGTATAGGATTCCTGGATAAGAAAATCTTGACAGCATTCACATCTATAAGCTGATCAGGGTTTAGGAATAGGACCAACCCATAGATGAGGAGTGCCACAATCTCTTCGAAGGCTTGTAGATCAAGAGAATTCCAGCAGTCTTGTGCCTTCTCAAACAGAAACTTTACCAAGAAGCCCTTGACACCACTTCTGGTTTCCCAATGTCCTTTGATGTCAGACAGTTGCAAGTGTAATGCTTGAGAAACATCTTCAGGCTTTGGTTCTTTTTCCGTACCGTTATAGTGTAGTTGATGAAGAATAGGAATCCTCAAGAGTTGAGAAAATTCCTCCAAAGTAGGTACCAATTGGTAATCAGGGAATGTGAAACAGTGGTGTAGGGGGTCAAAGAACTGGAAGAGAACTTTCACCATGTCTTCTTCAATGTTGGAGTTGACCAAGCTGAGAAGTCTACCATGTCTTTCACTGAAGAGAGAATTCTCCGGAATTCTAGAAGTAAGCTCCTTGAGTTGAGGAGGGATTCTCACAAGGTTGACTTGAATTGTTTTCCTGCGAAGAGATTCCATGACCTACAAAACAGGAACAAAGATGAAGATCCAAACCCTTGAAATAGTTAGTGGATGCAAATGATGCTTCATGATGTTCATGATGTATGCATAAGCATATGTACAATCAAATCACACAATATCCTAGTTTCAGGCTTGCATGGGGTATCATAGGTAAGTACCCTCTTGAAGTTCGTTGGCTCAACCTGTCCTGTAAATAGTAACCGGGTTCTAAGGAGCTCAATATCACTGGATTATTTTCTGTGTTTATTGTTTCGGTTTAGCCACTTAACTGGCGACCGAAATATTCCAAGAAAACAATCCTCAATGAGTGTAGTATCGAGTATCTACCAACTTCGGACTGTACCAAAGTCGGTCATCTCACTACTCCTAAAAAGGCCAAGATGGTCAAGTAAGGTTCTAAGAGTTCATTAGTGCTTCATGACATCGCTCAGCGGCCCCGTATTCTCTTTGATTGACTCAAAGGCTACCGGTACCCACAAATATGTCGCACTAATATAGCTATTGCTTCAACCGTGTCGGTATACCCCGCACAGTTTCCATAGCGTATTGCTATTTACCTATGAATGTTTCCCCAAATCCGGGTAGAGGATTTCAAGCCCAAACAAGAGAACCAAATGTAAAGCAATCAAAGCAAACAAAGATAATCATGCAAAGGTGATCTAGAAACCCTAAGGTAACCCCACTTTTAGAATATTCCCCAGCAGAGTCGCCAGTTCTGTGATATGGTGGGAGAACTGACTTGGGATTTTGCGTTTGTTTTCGCACTTGTTCGGTTTAGCAAGAGTCACCACTGACTTTTTATTTTATCCTAAGGAAAGGCCAAAAAGCACATGAAAGACCTTTGAGATGTTTTCTTGCGTTCGGGGGGTAGATTATGAAAAGGGAAGGTGCTAGCACCCTTTTCATCCATGGTTATCCATGGGCTCTTAGTTACTTGTTTTAGATCACTTGCCTTTGCTTTTCAATTGTTTGAAATGGTGCTTTGTGTGTGTGGTTTTGAAAATGTTTTGAAAAAGATGCCTTGTCTAGGCAACCTTTGGAATGATTCATGTTTGAATATATACAAAGGTGTGTGTCTTTTTGAAAAGATAATTCAATGTTTTGAAAGTTGTTTTTGAAGTTGTGTTATGGAGTGTGTTTTGAAAAATGGCAAGGATGTTTTGCAATTTTTTTGATCAAGTAACTAAGAGATTGTCTATCCTATTTTACTCAAAGATTTTTCTTATGTTTTTAACCCTTTTAACAGTGTTGTTTCACCATTGTGTTTGATGAACAACCTTGCGTTAGGATGTTAAACGGGGCAGGCGCGGATCATCATATACAATCATTGAAGGCAACTTGTGAGACGCTCTAACAATTTTGTAAGGGACGAGATCGTTTTAACGAAGGCAACATCGAGGGTCATCGAGGGACTACGATCTTTGTTTATCGAAGGGACATTTGCTAGAGTGTCTCATACTCGAGGGACATGATTGTATTTTCCGAGGCAACAAGCGAGGTTACCCTAGAGGTGCGAGTGTGAATTGTGTATTGATTTTCATGCATTTGTCTTTGTATTAGGTCAACTAGCGATTGGTTTTGAATTTTCACATACAAACCCTAATCTCTAATCATGGCATATTTAAAAAGCATACAGTGCGAGAATTAAATTCTAAGCTATTACAAAAGAGTATCCGAGGACGGGGGTACAAATTATTTACAAATGGGGATGAGTCTTATCAAAATAATGTCCCAAATATTATGGGTTACAACCAAATTGAATCGACGCAATTCAAAAATTAACAGATTATAAGATAAAGAAAATCAGAGAAATATGAGATGTATGTATTTATTTACAAATAAAAAAAAGTAACTTAAAAGATTAAGTATTATTATTATTTTTGTATTTTTGTTGGTTATGTAAAGAAAGAAAATTATTTGAAGCTCTCTATTATTTATGTATTTTTAAAGAAAATAAAATCTCATATACTAAATTATTTTATTTAATGTAACATATATTAAATTATATTAAGAAAATTTAAACAAAATTTTATTATTTAACAAAACAAAAAAGAATTAGATTATAAAAATGATAAATAATGAAAAAATATATTTAGTTCAAAATGGAGTAAAAAGGGATGATGGGCCTTTGAGTTTGTATACCTTGGCCCAAAGTGGTGCAAAAAGAAAAGAATAAGAGATGCTGAAGGGAAAATGGGGGGTGTAGGCGCCAGTCAGTATTTGGCTTAAGGGTTTTAATTGGGGCAGAGGCCCAATTGATGCTTAACAATTTTTAGGGTTAAGGTTTGTTTTGCTCAAAATCTAG
The DNA here is from genome assembly GCA_948472305.1 of Vicia faba. Lineage (NCBI taxonomy): Eukaryota > Viridiplantae > Streptophyta > Magnoliopsida > Fabales > Fabaceae > Vicia > Vicia faba. The sequence continues at coordinate 1,577,401,538 of OX451738.1, read as the reverse complement.
GGTTTGCAATTTTGTACGGCGTCGCTCCTCTCATCTTCGCTCTCTCTTCCTTGTTCTCAAACGGAGCAATGATGCCTCTCTCACGCCCAGCTGCTAGAGCGTTGCCTCCACCCATCTTTCATCCTCTCACAGTGGCCCACGACGGTTTTTGAAAGGTAACAAATTCGTTCTAAGCGCGTTAGAGTTTAGGTTGTATGCTTGCATGTTATTGTTTTACAAAGCTTTAACCTTTGATATTCATGATATGGTGATATAGAAAAAGAAAACCATACCTTTGGGGTTTTTGTTTCTGGAGAGGCGATGGAGGGTTGGAACGGCGGCGCTCTCAGGTGGCCGGAGGAGGGAGGAGCGTGATGACGCTTATCTGGTACTTCGTATCTTTTGACTTCTCTTGAATTGTTTGATGATGATCTTGTCTGAAAACATATGCTTCTGAATCTCTCTTTCCCTCTTTAGTTGTTGACTTTTGATGACGAGGGCGTATTTCTTGCTTCCGAATGCTTGACAATTTATTTCTGATTTGAGCTGATGATTTTGTTGGTTGTCGTTTGTTGATGATGAATCTTATGTTCTGAGACTTCTTGGTTGTTTTGCTTTTGAATATTCTCTTCCTCTTCTCTTTTGGGTTATGTTTATTTGATGATGAACATGTATTCTGAACAAGAACTATTTGTTGTTGATTTGGCTTTGAGTTTGCTAGGTTGTTTGATGATGAGGGTGCTCGTGTTTGAACTGTTTTTTTATGGTTGATGAGGCTTGGTTGGATTTTTGAACAGGTTTGAATGGTTTTTGAGACAGGTTTTGACAGGCTTGCTGTTTAGTTTGAGGCAGGCTTGTGTTAGTTTGCTAGTTTGGATGCAGTTTTGCAGGTTTCTCAAACTTGCAGTTTTGCAAGTTTTCTTTGGTTTTGAAAACAGGTCTGTAAGTTTGTGACTTATGTTTGTGATTTTGGATTTGGAAGCAGGTTTTCTTCTGCAGGTTTGCTATTTTGTGAGGCCTGTTTTGGCAAGGCAGGCTTGAAGGCTTGTTTGGTAAGGCAGGCTTGCTTGAAGGTTTGTTGTGCTTGGTTGTGCTTCTGTTACAAGCAGTTTTGCAGGTTATGATAACTTGCAGTTTGTGGTTCTGGAAGCAGGCTTATGCTTCTGGTTTTTTGGAGGCAGGCTTGAAGGCTTTTGTTAAGCTTGCTTGTTTTTACAAGAAGTTTTGCAGGTTATGCAAGCTTGTGAGATTTTGTGTTGGAAAGGCAGGTTTGATTGAGTTTAGGTAGGTTTGGACTTTTGAACAGATTTGAATGGTTTGTGAGGCAGTTTTTGCTTGACAGTTTTGGAGGTTTTGTAATCTCTGTCTTATCTCTTGTGTTTTTCTGATGTTATATTATTTCTTTGGTTCCTCTTATCTCTCCTTTACAGCCTGCCAAAATTACAAACTGCAAAACCTATTCACTAGGTTCTCTCATTCCTCTCTCTCCTTAAGCATTTTTAATTGCTTATTTATCTTTTGATTTCTGAAAAATTGGGTTGTCTAGGAAATGATGAAAAAAGCATCTTTGACAAGTTTTTACTTGTCAAATAAACTGCTTCCTGCTGTTTTGCCTTTTGTCTGCTGTATTGTTGTTTTTATGCTTCATTATCATTTTTATCAAATCTGTCTTGTAGCAATTTTGTACTGTAGCTGAATGTGGGACTTTATTTGCTGCTGAGTTTATGCCTTTGTTTTGACTCACCCTGGCAGTTTTGGCGCCTGTTTGCCTCTTTGAACTTTGTAACACATTTTGCTTGGTTAATGTAACTTGGAATTTTGTAACTCAGTTTGCAGCTTGGAACTTTTTGTGATTCAACCATGTTTTTGCATTGAGTTTGACATGCTTGCTTTTAGATTTTATTTTGCTCTCTGTGAACCGAGAAGAGTGATCTTCTTGTGATTTGCAGAGAGAAAAATAAAGCGTGATGAAAAATAGGCAATCTGATTCTAGACAGCCAATTTTAATGATAATTTTTCTTCTTCTTTTCATTTAAAATAATCTTGTACTGACTTTCTTTCTCTTCTTTTTTTTCAGGCAGGTACGAGTTGAATAAATGGAAGAAATAGTAGAAGATCAAAGATTTCAAGATTTAGGCTTTAGATTTATTTTCTTTTCATTTATTGTAAAAAATATTATTGTAAACACTGTAAATTATAAATTTACAATATTCGAATAACATTTGTAACAATATTTGAAATAAATAAATAAAAGTCTTTGTCAAATATTTCATTCTTTCTTTTTCATTGTCTATTTAATTATTTAAGTCTCTTAAATTAAAATAACTGGGAATGTATCCCAATAACTTTAATCCGGATGAAATAAATAATCAATAAACTTTTACAGTCTCGTAATCCTGCATTAATCATCAGACGCCTGGCATTCCAATTAACCATGCTTTGTACAGTTAATCAAACAAGTGTTCCATACACTTTTCACTCCACTGATCAAACCAATGCCTCAAAGTTTCAATCAAAAGCCTCAGCTCCTATCCCAGATGTTTAGGTTTTGAGAAACAAACAACAATCTTGAACAAGCGTAAAAATAATGTAACAGTCAATTGAAATACCGTGGATTCAATTTCTTCTGAGAAATGCGCGTGCAAACCCTAATCCTGGATTATTGTCAAAGAAACGTCTGCTTGATCAATTCCTGAGCCAATCTCAACAAAAATCAGTGGAAACCCTAATTCTGGATTTACTGTCAAAGAATAGTCTGTTTGACCGATTCTTGGGCCAATCTTGAAAGATCAGGGAAAACCCTGAAGTTATGATTTCTTGTGAAAAAGGGAGGGGAAATTTTGGGGTACAACAGTTGCCCCTGTTCAATCTTCTTGAACCTGAAGAGTTAGATTGGCGAGTTTTCCTTTCGCGACTCCAAGGTAAAAGATGATTGGACACTAGAGTGCCCAAAAATTTGCACTCGTCAAAGCATAGTTGAGGGAATGGGCTTAAAGATGCCATTTGGAGATGTGACAGAATCTTATCGGAGATGGGCTTAAAGATGCCATCTGGAGATGTGACAGAATCTTGTCAGAGATGGGCTTAAAGATGCCATCCAAGAATGTTTGTTGAACTGTATGTCGTAGGTGAGTGGGTGAATATCAGAAAGGTATCCATGTTTGGAACATGTCTGAGCTGAGGGTCTGAATAAGCAATAGATTGAAATCCATGTTGGGAAGCATCCGTAAACTGTTTTCAAAAGTTGAACCTGAACAAGCGATAGATTAACATCCGTGTTTGGAGAATCCGTAAACTGTTTTCAGAAGTCTTGAAGTTGAATAAGCAATAGATCAGCATCCATGTTGGGGAAGCATCCGTAAACTATTTTCAAAAGTTGAATCTGAACAAGCGATAGATTAACATCTGTATTTGGAGAATCCGTAAACTGTTTTCAGAAGTCTTGAATCTGAATAAGCAATAGATCAGCATCCATGTTGGGAAGCATCTGTAAACTGTTTTCAAAAGTTGAATCTGAACAAGCGATAGATTAACATCCGTATTTGGAGAATCCGTAAACTGTTTTCAGAAGTTGAATCTGAACAAGCGATATATTAACATCCACATTTGGAGAATCCGTAAACTGTTTTCAGAAGTCTTGAATCTGAACAAGCGATAGATTAACATCCGTATTTGGAGAATCCGTAAACTATTTTCAGAAGTCTTGAATCTGAACAAGCGATAGATTAACATCCGTATTTGGAGAATCCGTAAACTGTTTTCAGAAGTCTTGATCGAAGCTTGATGACCTTATCCTTGGAAAGGGTCAAAACTAGCTGAAACACAAAGTTATGTTGCATGAAATGTATGATGCAATATATGTGTTATATCAATGTTTATGATATATGAATGTAATGTATGCGTATGTAAGCCGATGAGCTGTCTTGCTGAGGAAAATGAATCCCGGATAGCTGGAGATAATAAAATCTTGACCGCTGTCGGGGAAATAAATCCTTGACTGCTGTTGGGGATTGAGAATCTTTTGATCATTGAAAACGAAAAAAATCTAGGATCACTGTTGAAGAGTATGTGTGTCTTCCAGCTCTTTTACAACCTATGCGGAGATAAATTATACTGCCGGGAGAAGTCAGGAGTTTGGTTTGTATGCCAATCTACTAGGGGATTCCTATTTTGTTGTTTGAGGAGAACTCCGTTGGGGAATATCTGAAAACTCTGTCGGGGATCCGAAATTCTGTAGGGAGTAACCATACTGCTGGAGAGCAAGCTCGGGATCCTAGGAAGAACTTATTCTTGTTTTGAAGAAGCTCAGTAACTTAGGTTGTATGCCACTTTACTGGGGGAGCGAAAAGGGGGAACTCCATTTTGTTAAGGATATCAGGGAAAAACTGAATGATTTCCGCTGGGGATTGATGGCTCAAAGTTTTCCTCTTTGTTGGGGGACCCAGTGACGTGCTGATTTGATTAGAGAGTCTGCTGGGAAAAAGTTTAAAAGTAAGTTCCTGATGAATCATCCGGTTTGAAAGCAACTTTTCGGGAGAAGGGAAGAAATTGAATGATCTTCACTGGTGTTCACAGGTTGGTGGTTTTGTCTCTGCTTGGGGAATAAAGTTTCATTCTTACCGATGGTTTGTATTTCAGTTTTTGCTCCACTGGGGATCGGGAGTTTGAAGTTTTAACTCTGATGGGGACTTTGAAATTTAGCTCCGCTGGGGATATGCCTTTCAAAGTTTTAGCCCTGCTTAGGAAACTGATGAGGCATTTGCGGGGGATCTCTTCTGGAACAGCCTAAAGACACTTTCATATACTTCCATCTTATCATTAATTATTCATTTTATTTTATTTGTAAGCAGTGATTTCATTCAAATGCATATGCTCTTTTAATAAATCATTGGACGTTTTCAAATAAAGCACAAGTGTAAAAAAAGAAAGAAAAGGCAGGCAGTTTTCTGTACTTTGATGTAACTTTGTATTAACTTTGTGTAAGTATTTGTACAAAGGGGACAGACATCCTAGTAAGAGAATGTTGTCAAAAACTGAGAAAAATTTTATACAAAGAAAGATGGCTATGTGTATCAATTCCATGGGATTCCCATTCTGCTATAGCCTTCACAACTCTAAATATCTTGTCCATCTGCTGCTTCGTCCGCCGATGGCTGGATTGATCAGAAGCTTGAAGCTTGTTGGTGAAGAGATTGTTCTTAAAGTGATCCGACAAGACATAGTCATACGCTTTAATTTCCTAACTTTTGCCTGGACCGCCCTTTCGGGTTTTCGATCCATCGGGAATCCCTTTTTTGCCCAAGTCGCCCTTTCGGGTTTTCAACTTGTCGGGTGTACGGATTCTTTTATCCCTAATTTTTGCCTGAACCGCCCTTTCGGGTTTTCGATTCACCAGGATGCCCATTTTTACCCAAGTCGCCCTTTCGGGTTTTCAACTTGTCGGGTCGTTTATGCATAGTATCTTTTGACTATGTCTGCATTCGCAGGGTGTGGCAGGTCGTCACCGTCCATGGTGGTCAGGATCATTGCCCCGCCATAAAAGATGTTTTTGATCACAAATGGTCCTTCGTAAGTAGGAGTCCACTTGCCCCTGGGATCACTTTGCGGTAAGATAATCCTCTTGGTTACAAGATCCCCAACTTGATATACTTGTCTCCTGACTTTTTTGTTGAAAGCCTTGATCATCCATTTTTGATACGTTTGACCGTGACAAACAGCAGTAAGTCGCTTTTCGTGAATCAAATTAAGTTGATCAAGTCGGGTCTAAATCCAATCATATTCGTTCAAACCAGCGTCCTTCATGATTCTTAAAGAAGGAATCTGAACTTCTATAGGTAAAACAGCTTCCATGTCGTATACCAAAGAGAAAGGTGTTGCCCCAGTTGATGTTCGTGCCGTGGTACGGTACCCATGTAGAGCAAACAGTAACATCTCATGCCAGTCCTTGTAAGTGACTGTCATCTTTTGAATGATCTTCTTGATATTTTTGTTTGCGGCTTCAACAACACCGTTCATCTTCGGTCGATAGGGAGATGAATTGTGATGATAAATCTTGAACTGCTCGCACAGAGTGGTGATCATAGTGTTGTTCAGGTTTGTACCATTGTCCATTATGATTCGATCAGCAATAACATGCCGGCAAATGAGGTTCTGTTTGATGAAACGGGCAACCACATTCTTTGTAACAGAGGCGAAGGAAGCTGCTTCGACCCATTTGGTGAAGTAGTTAATAGCCACCAGGATGAAGCGATGCTCATTGGATGATGTAGGCTTGATCTCTCCAATCATGTCAATGCCCCACATTGCGAATGGCCAGGGATCTGTTAGGACGTTGAGAGGAACCGGAGGGATATGCACCTTGTCAGCATAAACTTGGCATTTGTGACAAGTACGGGAATGTTGATGACAATCAGCTTCCATGGTAGACCAATAGTAGCCTGTCCTTAGAATCTTCTTAGCCATCGTATGTCCGCTTAAGTGGGTGCCAAAGGTGCCACTATGTATTTCGGTCATGATCAACTCTGCTTCAACCTTGTCCATACAACGAAGTATAACACAATCATGGCCGCGCTTATAAAGGATACTATTGCTTAGGAAGAACTTGGCAGCAAATTTCCTTAGGAACTTTTTGTCATTGACGGAAGCTCCTTCAGGGTACTCTTGAGTTTGGAGATACCTTTTGATTTCATGGAACCAGGGTTGTTCCACTACTTCTTCAGTATTAATCTCATGACAGTGCGCAGGTTCGTCCATTCGCTCGATGGTGATTTGGGGAGCCTCATTATCCCAGTTGAGTTTAAACATGGAAGACATTGTAGCCAAAGCATCTGCTAGCTGATTTTCCTCTCGCGGGAAGTGTTCAAAGATAATTTGCTCAAAATGAGGTAACAATGTCAGGACATGTTCTTTGTATGGGATGAGGTTAGGATGTTTAGTGTCCCACTCTCCTTTGATTTGACTGATAACCAAAGCTGAGTCTCCAAATACCACCAAAGATTTGATTCCCAAGCCAATTGCAGCTTTAAGACCAAAGATGCAAGCTTCATACTCAGCCATGTTGTTGGTGCAGCTGAAACAGAGTCTAGCAGTGAAGGGTGTATGGCAACCTTCTGGAGAGATAAGTACTGCGCCGATACCGTTTCCAAGTGCATTTGAAGCGCCATTAAAGTACAGAGTCCATCGGGATCCTTGTTCAGGTCCGTCATACGGTCCGTTACCTTTAATGTTGTCCAACGTCATGATGTCCTCGTCAGGGAAGTCGAATCTCATAGATTGGTAATCTTCGACGGCTTGATGAGCTAGATGGTCAGCTAGTACACTCCCTTTTATAGATTTTTGGGTAGTATATTGGATATCATACTCCGTCAGGATCATTTGCCATCTAGTGATTCTTCCAGATAAAGCAGGCTTCTCGAAGATATACTTGATCGGATCCATTTTGGAAATCAGTAAAGTGGTGTGAGTCAACATATACTGCCTTAGCCGGCGAGCAGCCCATACCAAAGCGCAGCAAGTTTTCTCGAGCAGTGAGTAGCGAGTCTCACAGTCGGTAAACTTTTTGCTAAGGTAATAAATGGCATGCTCTTTCCGGCCAGACTCGTCATGTTGGCCCAGTACGCACCCCATTGAGTGGTCCAAAACAGTCAGATACATGATTAATGGCCTTCCTTCGACGGGTGGCACCAGAATAGGAGGTTCTAGTAAATACTCCTTGATCTTATCAAAAGCAGCTTGACAATCATTGTTCCATTCAACTACCTGATCTTTCTTCAACAGTTTGAAAATTGGCTCACAGGTAGATGTTAGGTGAGAGATGAACCTCGCAATATAGTTCAAGCGTCCCAAGAATCCCCTAACCTCCTTTTCAGTACGGGGAGCAGGCATTTCTCGTATAGTCTTTACTTTAGCTGGATCAACCTCAATGCCTTTGTTGCTAACAATAAATCCAAAAAGTTTACCAGACATGACTCCAAAAGTGCACTTGCTTGGGTTCAGTCTGAGCTTATACTCCTTCAATCTGAAAAACAGCTTTTGCAGATGATCAAAGTGTTCTTCTTCTGTCTGTGATCGAGCTATCATGTCGTCTACGTAGACTTCAATCTCATGGTGTATCATATCATGAAACAAAGCTACCATGGCGCGTTGATAGGTTTCCCCTGCATTCTTCAGTCCGAATGGCATCACTTTGTAGCAGAAGGTACCCCATTGCGTGACAAAAGTAGTTTTCTCCATGTCCTCGGGGGCCATTTTGATCTGGTTGTATCCCGAGAATCCGTCCATGAAGGAAAATACCTTGTGTTGAGCTGTGTTGTCAACCAAGATATCGATGTGTGGTAGTGGAAAATCATCTTTAGGGCTAGCCCTGTTTAAGTCCCGATAATCCACGCACATTCTGACTTTGCCGTCCTTTTTGGGCACGGGCACAATGTTAGTAACCCATTGTGGATAGGAAGTAACAGCCAGAAAACCCGCGTTGAATTGCTTCATTACCTCAGCCTTGATTTTCTCGGACATGTCAGGCCTCATTCGGCGGACCATTTGCTTGATCGGTGGACAGTCTTCTCTTGTAGGGAGACGGTGAACCACGACATTTGTGTCTAATCCTGGCATGTCTTCGTAAGACCAGGCGAAGATTTCAACATATTCGTTCAACAATTGCACTAAGCGCTCCTTGATATTCGGTTCCAGGTTGGCACCCACTTTTACTTCCTTCCTGTCTTCCTCTGTCCCCAAGTTGATGGTTTCTAGCAACTCTTCATGAGGCAGAATGGCCCTCTCTTCTTGTTGTAGAAGTCTAGCTAACTCTCCCGGCACTTCACAATCTTCGTCAACTTCGTACTCAGCATGATTGACCAAATCTTCAGAGTTATCGAAGGCTAAAACAGAATAGTCACCCATGGAATCCGGAGTGGATGGGTACCTGCATTTGTGAGTGTGGGTGTGTGTAAGGGATAGCCATCCTTTAAGAAAAATACAAAAGGAAAGAAAAATGAACACAACAGTTTGTAGATGAAAAACGTCCAATGATTCATTAAAACATGGCATATGATAATGAAGGAGATCAATCCCTTACAAATGGACCTACATGCCCCGGGCAAGGCATGAGGTGAAAATAGTGTGCAAATTGTTTAGTTATTACAGACCATAAAATGGGAAATTGTTCAAAGATAAAATTACTGGTTGATAAAGGTGATGGGAACAAAATCCTTTGCTTCCCAGTTGTTCAAACCCCCTTCGACAGTTGGAAAGATCCAATCTTCAAAGTGGCTCTCTTCATCTTCATCTTCTATAGCATTGATTTCATGAAGAGTGATCCTTATAGGTGGCCCTCCAGTCTTGGAACGACGCATAGCCTTCTATTCTGCAGCTGTAAACCCTAGTCCAAATTTGTCCGTCTTATGGGGAAAATTAGGCAGTTGCCCCCATGTTGTACTCTTTCCTTCTTTGATCATCGCATATGCGTACTTGAGAGATGTCATCCTAGATACATGCTTGGGAACGATAGGCATCTCAACCAATGTCTTCGCAACTTCTACCTCGGGAGAAACTTCCTCAAAATGCTGGAAAGGCGTTTCGATGAACTCGCCATCCAGCTCCACGTAACAGAAGGAGTTGAGGTGGCTTATCATGTACTCTTCCTCGCCGTGCACCGTTATAATCTTACCCTTAACAGGATATTTCAGCATTTGGTGCAAAGAGGAGGTAACTGCCCCGACATAATGGATCCACAGTCTTCCTAGAAAACATGAATATGAAGGACGGATGTCCATCACGTAGAAGGTGGAGTTGAAAACTTCTGCGCCTACTTTGATAGGAATATCAACCTCTCCATGAACCATTCTTTTGGAACCATCAAAAGCTCTAACAATGATGTTACTAGGTTTGAGAGTCAGTCTTTCGCAGTCCAAACGGTCTAAGGCTTTCTGTTGTACCCCAAAATTTGCCCTCCCATTTCCTCAACATTTTCTCATCACAAGACCCTTGGAGCTCAAGATCCAGCTAGGGTTTGCCCTGTTCAAGACTCCTCCTTGTACTGTTGACCCAAATTAGGGTTTGAGTTTGCACAAAGATGTTTTGACCTAAAAGGCCCAAAGTGACTTTCATGCTTCATGATGGACCCACAAGTTTATCCATACCAAGTTTCAAGCCTTGATTCCAATCTTTGCCCAGTCAATTGGACAGTTGACCTAGAAATCAACTATAGTGGGGAAAAAGTCAACTGTGGTCAATTGACAGTCAAACCTCATGAAATTTGACCCTCCTCAACATTATGAACTCATATGGACCATTTGATCAAGTTTGGATCACAATTCCACAATAAATTTGATCAGATCACCAAAAGGGCAAAATGGTCATTTTTAGGGTTTTGACTGCACAAAGGCAATTTTTGACTGTTTGACCTAGCCAATGGCAAACCAAGCTCACATATGGACTCAAGGACTCAATGACATGGTCTTGACACATTCAACAAGTTCAAAAGATCCCAAATGCACAAGTTTGACAGAGGAATTTTCCAGTCAACTGAGCCAAATTTGACTGTATACTGAAAAGTCAAACTTTGACTTTTTGGTCAAAATCAAGTGTCAAGATTCATTTTTCATCAAGACATGTCAAATTATGAAACTTGTTCATCAAGAAATCAAAAATTGCAAATTAGGGTTTAAAATGAAGAATTTTCATAACTTAGAAATTTTCTAAGTTATGAAAATCCCTAATTTTTTCCTAACTTTGTCCCATTTTTTCATCAAGATATATTTGGATTCAAACAAAACTCAAAACATGAAAGTTATAGTCCTTTGCAAAATTTACAACTTTGATTCACAAAGTTTCCTCAAAAGAATCTTGTAGCTCAAGTTATGATTTTTGGAATAGGGGTGCAAAACATTTTTAACTTAGAAAAATTTTGACCTATTCTAGGCAGGATTTTTGCCTAATTTCATGGCCACTTTTCACATGCTTCCACTTGGAATTTCAACTTGGATTACAAAGATGGATTGTAGTACACATTCTAAGCTTTACAAAATGTCCAAGAACTTCTCAAACACCCTTGTGGTTAGGGAGAATCGAATTTGTCAATATGGGCAAAAGTCACTTTGATTCATGGCCAAAGGCATGTTCATAACTTGTGCATTTTCAAACTCAGCATGGTTCAAGCTAGTTACAGGCCTCTAATCTCATTTACACTCAAAAATTAAATGCTAAACCATTGTGCCAAGATATTATTCTATGCATTTGGACATTACATGAAGAATTAAGCCATAATTAGAAAAAGCACATTATCCATTCTTGTAAAGCATTACTTTATGTCAAACACAAATCCAAGAAGTACAATGCAGATCCTTTTGGCACAAGTTCAGGAACATATCCCACTGATCAAGACTAACATTTGCAGCATACTTGAGGGGCCTAGAGGAGCTTGTAACCTAACTTGCCAATTTTTGCTTAAGAGAGAAGAAACTTGCATTTTGAAACACAACATTACACTCCTGTCAAGACAAGCCTAAGCAAACATTGTGAACACATTCCATACTCCTTAAGTAACCTAAAACACGACCAAGCCATCCTCAAGACTCCCTCATTCATCAAAACACAGTTTTGTGGCAAAACAGGGTGCCTTCTGCATATTGACTTCCACAGTTCATTTCCCTCGTGCGTTTTCATCCAAACCACCTCAAACACATTCAATAACCTCCATACAAGCTATCCCCAACCTTAGATACAGACTGTAACAGCCATAGCATAGTTGGCCATTTTCATTTTTCTCTCTTGCAGGTTGACTTCCATGGAGTGATTCAGCAAGATTCAAAGCACACCAAGCATTGGAGAAGCATCCCTGAACTTCAAGCAAGCTGTACAAGTCCTCACATTGCCTTGAAAGTGCCTCCATTGTCATACACGATCCAAGCTGAACAGGTAAGTTTGTGAACTCCTATCTCTCTATCAAGGCATAGTTAGGATTAAGTTTGTGAAGGAAACATGTTCTAATCATAGCCCTGAAGCCATCCATATAGTTACTTTTCATTTATATTATGTGTGCTAAGAGTATTTTGAATCTGAACATCTGAAAAAAACTAGGTCAGGAATTGGGGGAGAAGAAATTCTCTCTCATTTCTGAGAGTTAGATTAATTTTTTTATATGTTTAGAATCGTGGCTCCAAGCTCTACAAGTTTCATGTTTTAAGATTTGTCAAAGGATCAAAGAATCAGGAGTTAGGGAGATGAACAAGAAGGCGCGCGTTTTGTGTTTGAACCTGGCCAGAGGTTGAAGACAAAGTCTTTGGGCTGGGCCTGTGTTGTTTTTTTCTATTTACACCATCTTTTTGCACATGCACCCCCCTGGCCCATTGCATGATATATTTGTCATTTTTTATTTTTTCCTTTTGATTTTGATTCTATATTTTTGTTTAAGCATGAAAAAACATTAAAAATATTTTTCTCACATTTTTTTGCATTTTATTTGATATTTATTTTGTTTCATTTAGTTTTATATGTAAATAAATATATATCCACTTTTATGTAAAATACAAAAAATAATACAAAAAAACCTTTTATTTTCTGATTTTATTTTTATTTTATCTTTTGAAAACATTTTCTAAAAATATACTTTTTTTTGTAAATAATAAATATTTTAGTTTTTTAATATATTTAGTAAATATTATAAATACTTATATATTTATTATAATATTTAGGATAAAAATACAAAAATAATGCATTTTTATTTTTATCAATATTTAACCTCAAAAATACTTTTTTTACAATATACTTTCTTTTATTTATTTTTTGTACATAATTAATAAATATTGCATATAATAAATAATAAATACCTTTTATTTAGCAAAATTAGGGTTTTGCCCTAAAATGTAAAAAATATCCAAAATTATTCATTTTTATTTTTGTTTATTTGTCACATGAAAAATACCTTTTTACATACATATGAAAATCATTTTTGTATCTTGCATATTTATTTTATTTTATTTAATCATTGTGCAATTAAATAATTTGGAATATTCAATTTGGATGTAATAGTTTAGATTTAATTTTTCTTGCTAAATATCCCCATTTGAACATTTGTACCCCCCATCCCATAATTGTGTTGTAATAATTTAGGATTTTATTTTTCGCATTTAAAAGCATTCTAAATATGCCATGATAGACTTAGGGTTTGTATGCAAAAATCAAACAACAAATAGCTTGACCTAATTCAAAGATAACAAAGCATGAAAATGGACAACACCAATAACACTTGCACCCCCTTAGGGTTACTCCACTTGTTGCCTTCAATAATGGGCCATGTTGCATGTTGAGTTTCTTTGGCAAAAACAAAACAATCAAATGATCATAGTCCCTCGATGACGCTTTCAGAAGTTGCCTAAAAATGATCAAGTCCCTCAAGAAAATACCAAAGATACTTGACACCATTGCAATCATGGTCTAAACGATGACCCGCGCCCGTCCCGTTCACATCCTAACACAAGATTGTCCACCAAATACAATGGTGGAACAAAATTGTTAAAAGGGTTAAAACATAGCAAAGATCTTTGAGTAAATTTAAGGGTAGACAACTCTTGGTTACTTGCCAACTTGCAAAACAAAAACACTTGCCTATTTTTCAAAACCACACATCACAAACACACTTTCAAAACAACTTTCAAAAAACATTGAAAACTTTTCAAAAGACATACACCTTTGTATACATCCCAACATGGATCATTACAAAGGTTGCCACCACATTGGCCTCTTTTCAAAACATTTTCAAACACACACACAAAGCACCATTTCAAACAATTGAAAATCAAGGCAAGTTGATCTAAGCAAGTAACTAAGAGCCCATGGATAACCATGGATAGAAAGGGTGCTAATACCTCCCCTTTCTATAATCTACTCCCCGAACCCAAGAAAACATCTCAAAGGTTTTTGCTGTGCTTTTTAACCTTTCCTTAGGATAAAATAAAAAGTCGGTGGCGACTCTTGCTCAACCGAAACATTTGCAAAAACAAAATGCAAAACCTCAAGTCAGTTCTCCCACCGTATCACAGAACTGGCGACTCTGCTGGGGAAAACTTTTAAAGTGGAGTAACCTTAGGGCTTAGATCACCCTCTTGCATGACTAATTGTTTGCTTTGATTGCTTTATATCTTGGCTCTCTTGTTTGGGTTTGCAATCCTACACCCGGATTTGGGGAAACATTCATAGATAGCAATACATTGTGGAAACTGTGTGGGGTATACCGACACGGTTGAAGCAATAGCTATATTGGTGCGACATATTTGTGAGTACCGGTAACCCTTGAGTTCAATCAAGGAGAGTACGGGGCCGCTGAGTGATGTCACTAAGCACTAATGACCTAGAACCTTACTTGACCATCTTGGCCTTTCATTAGGGGTAATGAGATGACCGACTTTGGTGCAGTCCGAAGTTGGTAGATACTCGATACTACACTCATTGAGGGTTGTTTTCTTAGAATATTTTGGTCGCTAGTTAAGTGGCTAAACCAAAACAATGAACATGGAAACCAATCCAATGATATTGAGCTCCTTAGAACCCGGTTACTATTTATAGGACAGGTTTTTAAGCCAACTTCACTCAAGAGGGTACTTACCTATGAAACCCCATGCAAGCCTGAAAATAGGGTTTTGTGTGAATTGCTTGTACATATGTTTGTGCATACATCATGAACATCATAAAGCATCATCTGCATTCACTAACCATTTCAAGGGTTTGGATCTTCATCTTTGTTCTTGTTTTGTAGGTCATGGAAATTCCTCGCAGGAAAACTATCCAAGTCAACCTTGTGAGAATCCCTCCTCAACTCAAGGAGCTCACATCAAGAATTCCGGAAAGCTCTCCCTTCAGTGAAAGACAAGACTGCTCAGCCTAGTCAACACTAGCATTAAAGAGGACTTGGTAAAGGTGTTGTTCCAGTTCTTTGACCCCCTTCACCACTGTTTCACTTTCCCCGACTACCAGTTGGTGCCCACTTTGGAGGAATTTTCTCAACTCCTGAGAATTCCTATTCTTAATCAACTACCCTACAACGGTACGGAAAAAGAACCAAAGCCTGAAGATGTTGCTCAAGCCCTACACTTGCAACCATCTGACATCAAGGGGCATTGGGAAACTAGAAGTGGTGTCAAAGGCTTCTTGGCAAAATTCTTGTTTGAGAAGGCACAAGAATGTTGGAATTCATTGGATCTACAAGCCTTTGAAGAAATTGTGGCACTCCTCATTTATGGGTTGGTCTTGTTCCCAAATCTTGACCAGCTTGTAGATGTCAACGCCGTCAAAATCTTCTTATCCAGAAATCCAATACCAACATTGCTTGGGGACATTCTTCACTCATTTTACACACGAACAATGAGAAAGAGGGGTGTTCTCATGTGCTGTACTCCTCTCCTTGCAAGGTGGTTTATTTCGCACCTTCCACAATCTGTCTTGAAGAATGATCAAGGCTTAAGGTGGTCACAACGGTTGATGACCCTCACTCACTTTGATGTACATTGGTGTTCTCGGTCCAGAGAAAATGTCATCATCGTCGATTGTTGTAGAGAGTTCCCTAATGTTCCATTACTTGGCATTAGAGGAGGCATCACCTACAACCCATTGTCTAGCCTTGAGACAATTTGGATATGCACGGAGGGATGGCCCTCACGACATGTTGATTCCTGACCTAGTTTTTGACTTCGACAACGATGCGCAAGGACTTCGCCAAAGATTCATCAGAGCTTGGAGGATGCCCAACAAGGTAGACAGAAAGACACTGGGGCACAAGAACTCCATCCCTCTTGAGCCTTATCTCAATTGGGTACGAACCCGAGCCCAGAGTCTAATGATGCCTTACCCTCATGTTCTCCCTGTGATTAAAGAGCCCGTTAAGGAAGGAGAGGTTCCCTACACCATCCTATATCCTGACATGCCTACATCATGGGAGGAGATGCACAAGAGTTGGATCCAACTCAAGGAGGAACGGAACACTTTTGAAGCCAGCTTCTACGCCAGTGAGAAGAAGGTTTTGGAGCTTACCCGCCGACTCCATGAGGAAGAGACCCTCAACACCTACATCGCACCAAAGAGGATGCGCAACGTCTTTTTACCTTGAGAAGTTTTTTTGTAATATTTGGCCCATGGGGCATTTATGTACTGACAAATTTCTTCTTATTAATATGACGTGCGTTCTTTTTGTTTGCAACAATTTTGAATTTGCTAAATCCTTGAATGCATTACATACATAAGCATATCATTCATCATGCGCATAAGCAAGTCTTCACACCAGGTTTCCTTATCTTTCTGCTGTTTATTTCAGTAAGATGGATCTCGAACAGACGGTCAAGGACTTGCAGTCTCAGAACTCACAGTTTCAACATCTCCTGATGACCTTGGCTAAGGGTCAGGAGAATCTAAAAGCCCTGTTGGGGAACAAAGAGCAAGTGAAAAAGAAGAAGAAAAGAATCGGGGTGGCTACCCTAGGAAGAAGGTTTGAGGGTGAGGCCAGAAGAGTGCTTGAATTTCCCCCTACATCTGAAGAGGGAACCAGTAAAGGGAATGCGGCTGCGGTACCTTCCGAATCCGAAGCTGAAGAAGGAGAGGTTGAAGAAGACGAAGACTACTCTGAGAAACAATACCCGCCCGCCGATGATAAGTACAAAGGCTTGGAAGACAGGTTGGCAGCTATGGAGCTGTAGAGAGTTCCCGGCTTAGATTTCGAAGACTTGGGATTAGTTGCTGGAATTGTGATCCCCCCGAAGTTCAAAGTGCCAGTTTTTGCAAGGTATGACGGGCTGTCCTGCCCGAAGATGCATCTCAGATCATATGTAAGGAAGATCCAACCTTAAACTGCAGACAAGAACCTTTGGATCCATTTCTTTCAGGATAGCCTTTCAGGGGCTCAACTCGAGTGGTTCTATCAGCTGGATGGAGCCAGTATCCGAAACTGGGAAGACTTGGCTACCGCATTCTATAAACAGTATCAGTACAATTCTGACCTCGCTCCCACGCGTACCCAACTTCAGGGTATGTCACTGGGGACGGGCGAAGGATTCAAGGAGTATGCGCAAAAGTGGAGAGATTTGGCTGGCAGGGTGCAGCCACCTCTGACCGATCGTGAACTTGTTGACATGTTCCTAGGGACCCTGTCTGGTCCGTTCTTCAACCACCTGATTGGTAATTCTTCTGCTGGGTTTACAGATTTGATCTTGACTGGTGAGAGGATAGAAGCTGGTATCAAGTCGGGGAAGATACAGAAAGGTGCCTCCGCAAGTACTGAAAATAAGCCCTTCAAGAAGGAAGCTAGTGCTGTTTATGGTCCCAGAAGACAAGTTAAACCGGAACGCCGCCAAGCTGTCAATGCATTGGTGATTTCAAAGCCTGCTGCTGCTCCTCAGCAATTCAACCAACCGAGGGGTGAGAGGCCCAAAAGGCAGTACACTCGGCTCATCATGACCCTGTCTCAGATATTGCCGCAACTACTGTCAACCAATCTGGTAACTGTCAAAGAAGCTCCGAAGGTAGTGAACACAGCTTCTCCAAAGTACAACCCCAACGCCCGTTGCGCTTATCACTCTGATAGCCCGGGGCATACTACGGATGATTGTTGGGCTCTGAGGAATAAGGTTCAGGACCTTATTGATGCTAAAGAAATACAGTTTAAGGCACCCGAAAGGCCCAATGTTGTGACTGCTCCCATGCCCCAGCATGGAGTGAATGCTGTGGAAGAAGACCGGTATGTAGCCTCCGTAGAAGAGATTGTTACTCCGTTGATGGCTGTCAAAAGGAACCTGTTGCTAGCCGGTTTATTTCCGGGTTATAGTAAGGGTTGCCTTCTATGTGCTGTTTCGCCTGTTGGTTGTCCTTTGCTGAAATCAGATATCCAAAGCCTGATGGATAGCAAAGAAATCTTGTTCGAGAAGATTGTTGTTCCTGCTACCCCTGCTGAAGAAGTTTCTATTGTCACTATTTTCAACAAACCTCCTAAGGCTCTCTCAAAGAAGCCTGTCAAAATCATGTCCACTCAGAAGATTTCTCCTATCATCAGCACTGTTCCGGGGCCCCTCCCATATACATCCGACAAAGCTGTCCCATGGCACTATGGGGCAGATTTTTATGTGCTTGGAGTTAAGCAAGAGTTTGATACAAGTACCGGCGTCAGTAACATCACCGGGCCTGCCAAAATTACTCGTAGTGGTAGGCTGTTCTCGCCAGATATTGCGCCGCCAGCTATTCAGAAACCTCTTGTCATCACACCTGCAAGTGTGCCTGCTTCCATTTCTAATCAAGTTCCTGTGTCTACCCCTGTCGCCGAGTCGTCTGACGCTTGGGGAAAAGGGATGGCTACTGATTTGCCTGCCCTGACGGAGGCACCAAAGACAACCACTGTTGAAGCTTCCCAGCAAGAAATGGAAGAGATTCTCAAGATTATCAAGAAAAGTGATTTCAATATAGTTGAGCAGCTGGGGCACACCCCATCAAAGATTTCTATGCTATCAATGTTGTTGTGTTCAGAGGCCCATGCCAAGGCCCTGATTTCCTTCCTGAAGACGGCCCATGTGCCACAAGAAACGTCTGCTGATCAATTTACCGATTGTGTGGCCAACTTGACTGCCGATAATGGGTTGGGTTTCTTTGACGCCGATCTGACTGCCAAAGGAAAGAACCATAACGACGCCCTGCATGTCTCCATTGAATGCAGGGGCACTACTCTTGCCCATGTGTTGGTGGACACCGGTTCTTCATTGAATGTGTTTCCCAAGAAGGCCCTAGACAGGTTGGATTGTGAGGGTTTGGAGCTCAAGCCTAGTAACATTGTTGTCCGAGCCTTTGACAGTTCGAAAAGGATGGTACATGGTGAAGTTGACATTCCAATCAGGGTTGGTTCTCAAGTTTTTGATTCTACTTTCCATGTGATGGATATCAGACCATCCTATTCTTGTTTACTGGGTCGTCCATGGATCCACAAGGCTGGAGCTGTGACCTCCACACTACATCAGAAGCTGAAGTACCCGGTTAGAGGGAAAATTGTTACAGTTCAAGGGGAGGAAGAATATATGGTCAGCCACCTCAACTCGTTCCGGTACATAGAAATGGATGGGGAGTTCATTGAAACCCCCTTTAAACACTTTGAAGAGGTGCCTCAGACACTGGCATCAGCTGAAACTGTGATTGAAGACTCTCCTTTGAAGATGGCTTCCTTAAAGGATGCCCGGGCTGTTGTTGAGAAGGGTAAGTGTGCAAACTGGGGCCGACTTCCTGACTTCACTCCAAAGACTGACAAGTTTGGTTTGGGCTTCACTGTAGAGGCTAATAGGGTTGTTTGTAAAGAAAGGATTGGAAGACCTCCTGTGTTCATCACCAACCCGGGAGTAAATGCTATTGAAGACGACATGGAGGAATCTGAATTCGACAGCTGGATCTACCCAACAACCGACAGTGGACCAAGCAACTGGACTGCCAAAGATTTCACACCTATTACTTTTGTCACTCAGTAATGAACTCTTTTGTTTTCAATTTGTAACAGACAATATTTTGAAACTTTTATGGATGTCCTACCCGGGGCACCGTGGCTTCATTTGTGAGGGCTTTTGTGTGTCATTTTCATATATCATCAATAAAAACATTGGACGTTTGTTGCATTTCAAAATATTGCACTCCTTTTCTTTCTTTATTATATATTGCAAAACAGCTATATTTACACACACTCACTTATACAGGTTCCAATCCACTCTGGATCTCACTGGTAACGACTCTGCTACTGCCAGTTATGACTTCGAAAATCCGATCAACCTAGCCGAAGACGAAGGTGAAGATGATTGCGAAGTGCCTGGTGAACTTGCAAGAATGCTACTCCAGGAAGAGAGGGCCATTCGACCACATGAAGAGCCAGTGGAAACAGTAAATCTAGGTACTGAGACAGACAGAAAGGAAGTCAAGATTGGTGCCAATCTAGAGTTCAGTGTGAAACAACGGTTGATTCAGATGCTGCATGACTATGTGGAAATCTTTGCCTGGTCTTACGAAGACATGCCTGGGTTGGATACCGACATTGTGGTTCATCACCTGCCCACCAAGGAAGATTGACCTCCGGTAAAACAGAAGGTCTGCCGTATGTGTCCGGAAATGTCCGAGATAATCAAAGCTGAGGTTATGAAACAATTTGATGCCGGGTTTCTAGCAGTGACTTCTTACCCTCAGTGGATTGCCAACATAGTTCCAGTGCCAAAGAAAGATGGTAAGGTCCGAATGTGTGTTGATTACAGGGATTTGAACAGGGCCAGCCCTAAGGATGATTTCCCTCTGCCTCATATCGACGTTCTGGTTGACAATACTACTCAGCATAAAGTATTCTCCTTCATGGACAGTTTCTCCAGTTATAACCAAATCAAGATGGCTCCTGAAGACATGGAGAAGACCACTTTTGTTACTCAGTGGGGCACCTTTTGCTACAAGGTCATGCCTTTTGGGTTGAAAAATGCTGAGGCAACTTACCAACGTGCCATGGTTGCTTTATTTCATGATATGATCCATCACGAGATAGAATTATATGTCGATGATATGATTGCAAGGTCCCAAACTGAGGAGGAACACCTTGACCATCTACGGAAGCTGTTTGACCGTCTGAAGTTGTACAAGCTGATGTTGAACCCAAACAAGTGCACCTTTGGGTTAAGATCTGGAAAATTGTTAGGCTTCATCGTAAGCGACAAAGGCATTCAAGTGGACCCTGCCAAAGTGAAAGCCATACAAGAGATGCCAACTCCCAAGACAGAGAAAGAAGTCAGAGGCTTTCTAGGACGATTGAACTACATTTCCCGATTCATCTCGCATCTAACTGCTACCTGTGAATCAATCTTCAAGCTGCTGAAGAAAGATCAAGTAGCACGTTGGAATGATGAATGTCAGGCCGCTTTCGAAAAGATCAAAGAGTATCTCCAAGAACCACCCATTCTTATGCCGCTGGTTGAAGGGAGACCTCTAATCCTATACTTGACAGTACTTGACAACTCAATGGGGTGTGTGTTGGGGCAGCATGACGAGTTTGGCCGAAAAGAGTACGCTATTTATTACCTTAGCAAAAAGTTTACCGACTGTGAGACTCGGTACTCGCTGCTCGATAAAACTTGCTGCGCTCTGGTATGGACTGCTCGCCGGCTGAGACAGTATATGTTGACTCACACTACTCTGTTGATTTCAAAAATGGATCCAATCAAGTATATATTCGAAAAGCCAGCTCTGTCCGAAAGAATAGCAAGATGGCAAATGATCTTGACGGAATGTGACATCCAGTACACGACTCAAAAAGCAATCAAAGGAAGTGTATTGGCAGACCATTTGGCACACCAAGCAGTGGACGATTACCAGTCGATGAACTTTGAATTTCCAGACGAGGATATCATGGTAGTGACTGATTGTGAAGTACCTGGACCGGATGAAGGACCTGAGGAGGGATCCCGATGGTCTATGCACTTTGACGGAGCCTCAAACGCTTTGGGTAATGGAATCGGCACTGTGATCATATCCCCCAAAGGCACTCATAATCCGCTCACCGCTCGGTTATGTTTCAACTGCACCAACAACATGGCAGAGTATGAGGCATGTATCATGGGTCTTCAAGCTGCAATTGACTTAAGGATCAAGTTTCTGAGTGTCTTCGGAGATTCCGCTCTCGTGATCAATCAGGTCAAAGGCGAGTGGGATACGAAACACCCAAATCTTATTCCTTACAAGGAGTATGTGTTGACGTTGATTCCCCACTTCGAGGAGATAAATTTTGAACACTTCCCAAGAGAGGAGAATCAGTTAGCGGACGCGTTGGCTACGATGTCTTCTATGTTCAAAGTCAAATGGGACAACGAGGCGCCTCGGATCATTATCTGGAAGTTGGATGAACCTGCACATTGCTGCGATCTCGAGACCGAAGAGGTAACAGAAAAACCCTGGTATCATGAAGTGAAGAGGTACCTTGAAGCTCAAGAATACCCCGAAGGCGAATCTGTTAATGACAAGAAGTTCCTGAGAAGGTTTGCGGAAAAATTCTTCCTCAGCAATGGCATTCTCTACAAGCAAAACCATGATTCAACCTTACTGCGTTGTGTGGATAAGACTGAAGCAGAAAGGATCATGGCAGAACTACATGAAGGTACCTTCGGAACACATTCCAGTGGACATACCATGGCAAAGAAAATCCTTCGGGCAGGATATTTCTGGTCCACAATGGAAGCCGACTGTTATCAGCATTCGCGAACTTGTCATAAATGCCAGATCTATGCTGATAAGGTGCACATTCCTTCGGTTCCTCTGAACATCTTGACAGCACCTTGGCCTTTTGCAATATGGGGCATTGATATGATCGGAGAAATCAGACCTACGGCATCCAACGGGCATCGATTCATCTTGGTAGCGATTGATTATTTCACAAAGTGGGTCGAAGCAGCTTCTTTCGCTACCGTAACCAAGAACGTCGTGGCACGGTTCATTCGGCACAACCTGATCTGTCGATACGGTGTGCCTGAGAGGATCATTACGGATAATGGTACCAATCTTAACAACAAGATGATCACTGAGCTCTGCGAGCAATTCAAGATAGAGCACCATAACTCTTCTCCCTATCGACCGAAAATGAATAGGGTTGTAGAAGCAGCGAATAAGAACATCAAGAAGATTGTGCAGAAGATGACAGTGACCTACAAAGATTGGCACGAAATGTTACCGTTTGCTCTTCATGGGTACCGTACCTCAGCACGGACGTCAACAGGGGCAACTCCCTTTTCCTTGGTCTATGGAATGGAGGCAGTCTTGCCTATTGAAGTCCAGATACCCTCTCTCCGGATAATGAAGGATGCAGGTTTGAGCGAAGATGACTGGATCCAGACTCGGCTTGATCAATTAAACCTAATTGACGAAAAAAGACTAACTGCTATTTGTCATGGTCAGACGTGCCAAAAACGAATGATCAGGGCATTTAACAAGAAGGTTAGACGACAAGAGTATGAAGTCGGAGACCTGGTAATCAAGCGCATCATTCTTCCTCAAAGTGATCCCAGGGGAAAATGGACCTCTACGTACGAAGGGCCATTTGTGGTTAAACATATCTTCTCAGGAGGAGCTATGATTCTAACCACCATGGATGGTGACGACCTTCCTCACCCCTCCAATGCAGACATAGTAAAAAGATACTACGCATGATTAAGGACCCGCTAGGTTGACACACCTAGGCAAAAATAAGGGCTTCCCGGCGAACCAAAAGGGTTCGGGCAAAAATAAGGGATGAAATGAAAAAAAATCTGCACACCTGGCATGTCGAAAACCTGAAAAGGCGGCTTGGGCAAAAATGGGTATCCCGGTGGACTGAAAACCCGAAATGGCGGTCCAGGAAAAAGTTAGGGATAAAGTGTAATACTATGTCTCATTGGATCACCCTGCATCCAGAATTCGGCATCAACTATCAGACTTCGGCATCGATCAATCAGCTTCATCTTCAACTAAGCAGCAAAGTGATGAGACGCTTGAAGACATAAAGGCAATAGCAGAATTGGAACCCAGTGGGATTATTCTTCACATAGCTGTTTTGTTTCTTTTTCAAAAAATTGTATAAACTCTATTTTGCTTGGCGGCGTTCCCTTACTAGGACGTCAGCCTCTTGTACATAAAACGCCTATTTACAGGCAAATTTCCAAATCAATACAAGTTCAATTTTTCAGACAAATTACCCATCGTTTTCCTTTTTTCTGTTTTGTTTTGCAAAGAAAGTCCAATGTTCATTTTTTGATATATGCATTTGACATTAATTGCTAACTCATTAATATTTGCATGCGAAATAAAGGATTAATTACAGATGACATCAGAAACAGGGGAAATTTAGAATTGACCAAGCGATCTAGTTGCTCTGTCCACCAAGGTACCAAGGTAAGTTCGGCTGAAGAACGTAACCAAGTTACCTCAACTCCCCACAGAGTAAGACCAGATTCAGCAATACTTTCCCCAGGAAGAGTTGGTCTCCCATCAGCCCTGAAAAGGCACAATGTTCCCCTAGCAAGTCAGCGATACTCTCCCCAAGCAGAGTTAGCCTACTGTCAGCTTTAAGGAAGTTGGGTATCCCCAGAAGATATCAACATTCCCCAGCGGAGTATAGGCATTCCTCAGCAAGCATCCCTGGAAGTCTTAATATAAGATTGTTCCCCGGCGGAATACAGACACCCCAGTGGAATCCACATCCTCACCAGTAGATTCTGAAGCTTATCCCCAGTAGATTCTGGAAGCTTATCCCTTGCAGAGTACGAACGCGTCTCCCCGACTTCATTCAAAAGTTATTTCCCAACAGGGCTTATAACTTGGTTATCCTTAGCTAATTACCACGGAAAGATCGTCCTCGGCAAAGTTCTTCCTATCCCCAACGGAGTTCATCAAATTCCCCAACATAACTTATCAGTGGAATCCCCAGCGGAGTTCTCATCAAAACCTCAGCGAAGTATCTCTTCCCACAGAGTAAATCCCCGTAGAGTAATCTCTCCAACAAAGTTTATTCCCCAACGGAGTCATCTTCTCCTACCGGTTTATTCTTGCAATCATCATCCCCAGCGGAAACGAAGAACTCTACTCTTCAACATCAGCCCAGGATTCAACAAAGTTCCCGGCACTCGTCAAGGACTTATTTTCCTAGACGAAAATACATTCACAGACATTTCACATTTCATACATCCTACTTACATACATGATAAAGTACATACAACACTATCTCATTTTGAGCATCAGGACCTCATGCATTCCATACATCATGACATTGCATACAACTGATGTTTTGCCTTTTCAAGAAAAAGGTCAATCCAAAGATGATCACTATCAACTATCGCAATTCCAGATTCGATTCCTGTATCTAGCCAGGGCGTATCTGTGAGCGATTGATTGTAAATTCGATACCTGTATCTAGCCAGGGCATATTTGCATGAAGAGTTTGAAGATCAACCCTTGTAACAAGCCAAGAAATTATCTTTCATTCTCAGGTCAGAGGTTTACACCTGTATCCAGCCAGGAAAGCTATCTCTACCAACCTTTTGCAACTTCCAGATTCGATTCCTGTATCCAGCCATGGCATATCTGTAGACAACAATTTCCGGATTCGATTCCTATATCCAGCCAGGGCATATTTGTGAGTGATTAATTGTAGATTCGATACATGTATCCAGCCAGGGCACATCTGCATGAAGAGTTTAGAGATTCGATACCTGTATCCAGCCAGGGCACGTTTGTAAGAAACCTTTTGAAGTTCCGGATTCGATTCCTGTATCTAGCCAGGGCATATCTGTGAGCGTTTGATTGTAGATTCGATACCTGTATCTAGCCAGGGCATATTTGCATGAAGAGACTGAAGATTAACACCTGTAGCAGGCCAGGAAACCATCTTTCTTTCTCAAAGTGCGCAAGTTCTCGCTAAGGAATCTCTTACGCGATCAACACTTCCAAATGGCATCTATAAGCCCATTCCCGACAAGGTTATGTCACGTCTCCAGATGGCATCTATAAGCCCATCCTCCTATCCACTATCTCTCCAAATGGCATCTATAAGCCCATTCTCGCCATCACATTGCTAATATTCCAGCATGCGAGTGCAAATTTCAGGGCACTCTAGTGTCCAATCTCCTTTTACCCTCGAGTCGCGAAAGGCAAACTTGCCAATCTAACTCTTCAGGTTCAAGAAGATTGAACAGGGGCAACTGTTGTACCCCAAAATTTGCCCTCCCATTTCCTCAACATTTTCTCATCACAAGACCCTTGGAGCTCAAGATCCAGCTAGGGTTTACCCTGTTCAAGACTCCTCCTTGCACTGTTGACCCAAATTAGGGTTTGAGTTTGCACAAAGATGTTTTGACCTAAAAGGCCCAAAGTGACTTTCATGCTTCATGATGGACCCACAAGTTTATCCATACCAAGTTTCAAGCCTTGATTCCAATCTTTGCCCAGTCAATTGGACAGTTGACCAAGAAATCAGCTGTATTGGGGAAAAAGTCAACTGTGGTCAATTGACAGTCAAACCTCATGATTTTTGACCCACATCAACATTATGAACTCATATGGACCATTTGATCAAGTTTGGATCATAATTCCACAAGAAATTTGATCAGATCACCAAAAGGGCAAAATGGTCATTTTTAGGGTTTTGACTGCACAAAGGCAATTTTTGACTGTTTGACCTAGCCAGTGGCAAACCAAGCTCACATATGGACTCAAGGACTCAATGACATTGTCTTGACACATTCAACAAGTTCAAAAGATCCCAAATGCACAAGTTTGACAGAGGAATTTTCCAGTCAACTGAGCCAAATTTGACTGTATACTGAAAAGTCAAACTTTGACTTTTTGGTCAAAATCAAGGTACAAGATTCATTTTTCATCAAGACATGTCAAATTATGAAACTTGTTCATCAAGAAATCAAAAATTGCAAATTAGGGTTTAAAATGAAGAATTTTCATAACTTAGAAATTTTCTAAGTTATGAAAATCCCTAATTTTTTCCTAACTTTGTCCCATTTTTTCATCAAGATATATTTGGATTCAAACAAAACTCAAAACATGAAAGTTATAGTCCATTGCAAAATCTACAACTTTTATTCACAAAGTTTCCTCAAAAGAAGCTTGTATCTCAAGTTATGATTTTTGGAATAGGGGTGCAAAACATTTTTAACTTAGAAAAATTTTGACATATTCTAGGAAGGATTTTTGCCTAATTTCATGGCCACTTTTCACATGCTTCCACTTGGAATTTCAACTTGCATTACAAAGATGGATTGTATTACACATTCCAAGCTTTCCAAAATGTCAAAGAACTTCTCAAACACCCTTGTGGTTAGGGAGAATCGAATTTGTCAATATGGGCAAAAGTCACTTTGATTCATGGCCAAAGGCATGTTCATAACTTGTGCATTTTCAAACTCAGCATGGTTCAAGCTAGTTACAGGCCTCTAATCTCATTTACACTCAAAAATTAAATGCTAAACCATTGTGCCAAGATATTATTCTATGCATTTGGACATTACATGAAGAATTAAGCCATAATTAGAAAAAGCACATTATCCATTCTTGTAAAGCATTACTTTATGTCAAACACAAATCCAAGAAGTACAATGCAGATCATTTTGGCACAAGTTCAGGAACATATCCCACTGATCAAGACTAACATTTGCAGCATACTTGAGGGGCCTATAGGAGCTTGTAACCTAACTTGCCAATTTTTGCTTAAGAGAGAAGAAACTTGCATTTTGAAACACAACATTACACTCCTGTCAAGACAAGCCTAAGCAAACATTGTGAACACATTCCATACTCCTCAAGTAACCTAAAACACGACCAAGCCATCCTCAAGACTCCCTCATTCATCAAAACACAGTTTTGTGGCAAAACAGGGTGTCTTCTGCATATTGACTTCCACAGTTCATTTCCCTCGTGCGTTTTCATCCAAACCACCTCAAACACATTCAATAACATCCATACAAGCTATCCCCAACCTTAGATACAGACTGTAACAGCCATAGCATAGTTGGCCATTTTCATTTTTCTCTCTTGCAGGTTGACTTCCATGGAGTGATTCAGCAAGATTCAAAGCACACCAAGCATTGGAGAAGCATCCCTGAACTTCAAGCAAGCTGTACAAGTCCTCACATTGCCTTGAAAGTGCCTCCATTGTCATACACGATCCAAGCTGAACAGGTAAGTTTGTGAACTCCTATCTCTTTATCCAGGCATAGTTAGGATTAAGTTTGTGAAGGAAACATGTTCTAATCATATCCCTGAAGCCATCCATATCGTTACTTTTCATTTATATTATGTATGCTAAGAGTATTTTGAATATGAACATCTGAAAAAAAACTAGGTCAGGAATTGGGGGAGAAGAAATTCTCTCTCATTTCTGAGAGTTAGATTAATTTTTTTATATGTTTAGAATCGTGGCTTCAAGCTCTACAAGTTTCATGTTTTAAGATTTGTCAAAGGATCAAAGAATCAGGAGTTAGGGAGATGAACAAGAAGGCGCGCGTTTTGTGTTTGAACCTGGCCAGAGGTTGAAGACAAAGTCTTTGGGCTGGGCCTGTGTTGTTTTTTCTATTTACACCATCTTTTTACACATGCACCCCCCTGGCCATTGCATGATATATTTGTCATTTTTTATTTTTTTCCTTTTGATTTTGATTCTATATTTTTGTTTAAGCATGAAAAAACATTAAAAATATTTTTCTCACATTTTTTTGCATTTTATTTGATATTTATTTTGTTTCATTTAGTTTTATATGTAAATAAATATATATCCACTTTTATGTAAAATACAAAAAATAATACAAAAAAACCTTTTATTTTCTGATTTTATTTTTATTTTATCTTTTGAAAACATTTTCTAAAAATATACTTTTTTGTAAATAATAAATATTTTATTTTTTTTAATATATTTAGTAAATATTATAAATACTTATATATTTATTATAATATTTAGGATAAAAATACAAAAATAATGCATTTTTATTTTTATCAATATTTAACCTCAAAAATACTTTTTTTACAATATACTTTATTTATTTATTTTTTGTACATAATTAATAAATATTGCATATAATAAATAATAAATACCTTTTATTTAGCAAAATTAGGGTTTTGCCCTAAAATGTAAAAAATATCCAAAATTATTCATTTTTATTTTTGTTTATTTGTCACATAAAAAATACCTTTTTACATACATATGAACATCATTTTTGTATCTTGCATATTTATTTTATTTTATTTAATTATTGTGCAATTAAATAATTTGGAATATTCAATTTGGATGTAATAGTTTAGATTTAATTTTTCTTGCTAAATATCCCCATTTGAACATTTGTACCCCCCATCCCATAATTGTGTTGTAATAATTTAGGATTTTATTTTTCGCATTTAAAAGCTTTCTAAATATACCATGATAGACTTAGGGTTTGTATGCAAAAATCAAACAACAAATAGCTTGACCTAATTCAAAGATAACAAAGCATGAAAATGGACAACACCAATCACACTTGCACCCCCTTAGGGTTACTCCACTTATTGCCTTCAATAATGGGCCATGTTGCATGTTGAGTTTCTTTGGCAAAAACAAAACAATCAAATGATTATAGTCCCTCGATGACGCTTTCAGATGTTGCCTAAAAATGATCAAGTCCCTCAAGAAAATACCAAAGATACTTGACACCATTGCAATCATGGTCTAAACGATGACCCGCGCCCGTCCCGTTCACATCCTAACACAAGATTGTCCACCAAATACAATGATGGAACAAAATTGTTAAAAGGGTTAAAACATAGCAAAGATCTTTGAGTAAATTTAGGGGTAGACAACTCTTGGTTACTTGCCAACTTGCAAAACAAAAACACTTGCCTATTTTTCAAAACCACACATCACAAACACACTTTCAAAACAACTTTCAAAAAACATTGAAAACTTTTCAAAAGACATACACCTTTGTATACATCCCAACATGGATCGTTACAAAGGTTGCCACCATATTGGCCTCTTTTCAAAACATTTTCAAATACACACACAAAGCACCATTTTAAACAATTGAAAATCAAGGCAAGTTGATCTAAGCAAGTAACTAAGAGCCCATGGATAACCATGGATAGAAAGGGTGCTAATACCTTCCCTTTCTATAATCTACTCCCCGAACCCAAGAAAACATCTCAAAGGTTTTTGCTGTGCTTTTTAACCTTTCCTTAGGATAAAATAAAAAGTCGGTGGCAACTCTTGCTCAACCGAAACATTTGCGAAAACAAAACGCAAAACCTCAAGTCAGTTCTCCCACCGTATCACACTTTCTTTGGCAGCACATTCAAGGAAGAACCAGTATCAACTAAGACATGGGCGAGAGTGGTTCCGCGACATTCAACTGAAACATGTAACACATCGTTGTGTTTCCTTCCTTTGGGAGTTAAGTCAACATCGGAAAAGCCAAGGCCATTATCAGCAGTAAGACTGGCCACACATTCCTGAAACTGGTCAGCCGAAGTCTCTTGGGGAACATGTGCCGCCTTCAAGAATTTGATCAGGGCCTTAGCATGGGCCTCAGAACAGAGCAGGAGAGCTAACATTGAAATTTTAGAAGGGGTCTGCCCTAACTGTTCCACAACGTCATAGTCACTTTTTCTGATTATTTTCAAAATTTCATCCATTTCCTTCTGAGTGGTCTCAGGGATAACCACAACATGAGCCTTCGTCCTGACAGGCACTTCCAGTATACCCTTACCCTTGTCGGTAGTTTTAGCAGATGGTCTTACTTCAGGAGTATCCAGTTCTTTAATCACTGGGCCTTGCACGGATGATCCAACTGTTGCAGAAGCTTTCAAGGGTCCGAAGACTGCTCGAGGGGGAGCAATCTCCGGAGAAAAGATCCGACCACTGCGGGTTATCTTGCTTGTACCCGCGATGTTCCCTACATCAGGGTTTTCTTCTTCAGAAATCTCTTGGACTGTTTCAATTTGTTTGACACCATGGTAGAAGATTTCTCCCCCATAGTTCCACGGTATCGTTTTGCTTGATTGGTACGGGACAGGTCCCAGCATGGTGATCTTTAAAGGTAAACATTCAGAGTTGGGTGTAATCCTGATAGGCCTTTTGCGAGCCTTAGGAGGATTGTCGGAAATGGTTATGATTGCAATATCGTTGATTGAAGTAGCAAAAGTATCAGGAGTAACAGGATTGAACGTATCAACAGGGGTTTTCTGGAAAAGTATCTCTTGGGTATCCATCAGGCATTGGACACCTGACTTCAACATTGGGCAATCACCTAGTATGTTCAAACAAAAATAATAGTCTTTACCACAACCAGGAAAGATCCCGGCTCTCAACAAATTCTCTAATTACAAGTAACGACATCAACAGGTCAACAACATCAGTAACATGGAGGTCCTCCATAACAGCATGAACATTATTATCGTGCTTAGGCATTGGAGCTGAAATCACATTGGGTTTCTCAGGCGCCTCAAATTCTACTTCCTTGGCGTCGATTAAGTCCTGGATTTTGTTTTTGAGGGCCCAACAGTCGTTGGTGTCATGCCCTGCACTGTCTGAATGGTAGGCACATTTTACGTTGGGATGATAATGTGGGGAAGTGGTGTTTGCTTTCTTAGGTGCCTCTCTCAAATTAGAAAGGTTTAATTTCAGGAGATGTGGAAGGATCTGAGTGGGTGTCATATTTATCGGAGTATATTGCTGTGGTGGCCTTTGCTGATAGGTTCTGGGCTGATCATTCCTTGGTTGACTATTTCTAGGCCGGTCTGATGCGGGCTTCTGAATTAATACGGCCCCTACTGTTGGCCGACGTTCCTCTCTTTCCCGATTCCTCTGGGTGTAAACAGCAGAGCTCTCCTTTTTAGCCGGGAAAGTCTTCTTCATGGCGGTGGATGCGGAGGCATCTTTTTGAATCTTTCCACTTTTAATATCGGCCTTAACCCTTTCGCCGGTCAAAATCAGTTCAGTAAATCCCGCGGAAGAACTTCCGATCAGATGATTGAAGAAGGGGCCAGATAGGGTCCCCAGAAACATATTAACTAACTCCCTATCTGATAGCGGTGGCTGCACCCTTCCAGCCAGATCACGCCATTTCTGGGCGTACTCCTTGAACCCTTCATTGGAAGCCATCCCCATACTTTGTAACTGAGTACGAGTGGGCGCCAAATCAGCATTGTATTGATACTGACGATAAAAATCAGCTGCCAAGTCTTCCCAATTATGAACCTCTGATCTTTGGAGCTGATAAAACCAGTCTAACTGCGTGCCAGACAAACTGTCTTGGAAAAAGTGTACCCAGAGGTTTTTATCGGATGAATGGGGTTGGATTTTTCTGACATACGACCTCAAGTGCATCTTAGAGAAAGACATACCGTCGTACTTGGAGAATGTCGGCACCTTGAACTTGGGAGGGATAACACTCCCAACAATCAACCCCAGCTCTTCGAAATCCAGTCCGGGAACCCTTTGCACTTCCATGGCTGCTAACCGCTCTTCTAGATTTTTATACCTGTCATCCGCAGGAGGGTACTGCTGCTCGGAATAATCTTCATCTTCTTCAACCTCTTCCTCTTCAACCTCAGACTCAGAGGGTACTGCAGCTCCTTTTCCTTTGTCGGTCCCTTTGTCAGACGTTGAGGGGAACTCCAGAACTCTCCTAGCTTCATTCTCAAATCTTCTTCCCAGCGTAGCTACCCCAATTCTCTTCTTTTTCTTTTTTTCCTTTTTCTTGCTATTTCTTCTCTAACAGTGTTTTAAGATCCTCTTGACCCTTTGCCAAGGTTATGAGGAGTTGTTGGAATTATGAATTTTGTGCTTGCAGATCTTTGACCGTCTGCTCAATATCCATCTTGCTGAAATAAACAGCGGAAAGATAAGGAAACCTGGTGTGAAGACCTGTTTATGCATATGATGAATGATATGTTTATTCATGTAATGCATCCAAGGATTTAGAAATTCAAAATTGTTGCAGACAAAAGAACACACGTCATATTAATAAGAAGAAATTTGTCAGTACATAAATGCCCCATGGGCCAAATATTACAAAGCTTCTTAAGGTAAAAAGACGTTGCGCATCCTCTTTGGTGCGATGTAAGTGTTAAGAGTCTCCTCTTCATGAAGTCGGAGGGTAAGCTCTAAAACCTTCTTCTCAATGGCATAGAAGCTGGCTTCAAAAGTGTTCCGTTCTTCTTTGAGTTGGATCCAACTCTTTTGCAATTCTTCCAATGATGTTGGCATGTCTGGATGTAGGAGGGTGTATGGAACCTCTCCTTCCCTAACAGGCTCTTTAATCACGGGGAGAATGTGGGGGTAAGGCATCATAAGACTCTGGGCGCGTGTTCGTACCCACTTGAGGTAAGGCTCAAGAGGGATGGAATTCTTGTGCCCCAGTGTTTTACTATCCACCTTGTTGGGCATCCTCCAAGCTCTGATGAACCTTTGTCGAAGTCCTTACGCATCGTTGTCGAAGTCAAAAACTAGGTCAGGAATCAACATGTCAAGAGGGCCATCCCTCCGAGCATATCCAAATTGTCTCAAAGCTATACAGGGGTTGTAGGTAATGCCCCCCTGTTGTACCCCAAAATTTGCCCTCCCATTTCCTCAACAGTTTCTCATCACAAGACCCTTGGAGCTCAAGATCAAGTTAGGGTTTACTCTGCTCAAGACTCCTCCTTGCACAGTTGACCCAAATTAGGGTTTGAGTTTGCACAAAGATGTTTTGACCTAAGATGCCCAAGGTGACTTTCATGCTTCAAGTTGGACTCACAAGTTTATCCATACCAAGTTTCAAGCTTTGATTCCAATCTTTGCCCAGTCAATTGGACAGTTGACCTAGAAATCAGTTGTATTGGGGAAAAAGTCAACTGTGGCCAATTGACAGTCAAACCTCATGAAATTTGACCCTCGTCAACATTATGAACTCATATGGACCATTTGATCAAGTTTGGATCACAATTCCACAAGAAATTTGATCAGATCACCAAAAGGGCAAAATGGTCATTTTTAGGGTTTTGACTGCACAAAGGCAATTTTTGACTGTTTGACCTAACCAATGGCAATTCAAGCTCACATATGGACTCAAGGACTCAATGGCATGGTATTGACACATTCAACAAGTTCAAAAGATCCCAAATGCACAAGATTGACAGATGAATTTTCCAGTCAACTGAGTAAAATTTGACTGTATACTGAAAAGTCAAACTTTAACTTTTTGGTCAAAATCAAGTGCCAAGATTCATTTTTCATCAAGACATGTCAAATTATGAAACTTGTTCATCAAGAAATCAAAAATTACAAATTAGGGTTTGAAATGAAGAAATTTCATAACTTAGAATTTTTCCAAGTTATGGAATTTCCTAATTTTTTCCTAACTTTGTCCCATTTTTTCATCAAGATACATTTGGAATCAAACAAAACTAAAAACATGAAAGTTATAGTCCATTGCAAAATATACAACTTTGATTCACAAAGTTTCCTCAAAAGAAGCTTGTAGCTCAAGTTATGATTTTTGGAATAAGGGTGCAAAACATTCTTAACTTAGAAATATTTTGACCTATTTTAGGCAGGATTTTTGCCCAACTTCATGGCCACTTTTCACATGCTTCCACTTGGAATTTCAACTTGCATTACAAAGATGGATTGTAGTAAACATTCTAAGCTTTCCAAATTGTCCAAGAACTTCTCAAACACCCTTGTGGTTAGGGAGAATCAAATTGGCAAAGTTGGGCAAAAGTCACTTTGTTCATGGCCAAATTACATGTTCATAACTTTGCATTTTCAAACTCAGCATGGTTCAAGCTAGGTTACAGGCCTCTAATCCCTTTCTTACTCAATAATTCAATGCTAAACCATTGTGCCAAGATGTTATTTTGTGCATTTGGTCATTACATGAAGGATTAGTCTTAAAATGGAAAAAGCATTTTATCTATTCTTGTAAAGTTACACTTTATGTCAAGTTTACAATCTAAGAGGTACAAAGCAAATCTTTGAGGCACAAAGGTATGGACATATCCCACTGATCAAGACTAACATTTGCAGCATGCTTGAGGGGCCTGTGGTAGCCTACAACCTAACTTGGCATTTTTGACTTAAGAAAGAAGAAAGCTTGCATTTTGATCAACATCTCACATTCCTGTAACAACAAGCCTAAGAAAACTTCTTGAGCACATTCCAAACATCAAACCTGACCTGAAACACGAGCAAACCACCTTCAATACCTCCTCATTCACAGAAACACCTTCTTGCTGCAAAAACAGAGTCCCTTTTGCAACTTGACTTCCACAAACACTTCCACTCGTGCGTTTTGGCCAAAGCTAGTTCAAACATGTTCCATATCACCCACTGAAGCTATCCCAAGCATTGAACACAAACTATAACATCCCTAACATCATTTGCCATTTCCAGTTTTCAACTTTGCAGGTGAACTTCCATAGCTCGATTCAGCTAGTTTCAAAGCAAGCTAGAGGTTGGAAGAGCATCCTTGGACCTCAAGCAAGCTGTACAAGTCCTCACACTGCCTTGAAAGTGCCTCCATTGTTGTACACGACTCAAGCTGAACAGGTAAAACTTTGAACTTCTATCTCTCTATCCAGGCATAGTTAGGCTTAAGTTTGTGAAGAAAGCATGTTCTAATCATAGCCATGAAGTCATCCATATAGTTACTTTTCATTTATATTGTGTGTGCTAAGAGTATTTTGAACCTGAACATTGGAAAAAACTTAGGTCAGAAATTGGGGGAGAAGAAATTCTCTCTCATTTCTGAGAGTTAGATCAAGTTTTTAATATGTATGAACTCGTGACATGATGCTCTATAATGTTTATGTTGTGAGTTTTTGTTAAAAGTAAAGGAATCAAGAGATTGCAGAGATGGAGGAAGGGCGCGCGTTTTTTGTTTGAATCTGTCTAGAGGTTGAAGACAGAGTTGACTTGGGCTGGGCCTGAGTCAACCTGCTTTTTGCACCCTTTTTTTCAATTTGCACCCCCTGGCCCATTATGTGATTTATTTGTCATTTTTGATTTTTTTTTTGTTTCTGATTTTATATTTTTATCCAAACATGAAAAAACACTAAAAATATTTTTCTCACATTTTTTTTGCATTTTATTTGGATTTTATTTGTTTTATTTTGAACTTGTACATAAATAAACATAATACCTTTTTTATTCAAAATATAAAAATAATACAAATACATTGTTATTTTCTGATTTTATTTTATTTTATCTTTTGAAAACATTTCTTAAAAAATATACTTTTTTTTTGTGAATAAAAAATATTTTTATTTTTGTACATATTTAATATATTTAATAAATAATATAAATACTTATATATTTATTAGAATATTTAGGGAAAAAACATAAAAATAATACATTTTTATTTTTATTAATATTTGACCTCAAAAATCACTTTTTTACAATATACTTCCTTTTTATTTATTTTTTGTATATAATTAATAAATATTGTATATAATATATAATAAATACCTTTTATTTATAAAATTAGGGTTTTGCCCTAAACATGAAAAATACCCAAAAATTAACTTTTTATTTCTGTTTATTTGTCACATGAAAAATACTTTTTACACACATATAAAAAATCATTTTTTGCATCTTGCATATTTATTGTATTTTATTTAATTATTGTACAATTAATTTTTGTATATTCAATTTGGATGTAATAGCTTAGATTTTAATTTTTTGCTAAATATCACCATTTGAATATTTGTACCCCTCATCCCATAATTGTGTTGTAATAATTTAGGATTTTATTTTTTGCATTTAAAAGCTTTCTAAATATGCCATGATAGACTTAGGGTTTGTATGCAAAAATCAACCAAACAAATAGCTTGACCTAATTCAAGATAAACAAGCATGAAAATGGACAACACCAATCACACTTGCACCCCTAGGGTTACTCCACTTGTTGCCTTCAATAATGGGCCATGTTGCATGTTGGGTGTTTTTGGCAAAACAAAACAATTCAAATGATCATAGTCCCTCGATGACGCTTTCGAAAGTTGCCTAAAAATGATCAAGTCCCTTAAAGGAAAAATTACCAAAGACACTTGGCACTATTGCAATCATGGTCTAAACGATGACCCACGCCCGTCCCGTTAACATCCTAACACAAGATTGTCCACCAAATACAATGGTGGAACAAAATTGTTAAAAGGGTTAAAAACATAGGAAAGATCTTTGAGAAATTTAGGGTAGATAGCTCTTGGTTACTTGACCAAATCTTGCAAAAAAACATCCTTGCCATTTTTTAAAACACACATCACAACACACTTTCAAAACAACTTTCAAAAACATTGAAAAAATTTTAAAAAGACATACACCTTTGTATAC
Organism: Vicia faba; assembly: GCA_948472305.1. Lineage (NCBI taxonomy): Eukaryota > Viridiplantae > Streptophyta > Magnoliopsida > Fabales > Fabaceae > Vicia > Vicia faba. The sequence continues at coordinate 1,577,364,715 of OX451738.1, read as the reverse complement.
ATCCAAACATGGGTCATTACAAAGGTTGCCACCACATTGGCCTCTTTTCAAAACATTTTTCAAACCCACACACACAAAGCACCATTTCAAACAATTGAAAACACAAGGCAAGTGATCTAAGGAAGTAACTAAGAGCCCATGGATAACCATGGATAGAAAGGGTGCTAATACCTTCCCTTTCTATAATCTACCCCCCGAACCCAAGAAAACATCTCAAAGGTTTTTGCTGTGCTTTTTAACCTTTCCTTAGGATAAAATAAAAAATCGGTGGCGACTCTTGCTCAACCGAAACATTTGCGAAAACAAACGTAAAACCCAAGTCAGTTCTCCCACCGTATCACATAACTGGCGACTCTACTGGGGAATATTGTTAAAGTGGAGTAACCTTAGGTCTTAGATCACCCTCTTGCATGACTAATTGTTTGCTTTGATTGCTTTATATCTTGGCTCTCTTGTTTGGGTTTGAAATCCTACACCCGGATTTGGGGAAACATTAATAGATAGCAATATGTTGTGGAAAATGTGCGGGGTATACCGACACGGTTGAAGCAATAGCTATATTAGTGCGACATATTTGTGAGTACCGGTAACCCTTGAGTTCAATCAAGGAGAGTACGGGGCCGCTGAGTGATGTCACTAAGCACTAATGACCTAGAACCTTACTTGACCACCTTGGCCTTTCATTAGGGGTAGTGAGATGACCGGCTTTGGTGCAGTCCGAAGTTGGTAGATACTCGATACTACACTCATTAAGGGTTGTTTTCTTGGAATATTTTGGTCGCTAGTTAAGTGGCTAAACCAAAACAATGAATATGGAAAACAATCCAATGATATTGAGCTCCTTAGAACCCAGTTACTATTTATAGGACAGGTTTTTAAGCCAACTTCACTCAAGAGGGTGCTTACCTATGAAACCTCACGCAAGCCTAAAACTAGGGTTTTGTGTGATTTGCTTGTACATATGTTTGTGCATACATCATGAACATCATAAAGCATCATAAGCATACACTAACCATTTCAAGGGTTTAGATCTTCATCTTTGTTCTTTTTTTGTAGGTCATGGAAATTCTTCGCAGGAAAACTATCCAAGTCAACCTTGTGAGAATCCCTCCTCAACTCAAGGAGCTCACATCCAGAATTCCCGAAAGCTCTCCCTTCAGTGAAAGACATGGTAGACTGCTCAGCCTAGTCAACACCAGCATTGAAGAGGACATGGTAAAGGTGTTGTTCCAGTTCTTTGACCCCCTTCACCACTGTTTCACTTTCCCCGACTACCAATTGGTGCCCACTTTGGAGGAATTTTCTCAACTCCTGAGAATTCCTATTCTTAATCAACTACCCTACAACAGTACGGAAAAAGAACCAAAGCCTGAAGATGTTGCTCAAGCACTACGCTTACAACCATCTGACATCAAGGGGCATTGGGAAACTAGAAGCGGTGTCAAAGGCTTCTTAGCAAAATTCTTGTTTGAGAAAGCACAAGAGTGTTGGAATTCATTGGATCTACAAGCCTTTGAAGAAATTGTGGAACTCCTCATTTACGGGTTGGTATTGTTCCCAAATCCTGACCAGCTTGTAGATGTCAACACCGTCAAAATCTTCTTATCCAGGAATCCAATACCAACATTGCTTGGGGACATTCTTCACTCATTTTACACACGAACAATGAGAAAGAGGGGTGTTCTCATGTGTTGTACCCCTCTCCTTGCAAGGTGGTTTATTTCGCACCTTCCACAATATGTCTTGAAGAATGACCAAGGCTCAAGGTGGTCACAATGGTTGATGACCCTCACTCACTCTGATGTACATTGGTGTTCTCGGTCCAGAGAAAATGTCATCATCGTCGATTGTTGTGGAGAGTTCCCTAATGTTCCATTGCTTGGCATTAGAGGAGGCATTACCTACAACCATTGTCTAGCTTTGAGACAATTTGGATATGCACAGAGGGATGGCCCTCACGACATGTTGATTCCTGACTTAGTTTTTGACTTCGACAACGATGCGCAAGGACTTCGCCAAAGATTCATCAGAGCTTGGAGGATGCCTAACAAGGTAGACAGCAAGACACTAGGGCACAAGAACTCCATCCCCCTTGAGCCTTATCTCAAGTGGGTACGAACCCGAGCCCAGAGTCTAATGATGCCTTACCCTCATGTTCTCCCTGTGATTAAAGAGCCCGTTAAGGAAGGAGAGGTTCCCTACACCATCCTATATCCTGACATGCCAACATCATGGGAGGAGATGCAGAAGAGTTGGATCCAACTCAAGGAGGAACGGAACACTTTTGAAGCCAGCTTCTACGCCAGTGAGAAGAAGGTTTTAGAGCTTACCCGCCGACTCCATGAGGAAGAAACCCTTAACACCTACATCGCACCAAAAAGGATGCGCAACGTCTTTTTACCTTGAGAAGTTTTTTTTGTAATATTTGGCCCATGGGGCATTTATGTACTGACAAAATTTCTTCTTATTAATATGACATGTGTTCTTTTTGTTTGCAACAATTTTGAATTTTCTAAATCCTTGAATGCATTGCATACATAAGCATATCATTCATCATGCGCATAAGCAGGTCTCCACACCAGGTTTCCTTATCTTTCTGCTGTTTATTTCAGTAAGATGGATCTCGAACAGACTGTCAAAGACTTGTAGTCTCAAAACTCACAGTTTCAACATCTCCTGATGACCTTGGCCAAGGGTCAGGAGGATCTAAAAGCCCTGCTTGGGAACAAAGAGCAAGTGAAGAAGAAGAAGAAAAGAGTCGGAGTGGCTACCCTAGGAAGAAGGTTTGAGGGTGAAGCCAGAAGAGTTCTTGAATTTCCCCCTACTTCTGAGGAGGGAACCAACAAAGGCAAAGGGGCTGCGGTACCTTCCGAATCCGAAGTTGAAGAAGAAGAGGCTGAAGAAGAGGAAGACTACTCTGAGCAACAATATCCGCCCGCCGACGACAAGTACAAGGGTTTGGAAGACAGGTTGGCAGCTATGGAGATGCAGAGAGTTCCTGGTTTAGATTTCGAAGATTTGGGATTAGTTGCTGGAATTGTGATCCCCCCGAAGTTCAAAGTGCCAATTTTTGCAAGGTATGACAGGTTGTCCTGCCCGAAGATGCATCTCAGATCATATGTAAGGAAGATCCAACCTTACACTGCAGACAAGAACCTTTGGATCCATTTCTTCCAGGATAGACTTTCAGGGGCTCAACTCGAATGGTTCTATCAGCTGGATGGAGCCAGTATCCGAAACTGGGAGGACTTGGCTACTGCATTTTATAAACAGTATCAATACAATTCTGACCTCGCTCCTACGCGTACCCAACTCCAGGGTATGTCACTGGGAACGGGAGAAGGATTCAAGGAGTATGTGCAAAAGTGGAGGGACCTGGCTGGTAGGGTGCAGCCACCGCTGACTGACCGTAAACTTGTTGATATGTTCCTGGGGACCCTGTCTGGTCCATTCTTCAATCATCTGATTGGGAATTCTTCTGCTGGGTTCACAGACCTGATCTTAACCGGTGAGAGGATAGAAGTTGGAATCAAGTCAGGGAAGATACAGAAAGGAGCCTCCTCGAGTATTGAAAAGAAGCCCTTCAAGAAGGAAGCCAGTGCTGTTTATGGTCCCAGAAGACAAATTAAACCGGAACGCCGCCAAGCTGTCAATGCATTGGTAATTTCAAAGCCTGCTGCTGCTCCTCAGCAATACAACCAACCAAGGGGTGAGAGGCCCAAAAGGCAGTACACTCGACTCAGCATGACCATGTCTCAGATATTGCCACAACTGCTGTCAACCAATCTGGTAACTGTCAAAGAAGCTCCGAAGGTAGTAAACACAGCTTCTCCAAAGTACAACCCCAACGCCCGTTGCGCTTATCACTCTGATAGCCCGGGGCATACCATGGATGATTGCTGGGCTCTGAGGAATAAGGTTCAGGACCTTATTGATGCTAAAGAAATACAGTTTCAGGCGCCCGAAAGACCCAATGTTGTGACTGCTCCTATGCCCCAGCATGGAGTGAATGTTGTGGAAGAAGACCGGTATGTAGCCTCCGTGGAAGAGATTGTTACTCCGTTATTGACCGTCAAGAAGAACCTGTTGCTAGCCGGTTTATTTCTGGGATATGGTAAAGGTTGCCTTCTATGTGCTGTTTCACCTGCTGGTTGTCCCTTGCTGAAGTCAGGCGTCCAAAACCTGATGGATAGCAAAGAGATCTTGTTCGAGAAGATTGATGTTCCTGCTGTCCCCGCTGAAGAAGTTTCTATTATCACTATTTTCAACAAACCTCCTAAGGCTATCTCAAAGAAGCCTGTCAAAATCATGTCCACTCATAAGATCGCTCCTATCATCATCACTGTTTCGGGGCCTCTCCCTTATACAACCGACAAAGCTGTCCCATGGCACTATGGGGCAGATGTTTATGTTCTTGGAGTAAAGCAAGAGTTTGATACTAGTAGCGGCGTCAGTAACATCACCGGGCCTGCCAAAATTACTCGCAGTGGTAGGCTGTTCTCACCAGATATTGCGCCACCGGCTATTCAGAAACCTTTTGTCATCACACCTGCAAGTGTGCCTGTTTCCCCTCCAGTTCCTGTTTCTACCCCTGCTGCCGAGTCATCTGACGCTCGGGGCAAAGGGATTTCTACTGATTTGCCTGCCCTGACGGAGACACCAAAGACAACTAATGTTGAAGCTTCCCAGCAAGAGATGGAAGAGATTCTCAAGATTATCAAGAAAAGTGATTTCAACGTAGTTGAGCAGTTGGGGCACACCCCATCAAAGATTTATATGTTATCACTGTTGTTGTGTTCAGAGGCCCATGCCAAGGCCCTGATCTCCTTCCTGAAGACGGCCCATGTGCCACAAGAAACGTTTGTTGATCAATTTACCGATTGTGTGGCCAACTTGACTGCTGATAATGGGTTGGGCTTCTCTGACGCCGATCTGACTGCCAAAGGAAAGAACCATAACGATGCCCTGCATGTCTCCATTGAATGCAGGGGCACTACTCTTGCCCATGTGTTGGTAGACATTGGTTCTTCATTGAATGTATTACCCAAGAAAGCCCTAGACAGGTTGGATTGTGAGGGTTTAGAGCTCAAGCCTAGTAACATTGTTGTTCGAGCCTTTGACGGTTCGAAAAGGATGGTACATGGGGAAGTTGACATTCCAATCAGGGTTGGTTCTCAAGTTTTTTATTCAACTTTCTGTATGATGGATATCCAACCATCCTATTCTTGTTTGTTGGGTCGTCCATGGATCCACAAGGCTGGAGCTGTAACCTCCACACTACATCAGAAGCTTAAGTACCCGGTCAGAGGGAAGATTGTGACAGTTCAGGGGGAGGAAGAGTATATGGTCAGCCACCTTAACTCGTTCTGGTACATAGAAATGGATGGGTAATTCATTGAGACTCCCTTCTAGAACTTTGAAGAAGTTCCTCAGACACTGGCATCAGCTGAAACTGTGATTGAAGACCCTCCTTTGAAGATGGCGTCCTTAAAGGATGCCCGGGCTGTTATTGAGAAGGGTGAATGCGCAAACTGGGGCCGACTTCCTGACTTCACTCCAAAGACTGACAAGTTTGGTTTGGGCTTCACTGCAGATGCTCAGAGGGCTGTTCGTAAGACAAGGATTGGAAGACCTCTTGTGTTCATCACCAACCCGGGAGTAAATGCTATTGAAGACGACGTGGAGGAATCTGAATTCGACAGCTGGATCTACCCAACAACCGACGGTGGACCAAGCAACTAGACTGCCAAAGACTTCACACCTATTACTTTTGTCACTCAGTAATGAACTCCTTTGTTTTGAATTTGTAATAGACAATATTTTGAAACTTTTATGGCTCGGTGTCTTACCCGGGGCACCGTGGCTTCATTTGTGAGGGCTTTTGCGTGTCATTTTCATATATCATCAATAAAAACATTGGACGTTTGTTGCATTTCAAAATCTTGTGCTCCTTTTCTTTCTTTGTTATTTATTGCAAAACAGCTATATTTACACACACTCACCTATACAGGTTCCAATCCACTCTGGATCTCACTGGCAACGACTCTGCTACTGCCAGTTATGACTTCGAAAATCCGATCAACTTAGCCGAAGACGAAGGTGAAGATGATTGTGAAGTGCCTGGTGAACTTGCAAGACTGCTACTCCAGGAAGAGAGGGCCATTCAGCCACATGAAGAGCCAGTGGAAACGGTAAATCTGGGTACTGAGACAGACAGAAAGGAAGTTAAGATTGGTGCCAATCTAGAGCTCAGTGTGAAACAACGGTTAATTCAGACGCTGCATGACTATGTGGAAATCTTTGCCTGGTCTTACGAAGACATGCCTGGGTTGGATACCGACATTGTGGTTCATCACCTTCCTACCAAGGAAGAATTCCCTCCGGTAAAACAGAAGGTTCGCCGTATGCGTCCGGAAATGTCCGAGAAAATCAAAGTCGAGGTTATGAAACAATTTGATGTCGGATTTCTAGCATTGACTTCTTACCCTCAGTGGATTGCCAACGTGGTTCCAGTGCCGAAGAAGGATGGTAAGGTCCGAATGTGTGTTGATTACAGGGATTTGAACAGGGCCAGCCCTAAAGATGATTTCCCTCTTCCTCATATCGACGTTCTGGTTGACAACACTGCTCAGCATAAAGTATTCTCCTTCATGGACGGCTTCTCCGATTATAATCAGATCAAGATGGCTTCCGAAGACATGGAGAAGACCACTTTTGTCACTCAGTGGGGCACCTTTTGCTACAAGGTCATGCCTTTTGGGTTGAAGAATGTTGGGGCAACCTACCAACGTGCCATGGTTGCTTTATTTCATGATATGATCCATCACGAGATATAAGTATACGTCGACGATATGATCGCAAGGTCCCAAACTAAGGATGAACACCTTGACCATCTACAGAAGCTGTTTGACCGTCTGAAGTTGTACAAGCTGAGGTTGAACCCGAACAAGTGCACCTTCGGGGTAAGATCTGGAAAATTGCTAGGCTTCGTCGTAAGCGACAAAGGCATTCAATTGGATCCTGCCAAAGTGAAAGCCATGCAAGAGATGCCAACTCCCAAGACAGAGAAAGAAGTCAGAGGCTTTCTAGGACGGTTGAACTACATTGCCCGATTCATTTCACATCTAACTGCTGCCTGTGAACCAATCTTCAAGCTGCTGAAGAAAGATCAAGTAGTACGTTGGAACGATGAATGTCAGGCCGCTTTCGAAAAGATCAAAGAGTATCTCCAAGAACCACCCATTCTTATGCTGCCGGTTGAAGGGAGACCTCTAATCTTATACTTGACAGTACTGGACAACTCAATGGGGTGTGTGCTGGGCCAGCATGACGAGTCTGGCCGAAAAGAGCACGCTATTTATTACCTTAGCAAAAAGTTTATCGACTGTGAGACCCGATACTCACTGCTCGAGAAAACTTGCTGCGCTTTGGTATGGGCTGCTCGTCGGCTGAGACAGTATATGTTGACTCACACTACTCTGTTGATTTCAAAAATGGATCCGATCAAGTACATATTCGAAAAGCCTGCCTTGTCAGGAAGTATAACAAGATGGCAGATGATCTTGACGGAATATGATATCCAGTACACGACTCAGAAAGCAATCAAGGGAAGTGTATTGGCAGACCATTTGGCACACCAGGCAGTGGACGATTACCAGTCAATGAACTTTGAATTTCCAGACGAGGATATCATGGTAGTGATTGATTATGAAGTACTTGGACCGGATGAAGGACCTGAGGAAGGATCCTGATGGTCTATGCACTTTGACGGAGCCTCGAACGCTTTGGGTAATGGTATCGGCATTGTGATCATATCCCTTAAAGGCACTCATACTCCACTCACCGCCCGACTATGTTTCAACTGCACCAACAACATGGCAGAGTATGAGGCATGTATCATGGGTCTTCAAGCTGCAATTGACTTAAGGATCAAGTTTCTGAGTGTCTTCGGAGATTCCGCTCTCGTGATCAATCAGATCAAAGGTGAGTGGGATACGAAACACCCAAATATTATTCCTTACAAGGAGTATGTGCTGACATTGCTTCCCCACTTTGAGGAGATAACTTTTGAACACTTCCCAAGAGAGGAGAATCAGTTATCGGACGCGTTGGCTACGATGTCTTCTATGTTCAAAGTCAAATGGGACAACGAGGCTCCCCGGATCATTATCTGGAAGTTGGATGAACCTGCACATTGCTGCGATCTCGAGACCGAAGAGGTAACAGAAAAACCCTGGTATCATGAAGTGAAGAGGTACCTTGAAGCTCAAGAATACCCCGAAGGCGCATCAGTTAACAACAAGAAGTTCCTGAGAAGGTTCACGGCAAAGTTCTTCCTCAGCAATGGCATTCTCTACAAGCGAAACCATGATTCAACCTTACTGCGTTGTGTGGATAAGACTGAAGCAGAAAGGATCATGACAGAGCTACATGAGGGTACCTTCGGAACGCACTCCAGTGGACATACCATGGCAAAGAAAATCCTTCGGGCAGGATATTTCTGGTCCACAATGGAAGCCGACTATTATCAGCATTCTCGAACTTGTCATAAATGCCAGATCTATGCTGATAAAGTGCACATTCCTCCGGTTCCTCTGAATGTCTTGACAGCACCTTGGCCTTTTGCGATGTGGGGCATTGATATGATCGGCGAGATCTGACCTACGACATCTAACGGACACCGATTCATCTTGGTAGCGATTGATTACTTCACAAAGTGGGTCGAAGCAGCTTCCTTTGCTACCGTAACCAAGAACGTCGTGGCACGGTTCATTCGGCAGAACCTGATCTGTTGATACGGTGTACTTGAGAGGATCATTACGGACAATGGTACCAATCTTAACAACAAGATGATCACTGAGCTCTGCGAGCAATTCAAGATACAGCACCACAACTCTTCTCCCTATCGACCGAAGATGAATGGGGCTGTAGAAGCAGCGAGTAAGAACATCAAGAAGATTGTGCAGAAGATGACAGTGACCTACAAAGATTGGCACGAAATGTTACCGTTTGCTCTTCATGGGTACCGTACCTCAGCACGGACGTCAACAGGGGCAACTCCCTTTTCCTTGGTCTATGGCATGGAGGCAGTCTTGCCTATTGAAGTCCAGATACCCTCTCTCCGGATAATGAAGGATACAGGTTTGAGCGAAGATGACTGGATCCAGACTCGGCTTGATCAATTAAACCTAATTGACGAAAAGAGACTCACTGCTATTTGTCATGGTCAGACGTACCAAAAACGGATGATCAGGGCATTTAACAAGAAGGTCAGACGACAAGAGTATCCAGTCGAAGACCTGGTAATCAAGCGCATCATTCTTCCTCAAAGTGATCCCAGGGGCAAATGGACCCCTACGTACGAAGGGCCATTTGTGGTTAAACATATCTTCTCAGGAGGAGCTATGATTCTAACCACCATGGATGGTGACGACCTTCCTCATCCCGCCAATGCAGACATAGTAAAAAGATACTACGCATGAACTAAAGACCCGCTAGGTTGACACACCTAGGAAAAAATAAGGGCTTCGGGCAAAAATGAGGGACGAAATGAAAAAATCTGTACACCCGGCAAGTCGAAAACCTGAAAAGGCGGCTTGGGCAAAAATGGGTATCCCGGTGGACTGAAAACCCGAAAGGGCGGTCCAGGCAAAAGTTAGGGATAAAGCGTAATACTATGTCTCATTGGATCACCTTGCATCCAGACTTCAGCATCAATCAATCAGCTTCATCTTCAACTAAGCAGCAAAGTGATGAGACGCTTGAAGACATAAAGGCAATAGCAGAGTTGGAACCCAGTGGGATTGTTTTTCACATAGCTGTTTTGTTTTCTTTTCACAAAATTGTATAAACTCTATTTTGCTCGGCGGCGTTCTCTTACTAGGACGTCAGCCTCTTGTACAAAACACCTATTTACAGGCAAACTTCAAAATCAATACAAGTTTCATTTTCCAGACAAAATGCCAATTATTTTTCCTTTATCTGTTGTTTTGCAAAGAACGTCCAATGTTCATTTTTGATATATGCATTTGACATTAATTGCTAATCATAAATATTTGCACGCAAAACAAAGGACTAATTACAGGTGACATTAGAAACAGGGGAAATAAACAATTGTCTAAGCGATCTAGTTGCTCTATCCACCAAGGTACCAAGGTAAGTTCGACTGAAGAACGTAACCAAGTTAACTCAACTCCTCACAGAGTAAGACAAGATTCAACAATACTTTCCCCAGGAAGAGTTGGTCCCTCATCAGCCCTGAAAAGGAACAATATTCCCCTAGCAAGTCAGCCACACTCTCCCCAAGCAGAGTTGGTCTACCGTCAACCCTAAGGAAGTTGGGTATCCCCAGAAAATCTCAACAATCCCCCAGTGGAGTATAGACATTCTTCAGCAAGCATCCCCGGCAGTCTTAATATAAGATTGTTCCCCGGCGGAATACAAGACACCCCAGTGGAGCCATTCCCCAGTACAGTCTGAAAAGTTTCCCCAACAGATTCTGGAAGCTTATCCCCAGTAGATTCTGGAAGCTTATCCCCTGCAGAGCACGAACGTCTCTCCCCGACTTTATTCAAAGGTTATTTCCCCACCAGGATATAACTGGGTTATCCTCAGCTAATTACCACGGAAAGATCGTCCTCGTCGAAGTTCTTCTTATCCCCAGCGGAGTTCATCAAGTTCCCCAACATAACTTATCAGTGGAATCCCCAGCGGAGCTCTCATCAAAACCTCAGCGAAGTATCTCTTCCCACAGAGTAATTCCCCGCAGAGTAAGCTCTCCAACAAGTTTATTCCCCAACGGAGTCATCTTCTCCTACCGGTTTATTCTTGCAACCATCATCCCCAGCGGAAACGAAGAACTCTACTCTTCAACATCAGCCCAGGATTCCACAAGTTCCCAGCACTCGTCAAGGATTTATTTTCCTAGACGAAAATACATTCATAGACATTTCACATTATCATACACCATGACGCATGCATATACGCATCATATCACACAATCTCATTTATTCTTGATAACATCATGACATCATGCATCTCATATATCATGACATTGCATATGACTAATGTTTTGCCTTTTCAGGAAAAGGTCAATCCAAAGATGATTACTATGAACTGTCACAAATTCCAGATTCGATACCTGTATCCAGCCAGGGCATATCTGAAGATGACAAATTCCAGATTCGATACCTGTATCCAGCCAGGGCATATTTGTAGATGACAAATTCCAGATTCGATACCTGTATCCAGCCAGGGCATATCTGTAGACGACAAATTCCAGATTCGATACCTGCATCCAGCCAGGGCACATTTGTAGACGACAAATTCCAGATTCGATTCATGTATCTAGCCAGGGCATATCTGTGAGTAACTGATTGTAGATTCGATACCTGTATCCAGCCATGGCACATTGGTAGACGACAAATTCCAGATTCGATTCCTGTATCTAGCCAGGGCATATCTGTGAGTAACTGATTGTAGATTCGATACCTGTATCCAGCCAGGGCATGTCTGCATGAAGAGTTTAAAGATTCGATACCTGTATCCAGCCAGGGCACGTCTGTAAGCAACCTTTTTGAAGTTCCGGATTCGATTCCTGTATCTAGCCAGGGCATATCTGTGAGCAATCGATTGTAGATTCGATACATGTACCTAGCCAGGGCATATCTGCATGAAGAGTTTGAAGATCAACACCTGTAACAGGCCAGGAAACCATCTTCCTTTCTCAAAGTAAGCAAGTTCTCGCTAAGGAATCTCTTAAGCGATCAACACTTCCAAATGGCATCTATAAGCCCATTCCCGACAAGGTTCTGTCACGTCTCCAGATGGCATCTATAAGCCCATCCCCCTATCCACCATCTATCCAAATGGCACCTACAAGCCCATTCCCGCCATCACATTGATGATACTCCACAATGCGAGTGTGAATTTCTGGGCACTCTAGTGTTCAATCATCTTCCACCTTCGGATCACGAAAGGCACGCAAGCCAATCTACATCCTCAGGTCTAAGAAGATTGAACAGGGGCAACTGTTGTACCCCAAAATTTTCCCTCCCATTTCCTCAACAGTTTCTCATCACAAGACCCTTGGAGCTCAAGATCAAGTTAGGGTTTACTCTGCTCAAGACTCCTCCTTGCACTGTTGACCCAAATTAGGGTTTGAGTTTGCACAAAGATGTTTTGACCTAAGATGCCCAGGGTGACTTTCATGCTTCATGTTGGACTCACAAGTTTATCCATACCAAGTTTCAAGCTTTGATTCCAATCTTTGCCCAGTCAATTGGACAGTTGACCTAGAAATCAGTTGTATTGGGGAAAAAGTCAACTGTGGCCAATTGACAGTCAAACCTCATGAAATTTGACCCTCATCAACATTATGAACTCATATGGACCATTTGATCAAGTTTGGATCACAATTCCACAAGAAATTTGATCAGATCACCAAAAGGGCAAAATGGTCATTTTTAGGGTTTTGACTGCACAAAGGCAATTTTTGACTGTTTGACCTAACCAATGGCAATTCAAGCTCATATATGGACTCAAGGACTCAATGGCATGGTCTTGACACATTCAACAAGTTCAAAAGATCCCAAATGCACAAGATTGACATATGAATTTTCCAGTCAACTGAGCAAAATTTGACTGTATACTGAAAAGTCAAACTTTAACTTTTTGGTCAAAATCAAGTGCCAAGATTCATTTTTCATCAAGACATGTCAAATTATGAAACTTGTTCATCAAGAAATCAAAAATTACAAATTAGGGTTTGAAATGAAGAAATTTCATAACTTAGAATTTTTCTAAGTTATGGAATTTCCTAATTTTTTCCTAACTTTGTCCCATTTTTTCATCAAGATACATTTGGATTCAAACAAAACTCAAAACATGAAAGTTATATTCCATTTAAAAATCTACAACTTTGATTCACAAAGTTTCCTCAAAAGAAGCTTGTAGCTCAAGTTATGATTTTTGGAATAAGGGTGCAAAACATTCTTAACTTAGAAATATTTTGACCTATTTTAGGCAGGATTTTTGCCCAACTTCATGGCCACTTTTCACATGCTTCTACTTGGAATTTAAACTTGCATTACAAAGATGGATTGTAGTAAACATTCCAAGCTTTCCAAATTGTCCAAGAACTTCTCAAACACCCTTGTGGTTAGGGAGAATCGAATTGGCAAAGTTGGGCAAAAGTCACTTTGTTCATGGCCAAATTACATGTTCATAACTTTGCATTTTCAAACTCAGCATGGTTCAAGCTAGGTTACAGGCCTCTAATCCCTTTCTTACTCAATAATTCAATGCTAAACCATTGTGCCAAGATGTTATTTTGTGCATTTGGTCATTACATGAAGGATTAGTCTTAAAATGGAAAAAGCATTTTATCTATTCTTGTAAAGTTACACTTTATGTCAAGTTTACAATCTAAGAGGTACAAAGCAAATCTCTGAGGCACAAAGGTATGGACATATCCCACTAATCAAGACTAACATTTGCAGCATGCTTGAGGGGCTTGTGGTAGCCTGCAACCTAACTTGGCATTTTTGACTTAAGAAAGAAGAAAGCTTGCATTTTGATCAACATCTCACATTCCTGTAACAACAAGCCTAAGCAAACTTCTTGAGCACATTCCAAACATCAAACCTGACCTGAAACACGAGCAAACCACCTTCAATACCTCCTCATTCACAGAAACACATTCTTGCTGCAAAAATAGAGTCCCTTCTGTAACTTGACTTCCACAAACACTTCCACTCGTGCGTTTTGGCCAAAGCTAGTTCAAACATGTTCCATATCACCCACTAAAGCTATCCCAAGCATTGAACACAAACTGTAACATCCCTAACATCATTTGCCATATTCAGTTTTCAACTTTGCAGGTGAACTTCCATAGCTCGATTCAGCTAGTTTCAAAGCAAGCTAGAGGTTGGAAGAGCATCCTTGGACCTCAAGCAAGTTGTACAAGTCCTCACACTGCCTTGAAAGTGCCTCCATTATTGTACACGACTCAAGCTGAACAGGTAAAACTTTGAACTTCTATCTCTCTATCCAGGCATAGTTAGGCTTAAGTTTGTGAAGAAAGCATGTTCTAATCATAGCCCTGAAGCCATCCATATAGTTACTTTTCATTTATATTGTGTGTGCTAAGAGTATTTTGAACCTGAACATTGGAAAAAACTTAGGTCAGAAATTGGGGGAGAAGAAATTCTCTCTCATTTATGAGAGTTAGATCAAGTTTTTTATATGTATGAACTCGTGACATGATGCTCTATAATGTTTATGTTGTGAGTTTTTGTTAAAAGTCAAGGAATCAGGAGATTGCAGAGATGGAGGAAGGGCGCGCGTTTTTTGTTTGAATCTGTCTAGAGGTTGAAGACAGAGTTGACTTGGGCTGGGCCTGAGTCAACCTACTTTTTGCACCCCTTTTTTCAATTTGCACCCCCCTGGCCCATTATGTGATTTATTTGTCATTTTTGATTTTTTTATTTTTGTTTCTGATTTTATATTTTTATCCAAACATGAAAAAACACTAAAAATATTTTTCTCACATTTTTTTTGCATTTTATTTGTTTTATTTTGAACTTGTACATAAATAAACATAATACCTTTTTTATTCAAAATATAAAAATAATACAAATACATTGTTATTTTATGATTTTATTTTATTTTATCTTTTGAAAACATTTCTTAAAAAATATACTTTTTTTTTGTAAATAAAAAATATTTTTTATTTTTGTACATATTTAATATATTTAATAAATAATATAAATACTTATATATTTATTAGAATATTTAGGGAAAAAACATAAAAATAATACATTTTTATTTTTATTAATATTTGACCTCAAAAATCACTTTTTTACAATATACTTCCTTTTTATTTATTTTTTGTATATAATTAATAAATATTGTATATAATATATAATAAATACCTTTTATTTATAAAATTAGGGTTTTGCCCTAAACATGAAAAATACCCAAAAATTAACTTTTTATTTCTGTTTATTTGTCACATAAAAAATACTTTTTACATACATATAAAAAATCATTTTTTGCATCTTGCATATTTATTGTATTTTATTTAATTATTGTACAATTAATTTTTGTATATTCAATTTGGATGTAATAGCTTAGATTTTAATTTCTTGCTAAATATCCCCATTTGAACATTTGTATCCCCCATTCCATAATTGTGTTGTAATAATTTAGGATTTTATTTTTCGCATTTAAAAGCTTTCTAAATATGCCATGATAGACTTAGGGTTTGTATGCAAAAATCAACCAAACAAATAGCTTGACCTAATTCAAGATAAACAAGCATGAAAATGGACAACACCAATCACACTTGCACCCCTAGGGTTACTCCACTTGTTGCCTTCAATAATGGGTCATGTTGCATGTTGGGTGTTTTTGGCAAAACAAAACAATTCAAATGATCATAGTCCCTCGATGACGCTTTCGAAAGTTGCCTAAAAATGATCAAGTCCCTTAAAGGAAAAATTGCCAAAGACACTTGGCACTATTGCAATCATGGTCTAAACGATGACCCACGCCCGTCCCGTTAACATCCTAACACAAGATTGTCCACCAAATACAATGGTGGAACAAAATTATTAAAAGGGTTAAAAACATAGGAAAGATCTTTGAGAAATTTAGGGTAGATAGCTCTTGGT
This sequence comes from Vicia faba, assembly GCA_948472305.1. NCBI lineage: Eukaryota > Viridiplantae > Streptophyta > Magnoliopsida > Fabales > Fabaceae > Vicia > Vicia faba. The sequence goes on along the minus strand of OX451738.1, from coordinate 1,577,349,041 downwards.
TACTTGACCAAATCTTGCAAAAAAACATCCTTGCCATTTTTTAAAACACACATCACAACACACTTTCAAAACAACTTTCAAAAACATTGAAAACTTTTTCAAAAGACATACACCTTTGTATACATCCAAACATGGGTCATTACAAAGGTTGCCACCACATTGGCCTCTTTTCAAAACATTTTTCAAACCCACACACACAAAGCACCATTTCAAACAATTGAAAACACAAGGCAAGTGATCTAAGCAAGTAACTAAGAGCCCATGGATAACCATGGATAGAAAGGATGCTAATACCTTCCCTTTCTATAATCTACCCCCCGAACCCAAGAAAACATCTCAAAGGTTTTTGCTGTGCTTTTTAACCTTTCCTTAGGATAAAATAAAAAGTCGGTGGCGACTCTTGCTCAACCGAAACATTTGCAAAAACAAACGCAAAACCCAAGTCAGTTCTCCCACCGTATCACACCCCCCTAATGCCAAGTAATGGGACATTAGGGAATTCCCCACAATAATCAACGATGATGACATTTTCTCTGGACTGAGAACACCAATGTACATCAGAATGTGTGAGGGTCATCAATCGTTGTGACCACCTTAAACCCTACATATTCTTCAAAACTGATTGTGAAAGGTTAGAAATAAACAACCTTGCTAGGAGAGGAGTACAGCACATGAGAACACCTCGTTTCCTCATTGTTCGTGTGTAAAATGAGTGTAGGATGTCCCCAAGCAATGTGGGTATAGGATTCCTGGATAAGAAAATATTGACAGCATTCACATCTATAAGTTGATCAGGGTTTAGAAACAGGACCAACCCATAGATGAGGAGTGCCACAATATCTTCAAAGGCTTGTAGATCAAGAGAATTCCAGCAGTCTTGTGCCTTCTCAAACAGAAACTTTGCCAAGAAGCCCTTGACACCACTTCTGGTTTCCCAATATCCTTTAATGTCAGATGGTTACAAGTGTAATGCTTGAGCAACATCTTCAGGCTTTGGTTCTTTTTCCGTACCGTTATAGGGTAGTTGATAAAGAATAGGAATCCTCAAGAGTTGAGAAAATTCCTCCAAAGTAGGTACCAATTGGTAATCAGGGAATGTGAAACAGTGGTGTAGGGGGTCAAAGAACTGGAAGAGAACTTTCACTATGTCTTCTTCAATGTTGGAGTTGACCAAGCTGAGAAGTCTACCATGTCTTTCACTGAAGAGAGAATTCTCCGAAATTCTAGAAGTAAGCTCCTTGAGTTGAGGAGGGATTCTCAGAAGGTTAACTTGAATTGTTTTCCTCCGAAGAGATTCCATGACCTACAAAACAGGAACAAAGATGAAGATCCAAACCCTTGAAATAGTTAGTGGATGCAAATGATGCTTCATGATGTTCATGATGTATGCATAAGCATATGTACAATCAAATCACACAATATCCTAGTTTCAGGCTTGCATGGGGTATCATAGGTAAGTACCCTCTTGAAGTTCGTTGGCTTAACCTGTCCTATAAATAGTAACCGGGTTCTAAGGAGCTCAATATCACTGGATTATTTTCTGTGTTCATTGTTTCGGTTTAGCCACTTAACTGGCGACCGAAATATTCCAAGAAAACAATCCTCAATGAGTTTAGTATCGAGTATCTACCAACTTTGGACTGTACCAAATTCGGTCATCTCACTACTCCTAAAAAGGCCAAGATGGTCAAGTAAGGTTCTAAGAGTTCATTAGTGCTTCATGACATTGCTCAGCGGCCCCGTATTCTCTTGGATTGACTCAAAGGCTACCGGTACCCACAAATATGTCGCACTAATATAGCTATTGCTTCAACCGTGTCGGTATACCCCGCGCAGTTTCGACAACGTATTGCTATTTACCTATGAATGTTTCCCCAAATCCGGGTAGAGGATTTCAAGCCCAAACAAAAGAACCAAATGTAAAGCAATCAAAGCAAACAAAGATAATCATGCAAAGGTGATCTAGAAACCCTAAGGTAACCCCACTTTTAGAATATTCCCCAGCAGAGTCGCCAGTTCTGTGATACGGTGGGAGAACTGACTTGGGATTTTGCGTTTGTTTTCGCACTTGTTCGGTTTAGCAAGAGTCGCCACCGACTTTTTATTTTATCCTAAGGAAAGGCCAAAAAGCACAGGAAAGACCTTTGAGATGTTTTCTTGGGTTCGGGGGGTAGATTATGAAAAGGGAAGGTGCTAGCACCCTTTTCATCCATGGTTATCCATGGGTTCTTAGTTACTTGTTTTAGATCACTTGCCTTTGCTTTTTAATTGTTTGAAATGGTGCTTTGTGTGTGTGGTTTTGAAAATGTTTTGAAAAAGATGCCTTGTCTAGGCAACCTTTGTAATGATTCTTATTTGAATATATGCAAAGGTGTGTGTCTTTTTGAAAAGATAATTCAATGTTTTGAAAGTTGTTTTTGAAGTTGTGTTGTGGAGTGTGTTTTGAAAAATGGCAAGGATGTTTTGCAAGTTTTTTGATCAAGTAACTAAGAGTTTGTCTACCCTATTTTACTCAAAGATTTTTCTTATGTTTTTAACCCTTTTAACAGTGTTGTTTCACCATTGTGTTTGATGAACAACCTTGCGTTAGGATGCTAAACGGGACAGGCGCGGATCATCATATACAATCATTGAAGGCAACTTGTGAGACGCTCTAACAATTTTGTATGGGACGAGATCGTTTTAACGAAGGCAACATCGAGGGTCATCGAGGGACTACGATATTTGTTTATCGAAGGGACATTTGCTAGAGTGTCTTATACTCGAGGGACATAATTGTATTTTCTGAGGCAACAAGCGAGGTTACCCTAGAGGTGCGAGTGTGAATTGTGTATTGATTTTCATGCATTTGTCTTTGTATTAGGTCAACTAGCAATTGGTTTTGAATTTTCACATACAAACCCTAATATCTAATCATGGCATATTTAAAAAGCATACAGTGCGAGAATTAAATTCTAAGCTATTACAAAAGAGTATCCGGGGACGGGGGTACAAATTATTTACAAATGGGGATGAGTCTTATCTAAATAATGTCCCAAATATTATGGGTTACAACCAAATTGAATCGATGCAATTCAAAAATTAATAGATTATAAGATAAAGAAAATCAGAGAAATATGAGATGTATGTATTTATTTACAAATAAAAAAAAGTAACTTAAAAGATTAAGTATTATTATTATTTTTGTATTTTTGTTGGTTATGTAAAGAAAGAAAATTATTTGAAGCTCTCTATTATTTATGTATTTTTAAAGAAAATAAAATCTCATATACTAAATTATTTTATTAAATGTAACATATATTAAATTATATTAAGAAAATTTAAACAAAATTCTATTATTTAACAAAACAAAAAAGAATTAGATTATAAAAATGATAAATAATAAAAAAATATATTTAGTTCAAAATGGAGTAAAAAGGGATGATGGGCCTTTGAGTTTGTATACCTTGGCCCAAAGTGGTGCAAAAAGAAAAGAATAAGAGATGCTGAAGGGAAAATGGGGGGTGTAGGCGCCAGTCAGTATTGGGCTTAAGGGTTTTAATTTGGGCAGAGGCCCAATTGATGCTTAACAATTTTTAGGGTTAAGGTTTGTTTTGCTCAGAATCTAGGGTTTTCAATTTTGTAAACGGCGTCGCTCCTATCATCTTTGCTCTCTCTTCCTTGTTCTCAAACGGAGCAATGATGCCTCTCTCACGCCCAGCTGCTAGAGCGTTGCCTCCACCCATCTTCCATCCTCTCACAGTGGCCCACAGCGGTTTTTGAAAGGTAACAAATTCGTTCTAAGCGCGTTAGAGTTTAGGTTGTATGCTTGTATGTTATTGTTTTACAAAGCTTTAACCTTTGATATTCATGATATGGTGATATAGAAAAAGAAAACCATACCTTTGGGGTTTTTGTTTCTGGAGAGGCGATGGTGGGTTGGAACGGCGGCGCTCTCAGGTGGCCGGAGGAGGGAGGAGCGTGATGACGCTTATCTGGTACTTCGTATATTTTGAATTCTCTTGAATTGTTTGATGATGGTCTTGTCTGAAAACATATGCTTCTGAATCTCTCTTTCCCTCTTTAGTTGTTGACTTTTGATGACGAGGGCGTATTTCTTGCTTCCGAATGCTTGACAATTTATTTCTGATTTGAGCTGATGATTTTGTTGGTTGTCGTTTGTTGATGATGAATCTTATGTTCTGAGACTTCTTGTTTGTTTTGCTTTTGAATCTTCTCTTCCTCTTCTCTTTTGGGTTATGTCTATTTGATGATGAACATGTATTCTGAACAAGAACTATTTGTTGTTGATTTGGCTTTGAGTTTGATAGGTTGTTTGATGATGAGTGTGCTCATGTTTGAACTGTTTTTTGATGGTTGATGAGGCTTGGTTGGATTTTTGAACAGGTTTGAATGGTTTTTGAGACAGGTTTTGACAGGCTTGCTGTTTAGTTTGAGGCAGGCTTGTGTTAGTTTGCTAGTTTGGATGCAGTTTTGCAGGTTTCTCAAACTTGCAGTTTTGCAAGTTTTCTTTGGTTTTGAAAACAGGTCTGTAAGTTTGTGACTTATGTTTGTGATTTTGGATTTGGAAGCAGGTTTTCTTCTACAGGTTTGCTATTTTGTGAGGCCTGTTTTGGCAAGGCAGGCTTGAAGGCTTGTTTGGTAAGGCAGGCTTGCTTGAAGGTTTGTTGTGCTTGGTTGTGCTTGGTTGTGCTTCTGTTACAAGTAGTTTTGCAGGTTATGATAACTTGCAGTTTGTGGTTCTGGAAGCAGGCTTATGCTTCTGGTTTTTTGGAGGCAGGCTTGAAGGCTTTTGTTAAGCTTGCTTGTTTTTACAAGAAGTTTTGTAGGTTATGCAAGCTTGTGAGATTTTGTGTTGGAAAGGCAGGTTTGATTGAGTTTAGGCAGGTTTGGACTTTTGAACAGATTTGAATGGTTTGTGAGGCAGTTTTTGCTTGACAGTTTTAGAGGTTTTGTAATCCCTGTCTTATCTCTTGTGTTTTTCTGCTGTTATATTATTTCTTTGGTTCCTCTTATCTCTCCTTTACAGCCTGCCAAAATTGCAAACTGCAAAACCTATTCACTAGGTTCTCTCATTCCTCTCTCTCCTTAAGCATTTTTAATTGCTTATTTATCTTTTGATTTCTGAAAAATTGGGTTGTCTAGGAAATGATGAAAAAAGCATCTTTGACAAGTTTTTACTTGTCAAATAAAGTGCTTCCTGCTGTTTTGCCTTTTGTCTGTTGTATTGTTGTTTTTATGCTTCATTACCATTTTTATCAAATTTGTCTTGTAGCAATTTTGTATTGTAGCTGAATGTGGGACTTTATTTGGTGCTGAGTTTATGCCTTTGTTTTGACTCACCCTGGCAGTTTTGGCGCCTGTTTGCCTCTTTGAACTTTGTAACACATTTTGCTTGGTTAATGTAACTTGGAATTTTGTAACTCAGTTTGCAGCTTGGAACTTTTTGTGATTCAACCATGTTTTTCCATTGAGTTTGACATGCTTGCTTTTATATTTTATTTTGCTCTCTGTGAACCGAGAAGAGTGATCTTCTTGTGATTTGCAGAGAGAAAAATAAAGCGTGATGAAAAATAGGCAATCTGATTCTAGACGGCCAATTTTAATGATGATTTTTTTTCTTCTTTTCATTTAAAATAATCTTGTACTGACTTTATTTCTCTTCTTTTTTTCAGGTAGGTACCAGTTGAATAAATGGAAGAAACAGTAGAAGATCAAAGATTTCAAGATTTAGGCTTTAGATTTATTTTCTTTTCATTTATTGTAAAAAATATTATTGTAAACACTATAAATTATAAATTTACAATATTCGAATAACATTTGTAACAATATTTGAAATAAATAAATAAAAGTCTTTGTCAAATATTTCATTCTTTCTTTTGCACTGTCTATTTAATTATTTAAGTCTCTTAAATTAAAATAACTGGGAATGTATCCCAATAACTTTAATCCGGATGAAATAAATAATCAATAAAATTTTACAGTCTCGCAATCCTGCATTAATCATCAGACGCCTGGCATTCCAATTAACCATTCTTTGTACAGTTAATCAAACAAGTGTTCCATACACTTTTCACTCCACTGATCAAACCAATGCCTCAAAGTTTCAATCAAAAGCCTCAGCTCCTATCCCAGATGTTTAGGTTTTGAGAAACAAACAACAATCTTGAACAAGCGTAAAAATAATGTAACAGTCAATTGAAATACCGTGGATTCAATTTCTTCTGAGAAATGCGCGCGCAAACCCTAATCCTGGATTATTGTCAAAGAAACGTCTGCTTGATCAATTCCTGAGCCAATCTCAACAAAAATCAGTGGAAACCCTAATTCTGGATTTACTGTCAAAGAATAGTCTGTTTGACCGATTCTTGGGCCAATCTTGAAATATCAGGGAAAACCCTGAATTTGTGATTTCTTGTGAAAAAGGGAGGGCAAATTTTGGGGTACAACACTATTTATAGGACAGGTTGAGCCAACTAAACTTCAAAAGGGTACTTACCTATGAAACCCCATGCAAGCCTGAAACTAAGATCTTGTGTGATTTGTTTGTACATATATACTTGTGCATAACATCATGAACATCATGAAGCATCATATGCATCCACTAACCATTTCAAGGGTTTGGATTTTCATCTTTGTTCCTGTTTTGTAGGTTATGGAATCACTCTGCGGGAAAACAATTCAGGTCAACCTTGTAAGAATCCCTCCTCAACTCAAGGAGCTTGCTTCCAAGATTCCAGAGAATTCTCCCTTCACTGAAAGACATGGTAGACTTCTCAAATTGGTCAACTCCAACATTGAAGAAGACATGGTGAAAGTTCTCTTCCAGTTCTTTGACCCCCTACACCATTTCTTTACATTTCCTGATTACCAACTAGTGCCTACTTTAGAGGAATTTTCTCAACTTCTGAGGATTCCTATTCTCCATCAACTACCCTATAACGGTACGGAAAGAGAGCCAAAGCCTGACGATGTTGCTTAAGCCTTACATTTGCAACCATCTGATATCAAAGGTCATTGGGAAACCAGAAGTGGTGTCAAGGGTTTCTTGGCAAATTTTCTGTTTGAGAAGGCACAAGACTACTGGAATTCTCTAGATCTGCAAGCTTTTGAGGAGATTGTAGCACTTCTCATCTATGGGTTGGTCTTGTTCCCAAACCCTAATCAGCTTATAGATGTGAATGCTGTCAAGATTTTCATATCTCGGAATTATGTGCCTACTTTACTTGGGGACATCCTCCACTCATTTCACACACGAACAATGAGGAAAAGAGGTGTTCTCATGTGTTGTACTCCTCTTCTAGCAAGGTGGTTTATTTCTCACCTTCCCCAGTCAGTCTTGAAGACTGAGCAAGGCTTGAGGTGGTCACAACGGTTGATGACTCTTACACATTCTGATGTTCATTGGTGTTCTCGATCCAAAGAAAATGTCATCATCATTGATCATTATGGGGAATTACCTAATGTACCACTACTTGGCATTAGGGGAGGCATCACCTAAAATCCCTGCTTGGCTCTGAGACAATTTGGGTATGCCCGAAGGGATGGCCCTCATGACATGCTGATTCTAGACTTGGTTTTTGACTTCGACAATGATGCTCAAGGACTCCGACAAAGGTTCATCCGAGCTTGGAGGATGCCCAACAAGGTAGACAGTAAGACACTGGGACACAAGAATTCCATCCCCCTTGAGCCTTACCTCAAGTGGGTACGAACCCGTGCCCAGAGTCTTATGATGCCTTACCCCTACATTCTCCCCGTGATCAAAGAGCCTATTATGGAAGGAGAGGTTCCATACACCCTCTTACATCCTGACATGCCAACATCATTGGAAGATTTGCAAAGAAGTTGGATACAACTCAAGGGAGAACGCAATACTTTTGAAGCCCAATTCTACGCCAATGAGAAGAAGGTTTTGGAACTTACTTGTCAACCCCATGAAGAGCTGACTCTTAACACCTACATTGCGCCAAAGAGGATGCGCAACGTCTTTTTACCTTAGAATTTTGTATTATTTTGCCCATGGGGCATTTATGTACTAACAATTCTATCTTATTAATATGACGTGTGTTCTTTTTGTTTGCAACAAATTTGAATTTCTGAATCCTTGAATGCATTACATGAATATATATCATTCATCATATGCATAAACAGGTCTTCACACCAGGTTTCCTTATCTCTCTGTTGTTTATTTCAGCAAGATGGATATAGAGCAGACGGTCAAAGACCTACAAGCACAGAATTCACAGTTCCAACAACTCCTCATGACCTTGGCAAAGGGTCAGGAGGATCTTAAAGCACTGTTAGAGAAGGAAAAAGAGAAAAAGAAAAAGAAAAGAGTTGGTGTGGCCACCATGGGAAAAAGATTTGAGAACCAAGCAAGAAGGGTCCTGGATTTCCCCTCAACATCTGATGAAGGGGTAGGAAAAGGAAAGGGAGATGCAGTGCCCTCCGAGTCTGAGGAAGAAGAAGAAGAAGAAGAGGATGAATACTACTCTGAGCAGCAGTACCCTCCTACAGACGACAATTATAAGAATCTGGAAGAGCGTCTGGCAGCTATGGAGGTACAAAGAGTGTCTGGGCTGGATTTCGAGGAGCTAGGGTTGGTTGTTGGGATTGTGATTCCCCCTAAATTCAAGGTGCCTACATTTTCTAAATATGATGGTTTGTCTTGTCCGAAGATGCACCTACGGTCTTACATCAGAAAGATCCAACCTCATTCTTCTGATAAGGATCTGTGGGTCCACTTTTTTCAAGATAGTTTGTCGGGTACGCAATTATATTGGTTCTACCAGCTTGAGAGATCTGATGTGCACAATTGGGAGGATTTGGCGGCTTCCTTCTACAGACAATATCAATATAATGCGGACTTAGCACCTACTCGTACTCAATTACAGAGTATGGGTATGGTCTCTAATGAAGGCTTTAAGGAGTATGCCCAGAAATGGAGGGACTTGGCTGGAAGGGTTCAGCCACCATTGTCTGAGAGAGAGCTTGTGGATATGTTTTTGGGGACCCTGTCAGGTCCATTCTTTAATCACTTGATCGGAAGTTCATATACGGGGTTCACCAAGTTAATTCTGACTGGTGAAAGAGTTGAAGCCGGAATCAATAGCGGTAAAATTCAAAAGAATGCATCTGCTTCTGCTACTATCAAGAAGACCTTTCCAGCCAAGAAAGAAGTCTTAGCTATTTACTCCCAGAGAAGTCAAGGAAGAGTTGAGCGCCGGCCAGCGGTGGGAGCAGTAATGATTCAGAAGTCTGCAGTTGATCAGCCTCGAAACAGTCAACCCAGAACCAACCAAGCAAGGGTGGAAAGGCCTGCACGGCAAGTCACCCAGATCAATATGACACCTGCTCAGGTTCTCCCTCATTTGTTGAAGTTAAACCTTGCAAGTTTGAAAGAGGCGCCGAAGAATCCAAATATATCTTCTCCCTACTACCATTCAAATGTGAAGTGTGCTTATCATTCAGATAGCCTGGGGCATGACACCAACAATTTTTGGGCCCTCAAAAATAAAATCCAGGACTTGATAGATGCCAAGGAAGTGGAATTCGACGCCCCTGAAAAGCCTAACGTAATCTCTACTCCTATGGTAAAACATGGTCACAATGTCCATGCTGTTGAAGGAGATCTTTATGTTGCTATTGTTGATGACTTAATGACCCCAGTACCAATAATCAAGATTAATCTGTTGAAAGCCGAGATTTTCTCAGGCTGTTAAAAATATTGTTACCTTTGTTCGTCCTTATAATCCGATTGTCCGCTGTTGAAGTTAGGCGTCCAACACTTAATGGATAATCAAGAAATCCTCTTTGAGAAAACTCATGTTATACCGTCTCCTGTCAAAGATGTTGCTATAATTACCATTTCCGCCAATCTTTCTAAGGTCTCCAAAAGACCTGTTAAGATTACATCTGATCCAAAGAGTGTACCTCTGAAGATAACTATGTCAGGGCCTATCCCATACAAGTCCAACAAATCAATACCATGGAATTATGGAGGAGAGATCTTCTACCATTGTGTTAAGAAGATTGAATCAGTTGAAGAAAGTTTCGATGAAGAGACTCCTGACATAGGAAATATTGCTGGGACGAGTAAAATCACCCGCAGCGGAAGAATTTTCTCTCCGAAGATTTCTCCCCCAAGGGCAATCTTCGGACCTCAAGTGCTCCTAAGGTTACTCCTGTGTCGGTCAACATATCCGTGCGAACTCCAGTGATTGAAGAAATTGTTACTCCCGTAGTTTTACCCTCTGTTGTGGCTGTTTATAAAGGTAAAGGGATCCAAGAAGCACCCATCAGGACGAGGGCTCAGCCTTTGGTCATCCCCGAGACCACTCAAAAGGAAATGGAGGAGATTTTAAAAATAATTAAGAAAAGCGACTATGATGTCGTAGAACAACTGGGGCAAACCCCTTCAAAAATCTCTATGCTGGCCATGTTGCTCTATTCCGAAGCTCATGCCAAAGCTTTGATCAAATTCTTGAAGATGGCCCACGTGCCTCAGGAAACCTCCGAGGACCAGTTCTAGGAGTGTGTAGCTAGCCTAACAGCCGACAACGGTCTTGGCTTCTCAGATGCCGATTTAACATCTAAAGGGAGAAAGCATAATGACGCGCTGCATGTCTCGGTGGAATGCAGAGGGACTAATTTAGCTCACGTTCTGGTTGATACCGGGTCGTCTTTAAATGTCTTGCCAAAGAAAGCATTGGGTAGACTAGATTGTGAAGTTCTAATTTTGAAGCCCAGCAACATCATTGTCAGAGCCTTTGATTGTTCTAAACGGATGGTCTACGGGGAGGTGGACATCCCGATTAAAGTGGGTACTGAAACCTTCAATTCCATATTCTATGTCATGGATATCCGTCCCTCCTACTCTTGCTTGTTGGGAAGACCCTGGATTCATCATGCTGGAGCCGTTACATCTACTCTGCATCAAAAGCTCAAGTACCCTGTCCAGGGGGAAATTGTAACAGTTCACGGTGAGGAGGAATACATGATAAGCCATCTGAATTCATTCTGTTATGTTGAATTAGATGGTGAATTCATCGAGACCCCCTTTAAGCACTTTGAAGAGGTTTCTCCTGAAGTTGCGGTATCCAAGACAATGACTTATGTGCCCATCATTTCCAAACCTGTGTCTCGAATGTCATCCCTCAAAGATGTGAAGGCTGTGATTGAGGAAGGAGGAAGCACAGTATGGGGTCAACTACCAGATTTTCCTTACAAGACAGATAAATTCGGCTTGGGTTTCACTGCTTCTACTCAAAAGGTTTTGCGCCGCTCCCGGGATGGAGGGCCACCATTGAAGATCACCCATCATGGAGTTCATGCTTTGGAGGATGGTGAAGAGGAGGACAATTTTGAAGACTGGATCTTTCCAACTGTTGAAGGAGGATTAAGCAATTGGGTGGCAAAGGACTTTATTCCCATTACTTTCATCAATTAGTAATTTATCTTTCGAACATTTATGTTGGTTTGTAATAATTCCTAAACAATTCGTACACTTTTAACCATGTGCCTTACCCGAGGTACATCGGTCCATTTGTAAGGGTTTGATTTTTCATCTTCATATGCCATTTTTAATGAATCATGGACGTTTTCATATATAAACTTTTGTGCTCATTTTCTTTATTTTTACATTTTATTTACTTAAAGGTGGCTATCCCTTACACACACCCACACTCACCAATGCAGGTACCTATCTATTCCGGATTCCATGGGTAACAATTCTGCTATGGCCTTCAGTGACTCTGAAGATCTGGTCAATCATGCCAAATACGAAGGTGATGAAGACTGTGAAGTGCCTGGAGAATTGGCTAGACTACTGCAACAGGAAGAAAGGGCTATTCTACCTCACGAGGAGTTGTTAGAGACTATCAACTTGGGAACAGAGGAAGACAGAAAAGAAGTTAAAGTGGGTGCCAACCTGGAGCCAAGTGTCAAAGAGCGTTTAGTTCAGTTATTGAATGAATATGTCGAGATCTTCGCCTGGTCCTATGAAGACATGTTGGGACTTGATACAGATATTGTGGTTCACCGTCTCCCTACAAGAGAAGACTGTCCACCAATTAAGCAGAAATTCCGCCGAATGAGGCCCGATATGTCTGAAAAGATCAAAGCTGAAGTGATGAAGCAGTTCAATGCTGGATTTCTTGCTGTTACTTCCTATCCACAATGGGTTGCTAACATTGTGCCCGTGCCCAAGAAGGATGGCAAAGTCAGAATGTGCGTGGATTACAGAGACTTAAACAGGGCTAGCCCTAAAGATGACTTTCCACTACTGCACATTGACATCTTGGTTGACAATACAGCTCAACATAAGGTATTTTCTTTCATGGATGGATTTTCAGGGTACAACCAGATTAAAATGGCCCCCGAAGACATGGAGAAAACTACCTTTGTTACACAGTGGGGTACCTTCTGCTATAAAGTGATGCCATTCGGACTGAAGAATGTCGGGGCAACCTATCAGCGCGCCATGGTAGTTTTGTTTCATGACATGATACATCATGAGATTGAAGTCTACATAGACGACATGATAGCCCGTTCACAAACGGAAGAAGAACACCTTGACCATTTGCAAAAGCTGTTTGTCAGGTTGAAGGAGTACAAGCTCAGACTGAACCCTAACAAGTGCACTTTCAGAGTCAGGTCCGGTAAACTCTTGGGTTTCATCGTCAGTAACAAAGGCATCGAGGTTGATCCTGCCAAAGTAAAAGCTATACAAGAAATGCCTGCCCCTCGCACTGAGAAGGAGGTCAGAGGTTTCTTGGGACGCCTAAACTACATTTCAAGGTTCATCTCTCACCTAACATCTACCTGTGAGCCAATCTTCAAGCTGTTAAAGAAAGATCAGGTGGTTAAATGGAATGATGACTGTCAAGTTGCTTTCGATAAAATCAAGGAGTATTTGCTAAAACCTCCTATCTTGATGCCTTCCGTCGAAGGAAGACCGCTAATCATGTACCTGACTGTTTTGGATAATTCAATGGGGTGCGTACTGGGCCAACATGACGAGTCTGGCCGAAAAGAGCATGCCATTTATTACCTTAGCAAAAAGTTTACCGACTGTGAGACCCGCTACTCACTGCTCGAGAAAACTTGATGCGCTTTGGTATGGGTTGCTCGCCGGCTAAGGCAGTATATGTTGACACATACCACTTTGCTGATCTCTAAGATGGATCCGATCAAGTACATCTTCGAGAAGCCTGCTCTATCCGGAAGAACCGCTAGATGGAAGATGATCCTCACTGAATATGATATACAGTACACGACCCAAAAAGCTATAAAGGGGAGTGTGCTAGCCGATCATCTGACTCATCAAGCTGTCGAAGATTACCAATCCATGAGGTTCGACTTCCCCGACGAGGATATCATGACTTTGAGCAACATTGAAGGAAACATACCGTATGACGGACCTGAAAAAGGATCCCGATGGACTCTGTACTTTGATGGTGCCTCCAATGCACTTGGCAATGGTATCGGTGCGGTACTTATCTCTCCATAAGGTTGCCATACACCTTTCACTTCTAGACTCTGCTTCAGCTGCACCAACAACATGGCTGAGTATGAAGCTTGTATCTTTGGTCTCAAGGCTGCTATTGACTTTGGAATCAAATCTTTGATTGTATTTGGGGACTCAGCTTTGGTTATCAGTCAAATCAAAGGAGAGTGGGATACTAAACATCCAAACCTCATCTCTTACAAAGAACGTGTCCTGACATTGTTATCTCGCTTCGAGCAGATTACCTTCGAGCACTTCCCGCGAGAAGAGAATCAGCTAGCAGATGCGCTAGCTACAATGTCGTCCATGTTTAAACTTAACTGGGATAATGAGGCTCCTCAAATCACCATTGAACGAATGGACGAACCTGCACATTGTCATGAGATTAATACCGAAGAAGTAGTGGATCGGCCATGGTTTCATGACGTCAAAAGGTATCTCGAAGCACAAGAATACCCTGAAGGAGCTTCAGTCAATGACAAAAAGTTCTTAAGGAGATTCTCTGCCAAGTTCTTTCTGAGCAATGGTATCCTATACAAGCGCAATCATGATTGCATTCTACTCAATTGTGTGGACAAGGTTGAAGCTGAGCAAATCATGGTTGAACTGCACAATGGTACCTTTGGCACTCACTCAAGCGGACATACGATGGCTAAGAAGATTCTACGGGCAGGCTACTACTGGTCTACCATGGAAGCTGATTGTCATCAACATTCCCGTACTTGTCACAAATGTCAGATCTACGCTAACAAGGTACATATACCTCCAGTTCCCCTTAATGTCTTAACAGCTCCTTGGCCATTCGCGATGTGGGGAATCGACGTGATTGGAGAGATCAAGCCTACAGCCTCCAATGGACACCGTTTCATCCTGGTGGCCATTGATTACTTTACCAAATGGGTCGAAGCTGCTTCCTTCGTATCCGTTACAAAGAATGTGGTTGCCCGCTTCATCAAGCAGAACCTCATTTGTCGGTATGGTATCCCCGACAGAATTATCACAGACAACGGTACAAACCTGAATAACACTATGATTACCACTCTGTGTGAGCAGTTCAAGATTCAACATCACAATTCATCTCCCTATCGACCAAAGATGAACGGTGTTGTCGAAGCTGCGAACAAAAATATAAAAAAAATCATTCAAAAGATGACAGTCACCTACAAGGACTGGCATGAGATGTTGTTGTTTGCTCTGCACGGGTACCGTACCACGGCACGTACATCAACTAGGGCAACACCCTATTCTTTGGTATACGGCATGGAAGCTATCTTACCTATAGAGGTTCAGATTCCCTCCTTGAGAATCATGAAGGATGCTGGTTTGAGTGAAGACGATTGGATTCAGACCCGGCTTGATCAACTTAACTTGATTGACGAAAATCGACTTACTACTGTTTGCCATGGTCAGACGTATCAAAAACGGATGATCAAGTCTTTCAACAAGAAAGTCAGACGCCAGGTATATCAAGTCGGGGACCTTGTAATCAAGCGGATCATCTTGCCTCAAAGTGATCCCAGGGGAAAATGGACTCCTACCTATGAAGGACCATTTGTGATCAAAAACATATTTTCTGGTGGGGCAATGATCCTAACCACCATGGATGGCGATGACCTGCCGCACCCTGCAAACGCAGACATAGTCAAAAGATACTACGCATAAATGACCCGACAAGTTGAAAACCCGAAAGGGCGACTTGGGCAAAAATGGGCATCCCGGTGAATCGAAAACCCGAAAGGGCGGTTCAGGCAAAAATTAGGGATAAACAAAAAAAAGTTGGTACACCCGGCAAGTTGAAAACCCGAAAGGGCGACTTGAGAAAAAAAGGGTTTCCCGGTGGACTAAAAACCCGAAAGGGCGATCCAGGCAAAAGTTAGGGAATTAAAGCGTATGACTATGTCTCGTCAGATCACTTTAAGGACAATCTCTTCACATACAAGCTTCGGGCTCCTGATCAATCTAATCATCGTCGGACAAAGCAACAAATGGATAAGATATCCAGAGTTACGAAGGCTATAGCAGAATGGGAACCCCATGGAATTTTTTACATAGCCATCTTTCTTTGTATAAATTTTTCTCAATTTTTATGACAACATTCTCTTACTAGGATGTCTGTCTCCTTTGTACAAAATACTTACACAGAGTTATAACAAAAATACTTCAAAGTGCAGAAAACTATTTGCCTTTTCTTTTTTCTTTACATTTATGTTTTATTTGAAAACGTCCAATGATTTATTAAATAAGCATATGCATTTGAATATAATCGCTCTTTACAAATAAACGAAATATGGAAGAATAATTACTGATAGGTTGAAAGGATAGGAAAACTTCTTTAGGCTATTCCAAGAGAAATCCCCTGCAGCACATCATTTGGATCCCCAGCGGAACTACAACCTTGAAATACATTATCCCTATCAGAACTAAATTTCAACCTCCCCGCCAGAGTCTAGTCTTCAAACTCCCAATCCCCAGTGGAGTCACATTTCAAATCCTTAAATTCCCATCAGAGTTAAGTTTGCAAACTCCCAATCCCCAGTGGAGCAAAACTTTGGGTCATAAATCCCCAGTAAAGATGAAACCTTCTTCCCCAACAGAGTCAAATTTCCAACTATCAATCCACAGCAGAAACCATCCAGTTTTCTCCAAATTCCCCAACAAGTTATCTTAAAATCTGAGAATCAACCAGATAACAGTTAACTTTTATCCCCAACCCCCGGATAATTCCCCAGTAGATTGGCATACAACCTAAACTCCTGAACTTTCTCCAAACAGGAATAAACCTCTTCCCCCAGAGTCTTGAACTTACCATCCAGCAGTATAGTTACTCCCCAATAGAATGAAGATTATCATTCTTAACTCCCCAGTTTGAAGTCCCAAGGGATTTATTTTCCCCAAGCAGGTTCCCCAGGAAAGTCGTGAAGGATTCCCACATCCCCGCAGAAGTTGTCAAAGTTCTTGTTAATCCCCACTAGTCGCCAAGGATTTTCTATCCCCAACAGTGGTCCAAGGATTTCTCATCCTCAGAAATCAAAGATTTTGAATCTCCAACAGCGGTCATGGATTTATTTTTCCCAGCAGCAGTCAAAAGATTTCATTATCACCCGCTATCAAGGATTTATTTTCCTCAGCAAATCAGCTTACATGTGCATACATAACACTCATATATCATAGACATTGATAAAACACATTTAATTGCATCATACATTTCATGCAACATAACTTTATGTTTTAGCTAACATTTTACCCTTTTTAGGATAAGATTAAAAGCTATCTCTAACGAATATTCAGATTTCAGATACAGTACGGATACACCCCAGACACGGAGTTCATTCTTTTACTCATTCAGAATTCAAGAATCAGATACAGACTAGATACGCTCCAGACACGGAATCCATTCTATTTCTCATTCAGATTCAACTATCAACTTCAAGTCCATATACACTTCAAACATGGAAGTCATTCTGTCACTTATTCAGATCCCAGTTACAATACGGATACACTCCTAACACGGAAGTCATTCTGCTACTCATACAGATCTCAATTTCGGATACAGTCCAGATACGCTCCAGACTCAGTAGCCTTTCTGTCACTCATTCAAACCTATTTCCCAGCCCAGAGATGCTCCAGACACGGATGTCTTTCTGTCGCTTATTCAGATTTCAGATTTCGGATACAGTCCAGATACGCTCCAGACACGGTAGCCATTCTGTTATTCATTCAAGAATCAAATACAGTTACAGCTCGTATACGCTCCAGACACGAACTCCATTCCATTGCTCATACAGATCCAATCTCCGGATACAACTCAGATACGTTCCAGATACGGATACCATTCTGATGTTCATTCTCCTGATTTTCAACAAACATACTTGGATGGTATCTTTAAGCCCATCTCCAACAAGATTCAATCATCTCCAAATGGCATCTTTAAGCCCATTTCCTCAACCATAGTGTGACAAGTGCAAATTTACAGGCACTCTAGTGTCCAATCATCTTTTACCTTCGAGTCACGAAAGACAAACTCGTCAATCTAACTCTTCAGGTGCAAGAAGATTGAACAGGGGAATCTTTTGTACCCCAAAATTTTCCCTCTCATTTTATCAAGATTTCCCCCTCACAAGACTCTTTGGACTCCAGACAGGATTAGGGTTTGCTCTGCTCAAGACATCTTCTTGCACTGATGACCTGAAATTAGGGTTTGAGTTTGCACAAGGAATTTTGGGCTTATAATGCCCCATGTGACTTTCATACTTCATGTTGGACTTATAAGATTTCTCATACCAAGTTTCAAGCCTTGAATCAAATTTTTGCCCAGTCAATTGGACAGTTGACCTAAAAAATGGTTGTATTGGGGAAAGAGTCAATTATGGCCAATTTACAGTCAAAACTTATAATTTTTGATCCACATCAACAATATGAACCATTTGATCAAGTTTGAACCACAACTCCTCAAGAAATTTGATCAGATCATCAAAAGGGCAAAATGGTCATTTTTAGGGTTTTGACTATATAAGGGCAATTTCTGATTTTTAACCTAGCCAATGGAAAATTGGGTTCAAGTATGGATTCAAGGACTCAATGGCATCATCTTTACCTAATCACAAGGTTCAAAAGATCTCAAAAGCATTGGATTGACAGATGAATTTTCCAGTCAACTGATTAAAAATCAACTGTACACTAAAAAGTCAAACTTTGACTTTTTGGTCAAAATCAAGTTCCAGGGGTCATTTTTCATCAAGATGTGTCAAAACATGAAACTTTTCACCAAGAAACCTAATTTTGCAAATTAGGGTTTAAGATTGAAAATTTTCATAACTTAGAATTTTTCTAAGTTATGAAATTTTCTTTTTTTTTTTTTCAACTTTGCCCAACATTTTCACCATGATGGAATTGGATTCAAACAAAACTTCCAACATGAAAGTTGTAGTACTCCAAAAAATCTACAACTTTGGTTCACAAAGTTTTCCCAAAAGATTCTTGGATCTTAAGTTATGATTTTTGGAATAAGGGGCCATGAAACTTTTAACTTAGTGAAATTTTGCCCTAGTTTAGGAAGGATTTTGACCTATCTTCATGGCAATTTTTCACCTAGTTCCAATTGTAATTTCAA
This sequence comes from Vicia faba, assembly GCA_948472305.1. Classification (NCBI taxonomy): domain Eukaryota; kingdom Viridiplantae; phylum Streptophyta; class Magnoliopsida; order Fabales; family Fabaceae; genus Vicia; species Vicia faba. Next base: position 1,577,330,421 of record OX451738.1, on the reverse strand, counting down.
AATTCATTTCAATTATGGATTTTAGAGAATGTTACAAGCTTTCCAAAATGTCCAAGGACTCTCCAAAATCATTTATGGTTAGGGAGAATCGAAGGTTTGAATTTGGCAAAAAGTCACTTTGATCCATGCATTTTTCATGTTGTTACAAATTGCAAATTCTATCCAGCCTTACTTATACTTGCTCACAGGTCTTTAAACCCTTCCACACTCAAAAATTGAATGCAAACTCAATGGTTTAAGGCATTATTCTGATCAATGGAAGTTTACACAAGGGTTTAATCCATTTTTGGCAAAAAGGCAACAATGTTATTTTCATAAAGCACGACTTTAGGCATTTTTGTTTCTCTTGAGCATTGGACTATTCTTTCACAGCAAACAAAGTCCACAAAGATAGGGAAAAGTATACCAACTCTTGGAAGACCCTACGCTAGATGGTACAACCCTTTGCATTGTCATTTCACATTTTTCTTAAAAGCCAAGTCAACTTGCAAAAACAAAGAGAACTCTTGTATCTGAAAAAAACAACTCTTGTAACCATTCAAAACAAGTTTTTCATATTGCCTTAAGTCAGAAGCACGAGCTAACCACTTCTCAAGCCTCCCAAAACACCAAAACACCAAAACACCATCTTCTTGCAAAACAGGGTAGCTTCTGCGGTTTCACCTCCATCTCACAAACCACTCGTGCATTTTTCCCCAAACCTCTTCCAACACACTCCATACAACCCACCTAAGCTCTCCCAACCATTGGCCAGTGATTGTAACTCCATTTACACCCTTCACTATTTCTGAATTCTGTTTGTGCAGGTTGACTTCTACAAGCTTATTCAAGCAAGTACAAAGCCAACTAAGCATTGGGGAAGGTCAGAGGAAGTTCAGACAAGCTCACAAGCATCTCAGGCCTCACTAAAAATCCCTACATTGCCATACTCGTGTTCAACTGAAGCAGGTATTTTCCAACTTTCTATCTCTCTATTTAGGAATCATTAAGCTTAGGTTTGTGAATAAAATATGTAGTACTCATTGCCCTTAAGATGTACATATGCATAGATTTTATTTAAGTTAACTGAGTTGGGAGAATTTGATTGATGAACTTTCTGAAAAAGTTAGGTTAGAAATTAGGGCCAGAGAAATTCACTCTGGTCTTTGAGAGTTAGATTAAGTTCTTTACATGGTTGGAATCGTGTTGGAAAATGCTATAACTTTTGTGTTGTGAGTTTTTGCTTTAGAGCACGTATGCAGGATTTCCAGATTTGAACATCAAGCGCGTGTTTTTGTTTGTCACAAGGTTGAAAATGAAGCAAGTGGATTTAGCATGTGTTGTTCCATGCTTTTGACACCCCCTTTGTGCTTTTGACACCCCCCCTTGGCCCATTATTTTATATTTTCATATTTTTCATTTCTTTTTTAGTTTCTGATTTTATTTTATTTTTCTAAACATGAAAAATTATTATAAATATTTTTCATAAATTTTCATATTTTATTTTATTATTTTTATTATTTTTTTCTAACATAGAAATAATTACTTTTATAACATACTTTTATTTTCTTTAATAAAAACTTGTAAATAATACAAAAAAATATTATATTTGTTTATTTTTATTATTTATATACTTAAATAATATTTTTATAACATATTTTTATTTTTTGACATTTGTATATATTTTTATTTTATTGTACATAAAAAAATAATACATAATATATATATACTTTCTTAAAAAAAATTAGGGTTTCCACCCTTAATAAAAAATAATATTTTTTTATTTTTGAAATATTAAATATTTTATTTTTACATACATAAAAATAATACAAAAAACATTTCTTGCATATTTAGAATATATTGCATATTTATTTAATTGTCCATTTAAATATTTGCTTATTTATTATTTGAACAAAGAATTCAATTTGGTTGTAATAATATTAGGGTTTTAATTTCTTGCAAATAATCCCCTATTCAAAATTGTATCCCCCTCCCCATATCAATGTTGTAATAGTTGTAGATTTACCTTTATGCATTTATAACTTTCAAATATGCCATGATAGAGATTAGGGTTTGTATGCAATATCCAAAATCAAAACAAATAGCTAGATCTAATACAAGACATAAAAGCATGTAAATTGACAACACAATGCACCCAAGCACCCCCTAGGGTTTCATCCACTTGTTGCCTTTAAAATAGCCATGGTATGCATGCTAGGTGTCTTGGAAAAACAAAATCAAAACAAAAGATCATAAGTCTCTCGATGACGCTATCTTGGTTGCCTATACAAAATGATCTAGTCCCTCAAAAATTGCTAAAGATACTTAGCACTATTGCTATCATGGTCAATACGATGACTCGCACCTGTCCCGTTTAACATCCAAACACAAGGTTGTTTACCAAATGCAATGGTAAAATAACACTGTCAAAAGGTTAAAAATGTGTAGGAAAGATCTTTGAGTAGATAGGGTAGACAACTCTTAGTTACTTGATCAAAATTTACAAAACATCCTTGCTATTTTCAAACACACCTCACAACACAATTTCAAAACATTTCCCAAAACAAACTTTCAAACATTGAAACATCTTTTCAAAAGACAAATACCCTTGTATACATTCAAACAAGAATCATTACAAAGGTTGCCTAAATAAAGGCCTCTTTTCAAAATATTTTCAAAACCACACACAAAGCACCATTTCAAACAATTGGATAAGCAAAGAAAGTGATCTAAACAAGTAACTAAGAGCCCATGGAAAACCATGGATGAAAAGGGTGCTAGCACCTTCCCTTTTCATAATCTACCCCCCGAACCCAAGAAAACATATCAAAGGTCTTTCCTGTGCTTTTTGACCTTTCCTTTGGATAAAATAAAAAGTCGGTGGCGACTCTTGCTAAACCGAAACATTTGCAAACACAAACGCAAAACCTCAAGTCAGTTCTCCCACCGTATCATAGAACTGACGACTGATGACTCTGTTGGCGATTTATCTAAAAGTGGGGTTACCTTAGGGTTTAGATCACCTTTACATGCTTACCTTGTTTGCTTTGATTGCTTTACATTTGGTTCTATTGTTTGGGTTTGAAATCCTCTACCCAGATTTGGGAAACATTCATAGGTAAATAGCAATACATTGTGGAAACTGTGCGGGGTATACCGATATGGTTGAAGCAATAGCTATATTAGTGCGACATATTTGTGGGTACCGGTAGCCTTTGAGTCAATCAAAGAGAATACGGGGCCGCTGAGTGATGTCATGAAGCACTAATGGACTTTTAGAACCTTTACTTGACCATCTTGGCCTTATTAGGGGTAGTGAGATGATCGGCTTTGGTGCAGTCCGAAGTTGGTAGATACTCCATACTACACTCATTGAGGGTTGTTTTCTTAGAATATTTCGGTCGCCAGTTAAGTGGTTAAACTGAAATAATGAACACAGAAAATAATCCAATGATATTGAGCTCCTTAGAACCCGGTTACTATTTATAGGACAGGTTGAGCCAACTAAACTTCAAAAGGGTACTTACCTATGAAACCCCATGCAAGCCTGAAACTAAGATCTTGTGTGATTTGTTTGTACATATATACTTATGCATAACATCATGAACATCATGAAGCATCATATGCATCCACTAACCATTTCAAGGGTTTGGATTTTCATCTTTGTTCCTATTTTGCAGGTTATGGAATCACTCCGCAGGAAAACAATTTAGGTCAACCTTGTAAGAATCCTTCCTCAACTCAAGGAGCTTGCTTCCAAGATTCCAGAGAATTCTCCCTTCACTGAAAGACATGGTAGACTTCTCAACTTGGTCAACTCCAACATTGAAGAAGACACGGTGAAAGTTCTCTTCCAGTTCTTTGACCCCCTACACCATTACTTTACATTTCCTGATTACTAACTAGTGCCTACTTTAGAGGAATTTTCTCAACTCCTGAGGATTCCTATTCTCCATCAACTACCCTATAACGGTACGGAAAGAGAGCCAAACCTGAAGATGTTGCTCAAGCCTTACATTTGCAACCATCTGATATCAAAGGTCATTGGGAAACCAGAAGTGGTGCCACGGGTTTCTTGGCAAAGTTTCTATTTGAGAAGGCACAAGACTACTGGAATTCTCTAGATCTGCAAGCTTTTGAGGAGATTATAGCACTTCTTATCTATGGGTTGGTCTTATTTCCAAAACCTGATCATCTTATAGATGTGAATGTTGTCAAGATTTTCATATCACGGAATCCTGTGCCTACTTTACTTGGGGACATCCTCCACTCATTTCACACATGAACAATGAGGAAAAGAGGTGTTCTCATGTGTTGTACTCCTATTCTAGCAAGGTGGTTTATTTCTCACCTTCCCCAGTCAGTCTTGAAGAATGAGCAAGGCTTGAGGTGGTCATAACGGTTGATGACTCTTACACATTCTGATGTTCATTAGTGTTCTCGGTCCAGAGAAAATGTCATCATCACTGATCGTTATGGGGAATTCCCTAATGTCCCACTACTTGGCATTAGGGGAGGCATCACCTACAATCCCTACTTGTCTCTGAGACAATTTAGGTATGCCCGAAGGGATGGCCCTCATGACATGCTGATTCCAGAATTGATTTTTGACTTTGACAATGATGCTCAAGGACTCCGACAAAGGTTCATTCGAGCTTGGAGGATGCCCAACAAGGTAGACAGTAAGACACTGGGACACAAGAATTCCATCCCTTGTGAGACTTACCTCAAGTGGGTACGTACCCGTGCCCAGAGTCTTATGATGCCTTACCCCTACATTCTCCCTGTGATCAAAGAGCCTGTTATGGAAGGAGAGGTTCCATACACCCTCCTACATCCTAACATGCCAACATCATTGGAATATTTGCAAAGAAGTTGGATACAGCTCATGGGAGAACGCAATACTTTTGAAGCCAAATTCTACGCCAATGAGAAGAAGGTTTTGGAACTTACTCGTCAACTCCATGAAGAGCAGACTCTCAACACCTACATTGTGCCAAAGAGGATGCGCAACGTCTTTTTACCTTATAATTTTGTATTATTTTGCCCATGGGGCATTTATGTACTAACAATTCTATCTTATTAATATGACGTGTGTTCTTTTTGTTTGCAAAAAATTTGAATTTTTGAATCCTTGAATGCATTACATGAATACATATCATTCATCATATGCATAAACAGGTCTTCACACCAGGTTTCCTTATCTCTCTGCTGTTTATTTCAGCAAGATGGATATAGAGCATACGGTCAAAGACCTACAAGCGCAGAATTCACAGTTCCAACAACTCCTCATGACCTTGGCAAAGGGTCAAGAGGATCTTAAAGCACTGTTAGAGAAGGAAAAAGAGAAAAAGAAAAAGAACAGAGTTGGTGTGGCCACCATGGGAAGAAGATTTGAGAACCAAGCAAGAAGGGTCCTGGATTTCCCCTCAACATCTGATGAAGGGGTAGGAAAAGGAAAGGGAGTTGCAGTGCCCTCCGAGTCTGAGGAAGAAGAAGAAGAAGAAGAGGATGAAGACTACTTTGAGCAGCAGTACCCTCCTGCAGACGACAAGTATAAGAATTTGGAAGAGCGTTTGGCAGCTATGGTTTATATTTTCATATTTTTCATTTCTTTTTTAGTTTCTGATTTTATTTTATTTTTCTAAACGTGAAAAATTATTATAAATATTTTTCATAAATTTTCATATTTTATTTTATTATTTTTTCTAACATAGAAATAATTACTTTTATAACATACTTTTATTTTTTTTAATAAAAACTAGTAAATAATAGAAAAAAAATATTATATTTGTTTATTTTTATTATTTATATACTTAAATAATATTTTTTCTAACATATTTTTATTTTTTGACATTTGTATATATTTTTATTTTATTGTACATAAATAAATAATACATAATATATATATATATATACTTTCTTAAAAAAAAATTAGGGTTTCCACCCTTAATAAAAAATAATATTTTTTTATTTTTGAAATATTAAATATTTTATTTTTACATACATAAAAATAATATAAAAAACATTTCTTGCATATTTATAATATATTGCATATTTATTTAATTGTCCATTTAAATATTTGCTTATTTATTATTTGAACAAAGAATTCAATTTGGTTGTAATAATCTTAGGGTTTTAATTTCTTGCAAATAATCTCCTATTCAAAATTGTATCCCCCTCCCCATATCAATGTTGTAATAGTTGTAGATTTACCTTTACGCATTTATAGCTTTCAAATATGTCATGATAGAGACTAGGGTTTGTATGCAATATCCAAAATCAAAACAAATAGCTAGATCTAATACAAGACATAAAAGCATGTAAATTGACAACACAATGCACCCAAGCACCCCCTAGGGTTTCATCCACTTGTTGCCTTTAAAATAGCCATGGTATGCATGCTAGGTGTCTTGGCAAAACAAAATCAAAACAAAAGATCATAAGTCCCTCGATGATACTATCTTGGTTTCCTATACAAAATGATCTAGTCCCTCAAAAAATTGCTAAAGATAATTAGCACTATTATTATCATGGTCAATACGATGACCCGCGCCTGTCCCGTTTAACATCCAAACACAAGGTTGTTTACCAAATGCAATGGTAAAACAACACTGTCAAAAGGTTAAAAATGTGTAGGAAAGATCTTTGAGTAGATAGGGTAGACAACTCTTAGTTACTTGATCAAAATTTACAAAACATCCTTGCTATTTTCAAACACACCTCACAACACAATTTCAAAACATTTCCCAAAACAAACTTTCAAAGATTGAAACATCTTTTCAAAAGACAAACACCCTTGTATACATTCAAACAAGAATCATTACAAAGGTTGCCTAAACAAAGGCCTCTTTTCAAAATATTTTCAAAACCACACACAAAGCACCATTTCAAACAATTGGATAAGCAAAGCAAGTGATCTAAACAAGTAACTAAGAGCCCATGGAAAACCATGGATGAAAAGGGTGCTAGCACCTTCCCTTTTCATAATCTACCCCCATAATCCAAGAAAACATCTCAAAGGTCTTTCTTGTGCTTTTTGACCTTTCCTTTGGATAAAATAAAAAGTCGGTGGCGACTCTTGCTAAACCAAAACATTTGCGAACACAAACGCAAAACCTCAAGTCAGTTCTCGCACCGTATCACACCTACATTGCACCAAAGAGGATGCGTTTGTGGGAAGCATGTGTCCCTTTTTGCTTTGAGAGTTCTTTTTTGCTTTGTTGCTTCCTTTGTAAGCCCAAGAGGCATCATTGTAACCGTTTAAACTTCTTAATGCAATTAACATTTGTTTTCCCTTTGGCTAAGCAAATTTAAGTCTTAAAAATCCTTGAAAACATTGCATACATATATCATACATATTATTGCACAAACAGGTTTCAGGACGTGTTTCTTATCTTCTTCGCTGTTTATTTCAGCAAGTAAAGAAATGGCTCTTGAACAAAACATCAAGGATCTCCAGGCACAAAACGCCCAGTTCCAGCAAATGATTGTGGCATTAGCTATAAGGGCAAGAAGATCTGAAAGCTCTCATACTTAAGGATAAAAAGAAGAAGCCAAAGAAACCAGTTGGTGTAGTAAATTTGGGAAGAAGGATCATAGGACCAGTGCGGCGAGCGTCAGAACTAGTAACTTCATCAAAAGAAGGAGACAATCAGGAAGGGGAGACAAGAGAAGAAGATCTCAGCCCAAGGGAATCTGATAGTGAACCTGACTATAATGAGGAGCAGTATCCCCCTGATGATGATAAATACAAATAGCTAGAGGATCATCTAAATGCAATGGAAATCCAAAAGGTTGTTGGGCTAGATTTTGAAGAGTTGGGCTTGGTTTCTGGGGTTGTCATTCTGCAGAAGTTTAAGGTTTCGGTGTTTGCTAACTACGATGGGGTCTCGTGTTCTAAGATGCATCTCCGATCTTATGTGAGGAAGATTCAGCCTCACACCGATGATAGGGATTTATGGGTCCACTTCTTCCAAGACAGTCTATCCAGGACTCAGCTTGAATGGTTTTATCAGCTGAAGGGAACCAATATCCATAACTGAGAAGACCTGGCTACTGCTTTCTATAAGCAGTACCAATATAATGCCGACCTTGCTCCAACTCGCACACAACTCTAAAGTATGTCCATGGGTTCAAAGGAGGGCTTTAAAGACTATGCCCAGAAGCGGAGAGACTTAGCAGGAAGAGTCCAACCCCCTCTGTCTGATAGGGAGTTGGTGAACATGTTTTTGGGTACTCTATCTAGTCCATTTTTCAACCTTCTAATTGAAGCTCCTCAGCTGGTTTTACTGAGCTGATCCTAACCGGAGAAAGAGTGGAAGCTGGTATTATAAGTGGCAAGATTCAAAAAGATACCTCTTCAAGTGCAGGAAAGAGACCTTTCATGGGAAAGAAAGAGGTTAATGCTTCTTACAGTCAAAGAAATCAGGGAAAAACCGAATGTCGTCTAATGGTAGGGGCTGTAATGATATCCAAGCCTGCAGTTACTCAACAACGAAACAACCAGCCTAAAGCAGAAAGGCCTGTGAGACAATTTACCCGGATTAATATGACTTTGTATCATGTTTTGCCCCACTTATTAAAGTCTAATATGGTAACTTTGAGAGAAGCTCCGAAAAATCCTAATATTGCCTCTCCTCACTTTAATCCAAAGGCTCTGTGCACCTACCATTCTGAAAGTACATGCCATGATACAAACGATTGTTGGGCTTTAAAGAACAAGGTGTAGGATCTGATCAAGGCAAAGGAGATTGAATTCGATGCTCTGGAAACTCCTAATGTTATAACTGCTCCAATGTCCTCTCATGACTATTAAGAGGAATTTGTTGCAAGTTGGTTTATTTCTGGGTTATGGTGAAGGTTGCCACTTATGTTTATCTCTACCCACTGGTTGCTATTTGTTGAAAGTATGTGTTCAGCGCCTGATGGATGATAAAGAGATTATATTTGAGATGACACCCATCGCAACTGTTTCCTATAAAGATGTTTCGATTATAACCATTTCCGCCAATCCTCCCAGGGTCTCCACCAAAAGACCCGTCAGGGTTACATCTGCTCTAAAGTTTGCTCCCCTGATCATCACTATGCCAGGGCCAATACCATATTCCTCAGACAAAGTTGTTCCCTAGAATTATGGGGCTGACGTCTATTACCATGGCATCAAGCAAGACCGGTTGGATGCTGAAGACAAGGTTACTGGAAGTACTGGTCTTGATGTCGGCAATATAGATAGGACTAGTAAAATAACAAGAAGCGAAAGAGTGTTCTCTCCCGAGATTTCTCCTCCTAAAGCCTATATTATTCATGTGATCATTCCTGCTGATGTTCCTGCTAATACTACCACTACTACTCCTGTGATTAACCCTATTGCCACCATTGTCACCGAGTTAGCCGAGACTTGGGGAAAAGAGATTTTGGTTGAGCTTGTCCAGACAAAGGCGCATTCAAAATCCATTCCAGAGGTTTCTAAGAAAGAAATGGAAGAAATATTGAAAATAATTAAAAAGATCGACTACAATGTGGTCGAATAGCTGGGGCAGACCCCTTCCAAGATTTTAATGTTGGCCTTACTGTTGTGCTCCAAAGCTCATGCAAAGGCTTTGGTAAAATTCCTCAAGACTGCTCATGTGGCGTAGGAAACCTCCGCTGATCAATTTGAAGATTGTGTGGCTATTTTGACCGCTGATAATGGATTGGGTTTTTCTAATGCTGATTTGACACCTAGGGGAAGAGAACACAATGATGTGTTGCATGTCTCCATCGAATGCAGGGGCACCACTTTGGCCCATGTTTTAGTGGATACTAGATCATCGCTGAATGTTCTGCCCAAGAAGGCTCTTGACAGATTAGACTACGAAGGTTTGACTCTGAAGCCCAACAACATTGTGGTGAGGGATTTCGACGGTTTAAAAACAATGGTGCACGAGGAGGTGGACATCCCTATCAAAGTTATTTTTCAGACCTTTGGCTCCACCTTCTACGTGATGGACATCCGACCATCTTACTCCTGTTTGTTGGGACACCCTTGGATCCATGGGGCTGGAGTTGTTACTTCTACTCTGCATCAGATGTTGAAGTACCCGGTGAAGGGAAAGATTGTCACAGTACGTGGTGAGGAGGAGTATATGGTAAGCCACCTAAATTCTTTCAGGTATGTGAAAATGGATGGCGAATTCATCGAGACTCCTTGTCAGAATTTTGAAGAGGTGCCTTAGACCATGGCTGCAACCGAGATTGTTACCAGTATGCCAAAGATCACCAAACCTCCCTTGAAAATGGCTTCTCTCAAAGACGCCAAAGCAGTAGTTGAAGAAGTTGGGTGTACCATTTGGGGCTAGCTCCCTGACATTCCATACAAATCTGATAAGTTTGGTTTGGGTTTCACTTCAGGGGCTCAAAGGGTTGTTCGTCGTACTCGCGCTGGAGGACCTCCTCTACGCATCAGCAGTCATGGGATCAGTGCTTTAGAAGACAGTGATGGTGATTATGACATGGACAACTGGATCTTCCCCACTACCAATGGTGGACCCAGTAACTAGACAGCTAAAGACTTAGTGGAGATTACTTTTATTCAGGAGTAATTGTCTTTCTTTTTTTCTGGATATGTAATAAATGAACAATATAAACTCTATGGCCTTGTGTCTTACCCGGGGCACAATGGTTCATTTGTGAGGGTTATCATTTTTCAATGTCATATGTCATTAATAAAGCATTGGACTTTTTGCATACAAATTTTGCGCTCTTTGTTTTTCGTTTCTGCTTTTATTTTATCAATACAGCTATGCTCTTACGCACACTCATGCATCAAACTGCAGATCCATATCCACTCTAGATCCCATTGGTAACAGTTCTGCTATTGCCGGTTATGACTTTGAAAATCCGATCAACCAAGTCGAGGACGAAGGCGGGGAAGATTGTGAGGTACCGGGAGAGCTTGTTAGACTGCTACAGCAGGAAGAAAGGGCTATACAACCTCATGAAGAGCCAGTTGAGACGGTGAATATGGGTACAGAAGAGGACAGAAAAGAAGTCAAGATAGGTGTAAATTTGGAGCTTAGTGTCAAACAACGATTGATTCAGATGTTGCATGATTATGTGGAGATCTTTGCTTGGTCATATGAAGACATGCCAGGACTAGACACTGATATTGTGGTTCATCGCCTGCCGACAAAAGAGGATTGCCCTCCAGTAAAGCAGAAGGTCTGTTGTATGCGTCCTAAAATGTCAGAGAAGATCAAGGCAGAAGTTATAAAGCAGTTCAACGCTGTGTTCTTAGTTGTCACCTCCTATCCATAATGGGTTTCTAATGTAGTTCTGGTGCCTAAGAAAGACGGCAAAGTACAGATGTGTGTGGACTATAGAGACGTGAATAGGGCAAGCCCCAAGGATTAATTTCCGCTTCCCCATATTGACGTTCTGGTTGACAACACCGCACAGCATAAGGTATTCTCCTTCATGGACGGATTCTCTAGTTACAATCAGATCAAGATGGCACCCGAAACATGGAGAAGACAACCTTCGTCACACAATGGGGAACTTTCTGTTACAAAGTGATGCCATTTGGGTTAAAGAACGCTGGGGAAACCTATTAGTGCGCCATGGTAGCTTTGTTCCATGATATGATTCACCATGAGATAGAGGTCTATGTTGACGACATGATATCCAGATCTCAAACAGAGGAAGACCACCTCGATCACTTGCAAAAGCTGTTTGATAGACTGAAGACGTACAAGTTGAGGCTAAATATGAACAAGTGCACCTTTGGGGTAAGGTCTGGTAAACTCCTAGGTTTTATTGTCAGCAACAAGGGTATTCAAGTAGACCCTGCAAAGGTAAAATCTATACAAGAGATGTCGACTCCTCGCACTGAGAAGGAAGTTAGAGGTTTCTTGGGACGCCTAAATTACATTGCCAGGTTCATTTCCCATCTAACTGCTACTTGTGAGCCAATCTTTAAACTCCTGAAGAAAGATTAAGTGTTAAAGTGGAATGAAGAATGCCAAACTGCCTTCGATAGAATCAAGGAATACCTTTAAGAGCCTCCAATTCAGATGCCTCCGATTGAAAGAAGAACTTTGATAATGTACTTAACAATGTTAGATAATTCAATGGGGTGTGTGATGGGGCAGCATGACGAGTCCGGTCGAAAAGAGCATGCAATATACTACCATAGAAAACAATTTACCGACTGTGAAACAAGATACTCACTGCTCGAGAAAACTTGTTGCGCTTTGGCATGGGTTGCTCGCCGACTAAGACATTATATGCTGACTCACACTACCTTGTTGATATCTAAGATGGATCATATCAAGTACATCTTCGAGAAGCCCCCTCTCTCCGGTAGAATAGCAAGATGGTAGATGATCCTGGCTGAATATGATATTCAATACACAACCTAGAAAGCAATCAAGGGAAGTGTGTTAGCTGATCATTTAGCTCATCAGGCCGTGGACGACTACCAACCCATGAGTTTGAATTCCCGGATGAGAATATTATGTTAGTAACTGATTGTGAAGAACCTGGACCAGATGAAGAACCTGAGAAAGGATCCTGATGGACTATGGTTTTTGACGGAGCTTCCAACGCACTTGGTAATGGCATCGGTGTTGTAATCATATCTCCCGAGGGTTGTCATACTCCTTTCATCACTAGGCTATTCTTTAACTGTACCAACAATATAGCTGAGTATGAAGCATGCATCATGGGTCTCAAAGCTACTATTGACCTAAGGATCAAGTTTTTGAGTGTTTTCAGAGATTCAGCCTTGGTAATAAGTCAAATCAAAGGAGAGTGGGACATGAAACACCCTAATCTCATACCTTACAAAGAACATGTGTTGACACTGATTCCACACTTTGAAGAAGTCACTTTTGAACATTTTCCACGAGAAGAGAATCAGTTAGCAAATGCGCTAGCTACTATGTCATCCATGTTCAAGGTCAGATGGGACAATGATGCTCCTCAAATCACTATTGAGATATTGGATGAACCAGCTTACTGCTATGAGATTTATATTGAAGGGGTAACAAATAAACCTTGGTTCCACGAAGTGAAAAGGCATCTCGAAGCTCAAGAATACCTTGAGGGGGCATCTGTCAATGATAAGAAGTTTCTGAGAAGGTTCTCTGCAAAGTTCTTCCTCAGTAATGGAACTCTCTACAAGCGCAACCACGACTCTACTTTACTTTAGTGTGTAGACAAGAGCGAAGAAGAGAGGATTATGGCATATTTATATGAAGGTACCTTTGGCACCCATTCTAGTGGACACACCATGGCTAAAAATATCCTATGGGCAGGATACTATTGGTTCAGTATGGAAGCAGATTGTTATCAGCATTCACGGACTTGTCACAAATGCCAGATCTACGCTGACAAAGCACATATGCCTATGGTTCCCCTAAATGTCTTGACTACTCCTTGGCCCTTTGCAATGTGGGGTATTGACATGATCGGAGAAATCAGACCTACCGCTTCAAACGGGCATCGCTTTATCCTAGACGTCATTGATTACTTCATGAAGTGGGTTGAGGCTGCCTCATTTGCTTCTGTTACCAAGAATGTTGTGGCGCGATTCATCAAGCATAACCTTATTTGTCGGTATGGTATCCCTGAAAGAATCATTACAGATAATGGTACAAATCTCAACAACACTATGATCACCAAACTCTGTAAGCAATTCAAGATCCAGCATCATAACTTTTCTCCTTACCGTCAGAAGATGAATGGCGTTGTAGAGGCTTCTAATAAGAACATTAAAAACATCATATAGAAGATGACAGTGACATATAAAGACTGGCATGAGATGTTACCATTTGCTCTTCACGGTTACCGCACCTCAGCATGTATGTCAACAGGAGCAACACCTTTCTCTCTGGTGTATGGTATGGAGGTTATCCTACCTATTGAGGTCCAGATTCCTTCTTTGAGAACCATGAAGGATGTAGGGTTGAACGAAGATGATTGGATCCAGACCCAACTTGACCAACTGAACCTGATTGATAAAAAAAGGTTAGCAGCTGTTTGTCATGGTCAGATGTACCAGAAGCGTATAATCAAGGATTTTAACAAGAAGGTCAGACGTCAGGCATATCAAGTTGGTGATCTGGTAATCAAGCGCATCATTCTGCCGCAAGGTGATCCCATGGGCAAATGGACTCCCACATACGAAGGGTCATTTGTAATTAAGAACATATTTTTTAATGGAGCCATGATCTTGACCACTATGGACGGTGACGACCTTCCGCACCCTGTAAACGCGGATATAGTTAAAGGATACTATGCATGAATAAATACCCTCTAGGTTGACTGGCCTAGGCAAAAATAAGGGCATCCTGGCGAACCTAAAGGGTTCGGGAAAAAATTAGGGATAAATACAAACAAAAAAATATGTACACCCGGCAAGTCGAAAACCTGAAAAGGCGGCTTGGGCAAAAAAGGGTATCCCAGTAGATTGAAAACCCGAAAAGGCAGTCCAGACAAAAGTTAGGGATTTAAAAGCGTATAACTATGTCCTGTTGGATCATCTTGCAACCAGACTTCAACATCAACTATTGAGCTCAAACGGTACCAATCAATCCAGTCAACTTCGGACAAGTATCAAAGTGATGAGACGCTCAAGGACATAAGGGCAATAGCAGAATTGAAACTCAATGGGATTATTACACATAGCTTTTTTATCTTTGTATACTATTTTGTATAGCCTTCATTTTCACGACAGCATTCTCCTACTAGAATGTCAGTCTCTTTATATAAAAAAACGCATATTATAGGCAAACTTCAAAATCAATATAAATCATTTCTTTAAAAGTACAAAACTTTTCGTTTTTATTTTTTCTGTTTTGTTTTGCAAAAAAAAAACGTCGACTGATTATTTTTGACATATGCATTTGAATATGGTTACTGCTTACAAATACTTATATAGAAAACAAAGAGACACTTGCTAATGACTTTAAGAAACGGGACAAAGTCCAAAAAGCCATCTGTAGTCCCTGCAGTTATGTTCTCCAGCAGGTACAAAGGCAGAGTCATCCTACTGCAAAGTCATCGCTACATCTTCAGCATACGTCCTAATGATGTCTATGTCCCCCTGTAGAGTTTATTTCCATAGTTGTGGAAGTTCATCCCCCAACGGAGTTTATTTCTCTACATTGGTAAGATTTTCAAACAGAGCATCTTCTCCCTAGATGAGCATTCTCAAGCAGAAGTCAAAGATCCCCGACAGAGTATCCTCAAACAGAAAGAGGAAATCCCCAGTAAATCATCTCCATTCATCATCCCCAGCAGAAATAAAAGAATCACTTTCCTCATCTACCAAACAGTAGTCCTGGAGTCAACTTCCTAGTACTCTCCAGCAAGCAGTTAGGGATTTATTTTCCCAGACTAAGAAATGTCGCAACAGCATTCCATGTTCATACATCATGGCATGCGCATTGCATACAACACAATTTCATTTATTTTGAGAACATCATTACATGATGCATTTCATACAGCATGACATTGCATATGACTAACTCTTTATCTTTTCAGGTAAGATCAATCAACAAACACCATTAACTGCTTATATGGCCTGACAGTCTTCTCAAAGGCTACATCTGAGGAAGGACTATTTTAGCATTTTCCTCAGAAAAATCATTCTCAAGACCTCTACTGATTCAGTTTAAATCGACCAATGATTTATCCCAATTCTTCTCTAGTAGACACTTTCTATGGTTCAGTTAAATCGACCCTAAGATTTTTCTCATTCTTATCCAGTCAAAGATAACTCAAGACCTCTGTTGGTTCAGTTTAAATCGACCAATGATTTATCCTGATTCTTCTCTGGTAGACACTTTCTCTGATTCAGTTAAATCGACCCTAAGATTTTTCTAATTCTTATCCAGTCAAAGATAACTCAAGACGTCTGATGGTTCAGTTTAAATCGACCAATGATTTATCCTGATTCTTCTCTGATAGAAACTTCCGCTGGTTCAGTTAAATCGACCCTGAGATTTTTCTGATTCTTATCCAGTCAAAGATAACTCAAGACCTCTGCTGGTCAAGTTTAAATCGACCAATGATTTATCCTGATTCTTCTCCGGTAGACACTTTCTATGGTTCAGTTAAATTGACCCTAAGATTTTTTTGATTCTTATCCCGTCAAAGATAACTCAAGACCTCTGTTGGTTCAGTTCAAATCGACCAATGATTTATCTTGATTCTTCTCTGGTAGACACGTTCTCTGGTTCAGTTAAATCGACCATGATATTTTTTTCTAATTCTTATCCAGTCAAAGATAATTCAAGACCTTTCTCTGGTTCAATTAAATCGAGCTTAAGATTTTTTTGATTTCTATTCCAGTTAAAGATACTGTAAAACCTGGAGTTCAGCCAGATAGCAGTTTATTAATTACTATGAAGCCTGGATCTGACCAGATGATAGTATAATCTATGACACTGAAGCTTGGACCCAACCAGATAACGGTATACCTCAGATTCAAGTTGAAGCCTGGACCCGACCAGATAACAGCTTATTTTCTTCAAATCACTAAAGCCTGGATACGACCAGATAATAGTTTAATGTCTACAATTACTGCGAAGCCTAGAACCGACCAGATAGAAATTAATTTCATATTCCCCAATAGGTCGCTGTAAAGCCTGGAATACGACCAGATAGTAGTCAACCTTATTGTCCTCAGCAAGTCCATGTGAAGCATGGATCCCGACCAGATAGCAGTTAACTTTCACCTCTCCATTCAAGAGATAACTTCCCAGTAGAGTAATGGACAACTGAAGCTCCTAGACTCTATTTCCCAAGACAGAGACCAACATTCCCCAGTGAACTCCTCCTCAGACAACAGGAACAGGAATCCCCGCAAAGGAGTCTCTCATGAAATAAATATCTACTCTAGATGGCATCTTGAAGCCCATCTACGAAGAATCTCTGTCATATTCTCTGGATGGCATCTTCAAATCTATTCCCTATACAATCAACCAACATATCATCGAGTACAAATTTCAAGGCACTCTAGTGTTCAATCATCTTCCACCTTCAGATCACGAAAGGCAGACAAGCCAATCTACATCTTCAGGTCTAAGAAGATTGAACAGGGGCAGCTGTTGTACCCTAAAATTTGCGCTCTCATATTTTCATAAGATTTTTTTCCTTACATGGTGGTTACAAACACTTGTTTAAAGAAAGAGGAAATTTTCGAATCTTAGCAAAGTGTCTTTCGATTGGCAGCTCAACAATATCCTTCGATTGCCAGTTAAATAGTGCCCTTCGATTAGTCCAATAACAAGTTTCTACTGAGCTTGTAAAATCCTCATATATAAGCTTGACTCGCTAGTCTTCGATTGGGCATTTAACACCCTTCGATCAAGCTTTGGTCCGCAAGTCTTCGATTGAGCTTTGTTTTCCTTTGAAATGGCTCCCTTCGATTCAGAAAGAAGGGGAGCTCCTTTGGGCTTCTTTTGTTTGAAGCACCTTTGGCTTCTTTCGTTTGGAGCATCTTTGGGCCTCCTTTGTTTGAAGCGCCTTTGGTTTCGTCCATACAGGCCCCATTTAGACAAATGGTCTGCATGCCTACCTGCACAAGGCATGAATTTTCTTCACACCTACAAGGAAAATACCTGCTACATGCCTGCCTGCACAAGGCAGGAACTTCCCTCATGCTAAGTCTTGATAGACCAATTTCTACACTATGGCATTCCAAAAGTCCATTCGAAGGATGCATATTACTGGCCATTAGAAGAAGCATGCAAGAGGTCTAATCGAAGGGCAAGGATTGAAGACATTCAAAGAGGGCCAAAGCATGCGTAGAGAGTCCATTCAAAATGGCCATGCGAAGGACACACTAAAGGCCCATTCGAAAGTTACACCAGAAATACCATCTAAAGACCCAGTCGAAAGAGACAACTTGAGCCCAGTTGAAGGATATACAAAAAGGCCCATTCGAAGGGTGCATGGGAGGTCCAATCAAAGGATAGAGATTGGGGGTATTCGAAAGCCAAAATTTTCCATTTTTATTCAAATTTCAAAAGAGGACAAGATCCCATGTTTTTGGCCACAGTTACAAAACTTCATTCATGGCCTTGAAAATGTTTGTTTAAGGAAATTAAACTTTTGTCTTCTTGTCCCCTCCCTCCTACTCTATATAAGCAGCATGATTACATGCTAAAAACAAGAGGTTGGAGATACGCTGCTCAAAAACCCACCATAGTTATCGAAAATAATCCAAGAGGATCCAGCAACTCTAGACCCCACACAAGTTCAATTTTCCATCAAGGTAAGTCCCTCTGACCATGCACCTTTCGTTTTCAGCATGGTATGTAAATAACACCTATTTACCTTTTATTTCTGTCCTTTTCGATTGTATATTTTGTCTTGTCTAAATATACATGTTAGAGCTAACCCTTATATAGACTCAAACGAAAAGAAAAGGACTAGGGTGAAACGAAACCTTAGGCTTCGCCCCTCATAGCCTAACTGCCCCCAAATGAAAGAGGCACCTTAATGATTATTTTATAGGTCCACATACCTTTACAGTCCAAACGAACTAGGCAGAAAAGAGTCCAAACAAAGGATCCTCATAATGCTTCCCAGCACAATCGAAGGAGGCCAGGAGAGTCCAATCGAAGGCTGCTCACGCCAGCTTCCCATCCCAATCGAAGGAGGCCAAGGGAGTCCTATCGAAGGCTGTTCACGCCAGCTTCCTAACCCAATCGAAAGAGGCCCAAGAAGGGGTGAATTGAAAGCACATCATTCCCCCTTTAATCGAAAGACTCATTTCCCCTTATTTTCTTTTGCATACTTAGGCCCATTAGCTTTTTTTTATTGTTCTAATTTCTTTTTTTTATTATTTTGCTATCATTTATTTAATTAATTATAAAAATCAGAAGAAAAAAAGTCATAAAAATATTAGGTTAGTTTTTTTTTATTAAACTAATTTTGTAAATAATTTAATTTAAACTCTAACTCTTTCTCAATTTTAAAATAAACTAGAATTTAGGACTTAATTTAATTTTAATATTTCTTTTCATAAATATAAAAAACCACAAAAAGTTTAGTTTATTTTCTAAATAGACTTAGGAAAAATAATTTATTTTTTCTCTTAAATCAAAAATAAACAAAAAGATTTCTTATTGCCTTAGGTTCTTAGAAGTATTTTCTAACCTTTTGCGCGATATTATTTTCTTGCATTTTTTGTTGTAACTGCCTTCTGGATGTAATATACTGTAACTAGGTTTTTATTATCTGCTTTTAATTTTTGTACTCCCAATTTTGTGCATTGTAAACACCCATGTCCCTGAAGCCCTGTAATAGTCTAGACTTTTACTTTCCGCACTTTACATTTCCTGTAAAAATATAAACGACTAGTAACTAGGCGTGTATGGCAAGACTGAAAAACAACATTAGCAAACCTTAAAAGCAAAAGATAAATAACTGAATTGAACACAATTGCACACAAGCACCTCTAGGGTACCCCACTTTGGTTTCCTTTAAGAAATAAAACAGTCATGAGGCAGGAATGCTTTAGCAAAGACCCATAAATCAAAAGATCATAGTCCCTCGATGACCCTACAGTTGCCTTTTTGGTAAATGATCTAGTCCCTAAAGAAAATTGCTGAAGTGTCTCCACAAGTTGCCTTCGTGACTGTAAACGTCCCTTCGATGTCCTTCAAACATCCAACGATAGGGCTACCTACTCACTAATAGTAGGATAGCACTGTCTAAAGGATAGGAGGAAAAGAACGACCCTTTTCGAGTATAAAAAAGTAGTTAGTTGTTAGAATTTTGCTCAAAAACACTTTTTGCACATACACAAATACTAATTTTCAAAAAAACAATTTTCAAAAACATTTGCTTTGTTAACACTCTTGAGGACTGATAAAAGAGTTAAGCGCAAAGCAAATCGCCGCACTAAGGCATTTTCCAAACCTTTTCAAACGCATAAAGCACAAAGGTATTTTAAAATGAGAAAACCTCTAAGAGCCCGTAGATAACTACGGATGGAAAGGGTGCTAACACCTCCCCTTTCCATAATCTACCCCCCTTACTCAAAAAATTCTTGAAAAGGTCTTTTCTGTTCTTTTCACCCTTTTCTTTGTTGGATAAAAGAAAAGTCGGTGGCGACTCTTGCTTACCACAACATTTGGGAACATAAACGTAAAACGAGTATTAAACAGTCGGTTCTGCCACCGTATCCCAGATACAAACCTCATCATTCTTGTCTTACGTACCGTCGAGGAGGAAAACAAAGAATCTTTCAACATTTTTACTTATTCTTCATGTTTTTGGTACGTAACAGATTTTCGCCATGCATCTACTGTAAACTTCATTTTTCAATGTGTTTGTGTTTATGTTATTGATGATGATATACTTTATATTTTTCCATTGTGTTGGTGTTGTTGTTTATGTGTATGTTGTTGTTGATCATGCCTTTGTTGTTCATGATGTCATTGTTATTGATATGCCATTGTTGTTGATGTCACTATTTTGATGATACCATTCTTGTTGATAATGTCATTGTTGTTAATTTCATTATGTTGATGATGTCATTGTTGTTGATGATACCAATATTGTTGTTGATACAATTGTTGTTGATGAGGCCAATATTGTTGTTGATGTCATTATGTCTTGATGTTGAAATAGCTTGTATGCATGCTTGTGTGATTGATGTTTGTGTTTGTGTCTTGATATTGATTGTTTTATGTTCTGATAGATGGCCCCTTCTTCATCTAGTAGGCGTAAAACTATTTATACAAATGAAATCGGTACAAATGATTCTCAATCTATAGGTGAAAAATAGAAAGAAAAAAAAACAAAGAGGTGCCACAATGATGGCTAAATTAACAAAAGTCCACAATCGGGTGTCAAATTTCCTGTCGAATTTAGTGTCGTTTATATGATACTTGATGATCCTCATACTTTTCTTTTTAAGAGTTATTTTGCGTTCTTTGGACTTACAAAGTCAGCATATTGATAAATGATTGGGAAGATGTAACAAAATTGGTGAAAGAGAGCATATAGACAGATGTTAAGGTATTAGTTTTAATTTTCATCAATTTGATATTACTTTATATAATCACTAATGCATGCTTATTGATGTAACTGTGTAGTTGAAGTTTAAGTTTACCGATGATTCTAAGTTGGAAAAAAAGTTGATCAATTATGCTGGTAAGTCTTAGAGGGCCTTTAAGGACTGGTTGGTGGCGACAAGGTTGTGTCGTTGAAAATCACTGTGATATGGTTTGCATGTGTTTGGAGCATATGGAAATCGAGGAATGAAAATTTATTTTGGCAACAAGGAGGTGGTCGTATAAAATATGATTGAGGAAGTTAAAGTGTTTGCTTGGAGGTGGCTGTCGATAAATTGTATCACCGTGAAATTCAACTTAGCCTAATGGAGTGTGAATCCAACGGCCTGCATTGGTATTACTTATGTGTGAGGCTTAGCAGTTTCGGCCTAACACTGAGGTCGGCCGGTGTCTCATGTCTTGGTTGTAGGTTGTTTCAATTCAGTTTCTCTTGTTACACATTTTGGATGTTTGCTCAGGATTAAGAGTTTTGGTGCATTCAGCTTCAGAGTTGTGTTGTTTGGCCGATTCTATTTTGTGAACCTCTATTGTCGATCTTTGGATGCTTCTGCTTCAGAATCATCATTTTTGTCTGGTTGCATTTTTTTCAGTTTTAGTTTATGTTCCCCTTTTAATTGTGTGGGAAGCTTGTTCCTTTTTCTCTGGTTTAACGGTAGGGGTGGAAATAGGCCAAACCGATAACAGAGGCCTACGGCCTAGCCTACATAGGCTTAGGCTACGACCTAGCCTACATAGGCTCAGGCTAGGCCTAGATTTTTTTATAAGTCTATTTAATTAAAAAGGCTATGCCTCAGGTCATGAAAAAATCCTTTTAGACCTAACAGGCCGGCTATATAAATAAATATAAATACTTTTTTTATTATCATTATGTTATTTTTTGTACTTTGAATCAAAATACATAAATAAAATTTGGTTATCTTGGAGAACTTATGAAAATAAGAAGAAAACACCTTATCAACAACATTATAAGTTGTTTTCACAAGTCCTCTTAAACAAATAATCTCACAAAAGTTATGCTAATTGGTAAGTGTTGTACCCCAAAATTTGCCCTCCCATTTTTCATAAGAAAAGCATAACCTTAGGGTTTCTCAGATATTCAAGAATGGCTCAGGAATCGATCAGACAGATTTTCTCCTATGGCAGTTGTGATCGATGGATCTGGAACTGACTGTTTAACGTTGGTTCGCGAAATGTCGCGGAAGCAAGAGTCGCCACCGTCTTTTATTTTCTCCAAATGGAAAGGACAAAAGCACAGAAAAATTCCTTTAAAGAGATTGCTCTCGGTTCGGGAGGTAGGTTATAGAAAGGGAAGGTGTTAGCACCCTTTCTATCCATGGTTATCCATGGGCTCTTAGATACTTGCTCATTGTGTTTTCAAAAATGGTTTGTTTGCTTTTCAACTGTGGGTTTTAAAAAGTTTCTTTGAAAATTTCAGTTCGACTCTTGTAGCGGTCCTCAAGAGTGTTTGAAAAGATGCTTTCGAAAGCTTTTTGAAAATGTGTTGGTGTGAAAAGTATTTTTGATTTGTTTTGAAATTTAGAGCAAGTATCTAGAGTCGTCTACCTACCCTAAGGAATTCGTCTGTGTAAATGTCCTTAAAAGTAGTGCCATCCCACCATTGAGAGGTAGGTAGCACCACCGTTGGAGGTGTTCGGGTCAATTCGAGGTTCGGGACATGGTGATCACCGGAGCAATAGGAAGACACCTTAGAAGCTACCCTCATGCCAGGTTCCCGGATCATGAGGACTTACTAAGACATCCTCTACTCGACGATCACCTTTCGAGGCAAGGCAACAGTGAGGCGTACCCTAGGGGTGGTGTGTGATTTATGTGTCAGATTCATTTGCATTTATCTTGTCATGTCATGGGTGATCTAGCGTTTGTTTTTATTTTTGTCCATACATTCTTTCATGCCTTGATTAACAGCTTAAAAAATACGAGAAGTAAAAATTCTAAACTATTACAAAAGGCGCGGGTCCACATCGCCAAAATTTCTCGAACCCGATTTGACAGAAAAATAAAGAATTAATGAAAATAAAGTGCGACAGATTAATTTACAAGGCCTTGGGAGAGATACATAAATATTATAAAGAATAAAAATAAATATGCAAATTTAATGAGAATTAAACGAGGGCGTTGGACCCCTTATGGCAAAATTAAATTAATGATGGAATTAATTAATTAAGAGAGAAAAGAAATTGTCTTTTTGGTATTTTTGGTATTTTGTAATTTTAATGGAAAAGAATTAAGTAAAATAAATGCTAACCCTAATTCTACAATTTTAATTTATTAAAAAGAAGATTAAAGTTTAACCTAAAATTAACCCTAATTAGTTTACATGCAATTTTAATTATAAAAATAAATATTTAATTGTTTAATTATTATGGGAGAAAAAGAAAAAGGATAAAAAATTAATATGAACCCTAGTTCTATGTTTTTTTAGATTTTTATTAAGAGAATTAAAATTAAAACCTAATTTAAAACTAAATTTAATTATATGCAATTTATTTATGAAAATACTAAAAATAAAAATATTTATTGTTTTTCTCTTTTCTGATTTTTTGATGTTTTTATTATATTTTATGAAAACGTTAAATTAAAGCATTAAAAAAAGATTAATTAAAACAAAGAAAATAAAAAAATATAAAAGTTAAAAGAAGCAAACTGGAGGGGGGTGTTGTCCCCAAATGGAGGTGAGATCTTTAGCAATCTGGCCCAATATTCTGAGGCCCTTTCGACTTTCGTGGCTAGCGTGCATCAGCGTTGACTGGAGTTCACCGTGCTCTCCAGATCATGACCTTTGATTTGATGCAACTGAACGCGTGGACGGTTAGATTTGGGGGGCGCATGGTACGCTTTGGTGTTGAAGCTGCATGGGAACGTTTAATGAAAAACAATATTGAAAGGGGTGAGGACCTGGGACTCGAACCCAGGTCCTAGGTGTTACCAGCCAAACGCTTCGCCACTGCTCCACTTCGTTCATCTGTAAATTAATATAATAAACAAATATAATAAAACAAACGCGTTAATGTTTCCTTTTTTAGCGCGAGATTTCAAACCAGCCAACCATCGCCTGCCACCTGGTCGTCTTCTTCATAACTTTGTTTTCCTGAAAATACAAAAGAAACAGGCAACGGTTTTTTAAGCGTTCTTTTAGGCATGTTTTGGGAAAATAACGAATAGCCCAGTGATGCTCATAAATTGAGCGTGAGGGTGGCCTTATGATCGTCTAAACGCACTGAATTGAATGGTGGTACTATGGTGGTCTAATTTTGCCGCGTTTGGAAACCCCCAATTTCAAGCTTGCAAAACCCTAATCTGCATCCACGGTGAATTCGCATATAGTGCATAAAAATCCAATCAAAATACATGGTTAGCTTTAGAACACATTGCTTAGCATGAATCTACAAATAAAATGCCATGAATATGCGTAAATTGTAAAGCACGATTATGCAAAAAAGTGAGAAAATTTGGACTTCTGTACAGTGATTCAAAGGGTTATGATTGATGTTTTTGATCCAGGAAGATTGCTGGATGTCCTTGGAAGGCAATGGGATGAGTTTTGTGGCTTGAAACGACCTGCAAATAAGTTTTCAGAATTCTTACTTTTTGTGAAAAAGTCAAGTTTTGTTCTCTTGATATGGCGCAGCCTGGAGACCAAAAGCATGAGGGTTTGCTTTGTATATATGTGTGGAACAATTAGGTCAAGGAATTTGATCCAAAAGATCCATGAATTGATGAAGGAATATTTGATTTTTTATGCCATAACTTTCAAATCTTTTTCATGCAATTTGAGCTCTCAATCATATCCAATCATCCTAATTCTTCCCTAATTTTCTTTGCACGAAATATTAGAGATATTATGTGCACAAAAAGATTTGGAACATTAGGTTTTATATTTTTCATATATTTAATTAATTTAAATGAATTATTATTAATAAAAATTCAAATAAATGAATAAAAAATGAAGAAATACTTCCCTTTGGGCCAAGTGGTCGTGCACATTCCTTGGATAATGAATTGTGGAAGAAAAATAGGCCCATTAGCAATTTTAGGTCATTTGAATCAATGTTGACTTTTCAAAATATCCAAAAATTTCCCAACTTCCACAAGGCATAACTTGCTCCACTTTTAAGCTTCGCTCATGTTCTTGGACATTTTGGAAAGGTCTTTGAGTCCTCTAACCAATGTCTTTGGTCCCATGTCATTTTGATTTACCAATCTCATGTTATGGCCTTTGACTTAAAGTCCCTTTTTATTGACTTTTGAAAATGACCTATAATGTTGAAATTGATAACTTTTTGTGAGAGCATTTATTAGACTTGAAGTATGAAGATGAGTTGTAGGAAATGTCTTTCTCTTCAAAATGAGCTTTGGATGGAATTTTTCTGATAATCCATGTGAAAGTTATGCCCTGGTCAATTTACAGTTGACTTTTTCAGCTGTCCAAATAAGGAAACTTTTGCATCTTGATGATTTTTGAGCCAAGATTTGAGAATCATGATCAAGCATTGATCAAATGATGTTTGTGGCTTCAAAATGAGATGTTGATAAAAAATTTGAACTTTTGACTGTCAAATGACCATTTTGCCCCTACAGTTGACTGTAGTGCAATTAGGGTTTTGACTGTGCAGTTTTGTGCTGAAAGTCTTGAAACTTGATATGAGGATGCTTGACCATATTTGTAGGCATGTGAGACTTGATTGGACCTTTGGAAACTTCATTTTCTTGATCAGAACACAAACCCTAGTTTTGACTGCTTAAGAGGCCCTTGAACTGTGCAACCCTTGGGGAATTTTGCAGCTTGACTTGGCAATTTCTTGAAGAATATGGGAGGGCAAATTTTGGGGTACA
Source organism: Vicia faba (assembly GCA_948472305.1). NCBI lineage: Eukaryota > Viridiplantae > Streptophyta > Magnoliopsida > Fabales > Fabaceae > Vicia > Vicia faba. Next base: position 1,577,304,511 of record OX451738.1, on the reverse strand, counting down.
ACAGTTGCCCCTGTTCAATCTTCTTAGACCTGAGGATGCAGATTGGCTGACGTGCCTTTCGTAATCCGAGGGTAGAAGATGATTGAACACTAGAGTGCCCAGAAATTTGCGCTCACATAGTAGCAGTGTGATGATGGGAATGGGCTTACAGATGCCATTTAGAGGTTGATGAATAGGATGATGGGCTTATAGATGCCATCTGGATGTTGATCGCGTAAGAGATTCATTAGCGAGAACTTGCGTACCTGCAAAACAGAAAATGATTACCTGACATATTGCAGGAGCTGTTTTCAGATGCTTGGTATAGATGTGTCCTGACTGGTTACAGGAGCTGGATCTGGAGTTTCAAACGGCGATGAATGAACCAGGGATAGTTACTACCTCAGCATGAACGGTGAGAGAACCTTGGGTGACTTTAACTTCAACAACAATCATTGAGCAAAATCTTGGGATTACCACCTCCGCAGGATCGGGAAGAGAACCATAGGCAATTATAATCTCAACAGCGGACGTTTGAGAAAAACCTGGGTTGGAATTATCATCTATGCACCGTTGGGGAGAGAACCATAGGAAATTATAATCTCAACAGCGGACGTTTGAGAAAAACCTGGGTTGGAATTATCATCTCCGCACCGTTGGGGAGAGAACCATAGGAAATTATAATCTCAAAAGCGGACGTTTGAGAAAAACCTGGGTTGGAATTATCATCTCCGCACCGTTGGGGAGAGAACCATAGGAAATTATAATCTCAAAAGCGGACGTTTAAGAAAAACCTGGGTTGGAATTATCATCTCTGCACCGTTGGGGAGAGAACCATAGGAAATTATAATCTCAAAAGCGGACGTTTGAGAAAAACCTGGGATGGAATTATCATCTCCGCACCGTTGGGGAGAGAACCATAGGAAATTATAATCTCAACAGCGGACGTTTGAGAAAAACCTGGGATGGAATTATCATCTCCGCACCGTTGGGGAGAGAACCATAGGAAATTATAATCTCAAAAGCGGACGTTTGAGAAAAACCTGGGATGGAATTATCATCTCCGCACCGTTGGGGAGAGAACCATAGGAAATTATAATCTCAAAAGCGGACGTTTGAGAAAAACCTTTGATAACTTCTACTGAGTTTTCATCAGAAAAATCTGTTTGGGGTCGATTTAGCTGGACTAGAGAAGGCCTTGGACTGGATAAGAAATCTTTGGAGTCGATTAACTGAACCGGTCTAGGTCTTGAAATATGATTGAGAATTTAACTGAATCTTTCCTGAAAGGTAAAGGTCAGTCATATGCAATGCATGATATGGACCAAGCAATGATGTTCTCAACATAAATGAGATTTGTAAGATATGATGCGTCTATGCATGCTATAATGATGTATGTGATGTTTATGAATGTATTTTTCGTCTAGGAAAGTAAATCCTTGACGGGTGCCGGGAAGTCATATCCTGGGCTGATGTTGAAGAATAAGCTTTTACTTCCGCTGGGGATGATAGTTGCAAGAATACCGGTAGGAGAAGATGACTCCGTTGAGGAATAATCTTGGCGAATGGAATATTTTGCAGGGAGAAAAGTACTCTGATGATCTTTGCTGGGAAGCAGTACTCTGTGGGGAGAGAGATACTTTGTTGAGTGTTGATAATACCTTGCTGGGGATACTCTTGTTGTGGTGGAAGTGCTAATAGGCTTCGCTGGGGATAAGAGGATTGTGCCGAGAACAATCTTTCCGTGGCTTTTTGGCTGAGGATAACCCAGTTATATCCTATTAAATAAATAACTCTTTGAATAAAGTCGGACGACGCGTTCGTGCTTTTGCGAGGATAAGCTTCCAGAATCTACTGGGGATAAGCTTACCGCTTGGGGAGATGAATTCCAACTTTCCTGGGGAACTAGATTGGACTTTCCTGGGGAAGTTTTGATATGCTGGGGAAGTGATTCTTTTGAATGTTGATATGCCACCGGGGAACAATCTTTAGACCAAGACTGCCGGGGATGCTTGCTGGGAATACCTGTATGTTGCTGGGGAATGTTGAGATCTGTTGGAGGGTACCCATTCTCCTTAAGATTTGATAACTTTGCTTGGAGAAGAATGCGCTGACTTGCTGACTCACTCTCTGGGGAATTGAGATATGCCGGTTATGTTCTTTAGTTGAACCTACCTTGGTACCTTGGCGGACAGAACAATTAGATTGTTTAGACAACTCTTTATTGCCCCTGTTTCTAATGTTACCTGTAATTAATCCTTTGTTTCATACGCAAATATTTATGAGTTAGCAAATTATTGTCAATGTATATATCACAAATTGAACCTTGGACGTTCTTCGCAAAACAAAACAGAAAAAGAAAATCAATTGGCACTTTTAACTGAAAGATATATTTGTATTGATTTCGAATGGCCTGTAAATAGGCGTTTTGTGTACAAGAGGCTGACGTCCAAGTAAGAGAACGCCGCCGAACCAAAGAGTTTATACAAATTTTATACAAAAGAAAATAAAACAGCTGTGTGAAATGAATGATCCCACTGGGTTTCAACTCTGCTATTGCCGTTATATCTCCGAGCGTCTCATCACTTGATGACCTTGGTTGAAGGTGAAGCTGACTGATCGATGCCGTCTGAACTTGATGTAGATACCGGATTCTGGATGCAAAGTGATCCAATGAGACATAGTATTACGCTTTTATCCCTAATTTTTGCTTGGACCGCCCTTTCGGGTTTTCAGTCCACCGGGATACCCATTTTTGCCCAAGCCGCCCTTTCAGGTTTTCGACTTGCCAGGTGTACAGATTTTTTCATTTCATCCCTTCATTTTGCCCGAACCCTTTTGGTTCGCCGGGAAGCCCTAATTTTTGCCTAGGCATGTCAACCTAGCGGGTCTTTTTTTCATGCGTAGTATCTTTTTACTATGTCTGCATTGGCGAGGTGTGGAAGGTCGTCACCATCCATGTTGGTCAATATCATTGCTCCTCCTGAGAACACATGCTTAACCACAAATGGTCCTTCGTACGTAGGGGTCCACTTGCCCCTTGGATCACTCTGAGGAAGGATGATTCGCTTGATTACCAGATCCCCAACTTGATATTCCTGTGGTCTGACCTTTTTGTTAAATGCTCTAATCATCCGTTTCTGATATGTCTGACCATGGCAGATAGCAGCAAGTCTCTTTTCATCAATGAGGTTGAGCTGATCAAGTCGTGTCTGGATCCAATCATCTTCGTTCAGATTTGCATCCTTCATTATCCGGAGAGAGGGTATTTGCACTTCGATCGGTAAGACTGCCTCCATACCATAAACCAAAGAGAAGGGAGTTGCCCCGGTTGACGTCCTAGCTGAGGTACGGTACCCATGTAGAGCGAACGGTAACATCTCGTGCCAATCTTTATAAGTCACAGTCATCTTCTGCACGATTTTCTTGATGTTCTTATTGGCTGCTTCTACAGCCCCATTCATCTTCGGTCTGTAAGGAGAAGAATTGTGGTGCTGTATCTTGAACTGCTCGCAGAGCTCAGCGATCATCTTGTTATTCAGATTGGTACCGTTGTCTGTAATGATTCTCTCAGGGACGCCGTATCGACAGATCAGGTTATGTCGAATGAACCGTGCCACAACAGTCTTGGTTACCGTAGCATAGAATGCTGCTTCAACCCACTTTGTAAAATAATCAATCGCTACCAGGATGAAGCGATGCCCATTAGATGCCGTAGGTTTAATCTCACCGATCATGTCTATGCCCCACATTGTAAACGGCCAAGGCGCAGTCAGAACGTTCAACGGTACTGGAGGAACATGCACCTTGTCTGCATAAATCTGGCACTTATGGCATGTCCTGGAGTGTTGGTAGCAGTCAGCTTCCATTGTGGACCAGTAATATCCTTCCCGTAGGATTTTCTTAGCCATAGTGTGTCCACTGGAATGCGTACCAAAGGTCCCTTCATGTAGCTCTTCCATGATTCTTTCTGCTTCAGTTTTATCCACACAACGCAGTAAGGTTGAATCATGGTTTCGCTTGTACAAGATGCCGTTGCTAAGGAAGAACTTGGCTGCGAACCTTCTCAGGAACTTCTTATCATTGACAGATGCACCTTCAGGGTATTCCTGAGTTTCCAAGTATCTTTTCACCTCATGGTACCAAGGCTTCTCAGTCACCAATTCAGTCTCGATATCACAACAGTATGCCGATTCGTCCAGTTTCCAGATGATGATTCGGGGAGCCTCATTATCCCATTTGACCTTGAACATAGAAGCCATTGTAGCTAACGCGTCCGCCAGCTGATTCTCTTCTCTTGGAAAGTGCTCAAAGGTTATCTCTGTGAAGTGGGGGATCAGGGTCAACACACATTCTCTGTAAGGAATAAGGTTCGGATGTTTCGTATCCCACTCTCCTTTGATCTGATTGATCACAAGAGCGGAATCTCCGAAGACACTCAGAAACTTGATCCTTAGGTCGATCGCAGCTTGAAGACCCATGATGCATGCCTCATACTCCGCCATGTTGTTGGTACAGTTGAAACATAGCCGGGCAGCGAGTGGAGTATGAGTGCCTTGAGGAGATATGATTATGGCGCCGATACCGTTTCCCAAAGCGTTAGATGCTCCGTCAAAGTGCATAGACCATCGGGATCCTTCCTCAGGTCCTTCATCCGGTCCAGGTACTTCACAATCAGTCACTATCATGATGCTTTCGTCCGGAAACTCGAAGTTCATTGACTGATAGTCATCTACGGCCTGATGTGCCAAGTGGTCCGCCAATACACTTCCCTTGATGGCTTTCTGGGTTGTGTACTGAATGTCGTATTCCGTCAAGATCATCTGCCATCTTGCAATTCTCCCAGACAGAGCAGGCTTTTCGAATATATACTTTATAGGATCCATCTTTGAGATCAACAAGGTAGTGTGAGTCAGCATATACTGTCTCAGCCGGCTAGCAGCCCATACCAAAGCGCATCAAGTTTTCTCAAGCAATGAGTATCGGGTCTCACAGTCGGTAAACTTTTTGCTAAGGTAATAAATGGCATGCTCTTTTCGGCCAGACTCGTCATGCTGCCCCAGCACACACCCCATTGAATTGTCAAGTACTGTCATATATAGTATCAGAGGTCTCCCTTCAACCGGTGGCATAAGGATGGGTGGTTCTTGGAGATACTCCTTGATTTTGTCGAAAGCAGCCTGACATTCATCGTTCCAACGTACTACCTGATCTTTCTTCGGCAGCTTGAAGATTGGCTCACAGGTAGCAGTCAGATGTGAGATGAACCGAGCAATGTAATTCAGGCGTCCTAAAAAGCCTCTGACTTCCTTCTCTGTCTTAGGAACCGGCATCTCTTGAATAGCTTTAACCTTGGCAGGGTCCACTTGAATTCCTTTATCACTTACCACAAAGCCTAGCAACTTCCCAGATCTTACCCCGAAGGTGCACTTGTTCGGGTTCAATCTCAGCTTGTACAGTTTCAACCGGTCGAACAATTTCTGCAGATGATCTAGGTGCTCTTCCTCAGTCTGGGACCTTGCGATCATGTCGTCAACATACACTTCTATCTCATGATGGATCATATCATGAAATAAAGCAACCATGGCACGTTGGTAGGTTGCCCCAGCGTTCTTTAATCCGAAAGGCATGACCTTGTAGCAGAAGGTGCCCCACTGAGTAACAAAGGTAGTCTTTTCCATGTCTTCAGGTGCCATCTTGATCTGATTGTACCCTGAAAAGCCATCCATGAAAGAGAATACCTTGTGCTGAGCTGTATTATCAACAAGGACATCAATGTGAGGTAGGGGGAAGTCATCCTTGGGACTGGCCCTGTTCAGATCCCTGTAATCGACACACATTCTGACCTTTCCATCCTTCTTTGGTACCGGCACCACATTAGCAACCCACTGAGGGTAAGAAGTCACTGCAAGGAACCCAGCGTCAAACTATTTCATAACCTCGGCTTTAATCTTCTCAGACATTTTTGGACGCATCCGACGGACCTTTTGCTTAACTGGAGGGCAGTCTTCCTTAGTTGGCAAGTGATGGACCACAATATCGGTATCCAACCCGGGCATGTCTTCGTAGGACCAGGCAAATATCTCCATATAATCATGCAGCATCTGAGTCAACCGTTGCTTCACGCTGAGCTCTAGGTTGGCACCAATCTTTACCTCTTTCCTGTCTGCCTCAGTACCCAAGTTTATTGTTTCCACTGGCTCTTCATGGGGTTGAATTGCCCTCTCTTCCTGAAGCAACAATCTTGCAAGCTCGCCAGGCACTTCGCAATCATCTTCACCTTCGTCTTCGGCTAAGTTGATCAGATTTTCGAAGTCATAACTGGCAGTAGCAGAGTCGTTACCAGTGAGATCCAGAGTGGATTGAAACCTGTATGAGTGAGTGTGTGTGTAAATACAGCTGTTTTGAAATATATGTAAAGGAAAGAAGGACAGAAAAGGAGCATAAGATTTGCAATGCGAGAAAACGTCCAAGATTTTCATTCATGATATATGAAATGACAATTTATATGCCCTCACAAATGAAACCACGGTGCCTCGGGTAAGACACCGGGCCATAGAGTTTATTATTGTTTATTACAAATAGCGAAACAAAGAAATTTATTACTGCGTCACAAAAGTAACAGGAGTATGGTCTTTGGCAATCCAGTTGTTCAATCCGCCTTCGGTCGTCGGATAGATCCAGCTATTGAATTCAGCTTCGTCCACTTCATTGTCTTCCCCAACAGCATTCACTCCTGGATTTGTAATGAACACATGAGGTCTTTCGGTCTTCGCTTTCCGCATAGCTTTCTGACCCTCTGCGGTAAAACCCAGCCCAAATTTGTCAGTCTTCTGTGTGAAGTCTGGAAGCCTGCCCCAGTTAGCACACTCACCTTTCTGAACCACAGCCCGGGCATCCTTCAGGGAAGCCATCTTCAAAGGAACAATCTCTTCTGCTGCTGTTTATGCTGCTGCTGCAATTGGAAGCACCTCCTCGAAATGCTGAAAGGGGGTTTCAATGAACTCCCCGTCCATCTCAATGTATCTGAAGGAATTCAGGTGGCTTACCATATACTCCTCCTCTCCTTGCACAGTGACGATCTTCCCTCTGACAGGGTACTTCAGCTTCTGGTGCAAGGTAGAGGTCACTGCCCCAGCCTTATGTATCCAAGGTCGACCCAATAGACAAGAGTAAGATGGACAGATATCCATCACATAAAAAGTAGAGTCAAACACCTGAGAGCCCACACGAATCGGAATGTCAACCTCTCCATGAACCATCCTTTTTGAACCGTCAAAGGCTCTGACGATGATATTGCTGGGTTTTAATTCCAGGCCTTCACAATCCAGACGGTCTAAAGCCTTCTTCGATAGCACATTCAAGGACGACCCAGTATCCACCAATACATGTGCCAGGGTAGTGCCCCTGCATTCGATAGAGACATGCAGGGCATCATTGTGGTCTCTCCCCTTCGCGGTCAGGTTAGCATCTGAGAAACCCAAGCCATTGTCTGCTGTCAGATTTGCTACGCAATCAGTGAACTGGACTGCAGATGTCTCATGTGGCACATGGGCCGTCTTGAGGAATGAGATTAAGGCCTTAGCATGGGCCTCGGAGCACAGCAATAAAGAGAGCATGGAGATTTTGGAGGGCGTGTGCCCCAGCTGTTCCACAATTTTGAAGTCACTCTTCTTTATAATTTTTAAGATTTCCTCCATCTCTTGTTGGGAGGCCTCAGCAGTTATAGGTACAGGTGCCTCCATCTGGGCAGGCTCAACTTCAATTCCTTTGCCCCGAGCATTGGATGACTCGGCAGCAGGAGAAACAACTTGATCAGCAACAGGAACAGGTACACTTGTAGGAGTTACAAGGAGTGGTCTTCGAGCAGCAGGCGGTGCAATATCAGGCGAGAAGAGCCTGCCACTGCGGGTAACCTTGGCTGGGCCAGTGATGTCACAGATGCTGGCGCCAGCGTTGAACTCTTGTTTAATCCCATTTACATACACATCTGCCCCATAATGCCAGGGGATAGCTTTATCAGATACATAGGGCAGGGGCCCCGGAACAGTGATAACAATAGGTGCGACGGTCATGATTTGGACGGGCTTCTTCGGGAGAGCCTTGATTGGATTATTGAATATGGTAACCACAGAAACTTCTTCCACCGGAACCAACTGAACAGCAGACTTCTTAAACAGAATCTCCTTGCTATCCATTAGGCTTTGGATGCCTAACTTCAGCAAGGGACAACCAGATAGGGACACAGCACAGAACAGGCAACCCTCACTGCAACCCGGAAATAAACCGGCCAGCAGCAGGTTCTTCTTGACAGTCTTCAGAGGAGTGGCTAGATCATCCACAGAAACAGCATAAACATCTTCGTCAACAACATTTACCCCATGCTGAGGCATAGGAGCATTAACCACATTCGGCCTCTCAGGCGCTTCAAACTGTATCTCCTTTGCGTCGATAAGGTCTTGCACCTTACTCCTTAATGCCCAACAGTCATCAGTGGAATGCCCCGGGCTATCTGAATGGTAAGCACAACGAGCATTTGGGTTGTACTTAGGAGATGCAGTATTTGGAAACTTCGGCGCCTCTCGGACAGTCACTAAGTTGGTTAAGAGCAACTGTGGCAAGATCTGCGACAAGGTCATACTCAAGCGGGTGAACTCTCTCTGGGGTCTTTCGGCCCTTTGAGGATTGGTCGGCCGAGGAGTGGCAGCAGGCTTGGCAATCATTACCGCACTGACAGATTGGCGGTGCTCAAATCTTTCTGATCTCCGGGAGCCATATACAGCACTAGCCTCCTTTTTGAAGGGTTTCTTTTCAGAACTAGATGATGCACCCTTCGGAATCTTTCCAGACTTCAACCCAGCCTCAATTCTCTCTCCAGTCAGAATTAGATCAGTGAACCCTGCAGACGAATTCCCGATGAGATGGTTGAAAAATGGCCCAGATAGGGTCCCCAAGAACATGTCTACCAACTCCCGATCAGTCAACGGAGGCTGCACCCTGCCAGCCAGGTCTCTCCACTTCTGAGCGTACTCCTTAAAACCTTCACTTGAACCTAACGACATACCCTGGAGTTGGGTACGTGTAGGGGCAAGGTCGGCATTATATTGATACTGCTTATAGAAAGCAGTAGCCAACTCCTCCCAGTTACGAACCTTGGTCCCATCCAGCTGATAGAACCATTCGAGATGAGTCCCTGAAAGACTCTCCTGGAAGAAGTGGATCCACAAATTCTTATCTGCTGAGTACGGTTGGATCTTCCGAACATAGGACCTGAGATGTAGCTTGGGACAAGACACCCCGTCATATTTAGTAAAAGATGGTGCTTTGAACTTCCGAGGGATGATCACACCAGTTGACAAACCCAGATCTCCAAAATCCAACCCAGGTACCTGTTGTATTTCCATAGCATTCAGCCTATCTTCCAGCTGCTTGTAACGGTCTTCTGCCGGAGGATACTGCTCTTCATCAAAATCAGTCTCGTTGTCGGAGACTACCGGACTAGGGACCCTTGCCTCTTGAGGAGTACCCTTGCCAACAGAAGAACCAGCCTCTTCATTCTGCAGAGTGTTGCCAAACCTTCGGCCCGAGTTGAACAGAACAGTCCTTCTCTTCTTCTTCTTCTCCTTCTTCAGGAGCAGAGCCTTCAGCTCTTCTTGGCCTTGAGCCAAACCCTTGATTAATTCTTGAAATTGCGCATTCTGCGCCTGAAGAGCTTTGATGGATGTCTCAGTTGAGGATGAGTCAAGATTCATGATGCTGAAATAAACAGCGAAGAACGGTAAGCAACCTGAAAAGAGGAAAAACCTGCTATGCACATGATGAATGATATGTGTTTATGCAATGCATTCAAGGGTTTGAAAGTTCAAATTTGTTGTAGACAAAAAGGAACACACGTTATCATTAAGGAAATCATTGTTTAATACATCAAAGCCTCATGGGCAAAATAATACAAAAGCAAATCAATCCCAAAATATACTGCGCATCCTCTTTGGGGCTATGTAAGTTTTGAGATTCCTCTCCTCATGCAACAGGCGGGTGAGCTCCAAGACCTTCTTCTCACTGGTATGTAGACTAGTCTTAAGAGAATTCCGTTCTTCCTTAAGCTGGATCCAGCTCTTCTGCATCTCTTCCCAGGATGTGGGCATATCAGGGTGCTGAATAGTGTAGGACACCTCTCCTTCCAGGACTGGCTCTTTGATCACAGGGAGCATATGGGGATAAGGCATTACTAACTTCTGGGAGCGGGCTCGTACCCACTTGAGATAAGGTTCCAACGGGATGGAGTTCCTATGCCCCAGTGTCTTACTGTCTATCCTACTGGGCATCCTCCAGGCTCTGATAAATCTCTGGCGAAGTCCTTGAGTATCATTGTCGAAGTCAAAAACTATGTCAAGAATTAACATGTCATGAGGGTCATCCCTCCGAGCATAACCAAACTGTCTCCAAGCCAGGCATGGGTTATAAGTAATACCTCCTCTGATTCCAAGTAAAGGAACATTAGGGTACTCCCCGCAACGATCAATGATAGTGACATCTTCTCTGGACCGAGGGCACCAATGTATATCTGCATGTGTAAGAGTCATCAACCGTTGTGACCATCTCAAACCCCGCTCATTCTTCAAAACTGATTGTGGAAGGTGCGAAATAAACCACCTTCCCAGGAGAGGAGTGCAACACATAAGGACACCTCTTTTTCTCATGGTTCGAGTGTAACATGAGTGAAGGATGTCCCCCAGCAACGTAGGTATAGGATTCCTGGACATAAAGATCTGGACAGCACTGATATCTATAAGCTGATATGGGTTAGGGAACAACACCAAACCATAGACAAGGAGGGCCACAACTTCTTCAAAAGCTTGCAAGTCAAGGGAGTTCCAACATTCATGGGCCTTTTCAAACAGAAACCTGGCTAAGAACCCTTTGATACCACTTCTAACTTCCCAATGTCCCTTGAGGTCAGATGACTGTAGGTGCAAGGCTTTAGCAATCTCTTCAAGCTTAGGTTCCTTTTCCGTACCGTTGAAGGGTAGCTGATCAAGGATAGGGATCTTCAGGAGCCGGGAGAACTCCTCCAATGTAGGTACCAACTGATAATCCAAGAAGGTGAAACAGTGATGCAGAGGGTCAAAGAACTGGAACAGGACCTTTATCATATCTTCCTCAATGTTGGTATTGACCAAGCTGATGAGGCTTCCATGTCTTTCACTGAATGAAGAGTTCTCGGGAATCCTGGATATAAGTTCCTTAAGCTGAGGAGGGACCCTTACAAGACTGATTTGAACTGTCTTTCTGCGAACAGTTTCCATGTCCTACAAAACAAAGAACAAAGATGAAGATTCGAACCCCTGAAATGGTTAGTCAATGCATATGATGCTGGATGATGTCATGATGCTATGATTAAACACACCACAGATATTTACAAAGACAAACATGTAAGGCACACAAGGCACACAAGACAAACCCTTAAGGTTTAAGGCCAGCATGGGGTCTGGGTAGTACCCTTTTGAAGTTGGTGGGTTCAACCTGTCCTATCAAAGTAACCGGGTTCTAAGGGTCCCAATATCACGGGATTGCTTTCATTGTTCATCGTTTCGATTTAGCCACTGAACTGGCGACCGAAATATTCCAGGAAAGCAACCCTCAATTGAGTGTAGTATCGAGTATCAACCAACCTCGGACTGCACCAAAGTCAATTATCTCACTACCCTAAAGAGGCCAAGATAGTTCAATTAAGGTTCCTAAGGTCTGTTGATGCTTCATGACACCACGCGGAGGCCCCGTACTCTCCTTGACTGAACTCAAGGGTTACCGGTACACACCAAAGTGCCGCATCAACGTAGCAGACTGTTTCAACCATGTCGGTATACCCCGCACAGTTCCCTCACAGCCTTGTTGCTACTTTCTAAGAAGGTATCCCCCAGATCCGGGTTAGGATCTATAGAACTCCCGAGCAACCCACAATTTAAAGCACACAAGGAAAACAATTGAAAACACAGTGATCTTAGTCCTAAGGTACACCTCACTTTTATTATCTTCCCCAGCAGAGTCGCCAGTTCTGTGATCGGTGGATCTGGAACGTACTGTTTAACGCTGGTTCGCGAAATGTCGCGGAAGCAAGAGTCGCCACCGTCTTTTATTTTCTCCAAATGGAAAGGACAAAAGCACAGAAAAATTCCTTTAAAGAGATTGCTCTCGGTTTGGGAGGTAGGTTATAGAAAGGGAAGGTGTTAGCACCCTTTCTATCCATGGTTATCCATGGGCTCTTAGATACTTGCTCATTGTGTTTTCAAAAATGGTTTGTTTGCTTTTCAACTGTGGGTTTTAAAAAGTTTCTTTGAAAATTTCAGTTCGACTCTTGTAGCGGTCCTCAAGAGTGTTTGAAAAGATGCTTTCGAAAGCTTTTTGAAAATGTGTTGGTGTGAAAAGTATTTTTGATTTGTTTTGAAATTTAGAGCAAGTATCTAGAGTCGTCTACCTACCCTAAGGAATTCGTCTGTGTAAATGTCCTTAAAAGTAGTGCCATCCCACCATTGAGAGGTAGGTAGCACCACCGTTGGAGGTGTTCGGGTCAATTCGAGGTTCGGGACATGGTGATCACCGGAGCAATAGGAAGACACCTTAGAAGCTACCCTCATTCCAGGTTCCCGGATCATGAGGACTTACTAAGACATCCTCTACTCGACGATCACCTTTCGAGGCAAGGCAACAGTGAGGCGTACCCTAGGGGTGGTGTGTGATTTATGTGTCAGATTCATTTGCATTTATCTTGTCATGTCATGGGTGATCTAGCGTTTGATTTTATTTTTGTCCATACATTCTTTCATGCCTTGATTAACAGCTTAAAAAATACGAGAAGTAAAAATTCTAAACTATTACAAAAGGCGCGGGTCCACATCGCCAAAATTTCTCGAACCCGATTTGACAGAAAAATAAAGAATTAATGAAAATAAAGTGCGACAGATTAATTTACAAGGCCTTGGGAGAGATACATAAATATTATAAAGAATAAAAATAAATATGCGAATTTAATGAGAATTAAACGAGGGCGTTGGACCCCTTATGGAAAAATTAAATTAATGATGGAATTAATTAATTAAGAGAGAAAAGAAATTGTCTTTTTGGTATTTTTGGTATTTTGTAATTTTAATGGAAAAGAATTAAGTAAAATAAATGCTAACCCTAATTCTACAATTTTAATTTATTAAAAAGAAGATTAAAGTTTAACCTAAAATTAACCCTAATTAGTTTACATGCAATTTTAATTATAAAAATAAATATTTAATTATTTAATTATTATGGGAGAAAAAGAAAAAGGATAAAAAATTAATATGAACCCTAGTTCTATGTTTTTTTAGATTTTTATTAAGAGAATTAAAATTAAAACCTAATTTAAAACTAAATTTAATTATATGCAATTTATTTATGAAAATACTAAAAATAAAAAATATTTATTGTTTTTCTCTTTTCTGATTTTTTGATGTTTTTATTATATTTTATGAAAACGTTAAATTAAAGCATTAAAAAAAAGATTAATTAAAACAAAGAAAATAAAAAAAATATAAAAGTTAAAAGAAGCAAACTGGATGGGGGTGTTGTCCCCAAATGGAGGTGAGATCTTTAGCAATCTGGCCCAATATTCTGAGGCCCTTTTGACTTTCGTGGCTAGCGTGCATCAGCGTTGACTGGAGTTCACCGTGCTCTCCAGATCATGACCTTTGATTTGATGCAACTGAACGCGTGGACGGTTAGATTTGGGGGGCGCATGGTACGCTTTGGTGTTGAAGCTGCATGGGAACGTTTAATGAAAAACAATCTTGAAAGGGGTGAGGACCTGGGACTCGAACCCAGGTCCTAGGTGTTACCAGCCAAACGCTTCGCCACTGCTCCACTTCGTTCATCTGTAAATTAATATAATAAACAAATATAATAAAACAAACGCGTTAATGTTTCCTTTTTTAGCGCAAGATTTCAAACCAGCCAACCATCGCCTGCCACCTGGTCGTCTTCTTCATAACTTTGTTTTCCTGAAAATACAAAAGAAACAGGCAACGGTTTTTTAAGCGTTCTTTTAGGCATGTTTTGGGAAAATAACGAATAGCCCAGTGATGCTCATAAATTGAGCGCGAGGGTGGCCTTATGATCGTCTAAACGCACTGAATTGAATGGTGGTACTATGGTGGTCTAATTTTGCCGCGTTTGGAAACCCCCAATTTCAAGCTTGCAAAACCCTAATCTGCATCCATGGTGAATTCGCATATAGTGCATAAAAATCCAATCAAAATACATGGTTAGCTTTAGAACACATTGCTTAGCATGAATCTACAAATAAAATGCCATGAATATGCATAAATTGTAAAGCACGATTATGCAAAAAAGTGAGAAATTTTGGACTTCTGTACAGTGATTCAAAGGGTTATGATTGATGTTTTTGATCCAGGAAGATTGCTGGATGTCCTTGGAAGGCAATGGGATGAGTTTTGTGGCTTGAAACGACCTGCAAATAAGTTTTCAGAATTCTTACTTTTTGTGAAAAAGTCAAGTTTTGTTCTCTTGATATGGCGCAGCCTGGAGACCAAAAGCATGAGGGTTTGCTTTGTATATATGTGTGGAACAATTAGGTCAAGGAATTTGATCCAAAAGATCCATGAATTGATGAAGGAATATTTGATTTTTTATGCCATAACTTTCAAATCTTTTTAATGCAATTTGAGCTCTCAATCATATCCAATCATCCTAATTCTTCCCTAATTTGCTTTGCACGAAATATTAGAGATATTATGTGCACAAAAAGAGTTGGAACATTAGGTTTTATATTTTTCATATATTTAATTAATTTAAATGAATTATTATTAATAAAAATTCAAATAAATGAATAAAAAATGAAGAAATACTTCCCTTTGGGCCAAGTGGTCGTGCACATGCCTTGGATAATGAATTGTGGAAGAAAAATAGGCCCATTAGCAATTTTAGGTCATTTGAATCAATGTTGACTTTTCAAAATATCCAAAAATTTCCCAACTTCCACAAGGCATAACTTGCTCCACTTTTAAGCTTTGCTCATGTTCTTGGACATTTTGGAAAGGGCTTTGAGTCCTCTAACCAATGTCTTTGGTCTCATGTCATTTTGATTTACCAATCTCATGTTATGGCCTTTGACTTAAAGTCCCTTTTTGTTGACTTTTGAAAATGACCTATAATGTTGAAATTGATAACTTTTTGTGAGAGCATTTCTTGGACTTGAAGTATGAAGATGAGTTGTAGGAAATGTCTTTCTATTCAAAATGAGATTTGGATGGAATTTTTCTGATAATCCATGTGAAAGTTATGCCCTGGTCAATTTACAGTTGACTTTTTCAGCTGTCCAAATAAGGAAACTTTTGCATCTTGATGATTTTTTAGCCAAGCTTTGAGAATCATGATCAAGCATTGATAAAATGATGTTTGTGGCTTCAAAATGAGATGTTGATCAAAAATTTGAACTTTTGACTGTCAAATGACCATTTTGCCCCTACAGTTGACTGTAGTGCAATTAGGGTTTTGACTGTGCAGTTTTGTGCTGAAAGTCTTGAAACTTGATATGAGGATGCTTGACCATATTTGTAGGCATGTGAGACTTGATTGGACCTTTGGAATCTTCATTTTCTTGATCAGAACACAAACCCTAGTTTTGACTGCTTAAGAGGCCCTTGAACTGTGCAACCCTTGGGGAATTTTGCAGCTTGACTTGGCAATTTCTTGAAGAATATGGGAGGGCAAATTTTGGGGTACAACAGCAGTAAATCAAGAATTAGGGTTTTTCTCGCATTTCTCAGAAGAAATTGAGTTCTCAGAAATTCAATTGATTTTCACATGTTTTCATGCTCTTTCAAATTTACTGAAAAGGCAGTGTTTGTTTGATCCAGGTTAACCAGATAATTTGCGTCTTTTAAAAAAACATTCGTTTATTTATGGAATAAACATTTGCTTGTTTATGGAATACACAGTGCGTGTTTTGATTGGAATACAGTTGCAAGATTACATGATCGTTGGAATTTAAGTTATCTTGGTTGGAATTATTGGAATACAGTTTCAATTATCTTAATCAGGAATCTTAAAGAATTAGTGAAGATGCGAAGAAAAAATTGCGAGTTATTGGCAGTAAAGGATTTTAATGGACATCAGATTATCTCATAAGACTTTCTTCATTTATTTCAAAAAAAATTGTTACAATACAATTTATTATTTAAATGCTTTAAATTTTACAACTTATTGTATTTGAAAAATAAATTAGTACAATTGTTTGAGTATTTCTCTCTAAATTACAAAGAAAAATTTATGCCTAAGGATGACTAAGCTTCCATTGCTTCCATGCTTGCCAAAGAATCTCTTGCTTCCTCTGCTTTGTCACCATCCAGTTGTGCTCACATGAAAATGAAAGACAAAAGAAAAAGTTAGTACAGTTAATTGGACATAAGCAAAGAATTTTCAAAAGACAGAAAAAGTGTTCATCATTAAAGTTTGCATTTTGGAATCAAAAGGGTATTTTTAATTCATCACGTTTTTATTTTTCCATTTTTGCAAATCACAAGAAGATATTTCTTCTTGGTTCACAAAAGAAAAATAAAGAATGCAAGAAAATTGTCCTAATGCAAGCAAATTGTCCAAATGCAACAAATATTCTAAACTGAATGCAACAAACAGCAGCATGGCCAAAACATATTCCAAACTACAGCAAGTTGCTCAAACAGCATAAGCAAACATGTAGCAAGCTGTCCAAACAGTAGTACAAGCAAGCAGTGCAAGCAATACAAGCAAGCAAAACAAAGTACAAGTAACAGCAGCATAACAGCTGGGACAAGCAACAACAGCATGGCAAAAGTACAATGCAGCAAATTGGACAAAGTAGCATAGCAGTACAAACAAACAGCAGGCAAGAGGAAAGTAGTATGGTAAACCAAACAACAAGCAAGGGGCTTGTTTCAATAGCCTTTTCATCATTTTCCAAGATTTTGGCAAACTTTTCAGAAAAAAAGTGAAAAAGCATTTTGCTTTTATCATTGAGAGAGGAGAGAGAGGAAAGAAATCACCTAATTTGTTGGAATTACACAAAAGGTACAACTCTGTTATTCTGTCCACAAGCTGTCAAAAAAGAAATCAAGATATAACAGAGAAAAGGCTCAAGCAAAGGAGAGAGAACATTTGATAAAACTCAGAAATTTCAACAATAGAAAAAACCAAGTATCAAAAAACTGCCATCTTCCATCAAACACAAAAAAAACCTATTAACCAATATCCCAAGCTTGATCTCAAGGCCACAAACATAGCCATCAAGAACATACCAAGCCAAACCTGTTAGTTCAAACTAAACAAGCCCAAAAAACCAGTTTTCAAACCTGTTAAACCAAAAGCATAACTAAACTGTACAACAACAAACAGCCAGAAATCCCAAGCCTGATAAACCAGAATCATAACCAAACCAACAACTCAGAAAACTTCCCAACAACAAAACTCCCAAACCTGCATAACAAGTTCAAACAACCAAACCTGTATAACAAGTTCAAACAACCAAACCTGCATAACAAGTTCAAACATAACAAACTACCAAAACTAGTTTTCAAACCTCCAAAAACATTAAGGTTCAAAACTTCCAAAGTCCTCAAACATCCCAACCTGTTAACTGTCAAACTGTAAAAACAGTTTTCAAACCACAAAATATTCAAACTTGTAACAAACTCCACAGTTCAAAAACCAGTAAAAACCATCTTCAATACAAAGCCGCAAAATCTCAAGCTTTCACAAACTGATAAAACCTGTTAAAACATCCAAATCCAAAAAGTTCAAACCGATACACCAAGCCTAATCTCAAACCAACAACAAACTTACATCCCAGATAATCAAAAATCATCAAATCATCAGCCAACAACATCCAGCAAACTTACAAATCAAGACTCAGAAGCATCATCATCATCATTCAACATAAAAGATGATAAAGAAAAGGTTACCAGAAAAAGCTCACGCATCCATCTTCATTTCTTCCCTCCCCGTTGTCGGCCGCCAAGGAGCACCATCAGCTCAATCTCACGTTCCTCTCCATTTTCCAGAAAAATTCCAAAGGTATGATTTCGTCACATTTCTCATAAATCGCTTCCTGCATCTCAAGGTACAATAAAATTGATTAACAGAAAAATATGAACAAGATAAGACAACAACAGAAAAACATTCAAATCCAAACAGAACATCACCTTTTTTGCAAAAGAAATCATTTGAGCATGGTTAGGAAGAGTTTGTGTGGCGCTCCGGTAACGGAAACTGGGGAGGGAGGATCAGATTGAACTAATTGAACATCTTAGGCATGAATCAGAGCTTAGGGTTTCCAGAAAAGGGGCGTTCTATTCACGAATTAGGAAGAAAACAAGGACGTTCATAGATGGAGAGATGAAAGAGATAGGGACGTTCAGTGAGAAGGATGAACGGGAGAAAGAAGTGAGAGAGATGATCAGAAGCGGCGCCGCTGTGAAAGTGGAACCACAAACCCTAATTTCATTTACCCTAATCAGAAACAATTATGCAAGAGTAGTGTATTGGACCCTTTTGTTTGCAAACCTAAAGCCCACACGCGTTTCATCCCCCCCCCCCCCCCCCCCATCTGGCCTTGGCTCTTTTGGTTTCAGCAGTGACTTTTTTTTTCTTCTTTGGGCCAAACACCTTTAAAATCTTATAATTTGGCCCATTTCTTCTCTTTTTAATTTGTTTTATTTGTTTTGAGAAATGCTAAAGAAAATTCAATACTTTATTTCATTATTAAATTAAGTTAAATCTTGATAGTTAATTTTTTTATCATTTTCTTTTTTTCTTTTAATTTGTCTTTATTAATTTTTTACACTTAATAAAAACATAAAAACATTAATTTAGCTTTTTTTTCTTTCTTTAAGTTTGTTGGCACAATTAATAAAAATACATAAAAGAATAATAATAATAAAAAATTTTAATCTTTCTTTTTTTAGAATAGGTTTTATTTTTCTTTAAATACATCCCATTTCATACTTTATTGATTTCTTTATTTCATAAATTGTCATAGCTTTATATTAAATCGCACAACAATTCAATTTGGTTGTATTATTTGATATTTGAACATTGCTATTGTTATTTGATCCATTCCCATTTGTAATAATTGTACCCCCATTCCCGGATACTTTTCTAATAGCTTAGCATTTTAATTCCCGTAATTTATTGCTTTCTATATACTGTGTAGTAATTAGGCATGTATGGCAAGATTCAAAAATCAATCGCTAGATGACCTAATCCAAGAATAAATAACTTGAAATCAACACACTTCTCACACGCGCACCTCTAGGGTAACCTTGCTTGTTGCCTCGGAAATATAATCATGTCCCTCGAATATGAGACACTCTAGCAAATGACCCTTCGATAAACGAAGATCTTAGTCCCTCGATGACCCTCGATGTTGCCTTCAATCAAATGATCTCGTCCCTTACAAAATTGCTAGAGCGTCTCACAAGTTGTTTTCAATGATTGTAAAATTGACCCGTGCCTGTCCCTTCACATCCAATGATGGGGTTTCTTACCAAATCAATGGTAAGATAGCACCATTAAAAGGAAGAAGAAAAGAATAACTTAAGACCTTTCGAGTAGATAGATTCGCTCTTAGTTACTCGCTTGCTCACGACAAAAACCTTTACACCTACACCTCCATTTCAAAACACTTTCAAAAGACAAAACGTTTTGCATACGTTCTTATAGAGATGAGAACCATGGAAAAACCTCTTTTCAAAACACTTTTCGAAACACGATTCACAAACACCTCTTTGGACTATTTTTCGAAACAAAACTTTATACATGTTCTTATAGAGACGAGAACCATTACAAAGAAACTTTCCAAAATACTTTCAAAACTCACACCACAAGAACACAATCAAACAAAAGCAAGTGATATAAACGAGTAACTAAGAGCCCATGGATAACCATGGATGAAAAGGGTGCTAGCACCTTCCCTTTTCATAATCTACCCCCCGAACCCGAGAAAATTCTCGAAAGGTCTTTCCTGTGCTTTTTTACCTTTCCTTTTGGATAAAAGAAAAGTCGGTGGCAACTCTTGCTAAACCGAAACATTTGCGAACACAAACGCAAAACCTCAAGTCAGTTCTCCCACCGTATCACAGAACTGGCGACTCTGCTGGGGATTAGATGACAGAAAAACCTTAGGGTTTTAGATCACCTTTACATGCTTATCTTGTTTGATTTGTATGCTTTACATTTTTTGGTTCTATTGTTTGGGTTTGTTTTAAATCCTACACCCGGATGTGGGGACACCTTTTAGGTAAGTAGAAATAAATTGTGAGGGAACTGTGCGGGGTATACCGACATGGTTAAAGCAGTAGCTACGTTGATGTGGCACTTTGGTTGGTACCGGTAACCCTTAAGTTGAATCAAGGAGAGTACGGGGCCTCCGCATGGTGTCATGAAGCATCAACTGACCTTAGAAACTTGCTTGACCAACTTGGCCTTTTAGAACGTAGTGAGATGACCAGTTTCGGTGTAGAGCTGAAAATTGGTAGATACTCGATACTACACTCATTGAGGGTTGTGTCCTTGGAATATTTCGGTCGTCGGTAAGAGGCTAAATTGAAACAATGAACAAGGAAACAATCCAGGGATATTGAGCTCCTTTAGAACCTGGTTACTATTTCTAGGACAGATTGAGCCAACTAAACTTCAAGAGGGTACTTACCTACAAACTCCATGCAAGCCTAAACCTAAGAACTTGTCTGCTTTGTGTGAATATGATTATTTGTAT
Organism: Vicia faba; assembly: GCA_948472305.1. Taxonomy (NCBI): domain Eukaryota; kingdom Viridiplantae; phylum Streptophyta; class Magnoliopsida; order Fabales; family Fabaceae; genus Vicia; species Vicia faba. The sequence goes on along the minus strand of OX451738.1, from coordinate 1,577,283,738 downwards.
ATAAACTTGCTTACTTCACATATCTGTACATAACATCATAACATCATACCATAGCATTAACCATTTCAAGGATCTCGAGGGTCTTTGATACAGGGTCACGTTAAACCAGACGTCTACCAAAGGGAAAGAGGATTTCATTTTTCTCTAAACAAACACCTTCAAAAATCAAGTACAACAACTTGAGTCAAGGGCTATGACCCACTTGACATGGTGAGCTTGATTCTCGTGGAAATACATCCACCGATACGAAGCTCTCCAATCAAAGATGTTGATCAAAATTCAACTTCTAACATTTTCTTGTGTTTACCCCGCGAGATCTTTGAAAACATGCATCCGCATATCATGCATCTTATAATGACATGTTTCTCCCCTTCAAGTCTCTTTATCTTCCTACTGTTTATTTTAGTAGAGATGGCTCTAGAGAATACTATCAAGGACATCCAGGCTCAAAATGCTCAACTTCAAGAGATGTTCTTGAACCTATCCAAAGGGCAGGAAGAAGTGAAATCTCTCCTCACTGGGGGCATGATCATGGGGAATCCTGAGGGCAACAAAGATGATCAGTTGGAGCTGCTACGAACTGAGATAGCCATAATGAAAATCCAGATGATGGGACAACTGGTGGGCCAGATGGCTCTCATCCAAAACTTGGCACAAGGACAAGAAGAACTAAGGGTCCTCATCAACAAACTGCATCGGGATGGATGTAACCAAATGGGGCAAACAACTAGAGTTGAGGATCAAGTCATCATTCAACCTCCCTTGAGACAAGAAGCGTAGAGAAAACCTCCCCAGTTTGCTTCAGGGTCACAAGCCCAACAACAACCTCACCAACGTCAACAGGGTAATCGGCGTAAGCAAAATACATCTGAAAAGCGTTTCACTGATATTAACATGTCATTATCCCAAGTGTTGTAACGCTTGTTGGAAGTCAAGCTGATTGTATTAAGGGACCCCCCTCGGCATCCCAACGCAACCTCTCCAGGGTACAATCCAAATGCAAGATGTGCGTATCACTCCAATAGTCCTAGACATGACACCGACGTCTATTGGGCATTGAGAAACAAAATTCAAGATCTGATTAAAGAAACAATGTTGGAGTTCACAAAAGATGGCCAGATGAAAATCTTCCGCTGAGGGTTCTCCGCCTAAAATGACAAGTTTGAACTAAGAGGCTTCTGTTCATTTTGAATTTCCAATTGTAATTTCTTTTGTTATTCAAACAATTATCTGTTAATGTCAAATTTTGTTTCATTAATGCATTGCATATGTTTGTCTTGAATTAATCTTTTCGTTTTCACTTTTTTTAAACTAAGCTTTTATTCTTCTTATGACACAAACCTTTAGAGGGAGGATGACGAAAACAATGCCATAATCTCATACAGTGTGCTTTTGGACAGACCTTGCTGACGATGTACAGGCGTTTCTTTCAAATCCTAAACATTGGAGTTATAAGGAAGATGATCCCTAGTCAACCCCTCCGAGCCAAAGAAGTAGAAGTTTTTCTGTTTTAACACAAATTGAAACCTTTAATCAAAACCTGGGGCAGGGTAGTCTCTCAGTTAATTCAAACGCACGTTAAATTCGCAAACTCTCATCTTGTAATACAATGAATGACATCAAAAACATTCATTTGGAATCAAAAGACGGTGATGGTTATTTATCATATAGGCAGTCATTATCTCTCAAAAAGAAAAGCCCACTAAGTCGAAACCTACGAAGGAGGCTTAAGAAAACTGGGGCATCCTGCTGACTGTAATCTCAAAAATAGGAACAGTCAGGCAAAAATTAGGGATAATAAATCGAAAGAAAGAGGTCTCTACAAATCTTCAACAAAAATAATGTTGCAAAAATGACTGCCTTCCAACAAACTCAACTTGTTTGAACCATCACCAAAATGTCATTTCAAACTCAATTAGAGTTCAACGCACAATTAACTGAGTTTAGGACTGAAGAACATCACGAAGAGCGGGTGGGTACAAATACACTTTGAACCTTTATCCCTTGTTTCTTAAAACCGTGAACCAAGCCACGTTACAACCTTTCAAAAGTCCTAATTGAAGCATGGGTTAGTTCGAAAGCATACTGTTACAAAAGGTATCCTGACTCCTGTAAGGCTTTGCTCTAAATCCTGAGTTGAATTTTTCTTACAAAAGTTTTCTGCTAAAAAACGCATTTTCAAAATTTCAAGACAAGCATAAACTTTGCATTATTTGAATATCGTTGTTTGCATATGGCTATATGTTTGACAGCAAAGAAATTCACATAGTGAATATCCGATGAACGAAAGCTCTCTCAGTGAACAAAATCACTTCAAGTGGGATGATACTTCCGTTGCAAAAAATCTCCTATCAACAAAGGGACATGACATGTCATTGTCCAGTACACCTGGGGAAGTCCATTCAAGATTTCAAGAAATCTCTCAAAGTGCAGAGTAACCAGGGGCAAGCCTCTATCCCCGTCACTTGGGGCATTGAACGTCAATCCCAATAAAGGGTTGCATACAGTCAAACATTTCCTGGCAAAGCCATAAACACTCGCTACTTGGGGCAGTGACAAATCTCTCCAAAATCCTTCTCATAAGATGACTCCCATCCAGAGTTTCAATCTTTGTTAACCTCTACCCAGCTAAGTCGACCTCAAGTTTTTCCCCATTGAAGTCTCCAAAATTTTCACTATCGCCAGCGGAAACAAAGAATTCAACTCTTTTCTCCAGCACCAATTCGGAATTTATTTTCCTCAACGAGAGAAACATTACATATTCGTACATCAGGACATCATACAACGCAATCTCATTTATTTTGAGAGCATCATTGTTTGATATATGTCATGCAACTAACATTTACCTTTCAGGAAGGATGCAATGGAATTCTCACAAAATTCAAGCTATGAAGCCTGGACCACGACCAGATAGTAGTTCATTCAACTTTCCCCTTCAACAGCAGTCCAGGATTTATTTTCCCCGGCATCTGTTGAAGATATTCCAAGACCTTCGTCTGGCTTAGTTAAATCGATTCTAAGATTTTTCTAATTCTTATCCAGTCAAAGTTAATTCAAGACCTTATCTGGTTCAGTCAGATCGACACTAAGATCTCCCTGATTCTTATTCCAGTTGAAGATATTCCAAGACTTTCGTCTGGCTCAGTTAAATCGATTATAAGATTTTTCTGATTCTTATCCAGTCAAAGTTAATTCAAGACCTTCTTTGGTTCAGTCAGATCGACACTAAGATCTCCCTGATTCTTATTCCAGTTGAAGATATTCCAAATTTTTACTGTTTCAGATAAATCTCTCAACGGTTTATTCTGATTCACTTCCAAGATTTTGCTGTTTCAGATAAATCTCCCAATGGTTATTCTGATTCGTCTCCAGATTTTTACTAATTCAGATAAAAATCTCTCAACAGATTAAAACTCTCAACGGTTTATTCTGATTCATCCTTTGTTCAGATCCAGTTCAAACTTTCCGTTAACAATCACCTTTGGATGGCATCTTTAAACCCATTTCCATACACAATCTCTACAGCACATCATTAAGATCCCCAACAGAGATGAGACTATCAATTACCAATCCCCAGCGGAGCTGAAACTATCAACCCACAGCGAAAACCATTCAGTTTTCCCCAAATTCCTCAGCAAGTTGTCTTAAAATCTGAGAATCAACCAGATAACAGTTAACTTTTGTTTTATCCCCAACCTAGGATAATTCCTCAGTAGATTGGAATACACCCAAACTCATGATATCCCCGTCAGAATGAAGATTTTCATTCTTGACTCTCAGTAGATTGGCATACACCCAAACTCCTGATATCCCCGTCAGAATGAAGATTCTCATTCTTGGCTCCCAGTAGATTGACATACACCCAAACTCCTGATATCCCCGTCAGAATGAAGATTCTCATTCTTGACTCCCAGTAGATTGGCATACACCTAAAATCCTGATATCCCCGTCAGAATGAAGATTCTCATTCTTGACTCCCAGTAGATTGGCATACAACCCAAACTCCTTATCTCCCCAACAGTATGGCTACTCCCCCAAAGTTTTCACTTACTCCCCAACAGGAAGCCTTCTTCCCTAGAGTTTTTACTCCCCAACAGAATGAAGATTCTCATTCTTGATTCCCCAGTGAAGTTGCCAAAGTCTTCATTACTCCCCAACATGAATTTGTTAGAATTTTTAATCCCCTGCAGATCGAAGATTCTCATTCACCACTCCTCAACAGATTGAAGATTCTCATTCTTAATTCCCCGCAGGAGCCATCAGAGCCTTCCTTATTCTCCAGCAGATCAAGGTTTTCCTTTGATTGATCCCCGGTAGAGATCGCCAGAGTTTTCCCTATTTTCCAGCTGAATTTTGTCATTACTCCAACTCCAAAGACTTGAAGGATCCCTATATCCCCAGGAAAGTCATGAAGGATTCTCACATCCCCACAGAAGTTGTCAAAGATTTTGAATCTCCAGCGGCGGTCATGGATTTATTTTCCCCGGCAGCAGTCAAGGATTTTATTATCTCCAGCTATCAAGGATTTATTTTCCTCAGTAAGACAGCTAATCAGCTTACATGCGCATACATTACAGTCATATATCATAAACATTGATAAAACACATATATTGCATCATACATTTCATGCAACATAACTTTGTGTTTCTGCTAACATTTTACCCTTTTCAGGATAAGATTAACAAGCTACCAATATACAATCATGATACAACTTAGAGATGCTCCAGACACGCATGCTATTCTATTGCTTATTCAAATGCAGAATTTGGAAACAGCTTAGAGATACTCCAGACACGAATGCTATTCTATTGCTTATTCTATTGCTTAATCAGATTCACAGCTCAGAGATGCTCCAGACACGGATGCTATTCTGTCGCTTATTCAAATACAAGATTCAGATACAGTCCAGATACGCTCCAGACACGGTAGCCATACTGTCACTTATTCTGACTTTTTCCCCAGCTCAGAGATGCTCCAGACACAGATGATATTCTGTCGCCTATTTAGATTTCAGATTCAGATACAATACAGATACACTCCAGACACGGAAGTCATTCTGTTATTCATTAAGATTTAAATACAGTTACAACTCGGATACGCTCCAGACACGGATGTTATTCCCTTGCTCATACAGATCCAATACAGTTACGACTCAGATACGTTCTAGATACGGATACCATTCTGATGTTCATTCTCCTGATTTTCAAAAAACATTCTTGGATGGCATCTACAAGCCCATCTCCGATCAGATTCTGTCGCCTCTCCAAATGGCTTCTTTAAGCCCATTCACTCAACTACACTTTGACGAGTGCAAAATTACGAGCACTCTAGTGTCCAATCATTCTTTTACCTTCGAGTCACGAACGACAAAACTCGTTGATCTAACTCTTCAGGTTCAAGAAGATTGAACAGGGGCAGTTGTTGTACCCCAAAATTTGCCCTCCCATTTTTCATAAGAAAAGCATAACCTTAGGGTTTCTCAGATATTCAAGAATGGCTCAGGAATCGATCAAACAGATTTTCTCCTATGGCAGTAAATCAGGAATTAGGGTTTTTCTCGCATTTCTCAGAAAAAATTGAGTTCTCAGAAATTCAATTGATTTTCACATGTTTTCATGCTCTTTCAAATTTACTGAAAAGGTAGTGTTTGTTTGACCCAGGTTAACCAGATAATTTGCGTCTTTTAAAAAAAAACATTCGTTTGTTTATGGAATAAACATTTTCTTGTTTATGGAATACACAGTGCGTGTTTTGATTGGAATACAGTTGCAAGATTACATGATCATTGGAATTTAAGTTATCTTGGTTGGAATTATTGGAATACAGTTTCAATTATCTTAATCAGGAATCTTAAAGAATTAGTGAAGATGCGAAGAGAAAATTGTGAGTTATTGATATTAAAGGATTTTAATGGACGTCAGATTATCTCATAAGACTTTCTTCATTTATTTCAAAAAATTGTTACAATACAATTTATTATTTAAATTCTTTAAGTTTTACAACTTATTGTATTTGAAAAATAAATTAGTACAATTGTTTGAGTATTTCTCTCTAAATTACAAAGAAAAATATATGCCTAAGGATGACTAAGCTTCCATTGCTTCCATGCTTGCCAAAGAATCTCTTGCTTCCTCTGCTTTGTCACCATCCAGTTGTGCTCACATGAAAATGAAAGACAAAAGAAAAAGTTAGTACAGTTAATTGGACATAAGCAAAGAATTGTCAAAAGACAGAAAAAGTGTTCATCATTAAAGTTTGCATTTTGGAATCAAAAGGCTATTTTTAATTCATCACGTTTTTATTTTCCATTTTTGCAAATCACAAGAAGATATTTCTTCTTGGTTCACAAAAGAAAAATAAAGAATGCAAGCAAATTGTCCTAATGCAAGCAAATTGTCCAAATGCAACAAATATTCTAAACTGAATGCAACAAACAGCAGTATGGCCAAAACATATTCCAAATTGCAGCAAGCTGCTCAAACAGCATAAGCAAACATGCAGCAAGCTGTCCAAACAACAGTACAAGCAAGCAGTGCAAGCAATACAAGCAAGCAAAACAAAGTACTAGTAACAACAGCATAACAGCTGGGACAAGCAACAACAGCATGGCAAAAGTACAATGCAGCAAATTGGACAAAGTAGCATAGCAGTACAAACAAACAGCAGGCAAGAAGAAAGCAGTATGGTAAACCAAACAACAAGCAAGGGGCTTGTTTCAATAGCCTTTTCATCATTTTCCAAGATTTTGGCAAACTTTTCAGAAAAAAAGTGAAAAAGCATTTTGCTTTTATCATTGAGAGAGGAGAGAGAGGAAAGAAATCACCTAATTTGTTGGAATTACACAAAAGGTACATCTCTGTTATTCTGCCCACAAGCTGTCAAAAAAGCAATCAAGATATAACAGAGAAAAGGCTCAAGCAAAGGAGAGAGAACATTTGATAAAACTCAGAAATTTCAACAACAGAAAAAACCAAGTATCAAAAAACTGCCATCTTCCATCAAACACAAAAAAAACCTATTAACCAATATCCCAAGCTTGATCTCAAGGCCACAAACATAGCCATCAAGAACATATCAAGCCAAACCTATTAGTTCAAACTAAACAAGCCCAAAAAACCAGTTTTCAAACCTGTTAAACCAAAAGCATAACCAAACTGTACAACAACAAACGTCCAGAAATCCCAAGCCTGTTAAACCAAAATCATAACCAAACCAACAACTCAGAAAACTTCCCAACAACAAAACTCCCAAACCTGGATAACAAGTTCAAACAACCAAACCTGTATAACAAGTTCAAACAACCAAACCTGCATAACAAGTTCAAACATAACAAACTACCAAAACTAGTTTTCAAACCTCCAAAAACATTAAGGTTCAAAACTTCCAAAGTCCTCAAACATCCCAAACTGTTAACTGTCAAACTGTAAAAACAGTTTTCAAACCACAAAACATTCAAACCTGTAACAAAACTCCACAGTTCAAAAACCAGTAAAAACCATCTTCAATAGAAAGCCACAAAATCTCAAGCTTTCACAAACTGATAAAACCTGTTAAAACATCCAAATCCAAAAAGTTCAAACCGATACACCAAACCTAATCTCAAACCAATAGCAAACTTACATCCCAGATAATCAAAAATCATCAAATCATCAGCCAACAACATCCAGCAAACTTACAAATCAAGACTCAGAAGCATCATCATCATCATTCAACATAGAAGATAGTAAAGAAAAGGTTACCAGAAAGAGCTCACGCATCCATCTTCATTTCTTCCCTCCCCGTTGCCGGCTTCCTAGGAGCACCATCAGCTCAATCTCACGTTCCTCTCCATTTTCCAAAAAAATTCCAAAGGTATGATTTCGTCACATTTCTCATAAATCGCTTCCTGCATCTCAAGGTACAATAACATTGATTAACAGAAAAATATGAACAAGATAATACAACAACAAAAAAATATTCAAATCCAAACAGAACATCACCTTTTTTGCGAAAGAAATTATTTGAGCATGGTTAGGAAGAGTTTGAGTGGCGCACCGGTAACGGAAACTGGGGAGGGAGGATCAGATTGAACTAATTGAACATCTTAGGCATGAATCAGAGCTTAGGGTTTCCAGAAAAGGGGCGTTCTATTCACGAATTAGGAAGAAAATATGGACGTTCATAGATGGAGAGATGAACGAGATAGGGACGTTCAGTGAGAAGGATGAACGAGAGAAAGAAGTGAGAGAGACGATCGGAAGCGGCGCCGCTGTGAAAGGGGAACCACAAACCCTAATTTCGTTTACCCTAATCAGAAACAATTATGCAAGAGTAGTGTATTAGGCCCTTTTGTTTGCAAACCTAAAGCCCACACGCGTTTCATCCCCCCCCCCCCCCCATCTGGCCTTGTCTCTTTTGGTTTCAGCAATGACTTTTTTTTTCTTCTTTGGGCCAAACACCTTTAAAATCTTAAGCCCATTTCTTCTCTTTTTAATTTGTTTTATTTGTTTTGAGAAATGCTAAAGAAAATTCAATACTTTCTTTCATTATTAAATTAAGTTAAATCTTGATAGTTAATTTTTTTATCATTTTCTTTTTTTCTTTTAATTTGTCTTTATTAATTTTTTACACTTAATAAAAACATCAAAACATTAATTTAGCTTTTTTTTCTTTCTTTAAGTTTGTTGGCACAATTAATAAAAATACACAAAAGAATAATAATAATAAAAAATTTTAATCTTTCTTTTTTTAGAATAGGTTTTATTTTTCTTTAAATACATCGCATTTCATACTTTATTGATTTCTTTATTTCATAAATTGTCATAGCTTTATATTAAATCGCACAACAATTCGATTTGGTTGTATTATTTGATATTTGTACATTGCTATTGTTACTTGATCCATCCCCATTTGTAATAATTGTACCCCCATTCCCGGATACTTTTGTAATAGCTTAGCATTTTAATTCCCGCAATTTATTGGTTTCTATATACTGTGTAGTAATTAGGCATGTATGGCAAGATTCAAAAATCAATCGCTAGATGACCTAATCCAAGAATAAATAACTTGAAATCAACACACTTCTCACACACGCACCTCTAGGGTAACCTTATTTGTTGCCTCGGAAATATAATCATGTCCCTCGAATATGAGACACTCTAGAAAATGACCCTTCGATAAACGAAGATCGCAGTCCCTCGATGACCCTCGATGTTGCCTTCGATCAAACGATCTCGTCCCTTACAAAATTGCTAGAGCGTCTCACAAGTTGCTTTCAATGATTGTAAAATTGACCTGCGTCTGTCCCTTCACATCCAATGATGGGGCTTCTTACCAAATCAATGGTAAGATAGCACCATTAAAAGGAAGAAGAAAAGAACAACTTAAGACCTTTCGAGTAGATAGATTCGCTCTTAGTTATTCGCTTGCTCACGACAAAAACGTTTACACCTACACCTCCATTTCAAAACACTTTCAAAAGACAAAACGTTTTGCATACGTTCTTATAGAGACGAGAACCATGGCAAAACCTCTTTTCAAAACACTTTTCGAAACACGATTCACAAACACCTCTTTGGACTATTTTTCAAAATAAAACTTTCTACATGTTCTTATAGAGACGAGAACCATTACAAAGAAACTTTTCAAAATACTTTCAAAACCCACACCACAAGCACACAATCAAACAAAAGCAAGTGATCTAAACGAGTAACTAAGAGCCCATGGATAACCATGGATGAAAAGGGTGCTAGCACCTTCCCTTTTCATAATCTATCCTCGAATCCGAGAAAATTCTCGAAAGGTCTTTCATGTGCTTTTTTACCTTTCCTTTTGGATAAAAGAAAAGTCGGTAGCGACTCTTGCTAAACCGAAACATTTGCGAACACAAACGCAAAATCTCAAGTCAGTTCTCCCACCGCATCACAGTAAGTTAAAATAAATCAATACAAATAAACTTTTAATCCCATTAGGTTTTTAATTTGTTAGTCTATTTAAACATTATTTAAATTATTTATTTACATATGTCTAAAATAATATATTTTTATGTAGGCTAACAGGATAACCAGATCTTGAAAAATGTCAAACTCAGATTTAATAATAAATCTATGACAAACTACATGTCAGATTTAAACTTCAGTTTTTTTGACAGATGAGACTCAGATTTGACAAAATCTATTTCAGTTCCGCTTATGTTCACCCCTATTTGAAGGTATTCTTTATACCTATTTTAATTATATTTCTTTTTGCTGATTTTTGCTGAATAAAAAGGGAAAGAGAGAATAATATATTATATGTACATGGAACGGAAGAATGAATGTGCTTATATTGGATAATATAAATTATTAAGTTAAAAGACAAATAATTTTTATTAGCAAAAAAATATTAGTCAAATACACGTGTTTTCCGAGCAAGTCACATATATTTTGTTACACAAAAATCTAATAGATTGAACGAAGACTAAGAAACAGTGATAATCTGAATGTAGATATTATCCAATCTAATTATGATTTAAATTTAAATCAATACAGTAAAATGATTCATTAATGTCCTAAACCTCATAGTAAACAGAAAGTCATCGTTTTTTAATATATTTTAGACACCGGCCTCATGAAAAGTAAAAGTAATTTCTTTGGATATCTACTATTGATTATTATCGGATAAGATTGACCCCACCATTCCATTTAACAGTAATTTTCTCTCTAATCATCTTGTTGAATCTAGATAGTGTAACGAGACGGATCGGAGATGAATTTTACATTTCTCAAAATTTAAATTTAAATCTCTAAATTTATTCTCTGTCTCAAACTCAAATAGAAATTTATAATTAAGATTCATATTCATCTCAAATTGGTTCGAATTGGATTTAGATATTCTGCTTTGTCACCTCCATTTAGTAAAATCAAGTTTTTAAATATAAATATTTATTTTTCTCAAAATCAAATTATATTATAAATAGTAAAATACAACAATTTCAAAAAATTCCATACGTATATTTTAAATATTTTAAATAATAAATATAAATCAAATTAAAAAAACATTATTCATATATTTAATATTAAATTATCAAAAATAAATAATAATTGATCTGACCTGATCAGAAGGTTTGGACCGTCACGGCTTGCTCCGAGCTGAAAGCTTTTTGAACGAGGAGGGGGGGTACCTGTAAGGCACTCCGATGCTAAAGTCAGTGAGAGTACGAGCAGATAATAGAGTTGAGGTTAGAATGATCAATACCTGACCCTCTGGAAACAGAGGGTATTTATAGCCCCCAGCGCTGGGCCAAGGTTCCTTCATTGGGCCGGGCGGATTTGGCCCAATGGTGGAACTGCCAGGTTCTACGTGGGTAGTGGAGACCTGCGCGAGGTCCCCTTCCTGGATGTGCTGCGAGAAGTGCGGGTGGACGGAGACGCGGTCTTTCCGGAGTATCGTTGGGGGAACGGTGGACTGAGTCTGCCCTAGCCGGGTAGCTCGAGACCATGTCGAGCTGCTCAGCACGATGCCGAGCTCGACGCCAGGACCTCGAGCTGGACAGCGGGTGTCGAGCTGGACGCCAGGACATAGAGCTGGACGGCAGGGTGTCGAGCACGACTCCACCGCGTGGGGTTGGACATCGAGATGTCGAGGTGGACATCAGGGTGTCGGGCATGGATGTGACCCCCTTTGCCCAGTGTGGTCCTTAGTGAGTCCCTTTGGACTGGGCCTTAGTAATGCTTTTGGGCCTGTCGGGCCCAGTCCAGAACAGGAGCCCCCCAAGTCGTGGTTCCTTTGCGAGGGGCCATGACTTGAAACCAAGTTGTTCCGTCGTTGAGGTCTCGTGCCCGGGATGGAGGTGTGGACCCTCGAGGGGCCTCCTCGTGTCGTGCTCGGAGACGTCCTCGGTGGTGGATGCGTGGAGGATCCGTACCGGGTGCGTCGGTCGAGCACACGAGGCATCTTTCGGGAGCTGTGCCGCCACCCTAGGGGGGTAGGGCCATCATTGCATTGGGAGCAGCGCGTCGAGGAGATGGAGTCCGTGGTTGCCCGAGGTGACGTTTGGTATTCCACGTCATCACTATAAATAGGATCCTTGGGCCCCATAATACGTTTTCCGTTCTCCGTGCTCTCTCCGTTGCCGCTCTCAACACTTTCTCCAGTTGCGATTTCCCGTCTCAAACTCTTCCATTTCTTAGCCGAATCCCATACTTTGATCCAAGTAAGTGATCTACTTTCTTCATCTTTTCGTTTAGAATGCATGATTCCTGGAATTTGTAGATGTTTTAGGACCGTGCGCGTGGGATTAGCCCGGTAAACTCGCGTTTTGCCCGACATATTCATGTCTAGGACCGGCAAACGCATGTTTGTGGCCGACATATTCATAGTTTTAGGTGAAAAACTTCAGAGCTGCCCGGGGTCTTCATGATCCGGGGCGCCTGATTCATGACCGTGCCCGGTATGTTCATGGTCGTGGCCGTGGGCTTCATAGTGCGGCTCGCCATGTTCATACCTCGGGTCGACATGCTTGAAGAGTGACGCGCGGTTGGTTTGAGGAAGAACACCGGATTCAGGAGAGTCGGGGAGGCATCCATTTGTGGAAACGGACTTGTGTAGTCGTGTATGGGACGACATGATTTTGTCGAGCATAGGACTTCGTGCTCAACTGATTGGTTTCCCGTGCTCTGCAGGTAACCATGGCGGACGAGCCGAGCTCCTCCGGACGTCGTGATCGCGAAGAGCAGAGTGCCGACGAGTCGGCCACCCTGATAGATACTGTGACCGACCCATTGCTGGAATGGGTGGGTGTCGAGCCGCGGGGGACAACGTCGATATACAGCCGGGATGACCGACATCCGTTCACTGTTATTGAAGAGGGCCAAGACCAGCCCGACTCTCAGCAGAACTTCGTGGTCATGCTTCCGTCGACCAATGCAAGAATTTGCTCGGTTTATCCGAACTACAGCCTCGCGATGTATGAGATCGCGTTTAAAGACTTAGGGCTGCGGCTGCCGTTCACTGATTTTCAGACCGGGGTCTTTATGCACTTGGAGCTGGCCCCGTCCCAGCTGCACCCAAACTCGCTCGCCTTCATCCGGGCGTTTGAGTTGACGTGTCGCTACCTGAGGATCGGGGCGACCATCCCTCTTTTCTTCCGGGTATTTCACCTGCAGCGTCAGTCCCGAGGAGGGAAGCACAGCTGGGTGTCCCTGAAGCAGTCGAGGAGACTGTTTAAGATGTATATGGACTCCGTGAGGGGGTTTAAGGACAAGTGGTATGTGGTACGCCCTATTACCGACTCTGCCTTAGATTCCCTTTTCGAGGAGGAGGGGCCAGTCAGCGACGATGACGGGGAAACGATGGTGGCCGACGACGGGAGCCCTGTGTTGGGTCGTAGGGCTAAGTTCCCGGTGTACTGGATGTCCCGACATTACGAGCACGGGACAGGCTATTACCATACCGCTGTCGGGGACATGTGCTCGGAAGATCAGCGGGCGTACGAGGCTCTTTGCCGGTTTGTCGACAGTTTTCATCCCGCCCAATGGGTTACGCGGGAAGGGGATGATATCCTCGACAAAGACGGTTACCCGACGTCCGAGTCTCGCCCGATCGACACCAAGGCGCTGGTGGAATGTCCGACGTACAGGAAGGCTGCCCGCCTGTTAGGTTGTTTGCTTGAAATTCTTATTTGTCGTTTATTCATGCAGTTTGCTCGATACTGACTTTTCCTTTACTTCGTGCAGGTACGATGGCTAGCCGACATGAAAGGCTCCTGAAATTGTCAACCGACCAGAGGCGAGGCAGGAGGGTCGTGAAGGCCCCGCAGACGACGAGAATGGGACCACCACAAAGTCCGAACGCTCCTCAGCCGGTGAGGGTGGACTCGACGTCGAGCTCGGGACCCGCGTCAGATCCAGAGGTCGAGGAGATTGACCCCAGCGCCGTTTTGACGCAGAGAAAGAGGACCCGCGTGGAAGGCGGTTCGACTGTCGGGGAGGATGCCGGTGCTGTTCAATCTTTTGCCTTCCCCCCTTGCTTCGAAGAGGCGGGCTTTTTCGAGCGATTCCCTCCGACAGTGGTCGCCCATGAAGCTGAGGCCATAAAGAAGATGAGTAAAGAGGAAAGGAAGGCCTATCTGGCCGCCAGCGTGGACGGGCTGGTAAAAATGGCCGAAATGGCTTTGGTGTTATCTGAGGATGCAGGGGATGCTGTTCGTGTTGAAGAGCTCGAGCAGGAGAAGGCGGCCTTGACTGCGAACTCGCGGAAGTTGAAGGTCGCTCTGGAACGCTCCGAGGAGATGTTCCGAGAGCAGACCGCGATACTTGATGCCGAGAGGGAGATGCTGACCCTGGAAAAGGAGAAGTCGGGGAGGTTGACTGAGGAAGGGGAGTTGCTCCGGTCCGACAGGGATCGCTTGGCTGCCGAAGTCGAACGCCTGGGTAAACAGGTTGAGGAAATGAATGTTGTCCTGCAACCTGCCGAAGATGAGCCCGAGGACATAGTGACTTTGAAGAGTCGGGCTGAGCTGGTCGCCCACATCCGGCTCCTCGAGGCGGACTGCGTCGGTGCTCTGGAAGACGGGTTCAATTCTGCAGTCGATCAGCTCTCATTGCTAAACCCTGGTCTGGTCACTGAGGGTATCGGTCACACACACCGGGTTGTAGGTGGCATGATCGTTCCTCCGCCCGACTCTCCTGGCGTCGACAATGATGATAATGTGGAAGTTTGAGTAGGATAACGGGCCTGCGTGCCCTTGATATTTGTATTCTTTGGGCCTGCGTGCCCGTTTATTGTATGTTATGAACATCGCCGGCCTTCTTGGTCGGTTTAATATTGCTTTGTTGCCTTCGGGCGTTTATAACTTGTTATTCATTTTGGATTTTTTGCCCTTGTTTGAAATCACATGCTTGTATGAATTTAGCCTAAGCTACGGGCTCGAGGAATGCCCGTGGGTGGTTTTGATTTGGCGAGCGAATCTGCTCGTCTCCACTTGTATGCAATCTCGGCCCTATTTTGATTGGCCGGGGTTGCCTAAGTGTTGCGCTCGAGGGGAGAGATTTTCTTTCGACCCTTGTAGATGTCCCGTTATTCTTGATGGAATGTCGGGCATTTCAGAGCGAGGTTGCTCAGTCGGGCGTGGAGCCCGTTAGGGACGATTCGCCCTTGGCGTGAACTTCCCATCGCGAGCTGGGTGTTCTGCCTTATGGGTACTTCGACGGTGGGGCTCGGTACAGCTGTCCACGTCGGGCACTATCGATCGTCAGCGTTTACCGCGCGATGCCGTGCCATTTTGGTCGTGTGTCGGGCCTGTACCTTAGCCTTAAACGAAATTGGACGTTTTTCCTCGTTGCCCGAGCGTGGTTGCTTCTGGTCGAGGGTCCTAGGTGTTGACAGCTTCTAACTGTAGTACTGCTTCAACTTAGCAGCATTCCAGGGTCTTGGTAATGGCTCTCCGTTTAACTGCTCGAGGTAGTACGCCCCGGTACCCGTGGTGCCGTGGACGCGGTAAGGTCCTTCCCAGTTCGCGGCCAACTTCCCTTCGCGGGAGTCTTTCTGGTTTCTGCGTAGTACCAGGCTGCCTATTTCGAACTCGCGCTTGATGACCTTGTCGTTGTGGCGTAGAGCCACTCGTTGTTTTAGGGTGGCTTCGCGCAGGGCAGCCCCCGATCGGATTTCATCGACTAGGTCGAGTTCATCCCTTAGTGCTTCGTCATTCATCTCTTCGTCGAGGGGCTCCTCCGTTCGACGGGATGGTTCCATGATTTCGACCGGGATGACGGCTTCGGTGCCGTAGGTCAGTCGGAACGGTGTTTCCCCCGTCGTTGAGTGGGGTGTGGTGCGGTATGCCCACAGGACGCTGTGGAGCTCCTCGACCCATCCTCTTTTGGCTTCGCCGAGTCGACGTTTGAGCCCTCGGAGGATGACTCTGTTCGCGGCTTCGGCTTGCCCGTTGGTCTGAGGATGTTCGACCGACGTGAAGTGTTGTTTGGTCCCCAGTTTGGTGACGAAGTCTCGAAATCCGTGGTCGGTGAACTGGGTACCGTTGTCGGACACCAGTGTCTGCGGAATTCCGAACCTGGCGAGCACGTTTCTTTTGTAGAAACGGAGGATGTTGTGTGAGGTGATTTTTGCGAGTGCCTCGGCCTCGATCCACTTCGTGAAGTAATCCACGGCGACGATTAGAAATTTGTTCTGATAGGTCCCTTGCACGAAGGGCCCGAGGATGTCCATGCCCCACCAGGCGAACGGCCATGGGGACGACAATGTATTCAGCTCGTGTGGGGGAGCGAGGTGCATATCCCCGTGCTTCTGGCACTTGTCACATTTTTTCACGTGTTCCTTGGCGTCCTGTTGCATCGTCGGCCAGTAGTATCCTGCTCGAAGGGCTTTCCTTGCCAAGGATTTGCCGCCCATGTGCTGGGCGTTGATCCCTTCGTGTATCTCCCGCAGTACGTCGGGGATGGCGGACTCGTCGATGCATTTCAGGAGGGGAATGGAGAACCCTCTTCGATACAGTTTCTGCTCGAGAACAACATAGGAACATGCTCGTCGCTTGATTGTGGCAGCTTCGGCCTGGTTCGACGGGAGTTCTCCCTTTGTTAGGAAATTATAAACCGGGGTCATCCAAGACGTGGCATCCCCGATGGCGTGGACCTCGACCGTGGTCGAGGGTGGCTCGATGCTCGGACGTGCCAGAGATTCCTGGATGACAGATTTATTCCCGCCTTTCTTTCGTGTGCTCGCGAGTTTGGACAATATGTCCGCCCTCGTGTTTTGCTCGCGGGGAACATGAGAGATTTCTGCTCGTGCGAACTTTGCCATGTGTTTTTTGACTAAGTTCAAGTACTCAATGAGGTTGTCATTCTTGGCCTGGTAGCTTCCTTGTACTTGGGAAGCGACGAGCTGGGAGTCGGTGTAAATTTGAACTTCGCGGGCTCCTAGGTCCTCGGCTAATCTCAGTCCCGCGAGCAGGGCTTCGTATTCTGCCTGGTTATTTGATGTCGGGAAGGAGAGAACCAAGGAGTGCTCGATTACCACCCCTTCTTCGTTTTCCAGGAGGATCCCTGCGCCGCTTCCAGACGAGCTGGAGGCTCCGTCGACGAAGATGGTCCACTTGTGTTCCTTTCCCGGGGGAATGTCGTTAGTGGTCATCTCGGCGACGAAGTCGGCCAAGGCTTGTGCTTTCAGGGCTTTCCTGCTCTCGTACTGAATGTCGAATTCAGAGAGTTCCAGGGACCACTTCAGCATTCTGCCCGCCATATCTGGCCGACCCAGGAGTTGCCTCACCGGTTGATCGGTTCGCACGATGATGGTGTGCGCTAGAAAGTAGTGTCTGAGCCTCCTCGTAGCATTGACGAGGGCCAGAGCAACCTTTTCTATCTGTTGATACCTGCTCTCGGGGCCTTGTAAGGCTTTGCTCGTGAAGTAGACAGGTTTCTGCCCGTCGGGAGTCTCGCGGACAAGAGCTGCACTGATGGCTTCGTTTGAAACTGCCAAGTATAGGTAAAGTGGCTCGTTGTCATCTGGTCGAGACAACACGGGCGGTTGAGACAGGCTCTGCTTCAGATGGCGAAGTGCGTGTTCGCATTCCTCGGTCCATTCGAAGGCTGCTTCCTTTCGAAGGAGTTTGAAAAAGGGAAGGGCGTGCTGAGCGGACTTCGCGACGAAGCGTGATAGTGACGTCAACATGCCGTTCATGATCTGTATCGACTTCTTCGACATTGGAGTCGGGAGATCGGCGAATGCTCGACACTTGTCGGGGTTGGCTTCAATCCCTCGTTCTGTTAGATAGAATCCGAGGAATTTTCCTGCCTTAACCCCAAACGTGCACTTCTCGGGGTTGAACCTCATTTTGCATTGTCTTGCTTGGGCGAAGACTGTTTTGAGGTGAGCTGCGTGATCGGTATCTGCTCGAGATTTGACGATCATGTCGTCCATATAAACCTCGAGCATGTCGCCGATCTGTTTGTGGAACACTTTGTTCATCATGCGTTGGTACGTCGCGCCGGCGTTCTTTAGTCCGAAGGGCATTACATTGTAGTAATAGTTGCCCGAGCTGGTCATGAACGCCGTGCAGCGTTTGTCGCCCAGGGCCATTGGGATTTGATTGTATCCCGAGTAGGCTTCCATGAACGACAAAGTCTTGTAGCCGGCCGAATTGTCGACCAGCATGTCAATGTTAGGTAGAGGAAAGGCATCCTTCGGGCAAGCCCGGTTGAGGTCGGTATAGTCAACACACATTCTCCATTTTCCATTATTCTTTTTAACAAGTACAACATTTGACAGCCAGGTGGAGTACCGGGCTTCAGAAATAAAATTTGCCTCTAGGAGGTCTTTTACAGCTTTTTCAGCAGCCTCCGTTTTTTCTGGAGACTGCCTACGCCTACGTTGTACTACGGCCTTGGCGGCTGGATCAATGGCGAGGTGATGACAGGCGACCTCAGGGTCGAGTCCGGGCATCTCTGCAGCGCTCCAGGCGAAGAGATCAGCATTCTCGCGCAGACAGGCCTTGATTTGCTTCCTGGCCAAGTCGGGGAGGTCCTTGCCAATCTTCACTCCCTTGGTCGGGTCTGCTCCGAGGGGAACGAGTTCAAAATCGCCGTCCGGAATGGGTCGGAGGGGGATTTGCTCGCCGCTGGGTGGCTCGTCTTCGTCGAAGCGGGCGTCGAGGGCTATGGAGTCGACCTTTGGTGGAGCCTTCTGAACTTCTACCTCGGGGGATGCTCTGTCGGGCTCTTGCTTTGTCTTCTTGATGGGTCTGGTGCTGGTACCCACGTCGACGGTATCCCGTCCCCTTGAAGCGGCGTTGAAGCACCTGCGGGCAGCAGCGAGGTCGCCCTGG
This sequence comes from Vicia faba, assembly GCA_948472305.1. NCBI lineage: Eukaryota > Viridiplantae > Streptophyta > Magnoliopsida > Fabales > Fabaceae > Vicia > Vicia faba. The sequence goes on along the minus strand of OX451738.1, from coordinate 1,577,264,945 downwards.
ATGGTGGCTACCCTTGCCCTTTTGGTATAGAACTTCATTTTTAGATGGACAGTTGAGGGAACCGCTGTCAGCTCCGCCAATGTCGGCCTCCCCAAGATGCAATTGTATAGGGACGGGCAGTCAATGACGAGGAAGCGGACCTTCACCTGTCTTGTAGCAGTTCCTTCCCCGAACGTCACGAGGAGCTCGACATATCCCCAAGGTTTGGAAGTCGAGCCGTTGAAGCCTTGAAGGTCCGAACCTATATACGGAGACAGATGTGAGTCGTCCAGTTGTAAGGTCCGGAACAGCTGGGTGTACATCACGTCGACGGAACTCCCTTCGTCGACCAGGATGCGATGCACGTCAAAATTGGCCATCTTTGCCCTTATCAGCAGGGGGATGACTGCGTTCGGTGCTCCGCCGGGGAGCTCTTCCAAGTAGAAGGTGATGGGCTCTGATCTGCCCTTCACCATTTCGAAAGTCACAGTTTGTGGAGGAGCTGCGTCGACCAGTTCGTCCAACTTCCTCTTGGCGGAGTTGATGGTGAGGTCGTTGAACCCGCCCCCGTTGATGACCATGGCGGAGGGGAAGTATTCCCACCTGCTGTGTGTCGTCAGGGGCTCCTGCAGGAGCTCGGGAAGTTCAAAATCCTCGGGCCTGGTTACCGAGAAGGCGGTCTGGATTGGCACCGACTCGTCAGATGGTCGGGCATCTTCTTCGGGCTCCTTTGCCTCGCGGGCGTCACGACGGGGAGCGTCGTTTCGCCTGTACTGTGCAAGCCTCCCTCCTTTGATGAGGGTTTCGATGGCGTCCTTCAGGTGGACGCAGTCCTCTGTCAAGTGACCATGACTCCTATGGTACTGACAGTACTTGTTTTTGTCTACTCCTGGCTTGGCAGGAGCTGGCCGGGGACGCTTGACGCCACCGTCTTTAAAATCTGTGCTAGAACACTCCGCCAGAATACGCTCGCAGGAAGCCGTGAGCGGAGTGTACTCGGTGAAACGGCCCGAGGGGCCCCTTTGTTCCCGGACCTCCCGGGGTCGATCTTCCTTCCTCTTCTCTCCGGTGCATCGGGGAGGAGGGTCTTGTCTCGAGCTGCTGCTATGATTGCGAGCCCTGGAGTCTCGTGCCCTGTTGGCAGCTTCTCTCTCCTCGTAGTCCATGTATGCTCGGGCTTTGTCGAGGAGAGCATCAAAAGTTGCAGGTGGCTCAATACCCACAGCTTTTCTGAACTATGTGCCGGGGAGGAGGCCCCTCTCCAGCAAGTACCTTTTCATATGGTCCGCGCAGGGGACCTGTATTGCTTCCCGGTTGAAGCGGTTGATGAATTCCCTCAAGGTCTCATCATGTCTTTGGATGATGGCCTCGAGGGCTGCCTCGGTCTTCGGGTGGCGCCGAGAAGCGGTGAAGGAACTGATGAACTGGTTCTTCAGGTTCCGCCACGATGTAATTGAGCCCGGGGCGAGCCCTTTATACCAGTCCATGGCCGCCTTCCTGAGAGTTGTGGGAAAGAGACGGCACTTGATGGGCCCCCCGACATTGTGATAGTGGAGCATGGCTTCGAACCCGTCAATGTGGTCGACTGGGTCTGCTACTCCATCATACTCCTTCAGATGTGGGGGCTTCTCCATGCCCGGGGGAATAGGTGCGTCCATGATGGCCTGCGACAGGGGACCGCGGGGGTCGTCCTCGTCGCTCCTTTCTGGAGAAAGAGAAGGGGTCCTGTAGTTATGCCGGGCACGATGGTCGTGCTGAGATTCCCTCGAGCGTGATGCTCGGTGGTTGAAGGTCCCACGCCCGTCTCTGTTGTGCCTCCTGTCGTGCCTTGATGGGTCGCGACTGGGCTCTTCGGTGGGGATGACGGGCTGTCTCTCATATTGGGGCCGCCTCTGCTTTGGTGGGGGAGAGGGGCTCCTAGAGTTCTCCCTGTAGTGTCTCCGCGGGGGAGTAGGGTGTCGAACTTCTTCGACCCGAGGAGGTGGAGATGGTGGCCTTTGATGTCTCCTCGGGGGGCGTCGATCATTTTCAAGTGCCCTTAGTCTTTCTCCTTGGGCGAATAGGAGATAATTTGTCTGGTTGATGGCCGCGAACAGTGCCTGAGTCGTGGCATCTGCACCGGCAGGAACTTGGACTTCATAGAACCGGGCAGCTCTGCGGTAGGCGAGAGCCTCCGGGTCGTCTTCGAGTGCTGGAGGAGTCGTCGAGGATGACGCAGTGTTCCCGTCCCTGCGGGTGGAAGGTCCAGGGGCGGTTGTCACAGGGATGGCATTGTGGCCGGCATCACTGGGATTGTCCAGGTGTCCATTCTTGTCCGCGGGACCGTTGTTAGTGTCGGTAACACGGACGTGCTGTTCTTCACGAGCTGGATCAGCCATGACAGGTAATTGAATTGAGCTTTGGTCTTTGGAATTGTTCGTTAGACGGGGAAGCTGTTTCCCACGGACGGCGCCACTGATCTGACCTGATCAGAAGGTTTGGACCGTCACGGCTTGCTCCGAGCTGAAAGCTTTTTGAACGAGGAGGGGGGGGGGGGGGGGTACCTGCAAGGCACTCCGATGCTAAAGTCAGTGGGAGTACGAGCAGATAATAGAGTTGAGGTTAGAATGATCAATACCTGACCCTCTGGAAACAGAGGGTATTTATAGCCCCCAGCGCTGGGCCAAGGTTCCTTCATTGGGCCGGGCGGATTTGGCCCAATGGTGGAACTGCCAGGTTCTACGTGGGTAGTGGGGACCTGCGCGAGGTCCCCTTCCTGGATGTGCTGCAAGAAGTGCGGGTGGACGGAGACGCGGTCTTTCCGGAGTATCGTTGGGGGAACGGTGGACTGAGTCTGCCCTAGCCGGGTAGCTCGAGACCATGTCGAGCTGCTCAGCACGATGCCGAGCTCGACGCCAGGACCTCGAGCTGGACAGCGGGTGTCGAGCTGAACGCCAGGACATAGAGCTGGACGGCAGGGTGTCGAGCACGACTCCACCGCGTGGGGTTGGACATCGAGATGTCGAGGTGGACATCAGGGTGTCGGGCATGGATGTGACCCCCTTTGCCCAGTGTGGTCCTTAGTGAGTCCCTTTGGACTGGGCCTTAGTAATGCTTTTGGGCCTGTCGGGCCCAGTCCAGAACAATAATCTACATAATAAAATAAACGGGGCGAGTTTAGGGACGGATTCAGGATGGGTACTGTTGAGAATCAAGTTTGAGGAAGAAGTCTCACATTGATTATAAAAGAGAAGATTGAGCACTTTATAAGTGAGAACACCCACTCATCTATCACCTTAAGGTTTTAGATGAACAAGTGGTGTGTCTCTCACAAAGGTGTGTTCCAAGTAAAATGCTCTCTCCTCGGAATTGCCCCTACAGTGGTATCATGAGCCTTTGGTTTCGAGATAGGGACCCACTTACTTGTATCGAGCGATGGTACAAGTGTATGTGGAAGAGAGTCATTCCACATGAGGGGGAGCATTGTGACTCACACTTGAGGGGGAGTGTTGAGAATCAAGTGTGAGGAAGAAGTCCCACATTGATTATAAAAGGGAAGATTGAGCACTTTATAAGTGAGAGCACCCACTCATCTATCACCTTAAGGTTTTAGATGAACAAGTGGTGTGTCTCTCACAAAGGTGTGTCCCAAGTAAAATGCTCTCTCCTCGAAATTGCCCCTACAGTGGTATCATGAGCCTTTGGTTTCGAGATAGGGACCCACTTACTTGTATCGAGCGATGGTACAAGTGTATGTGGAAGAGAGTCATTCCACATGAGGGGGAGCATTGTGACTCACACTTGAGGGGGAGTGTTGAGAATCAAGTGTGAGGAAGAAGTCCCACATTGATTATAAAAGGGAAGATTGAGCACTTTATAAGTGAGAACACCCACTCATCTATCACCTTAAGATTTTAGATGAACAAGTGGTGTGTCTCTCACAAAGGTGTGTCCCAAGTAAAATGCTCTCTCCTCGGAATTGCCCCTACAGTGGTATCATGAGCCATTGGTTTCGAGATAGGGACCAACTTACTTGTATCGAGCGATGGTACAAGTGTATGTGGAAGAGAGTCATTTCACATGAGGGGGAGCATTGTGACTCACACTTGAGGGGGAGTGTTGAGAATCAAGTGTGAGGAAGAAGTCCCACATTGATTATAAAAGGGAAGATTGAACACTTTATAAGTGAGAACACCCACTCATCTATCACCTTAAGGTTTTAGATGAACAAGTGGTGTGTCTCTCACAAAGGTGTGTTCCAAGTAAAAATGTTCCCTCCTCGGAATTGCCCCTACAGGTACTAGTGTCTTTATTACCCGACCCGTCCTTATATTTTGTAATCAGAGAAAACCCAAATCCAGTCAAAGCAGATTTTCTCTATCAATTTCAAAGCAGGTTCTGGTGGATATTTGCGGACACGGGTTTTGCTGCCATGTATAATTGAATCTGTTAGTGCGTGAAACACTTTTAGTGAAGAGAGAATGAGAGAATAATAAAGAAAAATAAAGATTTTATTATTCACTTAATAAATTGTACAAAATAAATATACACATTATGACTATTTATATACAATTCTAATTAAATTTGAATTAACACATAATTATATTTAAATATTAAATTTAATCTAATCTATTTTAATATTTCAACCGAACTTACATTCTTCTACAAAGTGACTCAACTTTTGACAATTGTGTTGTGAAATTTGACTTTAATCAACCACGCCAATAACTTTAATGTGTGAAATAAAGAAAAATAATAATTAAAATAAATTATTTCAAGCAAAAACTAATTTATAAATAGGAAAATGCTATCAAATCCACACAAACATAAAAAGAATAAAAAATATAATTTATTTATTCAGTTTGATTAAACTAGTATTCTAACCACTCTCTAATTTTTTATAATTCAAAATTTATTATAAAAAATTATAAATATGTTATAAGAAAATAGTATTTATAATTCTTAAGAAGAAATTTTATTTTTTATTTTAACTGTTTCTCAATCTTTTAAATATTCTCACAATTTGAATCTTATAAATTTTTTACTTTTGTCTTTCTAAAATTATGTTAATAATATTATCATTTCTTCTTTCTTTATTTTATATTAACGAAAGTGATAATAAAAACCTTCTTTATTTCATAATAATAAAAGCGATAACAAAAGTGAGAACATGTTTATAAATGTCAAAATTCTAGAAATTCAATTTGGGCTCAAATCTTACCTCAAATTGATTCTTCTCCCCCATTATTTTTAGTTTTATCACATTTGAGTTTTTATTCTTCCTCTGTTTGTGGGCCTCACCAAAAATAACATATATGTTTATGATAAATTTTTATCCTTCAATTTTTATTTCTCACACCTTTTAATCATTCTTACCTTCGAGATATCAACGAAAACAATCTTCACATCCCTACCACCGAATTGGTATAGTTTGATTTGCATAAATAACAAAGCTTTGAAGAACTTCAAATTAGAGTAGTCTACTCATTTTCTATTCTAAACTATCATAGATGTCTAGAAGTCTATTCATGTGAATGGACATTTATCAATAAGATAAGTTATTTTTGCACTAAGTGTACCCATAAAGTCTTTGGCAAAGCTCATTAAGTTACTCTGAAATAACCTATAGGTCGTTATCACTTCTTCTTTCACTAACATGCATTGATCTCAAATTACATAGTTTGTTCTTGTCATGAAATTTTTAACTAGTTAATATTTAATGATACATGAACAATAATAGTGGAACCATCTTAAATATATAACTAACATATTTTAGACCCTTTAGAGATTATCAATCAACCATGCAAAGTTTTCAACATTCCTTGTTTAACTCTAATGGAATAGCCTACATCATGAAACATGTTTATGGATAAAAATAAATTCAATATAGATCAGAAACATATCTCACATTCTGTAGAAGGAACTCACAATCCTTGAACGTTTTAATCTTGACTATACAAATACCATGAAATTTGCAAGACTTAATGTCACAAAGTTTAACGACTCCACTTTCTTCCAACATCAAAGTCGCATAATATTTTTTCCTCGTATACATGTGATATAAACATCTGAAATCCTAAACTCAACTCTTTTTAGTCTCTAAAGTCGACAATATTAATGCATCGACACTCTCATAATCATCCTTATCTGAGGTAAATAAAATCTAATTAGAATAACCATTCTCCCTTCTCTTAGGACAATCTTTCTTGAACTAATTGGTTTATGACATATAAGCATTGAACTAAACCAACCCACGAACTAAATTGAATTGTCTCAAAATTTACCACCCCGACCTTTAAAGCACTTTTGCGCTTACACTCGTCGGCCGAATTCTGATGCCATTGCACCACCGACTCGTCGAAAATGTTGGTAGTACCTGTACATGCTTTTTTTCCACTTAATTTTAAGACATATTTTTTCAAATTATATCATTGGGTCACGCTCTTATTAAATACCTTAGTTTTCTCTTTATGTTATTTAATTTTCCTTTACTATTCCTTTCACTTGGATTATAATCTTGGGTCTTCCTAGACCCTTTTATATGTGCCTTTAGAGCATGAAAATTTCTTTGTACACTCTGACACCTTCTTAGTCACTTCTGGCTAAATTCTTTTTTTACCTTTATAATTCAGAAATGTATCTCTGAACGCACCATATTTCATTTTTATGGGGTGATTTCGGAGATGTATTTCCGAAGTTACGGAAAATCCTTTTTGGAGTAAATTCAGAGATGTATTTCCGAATACACTTAATGAACTATTTCAGAAGTATATTTCTGAAATAAACACTGACTGATATAAAAAATAGAAACATTGAAACATAGATCATACAACTGGTGATATAACACGCATATTTTAAAAAACGCACTTCCAAAAATATACATGTATGTTTAAATTTAACGTTTCACTAGAAACAAGATATGTTTGGAAGTGCATTTCTGAATTTACCCCAAAATGTCATATTGAGTGCGTTTGGAAATGCATTTGTGAAACACATAGACTTGAGGTGTGTTCGAAAATACATTGCCGAAGGATATTTTCGGAAATTTAAGAGTTTTCTCCACTCTATAAAGGTGTACAAAGAAATTCCCTGAGAAGATTGATTCTTCCTGTTTTCTTTTCTTTTTTTATAGATGTGTCTTTTCTTCATGTATGGTTTGTTCAAATTCTTTTTCATTTGAAATTTCTTTCTCTTTCTCCCTTTTCTTTCAATCTAAGCTCATGTGCTTTAAAAGAGACTCATAAATCTTCTATTTTTTTTCAAGATTTATGGATTTCTCTAATGCCGTCACAATGTTATCAAACCATAGAGTCAAAATTCTCAGAGAAATTAACATCCCATTTTCTAAATTAAACATGTCACTTCCAATTTTTTTAATTCTAAAAATACCCATGAATAAATTAAGGGTGGTAAATGATCGTACCTGATCAGAGTTGGACCGTCACAGCTGGCTCGAACTGAATTTAAAGGAGGGGGGGTACCTGCAAGACACTCCCATGATAAAGTGAGATACAGAATGAGCAGGCGAATTGTATATAGGCGTGAATGAATGAATACCTGACCCTCTTGAAACAGAGGGTATTTATAGCCCCCAGCGCTGGGCCAAGGTCCCTTCATTGGGCTGACCAAACAAGCCCAACAAAGGGACTGCCAGGTTCCACGTGGAGTAGTGGGGACCTGCATGTGGTCTCCTACCTGGATGATGCTCTCCGCAGAAATAGGGAGGTGAAGACGCGACCTTCTCGGGACCCTGAGGGCTCCGAGATATTAGGAGAGGTCGAGTCTTCCCTATGAGGAGTGTGTCCGAGCAAGTCCTGGATTGAGGCGTTCCTCGCCTGGTATGTCCCTTGTCGGGGACAAGCGTCACGATCAGCGGCGGGCACAATTGTGTTCGACGGTGCTCATGATCGAGGCGTGTCGGGGATTCTAATACTCAGCATGGTATGTTGTAAAGCTTAGACTGGGTCTCGCTGGTAATTGGGCCGCGGGGAGGCCCAGTCCAGAACAGGGGCCCCCCAAGTCGCTGCTCCTAGTACGGGAGTTGTGACTTGACTCAACTTGTTGTTTTGCGAGGTTCGCTTACGTGACGCATGGGCTTCCAACTGGGGAGAACAGGCATCGCCCGGTTTGTGATTTTCCCCGTTGTTGTACCCCAAAATTTGCCCTCCCATTTTCTCAACATTTTCTCATCACAAGACCCTTGGAGCTCAAGATCCAGTTAGGGTTTCCTCTGCTCAAGACTTCTCCTTGCACTGTTGACCCAAATTAGGGTTTGTGTTTGCACAAAGATATTTTGACCTAAAAAGCCTAAAGTGACTTTCATGCTTCATGTTGGACTCCCAAGTTCATCCATACCAAGTTTCAAGTCTTGATTCCAAATTTTGCCCAGTCAATTGGACAGTTGACCTAGAAATCAACTGTATTGGGGAAAAAGTCAATTGTGGCCAATTGACAGTCAAATCTCATGAAAATTGACCCACATCAACATTATGAACTCACATGGACCATTTGATCAAGTTTGGATCACAATTCCACAAGAAATTTGATCAGATCACCAAAAGGGCAAAATGGTCATTTTTAGGGTTTTGACTGCACAAAGGCAATTTTTGACTGTTTGACCTAGCCAATGGCAAACCAAACTCACATATGGACTCAAGGACCCCATGGAATTATCTTGACATACTCAACAAGTTCAAAAGATCCCAAATGCACAAGATTGACAGTTGAACTTCCCAGTCAATTGATCAATTTTGACTGTATACTGAAAAGTCAAACTTTGACTTTTTGGTCAAAATCAAGTGTCAAGATTCATTTTTCATCAAAACATGCCAAATAATGAAACTTGTTCATCAAGAAATCAAGAATTGCAAATTAGGGTTTGAAATGAAGATTTTTCATAACTTAGAATTTTTCTAAGTTATGAAAAATCCTAATTTTTTCCTAACTTTGTCCCACTTTCTCATCAAGATGCATTTGGATTAAAGGAAAAGTCAAAACATGAAAGTTGTAGTCTATTGCAAAATCTACAACTTTTATTCACAAAGTTTTCTCAAAAGAAGCTTGTAGCTCAAGTTACAATTTTTGGAACATGGGTACCAAACCATTCTTAACTTAGAGAAATTTTGAACCATTTTAGGCAGGATTTTTGCCTAACTTCAAGACCATTTTCCACATGCTTCCACTTGGAATTTCAATTTGAATTTCAAATATGGATTGTAGTACACATTCCAAGCTTTCCAAAATGTCCAAGAACTCATCAAATAACCTCATGGTTAGGGAGAATCGAATTTGGCAAGTTGGGAAAAAACTCACTTTGTTTATGGCCAATTTACATGTTCATACACTTGTGCCATTTTGAACTCAGCTTGCATTCCTTGATTACAGGTCCTATATCCCATTTGAACTCAATAATTTAATGCTAACTCATTGTGCCAAGGCCTTGTTTTATGTGTTTAAGCATTACATGGAAGTTTAACCCTTAAATAGAAAAAGCAAATTAGCCATTTTTGAAAAGTTGAACTTTATGTCAAATGCAAATCCAAGCAAGTACAATGCAAATCCTTTTGGCACAAGTTTATGAACTAAACACACTGATCAAGGGGAAAGGTTGCAGCATAGATTGGGGGCCTGCATCAGTCTAGAACACAACTTGATACTTTGTTGCTTAAAGTTGAAGAAAGCTTGCATAACATCTACCAACTATCATTCCTGTCAAGAGAACCTTAAGCAAAGTTATCAAACACTTTCTAAACAACCACCCTGACCTAAAACACGAGCTAACCATCTCCATTGCCTTCTCAAACACAGAAACCCCATAGAACTGCCAAAACAGGGCACCTGCTGCAGATTGAGTTCCATAACTCAATCCATTCGTGCATTCTTGCTGAAACCACTTCAAACACATCCCACATCATCCCTTGAAACTGTTCCAAGCCCTAAACACGACCTGTAACATCCCTAGCTAACATCACCATTTTCATTTTTCTGTTTTGCAGTTGAAGTACCATAGCACGATTCTCTTGGTTTCAAAGCATATCAAGTATTGGAATAGCATCCTCAGACATCAAGCAAGCTATACAAATCATCATCTTGCCCTGAAAGCTCCTCCATTGCCAGACACGATTTCAACTGAACAGGTAAGTTCATGAACTCTTATATCTCTATCCAGGCATTGTTAGGTTTAGATTTGTGAAGAAATTATGTCACATTCATGGCCCTGAACATGCTCATATAATTAGTTTTCATTTATGTTATGTGTGCTATGAGAATTTGATGTCTGAACATGGAACAAAAACTAGGTCAGGAATTGGGGGAGAAGAAATTCTCTCTCATTTCTGAGAGTTAGATTGATTTCTTTATATGTTTAGAATCGTGGCTTCAAGCTCTACAGGTTTCATGTTGCAAGATTTGGCAAAAGATCAAGGAATCTAGAGATAGAAAACGCGTGTTGTTGTTGTTCATACAGGTCCTGAGGTTGAAGACAAAGTCTTCATGGGCTGGGCCTGTTTCATTTTCCTATTTGCACCTTGTTTCTACTTCTGAACCCCCCTGGCCCATTTTGAGTTTCATTTGCTATTTTTAATTTTTTCCTTTTGATTATGATTTGTTATTTTTCATTAAAGCATAAAATATTAAAAAAACATTTTCCACATTTTTTTTGCATTTTTATTTGATATTTATTTGCTTTAGTTAGTTATATATATAAATAAATACATAATGCTTTTTGTTTAGAATATTAGGAATAATACCAAATACATTTATTTTCTAATTTTTATTTTATTTTATCTTCTGAAAATATTTTATATAAAATATACTTTTTTTATAAATATTAAATATTATTATTTTGTACATATTCAATATATTTAGTAAATAATACAAATATATACATATATATTAGTATATTTAGGTTAAAAAATACAAAATATATACATTTTTATTTTTATTAATATTTAACATTAAAAATACCTTTTTTGACAAATATACTTCTCTTTTATTTATTTTTTGTACATAACTAATAAATATTGTATATATTAAATAATTAATACCTTTTATTTAATAAATTAGGGTTTTGCCCTAAACATGAAAAATACCCAAAATTTAATACTTTTTATTTTTGTTTTCTTGACACATAAAAAACACTTTTTACATACACATAAAAAATCATTTTTGCATCTTGCATATTTATCTTATTTTATTTAATTATTGCATATTAAATAATTTGTATAATTCAATTTTGATGTAATAGTTAGGTTTAAATTCCTTGTCAAAATACCCCCATTTGAACATTTGTACTCCCCTTCCCATATATTGTGTTGTAATAACTTAGGAACTTTATTTTTTTGCATTTTAAAGCTTTCTAAATATACCATGCTAGAATTAGGGTTTGTATGAAAATCAATTAACCAAAATAGTTTGACCTAAATTCAAGATAATCAAGCATGAAAATGGACAACACTAATCACACTTGCACCCCTAGGGTATTCCACTTGTTGCCTTCAATAATGGGCCATATTGCTTGTTAGGTCTCTTTGGGCAAAACAAACACAATTCAAATGATCATAGTCCCTCGATGACGCTTTCAAAAGTTGCTTAAAAAATGATCAAGTCCTTCCAAGGAAAAATTGACCAAAGATACTTGGCACCATTGCAATTATGGTCTAAACGATGACCCGCGCCCGTCCCTTTCACATCCTAGCACAAGATTGTCCACCAAATGCAATGGTGGAACAAAATTGTTAAAAGGGTTAAAAACATAGTAAAGATCTTTGAGAAATTTAGGGTAGATAGCTCTTGATTACTTGCCAACTTGCAAAACAAAACACTTGCCTATTTTCCAAACCACACATCACTACACTTTCAAAACAACTTTCAAAAATAATGAAAACCTTTTCAAAAGACATACACCTTTGTATACATCCCAACATGGATCATTACAAAGGTTGCCACCACATTGGCCTCTTTTCGAAACATTTTTCAAAACACACACACAAAGCACCATTTCAAACAATTGAAAATCAAGGCAAGATGATCTAAGCAAGTAACTAAGAGCCCATGGATAACCATGGATAGAAAGGGTGCTAATACCTTCCCTTTCTATAATCTACTCCCCGAACCCAAGAAAACATCTCAAAGGTTTTTGCTGTGCTTTTTAACCTTTCCTTAGGATAAAATAAAAAGTCAGTGGCGACTCTTGTTCAACCGAAACATTTGCGAAAACAAACGCAAAACCTCAAGTCAGTTCTCCCACCGTATCACACCCGTGTATCGATCAAGGATCGTTCGAGGAATTTTTGTGGGGAGGCGGTGATGCGTCAGTTAGACACGTGGTGCGGCTCTTGGGAACCATAAAGCCTACCTAGGGAGTAGGGCCATCATTGTCTGTGTTAGTAGGCGTCGAGGACGGGTGCGGTTCGTGGTTTCCCGATGCGACGTTTCGTATTCCATGTCATCTCTATAAATAGGGCTCCAGGGCCCATAGTCTGTTTTACCCTTTTACGTTTCTCACACTTTTCTCTGTTTTTACTTCCGTAAATTTTCATAACGTCGCTGAGACTGCCGCGCTGCTCGTCGTCCGATTACTTCCACCACTGTCACTCTTCAAATTTTCTTCCAAGTAAGTGTCTTTTCTCTTCGATTTCTCGTATTGTAGATAATTTTGATGATGTTTTGGTAGTAGAAACTTGTGCCTAGGGGCTATGCCCGATAGATTTAAGTGCGCTAGGCACCTGGTTCATAGTTGTGCCCGGGATATTTATAAGTTTAGGCATATGGTTCCTGATCGTGCCCGTGACATTCATGCATTTTGGTTGGTCGGTTCATGAACCTGGTCGGGAGATTCATCCTTTCGTTAGTACGTAGGCTAGTTTCCCTGTAATATTCTTGTACTGGGCCATCAAAATTTTGAACTTGGTCGCGGGATCCGTGCCTCGCCCGGGGCACCCATGTTGTGCTTGTGTCATTCATAACTGATGTGCATCTGCCGCTGGGGGGTCGATGTTTGGTTTGAGATCCATTTGTTTCCCGTTTCTCGCATGAATGGCTGTAGACTCGATCTGAGTGTCGCTTACTTCTCCCCGTCTAGTGGCGGGAAATCAGATTTGCTGTCGAATTCACCAGTTTCCTGTACTTTGCAGGTAAATGGCCGACATTCTCGAGTCCTCGAGGCGTAATGACGTCGAGGAGACGAGCACAGCAGAAGAGACTATTACCTTGGTCGACACCGTCGATGACCCCACACTGGATTGGATGGATGCTGAGCCCCAGATAATAACTTCGGTGTATAGCTATCGTAGTAGACAAGCTTATATCGTCATCGAGTATGGTGGTAGTCAAGAAGGGTTTCAAAGGAACTTCAAGATAATGAGGCCGGCGAGGGATGCTCGCATCTGTTCGGAGTTCACCCAAGATGTGTTCCCTATGTATGAGATCGTGCTCAGAGATCTTGGTCTTTGGTTTCCCTTTAACGACTTCCAGGTCAGGGTATTCAACCATCTGAACCTGCCCCCCTTCCAACTCCACCCCAACGCGATTTCCTTTCTCCAGGCATTCGAGCTCACTTGTCGTTTCCTGAGAATTGGGGCGATGATTCCCCTGTTCTTCAGGGTTTTCCACTTACAAAGGCAGTCCTGAGGAGGGAAACACAGTTGGGTGTCTCTTAAGCAGTCAAAGAGACTATTTAGGATGTACATGGACTCCGTGCGAGATTTTAAAGACAAATGGTATATATTGCAGCCGTCTACCCAGATGGCCTTGGATTCGTTGTTCGAACCGGCCACTGTGGTCGACGAGGATGGGGAGCCCTGTTTGGACGCCGAGGGTAATCCCGAGGTCGGGAGGATCTCCAGATTCCCCATTCATTGGTGCTCGAGTCATTACGACCATGGTCCGGGGTACTACCATACTCCTGCTGGGGGTATGAGTGTCGAGGACGAGGAAGCTTATGGCGTCCTGAACAAGTTTGTTGATGGTTTCTTTCCTGCTCGGTGGGTCACTAGGGAAGGGGATGACATTCTTGACGAGGATGGCTATCCGACGTTCGAGGCGCGCTCGATTAACACCAAGGCGCTCGTCGAGTGCCAACCTTACAGGCAGGCCGTAGATCTTTTAGGTTTCTTGCTTTTCTCTTATTGTTGTTCCTTTTTAATTGCCTTTAACGCACGTATCTAACCTTGGTTCGCTTCCCTTGTAGGACACATGGAGGAGCGTCGTGAAAGATTGCTGAAGTTGACCCAGGACAAGAACATAAATAAGAGACTGGTGAGACCGCAATAGGCCACGCGGATGAGCCCGCCTGCTGATTTGGGCAGAGAAGGATCCAGTGGGTCCTCGGGTTCTCCCGACACCGAGCGCCAAACTATGCTGGTCACCAAGAAGTGGAGTCGACCAGAGTATGGGGCGGAAGTGACTGATGGAGGTGCCTCTGTCCGGGCTTTCGACCTACCACCATGTTTCATGGAGAAATACTTCTTTGAGGGGTTTCCCCTGACCGTGTCTGATAATGAGGCCGACATCATCAGGCGGCTTGACAAGGAAGGTCGGAGGAAACACCTTGCTGCTAGTATGGTTGGTATGGTAAAGATGGTCGAGATGGAGGTGGTCCTCGCGGGGGAAGGATCAGACTCCATGGATCGTGTTCGAGAGCTGGAGTCGGAGAAGGCGGCTCTTGCATCCAAGTCTCGCAAGATGAAGGCAGCCCTCGAACGCTCAGGGGAAATGTTCCGCGAACAGTCTGGTTTGCTGTCAGGGGAGAAGGAGAGGGCTGACAAGGCTCTCGAGGAGAGAGATTGTCTTCAACTTGACAGGGAACGGCTGGAGAGCGACAACTGACGGTTGTCGAGAGAGATTGAGGACCTGAAAGCTGCTATGCTGCCCACTGAGGATGAGCCAGAGGGGATGGCTGACTTACGCACGCGCTCATATTTTATTGCTCGTATCCACCTCTTGGAATCAGATTGCATTGGCACTCTGGCCGACGGGTTTGAGGCTGCAGTGAGTCATCTATCCATGCTAAACCTGGGCTTGAACATCGAAGGGGTTGGAGTTCTCTCCCAGATTGTCGACGGCCAGGTTGTGCCTTCCCCTGACTCTTCTGATGTGGACGCCAGCACTCTGGGGAATGATTGACACTGTTGTTTGGGTATACGCGCCTGTTTATTGTTTTAGGGGCCTGCATGCCCGTACTTGTTTTTGGGGCCTGCATGCCCGTACTATTCTTAATTTTTTGGGCCGTCGTGCCCTGGACTGTAATATCGAATATCGCCGGCCGTTATGGTTGGTATAATGCTAATCCGTGTTTATGATTTCCTTTTCGACAGATGCTTTGTTTACAATTACCTGCTAGTATCTAGATATATGTTTGACTGTTTATAATGAATTTTTGGTAAAGTTTGTGCTCGAGTGGAGATATCTGTTCGACCCTCGTGACGGTTCGACGTACTTCGAAATGTGTCGAATGTGCGGAGTGGAATCCGCATGTCGGGTGTATGACCGCGATCAGGGTCCTACGCCCGTGACGTGAACAGCCCATCGCGAGCTAGGTGTTCTACCATGTGGGTACTTCGACAGTGGAGTTCAATCGAGGTGTCCCTGCCGGGCATTTGCGTTCGACTCATCAGGGTGAATGATGGTATGCCCTAGTTGGTTGGTAGGTCGGGTCCGTACCTCGACTCGCCTACGTGGCCAAGACTTTCCCTTTGTTTACTAAAGGTGAATGTTCAACGGCAAAAGCCTACAGTCGGTGAGGGCTTTAGCTATAGTACTGTTTCAGCTTTGCAGCATTCCAGGGTCATGGTAATGGTTCTCCGTTTAATTGCTCGAGATAGTATGCTCTGGTGCTCGTAGCTCCATGGATGCGATAAGGTCCCTCCCAGTTTGCGGCCAATTTCCCTTCATAGGAATCTTTCTGGTTTCTTTGCAGGACTAGACTGCCTACCTGGAATACGCGTCTGATGACCTTGTCGTCGTGACGCAGGGCTACTCATTGTTTCAGAGTGTCCTCGCGCAGGGCTGCTCCCGATCGGATTTCCTCGACCAAGTCGAGCTCGTCCCTCAGAGCCTCGTCGTTCATTTCCTCATCAAGGAGGGTCTCTGTTCGCCTAGATGGTTCCATGATCTCTACGGGGATGACTGCCTCAGTGCCATAGGTTAGTCGGAACGGAGTTTCGCCTGTCGTCGAGTGGGGTGTGGTGCGGTAAGCCCACAGGACGCTGTGTAGTTCCTCGACCCATCCCCTTTTTTCCTCGCCCAATCTGCGCTTAAGTCCCCATAGGATGACCCTGTTGGTGGCCTCGACTTGCCCGTTGGTTTGGGGATGCTCGACTGAGGTGAAATGTTGTTTGGTACCGAGTTTGGAGACGAAGCATTGGAAGCCTTGGTCGGTGAATTGGGTACCGTTATCTGTAATTAGCGCCTGCGGGATTCCAAATCAAGCGAGAACGTTTCGATTGTAGAAGCGGAGGATGTTATGGGAGGTGATTTTCGCAAGGGCCTCGGCCTCTATCCACTTTTTAAAGTAATCCACAGCCACAATGAGGAACTTGTTTTGGTACGTTCCTTGCACGGATGGTCCGAGGATATCCATCCCCTACCAGGAAAATGGCCACGGGGATGACAATATGTTTAGCTTGTATGGGGGGGGGGGGGGGGGGGGCGAGGTGCATGTCAGCGTGCCTTTGGCACTTGTCGCATCTCTTGACGTGGTCTTTGGCATCCTGTTGCATTGTCGGCCAGTAGTACCCCGCCCGTAGAGCCTTCCTTGCTAGGGACTTGCCTCCCATGTGTTGAGCGTTAATACCCTCGTGTATTTCCCGTAATACCTCGGGGACTGCGGATTCGTCGATGCACTTCAAGAGTGGGATGGAAAATCCCCTGCGATATAGTTTATGCTCGATCACCACGTATGAGCACGCTCGTCGTTTGGTTGCGGCTGCTTCCGTTCGGTCCGAAGGGAGTTCACCTTTTGTCAGGAAGTTGAATATCGGGGTCATCCAACACGAGCTGTCTCCGATGGCATTCACCTCGGGTGGGATCAAGGTTTTTTCGATGCTCGGGCGAGATAGGGATTCTTGTATGACGGATTTGTTTCCGCCTTTCTTTCTCGTACTCGCGAGCTTCGAAAGGATATCGACCCTTGTGTTTTGCTCACGCGGGACGTGCGGAATTTCTGCTCGATCGAACTTCTTCATGTATTCTTTGACTAAGTTCAGGTATTCGATGAGGCTGTTGTGTTTATCCTGATAACCTCCTTGGACTTGGGAAGCGACGAGTTGAGAGTCGGTGAAAGTTTGTACCTCACGGGCGCCTAGGTCCCCGACTAGTCTTAACCCCGTGAGCAGGGCCTCGTATTCTGCTTGGTTGTTTGAGGTGGGAAAGGAGAGGGTGAGGGAGTGCTCGATCACGACACCTTCCTCGTTCTCTAAGAGGATCCCGGTGCCACTCCCGGACGGGCTGGATGCCCCGTCGACAAAGATGATCCACTTGTGCTCTTTTCCTGCGGGGGGATTGCGTGCGGTCATCTCCGCGACGAAGTCGGCCAAGGCTTGTGCCTTTAGGGCTTTCATGCTCTCGTACTGAATGTCGAATTCCAAAAGTTCTAAGGACCACTTCAACATTCGACCTGCCATGTCTGGTCAACCCAGTAGCTGTTTTACTGGTTGGTCTGTTCGTACTATGATGATCGCGTGCGCGAGGAAGTAGTGTTTGAGCCTTCTTGCTGCGTTGACGAGGGCCAAAGTTACCTTCTCTATCTATTGGTATCTGACCTCGGGCCCTTGAAGCGCTTTTCTCGTGAAATAGACGGGTTTTTGTCCGTCGGGCATCTCGCGAATGAGGGCTGCGCTGACGGCTTCGGCCGAGACGGCAAGGTACAGGAACAAAGGTTCCTCGTCGATGGGTCGTGATAACACATGCGGTTGGGATAGACTTTGTTTGAGATGGAGCAGCGCCTGCTCGCATTCCTCGGTCCATTGAAAGGCTGCTTCCTTGCGGAGGAGCTTGAAGAAGGGGAGGGCGTGCTGAGCAGATCTCGCAACAAAGCGGGATAACGAGGTGAGCATGCCGTTCAGGACTTGTATGGATTTCTTTGATGCAGGCGTGGGGAGGTCGGAGAAAGCCCAACATTTGTCGGGGTTGGCTTCAATTCCTCGTTCTGTCAGGTAGAAGTCGAGGAATTTCCACGCCTTGACCCCGAACGTACATTTCTCGGGGTTAAATCTCATTTTGCATTGCCTTGCTTGAGCAAAGACATCCATGAGGTGAGCAGCATGGTCGGTGTCTGCTCGGGATTTGACGATCATGTCGTCCATGTATACCTCGAGCATATCCCCGATTTGGTTGTGGAATACTTTATTCATCATCCGTTGATAGGTTGCTCCTGCATTTTTTAGGCCAAAGGGCATTACGTTGTAGTAATAGTTGCCCGAGCTGGTCATGAAAGCGGTGCAATGCTTGTCGCTTATTGCCATTGGAATTTGGTTATAGCCTGAATAGGCATCCATAAACGACAGTATTTTATAATCGGCCGAGTTGCCGACCAGCATATCTATGTTAGGTAAAGGAAATGCATCCTTCGGGCAAGCCCGGTTAAGATCAGTATAATCAACGCACATTCGCCACTTTCCATTATTTTTCTTGACAAGTACAACATTTGACAGCCAGGTTAAATACCGGGCTTCAGAAATAAAATTTGCCTCTAGGAGGTCTTTTACAGCTTTTTCAGCAGCATCTGTTTTCTCCGGAGACTGCCTACGTCTATGTTGTACTACTGCCCTAGCGGCGGGGTTTATGGCAAGACGGTGACAGGAGACCTCGAGGTCGAGTCCGGGCATTTCCGTAGCGCTCCACACGAACAGGTCCGCATTCTCGCGCAAACAAGCTTTTATTTGCTTCCTTGCTAAGTCGGGGAGTCCGGTGCCGATCTTCACTCCTCTGCTTGGATCCTCTCCGAAGGGGACGAGTTCAAAGTCCCCATCCGGAATTGGTCGGAGGGGGATTTGCTCGCCGCTGGGAGGTTTGTCCTGGTCGAAGCGAGTGTCCAGGGATATTGATTCGACCTCTGGAGGGGTTCTCTGCTCTTCTTCCTTGACGAGCTTTGTCCTCTGAGGCTCTGGTCGTGTCGTCACAGCTCTCTTGGCGGGCCTTGTGCTGGTGCCCACCGTATCGCGTCCCTTGGAAGCCGCGTTAAAACACCTTCGGGAAGCTGCTAGGTCCCCTTGGATGGTGGCGACCCGTGCCCTCTTGGTATAAAACTTCATTTTCAGATGAACGGTAGAGGGTACTGCGGTCAGCTCCGCCAATGTCGGCCTTCCCAGGATGCAGTTGTAGAGGGATGGGCAATCAATGACGAGGAAGCGCACCTTGACTTGACTCGTTGCCGTATCCTCGCTAAATGTGACCATGAGCTCGACGTATCCCCAAGGCTTGGAAGTTGAGCAGTTAAAGCCCTGTAGGTCTGACCCCACGTAAGGTGAGAGGTGAGAGTCGTCGAGCTGCAGGGTTCGAAACAATTGGTTGTATATTATGTCGACAAAACTTCCTTCATCGAAGAGGACAGGTGTATGTCAAAGTTGGCCATCCTCGCTCTTATCAGCAGAGGAATGGCCGAATTAGGGGCCCCTCCGGGGAGCTCTTCGAGATAAAAGGTGATAGGTTCTGACCTACTCTTCACCTTTTCGAAAGTCACCGTTTGAGAGGGGGCCGTGTAAACCAACTCGTCCAGCTTCCTCTTGGCCAAATTTACGGTCAGGTCATTGAAACCTCCACCATTGATGACCATGGCAGAGGGAAAGTGCTCCCACCTGCTGTGCATTGACAATGGTTCTTGCATGTAGTCAGGAACGTAGAAGTCCTCAGGTCTTGTGACGGAGAAGGCTGTTTGGATGGGGACCGACTCGTCAAATGGTCGGGCATCCTCTTCCACTTCTCTTGTCTCGCGGGCATCGCGACGAGGAGCGTCGTTTCGTCGGTACTGGGCGAGTCCCCCCCCCCCCCCCCCTTTTATGAGGGTCTCGATGGTATCCTTGAGGTGGACGCAATCTTCAGTCAGATGGCCATGACTCCTGTGGTACTAACAGTATTTGCTCCTATCCACCCCGGGTTTGGAAGGAGTTGGTCGGGGATGCTTGACGCTGCCATCTTTGAAGTCCGTACTTGCACACTCCGCTAAGATGCGCTCGCGGGAAGCCATGAGCGGAGTGTACTCTTGAAATGCCCCGAAGGCCCCCTCTGTTCTCGGATGTCCCGGGGTTTGTCGTCTTTTCTTTTTTCCCAGGCTCGTCGAGGAGGGATGGACTCTTGGCGCGGGTTGCTGCTGGATCCGCGATTCCTGGGGTCTCGGGCTCTGTTGGCCGCTTCCCTCTCCTTGTAGTTCATGTAGGCCCTGGCCTTCTCGAGGACAGCATCAAACGTTCGGGGTGGTTCGATGCCCACAACCTTCCTGAATTCTGTGTCGGGGAGAAGGCCCTTCTCCAGCAGGTATCTCTTCATATGTTCCATGCAAGGGACCTGGATGGATTCCCAGTTGAAGCGGTTGATGAACTCTCTCAAGGTCTCATCCTGTCTCTGGACGATGGCCTCGAGCGCCACTTCGGTCTTCGGATGTCGCCGAGACGCAGTGAATGAGCTAATGAATTGGTTCTTCAAGTTTCGCCACAAGGTAATTGACCCCGGGGCGAGACCCTTGTACCAGTCCATAGCTTCTTTCCTCAGGGTCGTGGGGAATAGTCGGCATTTAATTGGTCCCCCAACGTTGTGGTAGTGCAGTATTGCCTCGAACCCGTCTATGTGATCGACTGGGTCGGCGACTCTGTCATATTCTTTCAGATGTGGAGGATTCTCCATGCCGGGGGGAATGGGCACCTCCATGATAGCTTGTGATAGGGGACCGCAGGGGTCGTCCTCATCACTTCGTTCCGGGGAGCGGGACGGGGACCTGATGTATTGTCGGTCACGATGGCTCTGGTCGTGCTGGACGTTCCTCGAGCGATGTGTCCGTTGATAGGTTCCTCCGTGTCTGTCTCTGGGAGGTCTTCGTTCTTGCCGTGAAGGGCCAAGGTCGCGCCTTCCGGTCTCAATGAGTGGTTCTCTCTCCAAGGCGGGTCGTCGCCCGGGTTGTCGGGGCGACGGGCTTCGAGAGGTGTCCCGATCCTGTCTCCGCGGGGGAGATCAGGGACGTTCCTCCGTTCTTCGAGGAGGTGGGGATTGAGGCCTCATGTGTCTCCTCGGGGGACTTCTGTCGTCCTCTAGCGCCCTCAGTCTTTCCCTTTGGGCAAAGATGAGGTAGTTGGTCTGGTTGATTGCCGTGAACAGTGCCCTAGTCGTGGCATCTGCCCCGGCGGGGACAGGAACCTCATGGAATTGGGCGGCTAGATAGTTCGGGGGAACCGGATTGTCTTCTTCGAGCCGAGGAGGGACTGAGGAAGATGAAGTCGTGGCTCCGTCCCGGTAGTTAGAGGGCCCGGGGATGGCGCCCCCGGGGAGTATATTATGGCCGGTGTTATCGGCGTTGTCGGGGCCACCGTTTTTATCGGCGAGGTTGTTGTTAGCTTCAACGACGTGGACGTTCTGGTTGTCCTGAATCTGGTCAGCCATGACGGTCGAGGATGGTTTTAGATTTTGTCTTCGCGAGTTTGTAAGACGGGGGAGCTTAGATTCCCATAGACGGCGCCACTGATCGTACCTGATCAGAGTTTGACCATCATAGTTGGCTCGAACTGAATTTGAAGGAGGTGGGGGGTACCTGCAAGACACTCCGATGATAAAGTGAGAGACATAATGAGCAGGAGAATTGTATATAGGCGTGAATGAATGAATACCTGACCCTCTTGAAACAGAGGGTATTTATAGCCCCCAGCGCTGGGCCAAGGTCCCTTCATTGGGCTGACCAAACAAGCCCAACAAAGGGACTGCCAAGTTCCACGTGGAGTAGTGGGGACCTGCACGTGGTCCCCTACCTGGATGATGCTCTCCGCAGAAATAGGGAGGTGAAGACGCGGTCTTCTCGGGACCCTGAGGGCTCCGAGATATTAGGAGAGGTCGAGTCTGCCCTACGAGGAGTGTGTCCGAGCAAGTCCTGGATTGAGGCGTTCCTCGCCTTGTATGTCCCTTGTCGGGGACAAGCGTCACGGTCAGTGGCGGGCACAATTGTGTTCGACGACGCTCATGATCGAGGCGTGTCGGGGATTCTAATACTCAGCATGGTATATTGTAAAGCTTGGACTAGGCTTCGCTGATAATTGGACCGCGGACAGACCCAGTCTAGAACAGTAAATTTTTCAATAAATTTTTTTAAAAAAAGAAAAAACTTTCCATATCAAAAATTTCAATATATTTAAAATTTCTGATATGATACTGAAAATTTCAAATATATTGAAATTTCCATTATTGAAAAAATTAAAATTTTAAAAAACTATCGGATTTTTAAAATTCTGGTATTTTTTCAAAAAATTTAGTATTTTTCTCAAAAATTTCGAAAAAATCCAGTATTTTTCAAAATTTACATTTTTTCTTGTAATCTTTTTTTTGAAATATACCAAAATTTTCGGTATTATATTGAAACTTTGAAAAAAATTTCCGAAAATTAAAAAGAAAATAGAATTTTCTTAAAATTTTTGATACACCTCTAGAAATTTCCTCATGTTTTTCTGAATTTTTTTTCTAAAAATTTTAAAAAAAAAAACAGAATTTTCTTGAAATTTCCGGTACGATAAAATTTATATTTTTTTGAAATTTGATAATTATTCATAAAAATATAATAATAAAAACATAATATGGGTATCATATATAACCAGGAGTGAGATGATAATTCCTCAAGTTTTCAAGGGCTTTTTTTTTTCAATCTCAAAACCGTATTTATCTTCATAGGATCAGACACATTCCTTCTTACTATTAGAGCACACACACAAAAAATTAAAAACAACATGCCTTCTATTTTTTAGATCCTTAAAATGATCCTACAAGTATATGCTTTCTTAAATGTACCTATTTTTTATGTTAATTATTAAATTATACTACTATGCTTACTTTAGAAAAACACGTATATCGTTTATATTGTTGCCAGCCTGCAACAACCACGTGGCAGAACTTAATTGTACAAACATTAATTAATAAAAAATATTATGTGGACTAAGATCTAAAACCCACTTTAGATTAAGAATTTGATATCATAGAAGCATGCGTGGTTGTGATAAAAGATAGATAAGAAAACATATCATAATCAAAGAGTGTACATCAACCAACAGTTTAGTTTTCATGGTTATAGTTTATTTCCAGAAATATAGGAATTTATATTTGTTTGTGGTGACAAACACTCAATTTTTTCTCCTAATTATTACTATATGAAGTGTTTATTAATCGGTACTTAAATTAATATACTCTTCACTTTCATATACTTTATCAACCTTAATCCATTCTAATTATAGAAATTAAATTTCCGTTTTTATTTGGTGACTTTAGAAATTCCACTTCCATTTAGATTTCATTTTTTTGTTTGATTTCTACAATATATAACGTTTGTGATCCTTTAACTGATTGGTTGATTGTGAAACAGGTTTTGATTAGAAAAAAATATGAGGGATTCAAGGTTTCAATGATTTTGGATATGAAGATGGAAGGGTCTTATGATGTTTCATCATGTAATGGAGGAGAATCGACACAAATAATTGAAAATTCTTCGCCTTATGATAAATCATCATGCATGAAATTGTCATCATTTTCATCATTACCTTGGTTTGATGTAAGAGTTTTTTATGTAAGAGTAAGTGGAATTCAAGTGAATGATGAATCAACATCGCAATTTCTATATCTTCATCATGTACCTTTAAGTCCCGATACGCTTTTAGAAATAAACGGTGTTCGAAGTAACATGAACAATGATGAAGATTCTTCGATTCTAAGAAGGGATAGAATTGATAAGAAATCTGAACAAGTCACTTTTGTGAATACAGATAGTATAAGATTAAATGGCAGTATGAAGTTTGAGATTTGTGATGAAGATCAATGTATTCTCTCATGTGTTCTTGAGATGAATAAGAGATTTTGGAGTATGAATTGTGAAACAGAAATGAAACCTAATAGTGGTTTTTTCAAAGGAAAAAATGTTTGTGTTCCTGAAATTGAGGTTTATGTTGCTGGTTGTTTCTTAGGAACACCTATAATCTTAACTAGGACACTGCAGTTCAATTGTAGGAAGAAGCAGAATAGGAATTTGGGTATGTTGGATGTGATTCCGGAATACGAAACAACTGAGTACAAGAAAGATGTTTCTGATGATCATGATCATCATGGACTTGATTTGCAGGTAAGTTTGCACAACAGAATTGCTTTTAATTTGCAACAATCAGAATTTTCTGTTTGGTCTATTAGAGATATTATAATTTTCATCATGTGATATGGTTGTTTCTTTGGCTATGCAAATTTTGTAAATAATACAAATTATGTATCTAGTTATCAACTCTATAGCACCAACACTTTTGATGGAAGGCGTCTTCGATATACCACAGGTGTCGGTGTATTACACCGACACAACACTTATACATGTGATTACATTCAACTAATTCAATTTTTCAAACTTTTACAAATGTTGACGTGTCTGTGTTAGTGTTTCATAACACTAATACATGAGATACTGAACATGCAGTTAGCTTTTGGTTAAAGTTGCGTTATTCATTGATTTGGTTTGGTTTATAGGGAGCTGAGTACAGAAGCTTCAAACCAGAAAAAGAAGAGGATTACAATAACATGTATTGGCAAAGAACAGCATACATGGACATGGAAGATGGTGGTGAGCTATCATGGTTCAATGCTGGAGTAAGAGTTGGTGTTGGAATTGGACTTGGCATCTGTGTAGGAGTTGGCATAGGAGTCAGTCTTTTAGCGCGCTCTTACCGAACAACTACTCGAAATTTCAAGAGGAAGTTCATATAACCTCTTTTGTAAATGGTTTGTGTGCAGAGTGTGTGCAAATATTGTAAATCTAAAAGTACTGAGTTTGATTTCTAGACATAAGAATAAAAGGCAACTACTTATCTGTGGAAAACTTGCTAGTTCCCTTTCATTTTTTTCACAATCTTGTTCTTTCTTTTTGTTAATTCTAATACTTTATCCCTCTTAAGTTTCATAGTAAGTAATGAGAATCCCTTAAATGGATCTTATTATCTTGAGAAATTAGTTTCTGCAATTGTGTAAAGAAGATACATTGGTTTATCCAAACATGACGTAGTAGTTTTAATATTTAATAAGCAATATTGCCATTCCCATATTTTCAAAAGTTCCTCAGCTTGAGCTAATCTACTAGCAAAGTAGCAAGTAATATTGTAAACAAAGGATAATGCATCATAAATCTCCTTAATCTTAATTTGCCTAGAGCTAATAGTTTTATGATTATACTAGTACTTATATCTTTACTAAGTCAAAACAAGGTTAAGTTCCTCAGATAGCAACTTCTGGAGCAACTTCTGCTGCACAATGCATGTGGTTTGAGAGTTTTTCTTCAGAACCCCAAAAGTCTGCACATTTTAAATCATCTTGAGTCATTAATTTTGAGAATTCCTCATGGTTATAGTTCAGTATGCTTTTTCCACCTAGTTCACTTGGAAGATTTTCCTCATCAAAATAAGATTTCATGAGCTCCACGCTATCTTTATTCTTCGGATACACAAATTTCACCTTCTGAAATGTCTTGCTATCCAAGAAATACTTCACTATCTGCATAAAAACAAGTACAATCTTCAGCTTTGATACTAAAATGCAACGGAATCAGTGTTATATTTAAAGATACTTTCACGAAATTATGCAGTTACACATTTGCCTATGTTGAAATGTGGACTCTCTAATATTCATTAGACGGTCCATTGTCCAAATCACGTGATTGCATCAAATGTGTCATTCCCTCGGATCAAGGGTGGACAGTCTACGTCTTGACTTTGAGCTTTGGACCAAATTTACCAAAGTCGAGATGTGGATTGTCTAATCTTGATTCAGAAGTCCAAATCACGTGACAACATCAAACATGTGATTCTCTCAAATCAGAATCAGAAGTCCACGTCAAGGCATTGTGTTTTGGACCAAATTTACTAAAGTTGGAACATGGGCTTGTCTAATCTTGATTCGACGGTCCAAATCATATGACCGCATCAAATGTGTGATTCCCCCAGATCATGGTTGATCGGTCCATGTCTTGGCTTTGTGTTTTGGACCAAATTTAGTGAAGTCGAAACGTGGACAGTCTAGTATTGAATCATTGATTCAATGGTCCAAATCGCGTGACTGCATCAAATGTGTGATTCCTGATTGCAGCGAATTTGGATCCGAAATTCAATGATATCAGTAGGAGTAGCTATGGAGGAGAAAGACAACAAACCTTCCAAAAAGCTTCGAAAATTCGAGGAGGGTTATAAAGAAAAGCTATTCCAAGCCTCTCAGGATAGTGATTCTGTAGAATACTGATAGTCTCTCTAGCGGATTTGAGTGGCACGTTGTTGGTTATTGACCACCCAGTGAAGTCTATCAACCAAGCCATTTGTTCTTGACCTGGTGGAAGATTAAGCATAGCATTTTCCAAAAGATACACAAGATGCTTAATCTGATTGTCCAATGAAGAAGTGTTCTGCATAAACATCAAACATTCAATTTCTAGACACTTAATTAGAAAATTGTAGATCACTTGTTTGGCTAAACAGATTAATTAGACACGTATAACATAAGCTGAAAACAAATTATGAACATGTCATAAGCTATTTTCATAGCTCTTTCAAACAGTGTACTTATGTCAGTAGATAAGTTCCCATAAGTTAATCCAAACTGTCCGAAAGTGAAACCAAATATCTCAAACCGATCATACCTGCATTCCAGGTCTCAAAATAAGAACAGTTCTTCCATGTCTGTCATGAAAACCCGCTCTATAAACTTTCCCTGTCTCCCCTTCCTCTGCAACCTCGTCCTGAATCATGATATACATCACCTTGAATCATTTCAGACAACACTCGTGCACGAAAATCATCAAAAAATAAAACCAAAACACAACATACCCAGCGGATTTTCTCGGGCTTATAGACTGATCTCCACTTAAGTGTGTCTTCCAACATCTTTTTCGACTTGTCAACATTCCAGTTGCGAGCGTCTAGGTATCGCCTCAAACAAGCATCATTGCAGTACTTCAATTTGTTTCCTGATAAAGGTCCAATTGCAACCTTGAGCTCATTTATCTGGTTGTAAATCAGAAAATCAGAACCATAATTCGAAATTCATTTTGATGACATGTTTCAATATTTTGGAGAAAATTATTCTCTCTTCAGAATCGATTCTAACTTAAGTAAAGATTCGGAGTTTTTGCCTCTACAAACACGGATTTATTACTCAACTCGCATTTATACAAATAGTACATCCAAAATGGAAATCAATTTCTATTCAACTCAATTTTAACCAGAATCAATTTCTTCGTCGTCGGCGCAGAAACATTTTACCTTGGATTCAGCTTGAGCATCTTTGGTCTGTTGATCTTGTTGAGAACTCCCCCAGAGATTAAACATGGCAACTGAAAATTCCTTCAACTTGTAAACCACTTCTTATATATATGTATATAACTTCTTCTCAGTTTTCACAACCAAATCCTATCTCAATAACAAGAGAAACAAAACAAGGATAAATATACCAAATTCTGAAGAAACTCATATCATAGATCACATAACAGAATAATCCAAAATTCCAGGAAAGATTAATATTTAATTATTATTTTCTTTTCAATTTTTTAAATCTCTTATCATCACTTCTGAAATATAATCAATGAAACGTAGTATTTTTTTTCAATTATAATAACAATCCATAAAAAAAAATGAAAAAAAAAAGTATAGAATTCTATGTTTCATAATATAGTTACCAATTCTAACGCAAAAATCGTAAAGTTTGTAACTGAAAAAAAAAAGGAAAGTAATTGGAAGATAGAAGAGAACCTGTAAGCATCAGAAGAAGAGAGTAATGTGAGATTGAAGACAAATAGTGAGGAAAGAAAGAGGAAGTGCATGTGTCGTGTGTGAAAGACTTGTAAAGTAATTTTCCAAATAATAAAAACAAATAACAGTGTCACACATTGACCAGAGGAAAATAAATAAATAACTAAATGTAAAATTATATTATATGTGTTTCTAGAAACAATCACGGATCTGTTGTTACACACGAATGTCCTTGAAACTTTCAACTTTTTACACGATTATATTCATTCATAATTTCTATAAAAAATTCATATTATAAAAGATTAAAATATTATTTATTTGTACACAGTGACACACATTTTAAAAGAAATTTAGTTATAATATTTTTTTTTGTTTTAATAAAAGTGTTAGGTGGGTGGACAATAACGTATTGTGCCATTTCCACTTGTACAAATGAGAAAAATTCCAAGGAGAGCATAAAAATATCTTTGATGCTCACAGAAATTTCCACCACAAAGTACACATCGATGCTACCTCAATAAATCAAACTTTTTAGGTCCTGCCTCTCTATAACTTTTGTTTACTTTCTTCCACCAAAATATCACGCAAAGAAGGTTTAGTCCAACCATCCCACGATATGGACAGACAACTTGACTCTAATATCCACCGTTTTTTCAACAAAACATCGTAGGAACAAATAACATGTCTATGACCACATAAGGAACTTCATTTACAAAACATTATTTTTAATCTCCATAATTTATGTTAGTTCATGAGGAAGATTATTTAATCTTGATAAAGAGCAACACACAAAACGCACAAGTGAGAGATATATTATATAGTCATTTAAAATTTTAAGATAATATATGTGTGAGATTTTCTACTTATAAATATTTAAATCTTTATATTTATAGTTAATGTGGAACTCCAACTCACATTTGACTTATTATTTTCAACACTTTAATTTTTAGTAAAAATATATATAACTTTTAAAGTATTCTTTTTTGTCAAAAAAAAAAATTCAAAAAGAAAAGTATAAAGTGTTAAACATTTTATTAAAAAAAATTCATTCAAATTATTTGAATGTTTGTATTTTGATAATGATTTATCAAAATTATTTGATTTTTCTAAAAGAGAAACATCAATGTTAACTATCTGTCAGGTTTCTTTGACTTTTCTAAAAGAAAAACATCTGAGTACTGTGTATCACTTGACCCTTGTGAAAAAGATGGAATGTTGAAGATATTGTGGCTCGTAAGGCTCCTCCTCTTCTCTCTTTATCGTTATTGTTCGGACTAGTTAAATTCTTTTGTTAGTTTGAAAATCATATTTGAACGATAATGAACTCTTTACAAGACTACTAGATCAAAATTGGCAATGAAGAATGTCCTTTGGCATGCAGATGTGAGAGCTTTCTTAGAGGCTATGATTCCGAAATCCAAGTGGAGTATGAAATTACATGTGAGCATGTGTTGGGTGAGAATATGAATGCAAAAGGTCTAGAAGGGAGTTCAATAGACCTATTTCTAAAGAGACAATTTCAAAAATATTTTAGGTCTCATAAAACAAAATTAGAGATTTTAAAATACGCAAAAACAAAACACAATACCAAAAGAGCTAGGATGCTTCTCAATGAACTAAAGGCATGATTATCTCTAACGCAAATCGATTACAAGATAATCAAAGTTGCTTTAAAAAAAGTGATTTAAAAACTTTTACATAGAACTTCATTCAAAGCATAATCGAAGTTATGATGATCCAATAGATTTAATGCATCACATACCTAGGCTTACACATTAAATCACTATAAGAAAGATCTAATCTAAATGATATACAAACGATGCAATGATGCAACAACTATAGTAATGGATAGAGAAAATTAAAGGAGATATGGGAAGAAAAAAGTACACTGAGATATATAGTGGTTTGACGCTCATTCTCGTTTTGCCCACTCTACTCTTTAATGGTGTTAAAACCATTGTAAAATAATCATGATCTTCCACTATTTCATAAGTTTGATACAAGCATTTTGATTACAATAAAATATCACACGATAATTTTGAAGGAAAATCGCGACATAAGACGCAGCGGAAATTTTTTTCTTCCTTTAGTGATCCTTACGAATGAGCATGGTCAGTGATCAAAACTATTACCTCTTGTGGCGGTTTAGATCTTTGATGCAGAATCGAAGGAGTGATCACGAGCGTTGATGAAGACCAACGCCTCTACTCAGTCCACACGAACAGGTCGTGTCCAATCTCAGTGCTAGCTGCTACGAATGAAAGCTTTGAGTGAAAGAGTAAGAGAAAATACGGCTAGGGTTTCACAGACCGAATTTTCACCAAGTCAAATTCTTTTGCACAAGGGTTATATTTATAGAACCACTTGTGTGGGATGGAAGCTAAAAGCCCACTTAAGTTCATGGGCATCATACTTTATGATGTATCGTATATCACTTAAGCGTGTGATATCTTACCAGATTCTGTATTCCACTTAAGCGTATTGTACCTTACGGTGTTCTATAATTCACTTAAGTGTATTTTACCTTACGGTGTTCCTTATTTATTCTATCTCTCATCATTCTGTCCTTATGTGTGTGGCCCTGTAGGTTTTGGCGATGTTGATAATTACACTAAATCACATATTTAACATAATAAACAATAAGCGACATCTAACAACACATCACTGCTACCCAAGCTACGAAAATGTCATGTGATATGACAAAACCTTTATGTGATAATACTTGTGTGTAAAATTACCCTTTTGCCCTTATGTCTATATTGAACACAAGACATAGACCGTGTCACTCTTGTCCAATTCAATATTGGACCCTTAGACATTTATTTTGTTACACAGGATGGGAAAATTCCATCTAGGACACTCATATCCCTCAATATGCTTTGTGAAGTACCCATCAACTGTCTTTATAGTCATCCAGTTATGGATAATGTTTGATCGATAATAAAGCACTTGACTCTACATCTAAGGTCCATAGTGATTTCATGTCAAAGGATGGTATACACTATTATCACCATGAGAATAACTTATGACACTTTGCATAACATTCTATGTAGTATTCTCATAGCGGGTCAATATAGTATAAATATTACTTCTAATATTCATACCTATGTCAAGACTTGATAACTATTTATCCATGATCCATGATATGTGATCATCAGTCTATCTACATAATAGCCTCAATGTTTTAATGTTATCCCACTTCATAACAAAGCTCGACTATGGATACATTAAGAATAATGTCCTTATGTTTAATGAAATCTCATGATTAAGTCACACTTAACATTTCGTTAAACATACTAACTATTCTAGGGACTTTATTATTTTAGAAAAAAAACATGATAAATAAATTCCTTTTATTATAAATAGATAATTCAATACAAGTACCAAAAGTATTGGCTTCTAGAGCATACACCAACAAATTTCATCTATTGATGCAGATACTCAAACTGCTAACAAAAAGAGGATCCTCAACAGTCTTGATCCAATAATCTTGCTATTCATAATAACATGCTTCAAGTATTCGTATGTGGAAATTCACCTTGATCCCACTGCTTTTTTGTCTGAGAAATTGCCATTAAGCATTCAATTGGACAACTCCCAACTTCGTCTATGAACAGTCTTTACAATTTCACCAAAGTTGGACAACTCCCAACCTTGTCTTACGAACCATTGTTACTCGACTTTGCAAAAGTATTTCATGGAGTATGGTAAAACTCTTCTCTTGATAGATAAAACAACTTTGAAACCATATTCAAGAAACAATCCATGCTGCCATGCACCTATTACAAACACCAAACTTCACACAAAAACATTAGATACCCTAATGTACTACTAGTTTCCCTCAAACACTCAATCTTTAGAGATGAAGGTCTAGAACAATGGATTAGAACTAAGGTTGAAGATGATGAACAATGTCAAAAGAATCAAACAAACACGCTCTCTAATTCATAAGATATCAACAAGGAATCAGATGTTTGTGAATGAAGAACACACACACAATGATTCCTCAAGTTTCTAGATAAATGGGCCTTAGTTCTTGTTGATTATCATAAGCTTGATCAAAATTGAATCATTGCAAGATTGATCAACTATCTTTCTATGGTTTTTCTCAATAACAAATTACATACTCAATGTGTGATAAAAAGGAGATGTAATTTAACATAAATTACAATCAAGAAGTTATTCTTCAAATAAGAGAAAAATATAAGGGCGGTAGGAATAGACAAACTAGAGAAGAGAAGACAAATTAAGTTTTTTTGTCTAACAAGAGTTTCATCTTTCTTTCATTATAAAAAAATTCATGGTGAGAGATTCATGTTTTTTGATTCAAGAAACAACTATTTAAATCTAAGGTGGAAATTTGGAATTTTGAGATTATGATTTGAATCACTATTCAAGCCCACGACTTGAGTCAAGTGCATACTATAATTTGAGTCATATCGTTAGAAGTTTACAAGCCATGAGAAGACAACATTCATTTCCCTTTTTTCATCTTTGTTCCAGAATGTAACTTAATAGGTTATAAAAAAACATATTTCAATAAGATAGATTTGTAATAGAATGATTTAGACGTAGGTTAAATTATTCCAATGTATTAAAGTCTTAATTTTCCCAATTTAAGGCAATTGAGGAGGGAATTTTGTTTAGTTGTTTTAATTAATTTTTTTAGTAGTTGCAGAATATAGAGATTTGTCTTCCAACTATATATTTTTCAAATTGAGATTTGATTAATATGTTTGAAATTTCACTACAATAATTGATAATATGGAATAATGTTTTTTTGCTTTAATTTTAGCTTTGAAGTGAGACAGTTAAATTTGTAATCACAATGAAAACAAATAATGAAGTTCTGGTATTGATACACACCATGCTCATACTGATGTTTTCAACATCAAAACATGATGTCATGTAAAATGTTACGACATTTGTAAATAGACTGAATAACAATATCAAACTGGAATAATATGCAGAATTTTAAATTCAAAATGATAAAGAATACAGTCAATTGTTAACCCGGTTCGGTGCAACTCACCTACTCTAGGGGCTACTACACTAGGAAATAAATCCACTATCAGTAGTATTAGTTCAAAGCTTAAACAATCACAGTTTACAACTTCTTGCATAATCTTTACCCAGTGCAACTTCTACCTAGGAACTTCCTAGATATAAGAAATCGCCATCTTACTTCCAATCAACGCAGTGATGAAAGACCTACCTCAATCCCAGTGGAAGTATATAGACCAATTACAATCACAATAACTAGTACAGTGATAAATCCAATAGAAGATTACACTTCAAATACAATACTTAGTTAAAACTCTTAACTAAGAACAATACTTGGTCTACTTAAAAGCTTCTTTCAAGAACAATACTCAACCATTTGCTTAAA
This sequence comes from Vicia faba, assembly GCA_948472305.1. NCBI lineage: Eukaryota > Viridiplantae > Streptophyta > Magnoliopsida > Fabales > Fabaceae > Vicia > Vicia faba. The sequence goes on along the minus strand of OX451738.1, from coordinate 1,577,231,657 downwards.
AGCTTAGAGAAGGACAATACTTAACTGATCACCTAAAGGTTTTTGAGTGAGAAAACTATGTCTACCACAAAGTATCAAAAGATACAAAGGGTGACTTACATCACAAGGAATACGAGAGACTCTCAAAACCTAAAACTTTATTTTTAGCTAAACAAAAATAAGAACTAATTTTCCATAGATCTTGGTCTTCCTTTTATAAGCTTCAGCTGTCTGTGGGCTTCAAATTATCTACTCAATTATTCTTTGATCCATGCACTGATTACTGCAGATAATATTTCCTTAAATCATGAAACAAATCTTCAAGAATCCTAAATTAGCTCAACAACCAAATTTAGAAACTTTAATGCTGATGGAGATTTGATTCACTTGTTCTATATTACATCTTCTTAACCTGTGAAAATAAATGAGATATATCTAAAAGGAATCTCAGAAAATCAAATCAAATCTTGTCAAGAATTACCAAACAACAACGTATGTTGCATCAGACCAATATGTCATGACATTTTCTTCGACATCTGGTTAAAAATCACATAATAGCAAACATGTTATGACAAACCATGTTTAGCCAAAATTTAGCCAATCACAAAACTATGGTACTAACAATCTCCCCCTTTGGAAAATTTTGGCTAAAACAATCTTAGCACAAAAATCCAGAAGAGAGGAATAAAACAACAAACAAGGTAAGAATTTTGATTAGAAACCAGAATTTTTCTCCCCTGTCACCAGAAACCTAACCAGAAAAAGAAAAAGACCAGAATTGAGGAAAACCCAAACGACATGCATGAGTTATCCAAGTTCACAAATCTGAGACTCATTCCCTTAGAATAACACATATGCGCTATCCAAGTTCACACATAAACAGAATGTCATAACATTTTGTTTGACATCTCTACACACCAGAAACACAACAACAGAAACACATAGCATGACAGGCTATCACGCTCCCCCTAAACAGTTGCATACAACAAGCAACTACAACTACAAGACTAATCCCCCTTAGTAGCAACACGGTCCTATCACAATGTTAATTCAAGATGTCAAGGCATGTGATATAACACCAGGACACAACACTTTACTCCCCCTTTTTAGCCAAAATCTTGACAAAAAGAAAATAGAGTAAATGTAAACAATGGAAACACAGAACACGGATGAAGACACAAATTGAACCACCAACTAAATAGACTACACAAAACAAATACTCAAACAAGTCATCACTACACACAGTTGCAAGACAAACACACACTTTTACACTTTTACTCTCCCTTTAAGTGACCTTCTACACTCATTGCTTTTCAACTATTATACAAGATAGAACATTGAGCTCACTTGAAATGGATACACTAGTATCTAATAAATTTTTTTTGTTGGATTAAGCCTACTATGAATCAACACTCTTAACCTTATTAGCTTACAATAGATAAAGCTTTGTAGCATTATCCTTATACCATGATTTGTTCCTCTTGAAACTTAGCTTATAACGACTGATTATTAAGCAGAGAGAGAGAGAGAGAGAGAGAGAGAGAGAGAGAGAGAGAGAGAGGTTACCTTGCTTGTATCTAAGAGTTAGTCAATGAGAGCGTTTTTAAAGCAAGTGCAATTACTATAATTATCAATGCACCACTCACCACAAGAGAGAGACACTCTCTTTTTATTCTACTCTTCCCAAGCTTTAACTAATAGGAAATAAGACTCTAATTGACACAATCTAGGCTATCCACAACCATAGTTTACTAGAAAAATAAAGTTTACACGCTGTAATACGGTGGGAGAACTGACTTGAGATGTTTTGTGTTTGATCGCAATTGTTGCGGTTATCAAGATTCGCCGCCGACTTTTCTTTTATCTAATGAAGGAAAGGGTGAAAAGAACAGGAAAGACCTTTGAGATATTTTCTTGAGTTCAGGGGGTAGATTATGAAAAAGGAAGGTGTTATCACCTTTTTCATCCATAGTTATCTATGGGCTCTTAGTTGTTGCTAGATCACTTGCTTTGTTTGAAAATGTGCTTTGTGGTGGTTTTGAAAATATATTTTGAAAAGGCGCCTTCGTTCAGGAGAACTTTGTAATGGTTCTCGTTTGGTAAGAACGTATACAAAGTGTTGGACTTTTGAAAATATTTCATGTTTTGAAAGTGTTTGGTGTGTGTTTGTTTTGAAAGTGAGCAAGCAACTAAGAACGTTTCTACCCACTCAAAAGTATTTTGTTCATTTCCTCCTTTCCTTTGATATTGTCATCTTATCATTGATAGGTAAGAAGCCTTATCTTTGGATGTAAAGGGACGGGAATGGGTCATCTTATAGTCATGATAGCAATGTTGTGAGATGTCTTAGCATTTCTCTTGAGGGACTAAGATCATTTGTAAGGCAACATTAGAAGCGTCATCGAGGGACTATGATCTTGTATTTCGATTGTTTTTGCTAAGACATCCCACATGCGTAACATGACCATTTTTTAGGTAACAAGTGGAGTCAACCTTAGGGGTGCATGTGTGAATAGTGTGTTTGATTTGCATGCATTGTTTATCTTGAATTAGGGTTCTCTAAGTATTGATTTTATCTTTCTATATAAACCCTAATTTACTAGCATTGATATGAAAATGATAAATTGCGGAAAGTAAATTTAATATGCTATTACATCACTTGGGGATGGGGTATACAAATTTACAAATGAGGATTGCAAGAAATTAAACCTAACTATCTATTACAACCATATTGAAACTTGAATAATGTATAAGAATTGAAAGGAATATAATGTACAAGGATATAAATGGAAAATAAATGAATTTTTGTTTGGTTTTTGTTAAGGAAAATGGTTTTAACCTAATTATCTAAAAGAAAATAATTAATTAAAATAAATAAAATTAAACCCTAGTTTAAAAGAAATAAAATTAATCAAGAAAGCATTTTTAGATTTTTTGGAAAAGGTTTTAAGTTTAATCAAAATAGTATGGAAATTAATTAATTAAAAGAAAACCTAAATTTTAAGTTAATTTTAATTAAAAAAGAAAATAACTAAACCTAAATATAATTATTAATTTATTAAGAAAAAGAAATTAATTTTGTTTAAGAAAATGTTTTTTGTCTTTTTATTTTTAAAGGAATAAAATATAAGTATATAGAATGCAAATAATAAATAAAAATATATTTTTGGATTTTTTTATTTAATAAATAATAATAATAATAATAGTAATGATAATAAAAATAATAAAGAAAAATAAAATAAAATAAAAATATAAAAATAAAAGTTAGGGGGTGTGAAAATGACTTGGATGGTTTAAAAGTAAAAACAGTTTTTAGTCTAGCCCATTATTGTTTTTTTTTTGTAAGTCAGAAAGGATAAAAAATAAATGGGCTAGAGGTTGTGTTAGTGAAACAGGGGGAGGGGGGGTTTAAAGACAAAAATGACAAAGTCCAGTGGATGAGGCCCAAGGTGCACTGGCTTGCTTGCAAAACAGAAGAAAATGTTGAAAAAAAAGGCAGCGTTGGGGCTTGAACCCAGGTCCCATAGGTTAACAGGCGCGCGCTTTACCACTGGGGTGCCTATACATCCGTTAACTTAAACGAAACCATAAATAAATATATATATATATATATATATATATATATATATATATATATATATATATATATATATATATATATATATATATATATATATATATATATATATATATATATATATATATATATATATATATATATATATATATATATATATATATATATATATATATATATATATATATATATTGTTCTGGACTGGGCCCGACAGGCCCAAAAGCACTGCTAAGGCCCAGTCCAAAGGGACTTACTGAGGACCACGCCGAGCAAAGGGGTCACATCCGTGCCCGACATCCTGATGTCCAGCTCGACATCCCGCTGTCCAACTCCACGTGATGATGTCCAGCTCCACCTCCTGACGTCCAGCTCGACATCCTGCCGTCCAGCTCCACGTCTTGACGTCCAGCTCGACACCCTGCTGTCCAGCTCGCCGTTGTCTCGAGCATCCCAGCTAGGGCAGACTCAGTCCACCGTTCCCCCAACGATACTCCGGAAAGACCGCGTCTTCGTCCGCCCGCACTTCACGCAGAACATCCAGGAAGGGGACCACGTGTGGGTCCCCACTACCCATGTAGAACCTGGCAGTTCCTCCATTGGGCCAAATCCGCCCGGCCCAATGAAGGAACCTTGGCCCAGCGCTGGGGGCTATAAATACCCTCTGTTTCCAGAGGGTTAGGTATTCATCATTCTAACCTCAACTTACTATTATCTGCTCGTACTCCTACTTACTTTAGCATCGGAGTGCCTTGCAGGTACCCCCCCACCTCGTTCAAAAAAGCTTTCTGCTCGGAGCCAGCCGTGACGGTCCATTTCTGATCAGGTCAGATCAGTGGCGCCGTCTGTGGGAAACAGCTTCCCCATCTAACGAACAATTCTAAGGACCAAAGCTCAATTCAACTACCTGTCATGGCTGATCCAGCTCACGACGAGCAACCCGTCCGTGTCGCCGACACTAATAACGGCCCCGCGGACAAGAATGGACACCTCGACAATCCCGGTGATCCCGGCCACAATGCCATCCCTGTGACAACCGCCCCTGGGCCTTCATCCCGCAGGGACGAGGCTACTTCATCGTCCTCTACGACCCCTCCAGCACTCGAAGACGACCCGGTAGCTCTCGCCTACCGCAGAGCTGCCCGGTTCTATGAAGTCCCAGTCCCCGCCGGGGCAGATGCCACGACCCAGGCACTGTTCGCGGCCATTAATCAGACAAATTACCTGATCTTTGCCCAAGGAGAAAGATTAAGGGCACTTGAAGATGATCGACGACCCCCGAGGACGCATCGGAGGCCACATTCTCCTCCTCCTCGGGTCACAGAAACTCGACACCCTTCTCCCCCGCGGAGACACTATAGGGAGAAATCCAGGAGCCCCTCTCCCCAGCCAAAGCAGAGGCGGCCCTACTATGAGAGACAGCCCGTCATCCCTACCGAAGAGCCCAGTCGCGACCCATCCAGGCACGACAAGAGGCACGCCGGAGACGGGCGTGTGACCTTCAACCACCGAGCATCACGCTCGAGGGAATCTCAGCACGATCATCGTTCCAGACATAACTACAGGACCCCTTCTCTTTCTCCGGAGAGGAGCGACGAGGACGACCCCCGCGGTCCCCTGTCGCAGGCCATCATGGATGCCCCTATCCCCCGGGCATGGAGAAGCCCCCGCATCTGAAGGAGTATGATGGAGTAGCGGACCCGGTCGACCACATCGACGGATTCGAAGCCATGCTCCACTATCATAATGTCGGGGGGCCCATCAAATGCCGCCTTTTCCCCACAACTCTCAGGAAGGCGGCCATGGACTGGTATAAAGGTCTCGCCCCGGGCTCAATTACCTCGTGGCGGAACCTGAAGAACCAGTTCATCAGTTCTTTCACAGCTTCTCGGCGCCACCCGAAGACCGAGGCGGCCCTCGAGGCCATCATCCAAAGACAGGATGAAACCTTGAGGGAATTCATCAACCGCTTCAACCGGGAAGCAATACAGGTCCCCTGCGCGGACCATATGAAAAGATATTTGCTGGAGAGGGGCCTCCTCCCCGGCACAGAATTCAGAAAAGCTGTGGGTATTGAGCCACCTGTAACTTTTGATGCTCTCCTCGACAAAGCCCGAGCATACATGGACTACGAGGAGAGAGAAGCTGCCAACAGGGCACGAGACTCCAGGGCTCGCGCTCCCAATCATAGCAGCAGCTCGCGACAAGACCCTCCTCCCCGACGCACCGGGGAGAAAAGGAAGGAAGATCGACCCCGGGAGGTCTGGGAACAAAGGGGCCCCTCGGGCCGTTTCACCGAGTACACTCCGCTCACGACTTCCCGCGAGCGTATCTTGGCGGAGTGTGCTAGCACAGATTTCAGAGACGGTGGCGTCAAGCGTCCCCGACCTGCTCCCGCCAAGCCAGGGGCAGACAAAAATAAATATTGTCAATACCATAGGAGTCATGGCCATTTGACAGAGGACTGCGTCCACCTCAAGGACGCCATTGAAACCCTCATCAAAGGAGGGAGGCTCGCACAGTACAGGCGAAACGACGCTCCCCGTCGTGACGCCCATGAAGCTAAGGAGCCCGAAGAGGATGCCCGACCATCAGACGAGTCGGTACCAATCCAGACCGCCTTCTCGGTAACCAGGCCCGAGGATTTCGACGTTCCCGAGCTCCTGCAGGAGCCCCTGACAACACACAACAGGTGGGAATACTTCCCCTCCGCCATGGTCATCAACGGGGGCGGGTTCAACGACCTCACCATCAATTCGGCCAAGAGGAAGTTGGACGAACTGGTCGACACAGCTCCCCCACAAACTGTGACGTTCGAAAAGGTGAAGGGCAGGTCAGAGCCCATCACCTTCTACCTAGAAGAACTCCCCGGCGGAGCCCCGAATGCAGTCATCCCCTTGCTGATAAGGGCAAAGATGGCCAATTTTGACGTGCATCGCATCCTGGTCGACGAAGGGAGTTCCGTCGACGTGATGTACAGCCAGCTGTTCCAGACCTTGCAACTGGACGACTCACATCTCTCTCCGTATGTAGGTTCGGATCTTTAAGGCTTCAACGGCTCGACTTCCAAACCCTGGGGTTATGTCGAGCTCCTGGTGACGTTCGGGGAAGGAACGACTACAAAACAGGTTAAGGTCCGCTTCCTCGTCATTGATTGCCCGTCCCTATACAATTGCATCTTGGGGAGGCCGACATTGGCAGAGCTGACAGCGGTGCCCTCAACTGTCCATCTAAAAATGAAGTTCTACACCAAAAGGGCAAGGGTAGCCACCATCCAGGGAGACCTCGCCGCTGCCCGCAGGTGCTTCAACGCCGCTTCAAGGGGACGGGATACCGTCGACGTGGGGACCAGACCCACCAAGAGGACAAAGCAGGAGCCCGACAGAGCATCCCCCGAGGAAGAAGTCCAGAAGGCTCCACAAAAGGTCGACTCCATAGCCCTCGACGCTCGCTTCGACCAAGACGAGCCATCCAGCAGCGAGCAAATCCCACTCCGACCTATTTCGGACGGTGATTTTGAACTCGTTCCCCTCGGAGCAGACCCGACCAAGGGAGTGAAGATTGGCAAAGACCTCCCCGACTTGGCCAGGAAGCAAATCAAGGCCTGTCTGCGCGAGAATGCTGATCTCTTCGCATGGAGCGCTGCAGAGATGCCCGGACTCGACCCTGAGGTCGCCTGTCATCACCTCGCCATTGATCCAGCCGCCAAGGCCGTAGTACAACGTAGGCGTAGGCAGTCTCCAGAAAAAACGGAGGCTGCTGAAAAAGCTGTAAAAGACCTCCTAGAGGCAAATTTTATTTCTGAAGCCCGGTATTCCACCTGGCTGTCAAATGTTGTACTTGTTAAAAAGAATAATGGAAAATGGAGAATGTGTGTTGACTATACCGACCTCAACCGGGCTTGCCCGAAGGATGCTTTTCCTCTACCTAACATAGACATGCTGGTCGACAATTCGGCTGGCTACAAGACTTTGTCGTTCATGGACGCCTATTCGGGATATAATCAAATCCCAATGGCTCTGGGCGACAAACGCTGCACGGCGTTCATGACCAGCTCGGGCAACTATTACTACAACGTAATGCCCTTTGGACTGAAGAACGCCGGTGCAACTTACCAACGCATGATGAACAAAGTGTTCAACAAACAGATTGGCGACATGCTCGAGGTATATATGGACGACATGATCGTCAAATCCCGAGCAGACACCGATCACGCGGCTCATCTCAAGACAGTCTTCGCCCAAGCAAGACAATGCAAAATGAGGTTCAACCCCGAGAAGTGCATGTTCGGGGTTAAGGCAGGAAAATTCCTAGGATTCTATCTAACAGAACGAGGGATTGAAGCCAACCCCGACAAATGTCGAGCGTTCTCCGACCTCCCGACACCGACGTCGAAGAAGTCGATACAAATCATGAACGGCATGTTGACGTCGCTGTCCCGTTTCGTCGCGAAGTCCGCTCAGCACGCCCTCCCCTTCTTCAAGCTCCTCCGAAAGGAAGCAGCATTCGAATGGAACGAGGAATGCGAGCACGCACTTCGCCATCTGAAGCAGAGCCTATCTCAACCGCCCGTGCTGTCTCGACCAGACGACGGAGAACCACTATACTTATACTTGGCCATTTCGAACGAAGCCATCAGCGCAGCCCTTGTCCGCGAAACCCCTGACGGGCAGAAACCTGTCTATTTCACGAGCAAAGCCTTACAGGGCCCCGAAAGCAGATATCAACAGATAGAAAAGGTTGCTCTGGCCCTCGTCAACGCTGCGAGGAGACTCAGACACTACTTTCTAGCCCACACCATCATCGTGCGAACCGATCAGCCGGTGAGGCAACTCCTGGGTCGGCCAGATATGGCGGGCAGAATGCTGAAGTGGTCCTTGGAACTCTCCGAATTCGACATTTAGTACGAGAGCAGGAAGGCCCTGAAAGCACAAGCCTTGGCCGACTTCGTCGCGGAGATGACCATTCACGACCTACCCCCGGGGAAGGAACACAAGTGGACTATCTTCGTCGACGGAGCCTCCAGCTCGTCCGGAAGCGGCGTAGGGATCCTACTGGAAAACGAAGAAGGTGTAGTAATCGAGCACTCCTTGGTTCTCTCCTTCCCGACGTCAAATAACCAGGCAGAATACGAAGCCCTGCTCGCAGGACTGAGATTAGCCGAGGACCTAGGAGCCCGCGAAGTTCAAATTTACACCGACTCCCAGCTCGTCGCCTCTCAAGTACAGGGAAGCTACCAGGCCAAAAATGACAACCTCATTGAGTACTTGAACTTAGTCAAAAAACAAATGACGAAGTTCGTACGTGCAGAAATTTCTCATGTTCCCCGCGAGCAAAACACGAGGGCGGACATATTGTCCAAACTCGCGAGCACACGAAAGAAGGGCGGGAATAAATCCGTCATCCAGGAATCTCTGGCACGACCGAGCATCGAACCATCTTCGACTACGGTCGAGATCCACGCCATCGGGGACGCCACGTCCTGGATGACCCCGGTTTATAATTTCCTGACAAAGGGAGAACTCCCGTCGAACCAGGCCGAAGCTGCCATAATCAAGCGACGAGCATGTTCCTATGTTGTTCTCGAGCAGAAACTGTACCGAAGAGGATTCTCCATTCCCCTCCTGAAATGCATCGACGAGTCCGCCATCCCCGACGTACTGCGGGAGATACACGAAGGGATCAACGCCTAGCACATAGGCGGTAAATCCTTGGCAAGGAAAGCCCTTCGAGCAGGATACTACTGGCCGACGATGCAACAGGACGCCAAGGAACACGTGAAAAAATGTGACAAGTGCCAGAAGCACGGGGATATGCACCTCGCCCCCCCGCACGAGCTGAACACATTGTCGTCCCCATGGCCGTTCGCCTGGTGGGGCATGGACATCCTCGGGCCCTTCGTGCAAGGAACCTACCAGAACAAATTTCTAATCGTCGCCGTGGATTACTTCACGAAGTGGATCGAGGCCGAGGCACTCGCAAAAATCACCTCACACAATATCCTCCGTTTCTACAAAAGAAACGTCCTCGCCAGGTTCGGAATACCGCAGGCCCTGGTGACCGACAACGGTACCCAGTTCACCGACCACGGGTTCCGAGACTTCGTCACCAAACTGGGGACCAAACAACATTTCACGTCGGTCGAGCACCCTCAGACCAACGGGCAAGCCGAAGCCGCAAACAGAGTCATCCTCCGAGGGCTCAAACGTCGACTCGGCGAAGCCAAAAGAGGATGGGTCGAGGAGCTCCACAGCGTCCTGTGGGCATACCGCACCACACCCCACTCAACGACGGGTGAAACACCATTCCGACTGACCTACGGCACCGAAGCTGTCATCCCGGTCGAAATCATGGAACCATCCCGACGAACGGAGGAACCCCTCGACGAAGAAATGAATGACGAAGCACTAAGGGATGAACTCGACCTTGTCGAGGAAATCCGATCGGGTGCTGCCCTGCGCGAAGCCACCCTAAAACAACGAGTGGCTCTGCGCCACAACAGCAAGGTCATCAAGCGCGAGTTCGAAATAGGCAGCCTGGTACTACGCAGGGACCAGAAAGATTCCCGCGAAGGGAAGTTGGCCGCGAATTGGGAAGGACCTTACCGCGTCCACGGCACCACGGGTACCGGGGCGTACTACCTCGAGCAGTTAGACGGAGAGCCATTACCACGACCTTGGAATGCTGCTAAGCTAAAGCAGTACTACAGTTAGAAACTATCAACACCTGGGGCCCTCGACCAGCAACACCCACGCTCGGTCAACGAGGAAAAACGTCCAATTTCGTATAAGGCTAAGGTACAAGCCCGACATGCGACCAAAATGGCACAGCATCGCGCGGTAAACGATGACGATCGATAGTGCCCGACGTGGACAGCTATACCGAGCCCCACCGTCGTCGTGCCCATAAGGCAGAACACCCAGCTCGCGATGGGCAGTTCACGCCAAGGGCGAAGCGTCCCTAACGGGCTCCACGCCCGACTGAGCGACTTCGCTCCGAAATGCCCGACATTTCGTCAAGAACAACGGGCCATCTACCAGGGTCAAAAGAAAAATCTCTCCCCTCGAGCACAACACTTAGGTGACTCCGACCAATTGAAATAGGGCCGGGAACGCATACAAACGGAGGCGGGCAGACTCGCTCGCCAAATCAAAGCCACTTACGGGCACTCCTCGGGCCCGGGACTTAGGCTGAAAATTCATGCAAACATATGATTTCAAACAAGGGCAAAAAATCCAAAATGTAAAACAACATTGATATAAATGCCCAAAGGCAACAAAACAGTAATAAACCGACCAAGAAGGCCGGCGATGTTCATAACATACAATAAACGGGCACGCAGGCCCAAAGAATACAAATATCAAGGGCACGCAGGCCCGCTATCCTATTCAGACCTCCACGGAATCATCATTGTCGGTGTTCGGAGAGTCGGGCGGAGGAACGATCACGCCATCCACGATCTGGTGTGTGTGGCCGATACCCTCAGTGACCAGGCCGGGGTTTAGCAAGGAGAGTTGACCGACCGCAGAGTTGAACCCGTCCTCCAGGGCACCGACACAGTCTACCTCGAGGAGCCGGATGTGAGCGACCAGCTCCACCCGACTCTTCAAAGCTACGAGGTCCTCGGGCTCGTCCTCGGCAGGTTGCAGGGCAACATTCATTTCCTCGACCTGTTTGGCCAAGCGTTCGACTTCAGCCCCCAGGCGATCCCTGTCTGCCCGAAGAAGCTCCCCTTCCTTGGTCAACTTCCCCGACTTCTCCTTCTCCAGGGTCAACATCTCCCTCTCAGCATCGAGCATCGCAGTCTGCTCTCGGAACATCCCCTCGGAGCGTTCCAGAGCGACCTTCAACTTCCGTGAGCTCGCGGTCAGGGCCACCTTCTCCTGCTCGAGTTCTTCAACACGGGCAGAATCCCCTCCATCCTCGGATAGCACCAAAGCCATTTCGGCCATTTTTACCAGCCCATCCACGCTGGCGGCCAGATACGCCTTTCGTTCCTCTTTACTCATCTTTTTTATGGCTGCAGCTTCATGGGCAACCACTGTCGGAGGGAATCGCTCGAAAAAGCCCGCCTCTTCGAAGCAAGGGGGGAAGGCGAAAGATTTAACAGCACCGGCGTCCTCGCCGACAGTCGGACCACCTTCCACACGGGTCCTCTTCCTCTGCGTCAAAACGGCACTGGGGTCGATCTCCTCGACTTCTGGATCCGACGCGGGCCCCGAGCTCGACGGCGAGACCACCCTCGCCGGCTGAGGAGCATTTGGACTGTGTGGTGGGCCCATTCTCGTCGCCTGTGGGGCCTTCACGACCCTCCTGCCTCGCCTCTGGTCGCAGGATAATTTCAAGAGCCTTTCATGTCGACTAGCCATCGTACCTGCACAAAATAAAGGTTAGGTCAGTGTCGAGCAAACTTCACAAATAAATGACGAACAAAGAATTTCAAGCAACAAACAATCTAACAGGCGGGCAGCCTGCCTGTATGTCGGGCACTCCACCAGCGCCTTGGTGTCAATCGGACGGGACTCGAACGTTGGGTAACCATCTTTGTCCAAGATATCATCCCCTTCCCACGTAACCCATCGGGCGGGATGGAAACTGTCGACAAACCGGCAAAGAGCGCCGTACGCCTGCTCGTCTTCCGAGCACATGTCCCCGGCGGAGGTATGGTAATAACCCGTCCCATGCTCGTAATGCCGGGACATCCAGTACACCGGGATTTTAGCCCTACGACCCAACACAGGGTTCCCATCGTCGCCCATCATCGCCTCCCCATCATCGTCGCTCACCGGCCCCTCCTCCTCGAAAAGGGAATTTAAAGCAGCGTCGGTAACTGGCCGTACCACGTACCACTTGTCTTTAAACCCCCTCACGGAGTCCATATACATCTTAAAGAGTCTCCTCGACTGCTTCAGGGAGACCCAGCTATGTTTCCCTCCTCGGGACTGACGCTGCAGGTGAAATATCCGGAAGAAAAGCGGGATGGTCGCCCCGATCCTCAGGTAGCGACACGTCAACTCAAACGCCCGGATGAAGGCGAGAGAGTTTGGGTGTAGCTGGGACGGGCCCAGCTCCAAGTGCATAAAGACCCCGGCCTGGAAATCAGTGAATGGCAGCCGCAACCCTAGGTCTTTGAACGCGATCTCATACATCGCGAGGCTGTAATTCGGATAAACCGAGCAAATCCTTGCACGGGTTGACGGAAGCATGACCACGAAGTTTTTCTGGAAGCCGGGCTGGTCTTGACCCTCTTCAATGACATCGAATGGATGTCGGTCGTCCCGGCTGTATACCGATGCTATCCCCCACGGCTCGACGCCCACCCATTCCAGCAAAGGGTCGGTCACGGTATCAATCAGGGTGACTGACTCGTCGGCACTCTGTTCTTCACGGTCGCGGCGTCTGGAGGAGCTCGGCTCGTCCGCCATGGTTACCTGCAGAGCACGGGAAACCAGTCAGTTGAGCACGAAGTCCTACGCTCGACAAAATCATGTCGTCCCATACACGACTACATAAGTCCGTTTCCACGAATGGTTGCCTCCCCGACGTCCTGAACCCGGTGTTCTTCCTCAAACCAACTGCGCAGCCACTCTCCAACCATGTCGACCCGAGGTATGAACATGGCGAGCCGCACCATGAAGCCCACGGCCAAGACCATGAACATACCGGGCGCGATCATGAATCAGGCGCCCTGGATCATGAAGACCCCGGGCAGCTATGAAGTTTATCACCTAAAACTATGAATGTGCCGGCCACAAACATGCGTTTGCCGGTCCTAGACATGAATGTGTCGGGCTAAGCATGAGTTTATCGGGCTAATCCCACGCGCACGGTCCTAAAACATCTACAAACGCCAGAAATCATGCATTCTAAACAGAAAAATGAAGAAGATAGATCACTTACTTGGATCAAAGAGTGGGATTTGGCTACGAAATGGAAGAATCTGTGACGAAAAGTCGCAACTGGAGAAAGTCTGGAAGAGTAGCAGCAGAGAGAACACAGAGAGCAGAAAACGTATTATGGGGCCCAAGGTTCCTATTTATAGTGATGACGTGGAATACCAAACGTCCCCTCGGGCAACCACAGACTCCATCTCCTCGACGCGCTGCTCCCAATGCAATGATGACCCTACCCCCATAGGGTGGCGGCACAGTTCCCGAAAGATACCTCGTGTGCTCGACCGACGCGCCCGGTAAGGATCCTCCGCGCATCCACCACCGAGGACGTCTCCGAGCACGACACGAGGAGGCCCCTCGAGGGCCCACACCTCTATCCCGGGTACGAGACCTCAACGAGGGAATAACTTGGGTTCAAGTCATGGCTCCTCGCAAAGGAACCACGACTTGGGGGGCTCCTGTTCTGGACTGGGCCCGACAGGCCCAAAAGCACTGCTAAGGCCCAGTCCAAAGGGACTTACTGAGGACCACGCCGAGCAAAGGGGTCACATCCGTGCCCGACATCCTGATGTCCAGCTCGACATCCCGTTGTCCAACTCCACGTGATGATGTCCAGCTCCACCTCCTGACGTCCAGCTCGACATCCTGCCGTCCAGCTCCACGTCTTGACATCCAGCTCGACACCCTGCTGTCCAGCTCGCCGTTGTCTCGAGCATCCCAGCTAGGGCAGACTCAGTCCACCGTTCCCCCAACGATACTCCGGAAAGACCGCGTCTTCGTCCGCCCGCACTTCACGCAGAACATCCAGGAAGGGGACCACGTGCGGGTCCCCACTACCCACGTAGAACCTGGCAGTTCCTCCATTGGGCCAAATCCGCCCGGCCCAATGAAGGAACCTTGGCCCAGCGCTGGGGGCTATAAATACCCTCTATTTCCAGAGGGTCAGGTATTCATCATTCTAACCTCAACTTACTATTATCTGCTCGTACTCCTACTTACTTTAGCATCGGAGTGCCTTGCAGGTACCCCCCCCCACCTCGTTCAAAAAAGCTTTCTGCTCGGAGCCAGCCGTGACGGTCCATTTCTGATCAGGTCAGATCATATATATATATATATATATATATATATATATATATATATATATATATATATATATATATATATATATATATATATATATATATATATATATATATATATATATATATATATATCAAATCCATTCCTAGAAATGAACTTCATCTTCAACCTCCAGCCAGGGTCCCTGTATCTCATTCATTTCTCATCCATTCTCAAAACTTCTAACATCAAACTTGTTAGAAATTTTACCAGGATTTCAAAAATGTAAACAATTTGGACTAACAATCAAAGATAAGCATGTATTTATAAAAGTACCAAATCTTGACCTAAATTTTTTCATAGATTCAAACTTAAAATTCTCTAAGCTCAGGAAAAAAATGAAAACTATGGATATGTACAGCTTCAGGGCAATGATATCTACATTTTTACTTCAGAATGTATGCACAAAAAATGCTTGTATCAAGATATTGAAGTTTGAAAACTTACCTCTTGCATCTGGATTCGTGTGTGGAGTTTGAGCAAAATTTGAGATGGCCTGATGATCTCTTTAGCTTGCCTGGACCTCCTTGAGTGTGTTCCAACTCCTACTTTACTTTGAGGATGGCTGAAACTCCCAACTCAAGTCAAGTTGTAAGCTTCAGTTTTGAAAATGGTGGATGGTGATGAAGAGATTAAAGTCAGGAAATAGGGCATTGGATCACTTGCATATGAAGTATGTAAAGTATTTGTATGATTAAAACTCAATACACACGAGTGGATTTGGAGATGGCTATGTGAAACTCAAAACTGTTAAGTTGTGGCAGATTTTGAGTTACAGAGTGCTTGGGAGTATTTTGGGGTGCTTGATCTCGTGTATTTTGTTGCAATATACTTGTGTATATGTATGGAAAAGGTTAGAGATCAATTGCACTCAAGGTTTCTGAGTTCTAGTCTTTTGGCTCTATAACTTACTTTTGAAGAAAAGTGAGAAGACAAGTCTCAAAATGTTGTACAAGCATGGTCTGAGTTGGTAGAGGCCTTAGACATGTTTCTTTTGGTTTTGACTTTACTTTTATGCATAGAAAACAATTGAGAGGCTCAAGAAGTTCACAATTGCAAAAGTAATGCTTTATCAAAATGGAAATGACAACTTTGTGCCATAAATGGAAAATCATTTTGGACAAAGCTTCAAACACTTGGATAAGGGAAGAATCAGTTGTGTAAACCATTAATTATGGAGTGAAAAAAAGTTTGAGGCCTTCAAAGTGAGGATTATGCAGCATGGCTATGGATTTGTTTCATGTTCATCACAAAATATGTCTTGCAAAACAAGTTCGAAACCCTAACTTCTTGCCTTCGATTCTCTTAGATCAAGTATGGTATTGATGAATTCCTTGACATTTTTTAAAGCTTGTAACATCCCCTAAAAAACCTTCATGTTGGACATTTTGTAATATTCAATTTGGAACTAGGTGAAAAGTTTCCATGAAGTTAGGTCAAAATCCTGGCTAAAATACTCAAAATTTCACTAAGTATTTTAGTTTCATGGACATGTCTTCATAAATTCATAACTTGAAATCCAAGAATTTATAGAAAAAGTTATGCCCAATAATGTTTTAGATCTCATTGAGATCTACAACTTTCATGTTGGAAGTTTTCCTAGGATCATCTTGCATCATGGTGGAAATTTGGCACAAAGTTATGAAAAAATGTTAACTTTCTAACACTTACAAAAATTTCTAAGTCTTAGAATTTTGACTTTTCAAAGATAATTTTGAATTTTGAATTTCTTGATGAACAAGCTTCATATTTTGACATGTCTTGATGAAATATGATTTTTGAAACTTGATTTTGATCAAAAAGTCAAAGTTTGACTTTTCAGTGTACAATTGACTTTTCATCAGTTGGCTGAAATTCATCTGTCAATCCAATGATCTTGAGAGGTGATTTGAACTATGCAATTAGGTAAAATTGGTGCATTTTAATCCTTGAGATCATGTCTTAAACCAATAAGTCATTTTCTTGGTCAAAAGTCAAGAACTAAGCCTTCTCAATCAAAACCCTAATTTTGACCATTTTGCCCTTTTGGTGTTTTGGTCAAATTTCTTTGAGGAATTGTGATCCAAACTTGATAAATTGACATATATGAGTTCATAATATTGATATGGATAAAAAATTATGAAGTTTGACTGCAAATTGACCACAATTGACTTTTTCCCTAATACAATTGATTTTAGGTCAACTGATCAACTGACTGAGCAAAAATGTGATCCAAAGCTTGAAAATTGACATGAGCAATCTTGGGGAACCAAAATGATCCATGAAAGTTAAATAAGGCATTATAAGTTCAATTATCTTTGTACAAAATCAAACCCTAATTTTGGGTTGTCAGTGTTTGAGGAGGTGTCTTGAGCTGGTCAAACCTTGTATAGTCTTGAATCAATGGTGATATTATAAGATATTTCTTGAGAAATGAGAGGGAAATTCTTGGGGTACAACAGCTGCTCTTGTTCAATATTGTTAAACCTGAAGAGTTATATTGGCGGATCTGCCATTCATGACTTGAAGGTGAAAGATGATTGAACACTAAAGTACCCAAAAATTTGCACTCGAAGATGTATTGGGAATGGGCTTATAGATGCCATTTGGAGGAATGATGGTAAATACTGGAAGAAGTATCAGTACAAATCTTTGGTCGATTTATACTAAAACTTGATGTTTTTCCTGTGGGACAAAAGGGTTAGTTAAATACAGATGTATGCATGGCGTTCTCAAGATGAATGAGATTGTTCTAAATGCGTTTTGTATGCATATTCTATAATGTATGAATGTGGTATTTAGATGCATATTTGTCTGGGGAAATAAATCCCTGACAACTACTGAGAAGTTCTGGGAAGCTGAATAACGGATTGCTGTTGGGGATGAAGAATATGCATATCTTCAAATTTATTAAAAGAATGCTTCCGCCGTGGATTATCTCATGAATGTTAGCTGTTATTTGGTTAGACTCCAAGTTTCACACCAACTTGATGAGGAAGAGGAAATCAACTGCTATCTAGTTGGACTCCAGGCTTCACAGTAACTTACTGGGGAAGAATAAATTAACTGTTATCTGGTCGGATCCAGGCTTCATGGTAACTTATTAATGTTAAACTGCTATCTGGTCGGATTCCAGGTGTAGCGGTATAAATGTTTAAGACTAAGCCATTGGATTGACTAGACTTGTACAGATCAAAATAAAAATCACCAGCGTGCTTTATTGTTTCCAAAGGAATGGGAAAAGAGCGAGTAAACCAAAAAGAAGGGGAAAGATTCAAGGTAAGGGGGTTGTTTATGCAAATGGAAGGTATTATCACCCTAAACATCTAAGGTACTCCGCAGGAACCTCTTTGAAAAATCTGTATATTTTGGCTATAAAATGTTGTATGTAAAATAGACGGTGGAGGTGAGAAAAGAAATATATTTTTTATGATTTTTGCACCCGCCACGGTTGCGAATCTTTAGTGCATGCGTACCACCTTTCATGCAATAAGGGATCAGGGTACACGTAGTTTTTTTTTAAATTTTAAAACACAAGTGTGTTGGTTAATTTTATGAGATAAGACATTATCGTCATTGTTCGTGTGGAAAACATACTTACTACCCACAATCATGAGAAAGGAGAATTTGCATCATCTCAAAGTGGAGGATATAGCTTGGATTTTAAAATCAACAATGCCTCACTCAACACCCAAGTGGAAAATATCTCACTTCACTACATATTATAGAAGTATAGTTGTTTGCATCACTACAAGGATTGACAAGAGTCTAATCTTTTGAGAAAATTTTAAAATAAAAAGCCAAAGTGGCAAAATGTTTGAAATGAGATTGATTGACTTTTAGTCTTCTCACAAAAAAAAGTCAAAGTATGATTAAGTTGATTGAAGTTTGTTTATCAAAAGGTTTTGAAAATGCATGGACATAAGTCCAAGTTTATTATGAAAGTGATTCAAGTTTAAAAAACAAGAAGAGTTTTCAAAATGAGGAAGAAGATTAAATTAAAGAATATGGGAGGAGAAGAAGAGACTATCCTAAAGCATAAGGTAAAAAGCTAAGGATAAGAACCATATAACTAACAAGAAGCCAATACACGACATTATGAGTCAAGATAGAATTCCCATTCCTTGTATTGGAACCAAACAAGAAAAGATACTAGAGCTCTTGAGAGAACCAAACTTCAAGTGTATTAAGTCTTCACAAAAATTGGGCAGAGTAACGGCTGTATACAGGTGAATTCCAGATTACAAACAAAGTATATAATCACAACAACCTGTACACAAAACAAACAAACAACCCAATTTCTTGAGGTAAACCTCAAGAACTCCAGACAAAATATCAATTAAGGTTACAAGGTTTCAAATATAGGTCAAGGTTTCTAATCCTAAGTCCAAGAAGTCCAATACTCCATAATTCCAAGGATAGTAACCAAATAGTTCAAGTATCATTAAAGCATTTTTTAGGGTTCATGTTGATTATTAGGTGTCTTAAAAGAGAAAAGAAAAGCTCAAGTGAGCAAAATAAAAATAACAAGAATATAAATGCTCAAGTGAGCAAAATAAAAATGGCATGAAATGTAATGCTTAAAGTAAATGGTACATAAAGCATAAAAAATAAAAGCATAAAGTAAAAATAATTTAATAATTTGTGGTTAGTTGGATGACCATCTTGAAACTTGCATTTGGAACTAATTAGAGGATTGGTAGAACCAAATCCTCCACACAACAATTTGCATTTGCTTTTTGTCAATTATATCATCTATTTGGAATCTTCACAAGTACCATTTAATGATCAACAATGTTTAAGTGATCCGCGTTGACCAAAAGTGTTGTAGATCCATTAGAGGATTGGTAGAACCAAAGCCTCCACACAATGAATCTAAAAGTTATTGGATCAAAGGGATTAAATTAACATACTTGGGCTTGCAAACATAGGTTTGGGCCACGAATGATCATTTATTCGAATCGGGATAAAATTTAGCACTATGTTAAACAATCGTAAGTGGACTTATATAGAAATCACACCTATTTTGAGGCCGGTCAATATCAATCTATGCACCATTTGTTTTGAGACATGATATAGAGATCATACTCCAATAACACTTAGTGCAATAAGAAGAGGATAAGATGAAGAGGGGTGGAGAAGAATATATAAACCACATTTGAATTAAATTTTAATCAAACTATTATTAAAATCATTCATCCATTTTTATGGAGTTCAACTCAACACCATGAATCCAATGATGTTAACAAAGTTCATGATAAAAAATTCAACCCAAGATCAGCCATAAAATAATCACAAAATAATATTACATTTAATATATTCATAAAAAAAGTTTTAAAAAGTTTTAAAATAGAAATAAAAGAGAAAAATATCAACTATGTTCAAATTAATCAAAAAATATTAAGTAAGACCATAGAAAAATCATAAAAGGACTCAAATATTTTTATAAAATTTTTGGTAATTTTTTTAAAGTTAGACACTATTTTTAAAATTAAAAGAAATGAGTGAAATAAACCAAAAATGATAAAAAAATAATAAAGTCAGAAATAAAAAATAAATGAGGTCAGCAATGTTTGTTACAATATCATTGAATCATTCTATAATTTTTTCAGAATTTAAAAATGCATAAAAGTATTTTTAAACTTTTAAAACAATTCAAATAAGGTGAAAATTTATAAAAAATATCAAAACACAAAATAAAATTGTGAAAAAAAAAATCAGAAAGAGAAAAATCAAAAATATTTTTCATAATTTTTTCAGATTTTTTGGACTAAAAATGAATTTTCTATGATTTTTTAAAGTTTAAAACAATCAAATATAAAAATCAGAAAATAAAATAAAAACCAAAAAGATGTGGACCAATGTATGAGAGTCAAAACGCGTTAGTAATCAAATCAAGGGATCTGGCACGCTGTGCATATCATGGTCATTAGTGAATAAAGCATTGGATCATTTATTAAATCAGAAATTAAAAAAAAACAAGTGGCACGCCTTCATTAGTTGGAAGATGACACGTTGGTCATCTTCAACCTCCAGCCAACGTGAATTACAAGTCTCCCAAACTGTAAAATCAGAAGCTCAGACCTATGCCATTTGCTTCGTCTCTTCAAGACGAAGACAACCACACCTTCGCGACAAATTTATATAAATTGTAGCTCAAGCAATTTGGAAGGAAAGTTTTGAAAAGGGATTTGAAATTTCATGGTCAAAACGTGTTTCCAGATAAAAGTAAGTGTTGCGACTAGAACCAGGACAATGAGAGCTTCAAAATGATATCAAAGTTTTAAAGAATTGATGGAGAAATCTACCTATTGAAGTTGAGTTGCAGAGCTCTGAAACTGGACTTCTATGGAGCAATATAGGGCACGATTCTTTAAGATAATTATATGGTTAGCTTCAAGGAAGATCAAGAAAGGTGAATCGATAGAAAAATTGGATTGAAAAAGGCTTGAACACTGATTACAAAGTTACAGAAAATTGAGTTATGGAGCAAGTTTGGCAGGGTGATTCTGGCTATCCAAGCTTGAGAAAATGAATGAGATAGTTCATGTATTTATAGGAGAAGAAAATGGGATGAAAAGGAAGAGTGAATGATGCATTTTGGAGGGAATTCATGTGAACCTGATGCACGAGTGAAGTGTGATATTATTTTTACCAAAACTCATCCAATCTTTGTGTTTTGAGGTGCTAAACACTTTTGGCAAGTTTGTTAATCAAGTTTAAATCAAAAACACGCATAAATCTTGTGATTAGAGGCTACATTATGGATTTCAAAATTCTGACTTGGTGAGAAATTCAGTTCCAAGTTACCAATTTCAAAACAATGGCATTTTCAACTCAAGGGGTCTTAAGGCGTGATTCTTGATGATTTAGAAAGATGAGGTTACAAGTTTTGCAATGGAAAAATAATGGAATCAAATGGATGCTTGAGCTGAAAGTTGAATTGAGTCAAAGTTGGGGAAAAAAGGTTGACTTTCCATACTTGGAAATATTTCAAATGTTTCTTCAAAAGTGACCTATAATGTTTTGCATCCAAATATGGCCTTCCACTTAGAATTTTCTCTTGAACAAAAAAGATGGCATGAAATAGACCTCTTGAATGATATTTTGAAACTTGAACCATTCAAAATCTCCAAAAATCGAGAGAGTTATGAATTGGTGAAGTTGGCAAAAAATCATGAAATGACCTATAATATTTTGTATTCTTAGGGAATCTTTCATCCATTTTATCACTTTGCCTATAAAAGAAGGAATAAAGTTCACATCATCAAGATCATTATGGAAAAAGAGTGGGCTCAAGGTGATAAAAATTGACCAAGTTATGATCATTTTAAGTCACACGTGAGAGATTGGGGGTTCATCTGGAGGACTTATAATATTTCTTCATCATCAAATTTCTTCCACATGAAAACTCCTTGAAACTTTTGAAGTGATTTGTTAATAACCCTTTGAAGAGAAGGATGTATTTAGAATCTCTCAAAAATACCAAAAGATAAGCAAGATATACTTCTTTGAAGTTCAAAACCCTAGCTCCTAGATCAAGAAAATGCTTTGAGGAACTTTGACAATTTTGAACAACCTTCTTGTACGAACTTTGATATGGTGGGAGAAATGACTTGGGTGTTTTACGTTTTATCGCAATTGTTGTGGTTAGCAAGAGTCGCCACCGACTTTTCTTTTATCCAAAAGGAAAGGCTGAAAAGAACATGAAAGACCTTTGAGGTTATTTCTTGAGTTCGGGGGGTAAATTATGAAAAGGGAAGGTGTTATCACCCTTTTCATCCATAGTTATCTATGGGCTCTTAGTTTCTTTCTAGATCACTTGCTTTTGTTTGAAAATGTTCTTCGTGTGGTTTTTTTGAAAGTATTTTGAAAAGGCGCCATCGTTTAGGCAAACTTTGTAATAGTTCTCGTTTGTAAGAACGTATACAAAGTGTTGATCTTTTTGAAAATATTTCATGTTTGGAAAATGTTTTGAAAGTGTTTTGGTGTTTGTTTTGAAAATAGAAAGTATGTTTGATTTGAAATGAGCAAGCAACTAGGAACAATCTACCTACTCAAAAGTCTTAGTTCATTTCTTCCTTTCCTTTGATATTTCTACCTTACCATTGATTTGATAAGAAGTCTTATCTTTGGATGTATATGGACAGGCGTGGATCATCATATAGCCATGATAGCAATGTTATGAGATATCTTAGAAATTCTCTTTGAGGGACTAAGATCATTTTGAAAGGCAACATTTGATAGCGTCATCGAGGGACTATGATCTTGTATTTTTGATTGCTTTTGGCTAAGATATCCCACATGCATAACATGGCCATTTTAGTAAGGCAACATGGTGAAATCACCCTAAGGGTGCAAGTGTGCAAATGTGTTTGGTTTACATGCTTGTTTATCTTGGATTAGGGTTTGCTACTTGTTGATTTTAATCTTTCCATACAAACCCTAATTTACTAGCATTTATGTAAAGCGATAAATTGCGGAAAGTAAAAATACTAAGCTATTACATCATTAGGGGATGAGATATACAAATTTACAAATGGGGATTTTGCAAGAAAATTAAATCTAATTAACTATTACAACCTTATTGAATAAATGTACAAGAATTGAATAAATAATAATGTACAAATGCAAATGGAAAAAGAAAAGATTTTTGTTTGGTTTTTCATGAAAGGGGTTTTAACCTAATTAAGAACATGATTAATGAAAATTAAATAAAATTAACTTAAACTAATTAAGAAAAGAAATTAACTTAAAAAGGATTTTTTTAGGGTTTTTTATGAAAATGTTTTAAATTAAAAATAATATGAAAATTAATTTAAAAAAGAAACCTAAATTCTAAATAATTTTAAGTAAGAAAATAAAATAATATAATAATTAAACCTAAGTCTAAAAGTTTATTATAACAGAAATACATTAATTTGCTAAGAAAATGCTTTTTTGTTCTTTTTGTTTTTTTATAAATAGAATAATAAGCATGAAAATAATAATAATAATATTTTTGGATTTTTTATTAATAAAAATAATAATGATAATAATAATAATAATAGTAATAATAAAAAAAATATGAAATAAAAATAAAAATAAAGGGAAAATAAATAAAATGAAAAATAAAATAATGGGCCAGGGGTGTAAACATAGTCAGGGGGGTTAGAAGAATCAAAAATCATGAAAAGCCCAACTAAAAGGCTCAGGTGCTGCAGCTGAACAAAAAAAGAGTGAAAATATGAAAAATGATCAAAAGGGTACCACTGGGGCTCGAACCCAGGTCCCAAAGTATAACAGGCGCGCGCTTTACCACTGGGGTGACTATACATCCATTGATATAAACAAAACAATAAATATGTAACATAAATCAAGTCCTGAATGAACTTCATCTTCAACCTCCAGCCAGAAAAACTGTAACTCATTCATTTCTCATCCATTCACAAAACTTCCAACATCAAACTTGTTAGAAATTTCCTCACGATTCTGAATATGTAAATAACTTAAACTAATTCTCAAAGATGAGCATGAATTTATAACAATACCAAATTCTGACCTAAATATTTTCAGAGGTTCAAACTCAAAATTCTCCCTACTCAAGCAACATAAATGAAATCTATGGACATGTATAGTTTTAGGGCAATGATGTCTACATTTTATCTTCACAACTGCAAGCCAAATAATGCCTAAATATGAAGATAGAAGTTCAAGAAAAATACCTCAAAACTGGAAATCGTGAAATGAGTTTGAGCTTGATTCAAGATGCTACAATGATCAAGTTAGCTTCCTTGAGTCTCTTGGAAGCTAATGCAATGCTTAGCTTGAGTTGAGAGTGGCTGAAATGGCCTGGAGAAGTCCAACTGCAATGCTCTGTTTTTGGCTATGGAAGTTGATGAAAATGATGTTACAGTCGTGTAATAGGGTGTGGGATGGTTTGTATTTGATATAAGTAAACTTTAGAAACTAAAAGGCCAAAGAACACACGGGAGAGATATGAGTTTGATGTGTAAAGTCAGAACTTGCACAACAATGGTGTTTTGAAGCAATTTATGGTTAAAGAGAGTTTGGGAATGTTTCAGGGTGTTCAAGCTCATGTTCTAACTCAAAAATAGTGACTCTATTTATAAGCAACAAGTTTGTAGACTTGTCCTTGATTAGAATTCAAAATCACATGTTATGGCTCTTTTTCTTGTTTTTGAAGCAAGCTTGATACACATTGTCCCAATGCATAGTACAAGGATGTCTAGAGTGGTTAGGAACTTTAAACATGCTTATCTGATTATATAGAGGATTCTTGTACATAAATAACAAATGCAAAGCTCAATACAAGTTGACTTTGTGATTAAATCCTCTTCACTAGAATGGTAATGTTACTTTGTGCCATTAATGGAAATGCAACTAGAATAATGGCTCAAATGCTTGGACAAAGACCCTATCAGTTGTTCAAAACATTAATTATGGATTGACAAACAAGTTTGAGGCCTGAAAAGCAAAGATTATGCAGCCTAGCATGGGTTTGGTTCATGTGTTCTTCACAAAATGACTTGTAATTCAAGTTTGAAAACCCTAACTTCTTGCCTTCTATTCTCCTTGATCAAGTATGATCTCAATGAGTTCTTGGACATTTTGGAAAGATTGTAACATTATCTACAACCTATATGTTGGACATTTTTGAAAATTCATCTTAGAAATATGTGAAAAATTTCCATGAAGTTAGGTCAAAATCCTTCCTAAACTAGGGCAAAATTTCACTAAGTTTCTAGGTTTCATGAACATGTATTCACAAAATCATAACTCGAAATACATGCATTTCTAGGAGAAGTTGTATTATACAATGTTTTATATCTTATTGAGATATACAACTTTTGTAACACCCCTTCTAAATAACCCGCGAATATATTAATTAAATCAGAGTAACATGGAAAACAGGGATGTCACAATCCAAGATAAATATAAAAACCTCAAATCTACAGTTATCATGCTTCACTGAAGGAATTATTAAGATAAATATTCAAATCAATATCATGTTCTACACAGCGGAAATGTCTCAAAACCGGAATAACTTCACTTCATAAGTATTCCCAACATAAATTAAACAATAGAGTATAAAATAAAACTCATCATTCAAACGTTTCCCCCAGTGTTACAACCTATCAGAGCACGACACTGACACGCGGATTTAAAGTAACATAGCTCTAGAGCCATCCTCACCAACTCCTGAGCTGCTAACTTTAATCTGAAATTGTTAAAGTAAGGGTGAGATTTCTCATAAATAACATGCATTATAAGCTTCTCAATCAACATTATATCACCAGCATATTATTTCACCCATTTTAGCATAAATTCAGATTCAACACGCAGTTCCAATCATACAAGTCATTATGCACAAATCAATAATCAACCAAAGAATTATAACACCGGAAGACATCCTAACATGTTACAATTCCATGCAAACACAAATGCAGACACAATGCATGTGGTACCAACACGTGACCAAGTCACCCAACACTGATCCATCATCAACCGGATACAACAACCATCGATTCGTCCATAAACACCCGGACACGAATCCAGCCTAACCACCCATCATCACCCGGGTATCGGTTAACGGAAATACAAGTCAAATTCCACACAATGGGAATTAACTTCACCAAAACAATGCATATGCACGCACATCACCAGCATACAACATCAAATCAGTCTATGAAATACATTAATTATCATAACTGAACCAAAACCAAAAAAACATGATATCATTACTTATCATACACACATCAACAGCATAAACATGCACTTCATCCACCAAGACCTGATACAATCAATTATCATGGATACACCATTGCATATACACCAAATATGCACATAATAACAAACCGCATAATCGGAAAGTCAACACCTTTTCAAAATAAAATCAAGTTACAGTTATTTTATTCATTTTATAAAATAGAGTATTTAATTTAAGAAACAACGTCCAAAACGGCGACTAAAATGGAATTACGGTTTGAAAGTTACGGATTTTTAAAGTTTAATATTTTTCAAAAAGTTACAGCAGAACCCGGTTCCTACATATACAGGAACCGGTTCCTGCAAAGTCCAAAATTCACCCTTCTGGAAAATGTATGGGAACCCGGTTCCTACCTATACAGGAACCGGTTCCTACGTGCAATTTTGCAAGTTTTTGTAACTTCACACAGTGGAACCCGGTTTCTCCCCACTGGGAACCGGTTCCCACGACCTGCAGAGTCAAAAACTGCTATTTTTGACAGCATTATGTATCTCAATCCATTCCTTTTCATTCCCATATGAATGACCACATCAATTAACACCAGAATCACCCAAGTAACATCAACATAATGTCAAATAACACAATTCAACCATTCCTAACAATCCTATATCATGCAATTGGTTCAATTCCACACAATTTGACAACATTTGGGACAAATTCTACAAACCTAGAAAATCCTAAATTGAGATTCCTAACATGCTTAATCAATTCTATTGATCCTAAAATCTATAAGGCATAGTAATTAATCGAAATCACCCCTTACCTCGCGATGATCCTTCGAATTCACGGCGTTTGGCTTTTTCCTCTCTTCTCTTCTCCAATTTCACGTACAATGACTTTTTTTCTTCCAAATAACCTTCTTTTTCTTTTCCTTTTAGTATTTTCCAAATAATAGTAATAAATTAGTTATTATTTAGTAGAGCTTTTTACTTCACACACCTCTAATTCAACCTTACACCCCCCGGTCTTCCTTTTTAAATTCCATAGTTAATTCATCCATTTAATCCAAAATATTATTAATTAAGCCTTTAATTAATTTAATAATTAAATTCCTAATTATTTAACACTTGAATAAATTTGGGGTGTCACAACTTTCATGTTGGAAGTTTCCTTTGAATCATCTTGCATCATGGTGAAAATTTGTCTTAAAGTTATGAAAAAATATGAAATTTTCAACATAGAAAAATTTCTAAGTTTAGAAATTTTGACTTTTCAAATTGAAATATTTATTTTTTGATTTCTTGATGAACAAGTTTCATATTTTGACATGTTTTGATAAATTGTGATCTTTGACACTTGATTTTGACCAAAAAGTCAAAGTTTGACTTTTCAGTGTACAATTGACTTTTCATCAGTTGATTGAAAATCAACTGTCAATCAATTGATCTCAAGAGATGATTTGACCCATGTCGTTGGGTAAAAATGATTTCTCATAAATAATTACATGCATTATAAGCTTCTCAATCAACATTATATCACCAGCATATTATTTCACCCATTTTAGCATAAATTCAGATTCAACACGCAGTTCCAATCATACAAGTCATTATGCACAAATCAATAATCAACCAAAGAATTATAACACTGGAAGACATCCTAACATGTTACAATTCCATGCAAACACAAATGCAGACACAATGCATGTGGTACCAACACGTGACCAAGTCACCCAACACTGATCCATCATCAACCGGATACAGCAACCGTCGATTCGTCCATAAACACCCGGACACGAATCCAGCCTAACCACCCATCATCACCCGGGTATCGGTTAACGGAAATACAAGTCAAATTCCACACAATGGGAATTAACTTCACCAAAACAATGCATATGCACGCACATCACCAGCATGCAACATCAAATCAGTCTATGAAATACATTAATTATCATAACTGAACCAAAACCAAAAAAACATGATATCATTACTTATCATACACACATCAACAGCATAAACATGCACTTCATCCACCAAGACCTGATACAATCAATTATCATGGATACACCATTGCATATACACCAAATATGCACATAATAACAAACCGCATAATCGGAAAGTCAACACCTTTTCAAAATAAAATCAAGTTACAGTTATTTTCTTCATTTTATAAAATAGAGTATTTAATTTAAGAAACAACGTCCAAAACGGCGACTAAAATGGAATTACGGTTTGAAAGTTACAGATTTTTAAAGTTTAATATTTTTCAAAAAGTTACAGCAGAACCCGGTTCCTACATATACAGGAACCGGTTCCTGCGAAGTCCAAAATTCACCCTTCTGGAAAATGTATGGGAACCCGGTTCCTACCTATACAGGAACCGGTTCCTACGTGCAATTTTGCAAGTTTTTGTAACTTCACACAGTGGAACCCGGTTTCTCCCCACTGGGAACCGGTTCCCACGACCTGCAGAGTAAAAAACTGCTATTTTTGACAGCATTATGTATCTCAATCCATTACTTTTCATTCCCATATGAATGACCACATCAATTAACACCAGAATCACCCAAGTAACATCAACATAATGTCAAATAACACAATTCAACCATTCCTAACAATCCTATATCATGCAATTGGTTCAATTCCACACAATTTGACAATATTAGGGACAAATTCTACAAACCTAGAAAATCCTAAATTGAGATTCCTAACATGCTTAATCAATTCTATTGATCCTAAAATCTATAAGGCATAGTAATTAATCGAAATCACCCCTTACCTCGCGATGATCCTTCGAATTCACGGCGTTTGGCTTTTTCCTCTCTTCTCTTCTCCAATTTCACGTACAATGACTTTTTTTTCTTCCAAATAACCTTCTTTTTCTTTTCCTTTTAGTATTTTCCAAATAATAGTAATAAATTAGTTATTATTTAGTAGAGCTTTTTACTTCACACACCTCTAATTCAACCTTACACCCCCCGGTCTTCCTTTTTAAATTCCATAGTTAATTCATCCATTTAATCCAAAATATTATTAATTAAGCCTTTAATTAATTTAATAATTAAATTCCTAATTATTTAACACTTGAATAAATTTGGGGTGTCACAACTTTCATGTTGGAAGTTTCCTTTGAATCATCTTGCATCATGGTGAAAATTTGTCTTAAAGTTATGAAAAAATATGAAATTTTCAACATAGAAAAATTTCTAAGTTTAGAAATTTTGACTTTTCAAATTGAAATATTTATTTTTTGATTTCTTGATGAACAAGTTTCATATTTTGACATGTTTTGATGAATTGTGATCTTTGACACTTGATTTTGACCAAAAAGTCAAAGTTTGACTTTTCAGTGTACAATTGACTTTTCATCAGTTGATTGAATATCAACTGTCAATCAATTGATCTCGAGAGATGATTTGAGCCATGTCGTTGGGTAAAAATGATGTATTTTAATCCTTGAGATCATGTCTCAAACCAATCCATAATTTTCTAGGTCAAAAATCAGGAATTACATCTTCTCAGTCAAAACCCTAATTTCGACCATTTTGCCCTTTTGATGGCCTGATCAAATTTCTTGTGGAATTGTGGTACAAACTTGATCAAATTACATATATGAGTTCATGAGGTTGATATGGATAAAAATTATGAAGTTTGACTGTAAATTGACCACAGTTGACTTTTCCCCCAATACAACTGATTTTAGGTCAACTGCTCAATTGACTGAGCAAAAATGTGATCCAAGACTTGAAACTTGACATGAGAAATCTTGAGAGTCCATAATGATACATGAAATTCATATGGGGCATTAAAAGTCCATTTGTCCTTGTGAAATCTTAAACCCTAATTTTCAGTCATCAGTGCTTAAGGAGGTGTCTTGAGCTGATCAACCCTTGTGCAGTCTTGAACTAAAGGAGATCTTGTGAGAGATTACTTTGAGAAATGAGAGGGAAACTTTTGTGGTACAAAAACTGCCCTTGTTCAATCTTCTTAAACCTGAAGAGTTAGATTGGCGGATCCGCCATTCGTGACTTGAAGGTGGAAGATGATTGAACACTAGAGTGCCCAGAAATTTGCACTCGAAGACGTATTGGGAATGGGCTTATAGATGCCATTTGGAGGAATGATGGTAAACACTGGTAGAAGTATCAACATAAATATTTGGTCGATTTATACTAAAACTTGATGTTTTACCCGTGGGAAAAGGGGTTAGTAGAATGCAAATGTATGCATGATGTTCACAAGATGAAAGAGATGATATTAAATGCATTTTGTATGTATATGCTATGATGTATGAATGTGAGGTGTATGTTTGTCCGGGAAAATAAATCCCTGACTGCTGTTGAGGAGTTTTGAATCCCGGATTGCTGTTGGGGGTGAAGAGTATACATATCTTCAAACTTTAGTGAAAGGATGCTTCTGCTGGGAAATATATTTTGAATGTCGGTTGTTATCTGGTCAGGTTCAGGCTTCACAACTTGCTGAGGATGGGGAAGTCAACTATTATCTGGTCGGGTCCAGGCTTCACAGTAATTTATTGGGGAAGAATAAATTATCTATTATCTAGTCGGATTCGAGGCTTCATAGAAGATTTATTGAAATTAAATTGTTATCTGGTCGGATCCAGGCTTCACAACAACTTGTTGGGGATAAGGAAGTTAACTGTTATCTAGTCAGATTCCAGGCTTTGCAGTAACTTGCTAGAAAAGATGAAGTTGAACTGATATCTGGTCGGGTCCAGGCTTCATTGTAACTTGAAGTGGTAACTATTATCTGGTCGGGTCCAGGCTTCATAGTGTCTTGCTGGGATTGTAGCTAGTTGTTATCTGGTCGGGTCCAGGCTTTACAATAAATTTGTCTGAAGAGATAGAGTTGAACTGATATTTGGTCCGGTCCAGGCTTCACAGTAACTCGCTTGGGGAACTTAGTTGTTATCTGGTCGGATTCCAGGCTTCACAACAAACCTCTGAGGAGAATTTCTATCTGGTCGGATCCAGGCTTCATAATAACTTACTTGAAAAGACGAAGTTGAAAACTGATATCTAGTCGGATCCATGCTTCACAGTAACTTGTTAGGGTAGAGGTAAACTCTACTAGGGAAAAGAAGTTAAACCTTGGTCTGGTTGGGTCCAAGTTATTCTACATTTTTGGAGAATTAAACTATTATCTGGTCGGGTCCAGGTTTCATAGTATTTGAAAGTTATACCATTATCTGGTCGGGGCCATGCTTTATAGTATCTGAAAGGATTTCACTAACATCTGGTTGGGTCCAGGCTCTATAGTGACTTGAGAAGTTGACTATTATCTGGTCGGGTCCAGGTTCTATAGTAACTTAAAAAAATTATACTAATATCTGGTTGGGTCCAGGCTTCATAATATCTTTTGGAGATAGTAAAGGTTTTGTTGACGACTTTACTGGGGATTAGGGGTTGTGGCCCTATGATTTGCAATAGTATGAAAGGCCAACTCAAGCTGGAGAGGATAAACTCAGCTAGGGAAGACATGCTCAGCTGGGGAGGATATACTCCATTTGGGGAAAATAGACTCAATTGGGGAAGATATACTCAGCTGGGGAAAATAGACTATGCCGGGGAAATTTGAACTCGGCTGGGGAGTTATGCTACTCATTGTTTGTTGGGGAAATAACCCTGTTGGGGAAATAAACCCTGTTGATGAACTGCTGAATAGGTGAGTTCTTCTTTTTGTAAGATCAACTTAGCTGGCAGAGAAAGCAGCAAAGAGATTGAGACTTTGGCTGAAGATTGGTTTATTGTAATTGTCTTGTAGCAATAATGTTAATGAAATAACTCTATGGGGATATTCCATATACATTAAAGGTATGCTTGCTGCTGCTTAGCAGGACACATGTGCCAAATAGTTTTAATTATGTTAATATGCATATGTTCGTTCAATTTTAGTCATTGGACAAGTTTGCATTAAAAAAAACAAAAAATTTGCACTTCAAAGTATATTTATATTGATATTTTGCCCTTGAATAGGCGTTTTTTGTACAAAGAGACAGAGATCTTAGTAAGAGGAAATCGTCGAAAGGAAAACAAAGATTGAAAACAAAACAGATAGCCATGTGAAATGATCTTATTGCATTCCAACTCTACTATTGCCCCAATGTCTTCAAATGCCCCTTGTCGTTGACAGAAGTTGATTGGATTGATCTTGGACCGTTTGAACTCAGACCTTGGTGATAAAGTTGACTGTGGTGATTTCACGCGACATAGTCATACGATTTCAATCCTTAACTTTTGCCTGGACTGCCCTTTCAGGTTTTCAACCCACCAGGATACCCATTTTTGCCCAAGTCACCCTTTCGGGTTTTCAACTTGTCGGGTGTACAATCTTTTGTATTTATCCCTAACTTTTGCCCAAACCTTTTGGTTTGCCGGGATACCCTTATTTTGCCTAGGTGTGTCAACCTAACGGGTCTCTTATGCGTAGTATTTTTTTAACTATGTCTGCATTTACAGGATGTGGGAAGTCTACACCGTCCATGGTAGTCAGCATTATGGCACCACCAGAGAACACTCTCTTGACAACAAATGGCCCTTCGTAGGTGGGAGTCCATTTGCCTCTGGGGTTGCCTTGTGGCAGAATGATGCACTTTATCACCAAGTCACTAGCTTGATATACTCGAGGCTTGATCTTTTTGTTGAAAGCCTTGACCATACGTTTATGGTACTTCTGACCATGACAAACAACAACCAGTTGTTTTTCGTCGATCAAGTTCAACTGATCCAATCTCGTATGAATCCATTCGTCTTCTCCTAAGCCTGCCTCATTCATAATCCTTAGTGAGGGAATCTGAACTTCCACTGGCAAAACAACTTCCATGCCATAGACTAAAGAAAAGGGAGTTACCCCAGTTGACGTTCTAGCTGAAGTGCGGTAGCCGTGAAGAGCAAATTGTTACATCTCATGCCAGTCCTTATAGGTTACTACCATCTTCTGCACAATCTTCTTAATGTTTTTGTTGGCCGCTTCGACTGCGCCATTCATTTTAGGTCTATATGGAGAAGAATTGTGATGCTTAATCTTGAACTGAGTGCAAAGTTTAGTAATCATAGCATTGTTGAGGTTAGTCCCATTGTCGGTGATGATCCTTTCAGGGATACCATAGCGGAAGATGAGGTTGTGTCTGATGAATCTGGCTACCATATTCTTGGTGACTGAGGCAAACGAGGCGGCTTCAACCCATTTGGTGAAATAATCAATAGCGACCAGAATGAAGCGATGTCCATTGAAAGCGGTGGGCTTGATTTCTCCAATCATATCAATGCCCCACATTGCAAATGGCCACGGAGCGGTCATGACATTCAGAGGGATAGGAGGCACATGGACCTTGTCAACATAGGTTTGGCATTTGTGACAAGTTCTTGAATGTTGATGGCAACCAGTCTCCATTGTTAACCAATAATAACCAGCTCTCAAGATCTTTTTAGCAATCATATGTCCGCTTGAATGAGTACCAAAGAGACCATCGTGCATGTCTTCCATGATTTCCTCTGCCTCCTTCTTATCCACATATCGGAGTAGAGTAGAGTCATGGTTGCATTTATACAATATTCTGTTACTTAGGAAGAATTTGGCTGCAAATTTTCGCAAGAACTCTCTGTCATTGATGGATGCTCCCTCGGGATACTCTTGTGCTTCGAGATATCTCATCACCTCATGGTACCATGGCTTTTCTGCATCAGTGTCAAGCTCACAACAATGTGCAGGTTCGTTGAATCTTTCAATTGTAATCATAGGGGCTTCATTGTCTCATCTGACCTTGAACATTGAAGACATGGTTACCAAGGCGTCAACCAACTGATTTTCTTCCCTTGGGAAATGCTCAAAGGTGATCTCTTCGAAGTAGGGAATCAGGGATATCACAAGTTCCTTGTAAGGGATGAGATTAGGGTGCTTAGTATCCCATTCTCCTTTTACTTGGCTAATAACTAGAGCGGAATCCCCAAACACATTCAAATGCTTGATCCTTAAGTCAATGGCAACTTTCAGACCCAAAATGCACGCTTCGTACTCAGCCATGTTGTTCGTGCAATCGAAGAAAAGTCTGGCAGTGAAAGGAATGTGGCAACCTTCAGGAGAGATGATCACAGGACCAATTCCATTACCCAAGGAGTTGAAATCCCCATTGAAGACCATAGTCCATCGGGATCCTTGTTCAGGTCCGTCATACGGTCTAGGTTTCGCACAGTCGGTTACTAGCATGATGTTCTCATCAGGGAAGTCGAAGTTCATGGACTGATAATCATCAACAGCTTCATGGGCCAAATGCTAGTACGCTTCCTTTGATGGCCTTTTGCATCGTGTATTAAATGTCGTACTCAGTCAAGATCATTTTCCATCTTGCTATCCGTCCCGAGAGGGTAGGTTTCTCGAAGATGTACTTGATTGGGTCCATCTTAGAAATCAACAGAGTGGTATGAGTCAACATATACTGTCTCAGCCAACGAGCAGCCCATGCCAGAGTGCAACAAGTTTTCTTGAGCAGTGAATATCTGGTTTCACAGTCGGTAAAATTTTTTCTCAGGTAATAAATAACATGCTCTTTTCGGCCAGACTCGTCATGTTGGCCCAAAACACACCCCATAGAGTTCTCTAGTACTATCAAGTACATGATCAAGGGTCTTCTTTCAACTGGAGGCATGAGAATAAGAGGTTCTTGTAGATATTCTTTGATTTTGTCGAAGGCAGCTTGGCATTCATCATTCCATTTGACTACCTGATCTTTCTTCAAGAGTTTGAAGATTGGCTCACAAGTAGCAGTCAAGTGAGATATGAAGCGGGCGATGTAATTGAGACGACCCAAGAATCCTCTAACTTCCTTTTCAGAATGAGGGATTGGAATTTCTTGGATGGCCTTTACCTTGGAAGGATCAACTTCAATGCCTTTATTGCTGACAATAAAACCTAGAAGCTTTCCAGATCGTAGTCCAAATGTGCATTTGTTAGGGTTCAACCTCAACTTGTACTTTTCAGCCTCTCGAATAGTTTGTACATGTGATTGAGATGTTCCTCTTCAGTTTGTGATCTGGAAATCATATCATCCACATATACCTCTATTTCATGATGGATCATATCATGAAACAAAGCTACCATAACTCTTTGATATGTTGCCCCTGCATTCTTCAATTCGAACAGCGTGACCTTGTAGTAGAAGGTGCCCCATTGCATAACCAAAGTAGTCTTCTCCATGTCTTCGGGAGCCATCCTTATATGATTATAGCCAGAGAAACCGTCCATGAAAGAGAAGACTTTATGCTAAGCAGTATTATCGACCAAGACGTCAATGTGAGGTAGAGGGAAGTCATCCTTGGGGCTTCCCCTATTCAGATCCCTATAGTCTACGCACATGCAAACTTTTCTGTCTTTCTTTGGCACTGGCTCCACATTGGCAACCCATTGGGGATAAGATGTCACATCTAGGAACTCTGCATTGAATTTTTTCATTACTTCAGCTGTTATCTTCTCAGAAATATCAAGCCTCATGCGACGAACCTTTTATTTGATAGGAGGGCAGTCTTCTTTTGTCGGCAGACGATGAACTACGATGTCGGTATCCAAACCTGGCATATCTTCATAAGACCAAGAAAATAATTCCACATACTCATGTAACATCTGAACCAACCTGCTCTTGACACTGTCTTCTAAGTTAGTGCCGATCTTGATTTCTTTCTTGTCTGCCTCAGTACCCAGATTGATGACTTCAACTGACTCTTCGTGCGGATGAATAACTTTTTCCTCTTGTAATAGAAGTCTGGCTAGTTCTCCCGGTATATCACAATTTTCCTCACCTTTGTCTTCGGCTTGGTTAATTGGACATTTGAAGCCATAGTCGGTAATAGTAGAGTCATTGGCAATAAGATCCAGAGTGGATGAGGACCTACAAGAGAGTGTGTGTGTGTGTGTGTGCATGTAAGATACATGGCTATTTTGAAAAATGTATTTGAAAGAAAGACAATGAACAAAAATATTTGAATGCAAAAGAGTCCAATGATTTGTATTAAATGATTATATGATTAGATGAACATAAATAAAACCCTTGAAAAATGGACCAAAGTGCCCCGGGCCAGGCACATGGTTTAAAAGTCATTGTTAAATATTACAGGCAAAATGCTCTTGAATTCAATAAAAAGCAATAAACAAGTAGATTACTCCTCAATGAAGGAGATGGGCATAAAGTCCTTGGCATGCCAATTCTTCAACTTCATTGTAGTTGGATACACCCAATCTTCAAATGCAGCTTGGCTTCTAATGCGGAGAGATGGCTTTCCTGCACGAGCACACCTCAATTACTTCAGAGCTTTGACGATGAATGTTGTACCCCAAAATTTTGCCTCTCATTTAGCAAGTATTTTTCTCACAAGATCTCCTTTGGATCAAGACTGCACAAGGGTTGATCAGCTCAAGACACCTCCTTAAGCATTGATGACTGAAACTAGGGTTTAAAATTGCACAAGGATAATTGAACTTTTAATGCCTCATATGACTTTCATGGATCATTATGGACCCTCAAGATTTATCATGTCAAGTTTCAAGTCTTGGATCAAATTTTTGCTCAGTCAATTGATTAGTTGACCTAAAAATCAACTGTATTGGGGAAAAAGTCAACTGTGGCCAATTTATAGTCAAACTTAATAATTTTTCATCCATATCAACATTATGAACTCATATAGGTCATTTGATCAAGTTTGGACCACAATTACTCAAGAAATTTGATCAGATCATCAAAAGGGCAAAATGGTTAAAATTAGGGTTTTGACTGAGAAAAGGCAATTTCTGATTTTTGACCTAGAAAATGGTTGATTAGTTGGAAACATGATCTCAAGGATTTAATTTCATCATTTTGAACTAATGGCATGACTCAAAACATCCCTCAAGATCAATTAATTGATAATTGATTTTTAGTCAACTGATCAAAAGTCAACTGATATAGTGAAAAGTCAAACTTTGAATTTTTGGTCAAAATCAAGTGTCAAAGATCACAATTCATCAAAACATGTCAAAATATGAAACTTGTTCATCAAAAAATCAAAAAGTCAAGATTTCATTTTGAAAAGTCAAAGTTTCCAAACTTAGAAATTTTTCTATGTGTTGAAAACTTCATATTTTTTCATAACTTTGAGCCAATTTTTCACCATGATGCAAGATGATTCAAAGGAAACTTTCAACATGAAAGTTGTAGATCTCAATGAGATCTAAAACATTACTTTACACAACTCCTCATAGAAATTCTTGGATTTCAAGTTATTAATCCATGAAATCATGGTCATGAAACTAAAACACTTAGGGAAATTTTGAGCAATTTGGTCAGGATTTTGACCTAACTTCTGAGCCATGTTTCACATAGTTCCATTTGGATTTTGAAAAAGTGATTCAAAGAGGGGTTGTATAGAACATTACAATATTTCTAAAAAGTCCAAGAACTCTTTTAGATCATTTATGAGCAAGTAGAATCGAAGGTCAGGAGTTAGGGTTTCAAGTTGTTTTACAAGACATAATTTTGTGATGAACAAGAATTCAAATCCATGCTAGGATGCACAATATTTGCTTTGCAGGCATAAAAATTTCTTGGCACTCCATAATTAAATGTTTTCACAACTGTTAGAGACTTTAACTTAAACATTCAATGCATTGCCCATGCTTAATGCCATTTTGGGAAGAAAGTGCACATTGCCATTTTGGAAAAGTAGTTTTTATGCACAAAATCAGTTCTTAAGCTTTGCAATTGTTTTCTTGTGATCACACACAACCTATAACCCAAAATAAACTTGTCTAAAGTCTCAAAACAACTCAACCCATGCTTGTACTTTGTCTTGAAACTACATTTTCACTTTTCTACAAAAACAAGCAAAATCCCAAAACTTGTACTTGTGTGATTCTGACCCTCTCAAGTGCTAGAACATTTTCCTTACTTATTCACAAGTTGTTTGTATCAAAACACACGAATACACAAGCTCCAAAACACACAAAAACTCAGAAATGCATCTCATACTTCCATTGTTGCATATTCTGGCCATAAATCCCAAAATCAAAAACTACTCGTGCGTTTCTTGGTCTTTTGCTTCCAAAATATTCTAAGCATCATACATAAGCCATCCATGTCTTTGTTACACGACTGTAACACCATCTTCACCCATTCCCAAGTTCAAAAACAGAGCATCACATTTGGACTTCTCCAGACCATTCCAGCCACCTTCAGCTCAAGACAACCATTTCATTAGCTTCCTAGAGGTCCAAGGAAGCTAACTTGATCATCACTGTTGTACCCCAAAATTTTCCCTCTCGCTTATCAAATATTTTCTCACAAAGATCTCTCTTGGTTCAAGACTGCACTAGGGTTGATCAGCTCAAGACACCTCCTTAAGCACTGATGACCAAGATTAGGGTTTGAGATTTCACAAGGATAATTGAACTTTAAATGCTTCATATGACTTTCATGGATCATTATGGACCCCCAATATTACTCATGTCAAGTTTCAAGCCTTGGATCACACTTTTGCTCAGTTAATTGAGCAGTTGACCTAAAAATCAATTGTATTGGGGAAAAAGTCAACTATGGCCAATTTACAGTCAAACTTCATAATTTTGATTCCACATCAATATTATAAACTCATATGTATCATTTGATCAAATTTGGACCACAATTCCTCAAGAAATTTGATCAAATCATCAAAAGGGCAAAATGGTCAAAATTAGGGTTTTGACTGAGAAAGGGCAATTTCTGATTTTTGACCTAGCAAATGGTCAATTGGTTTGAAGCATGATTTCAAGAGTTCAATTGCATCATTTTGACATAATGGCACGACCCAAAACATTGCTCAAGATCAATTGGATTGACAGTGAATTTTCATTCAACTGATCAAAGGTCAACAGTACACTGAAAAGTCAAACTTTAACTTTTTGGTCACAATTCAATGTCAAAGATCACAATTAATCAAAACTTGTCAAAATATGAAACTTATTCATCAAGAAATCAAAAAGTCAAGATTTCATTTTGAAAAGTCAAAGTTTTCTAACTTAGAAATTTTTCTAAGTGTTTAAAACTTCATGTTTTTTCATAACTTTGAGCCATTTTTTCACCTTGATGCAAGAGGATTCAGAAGAAACTTTCAACATGAAAGTTGTAGATCTACATGATATCTACAACATTTCTTTACACAACTTCTTCTAAAAATTCTTGGATCTTAAGTTATTAATTCACAAAGTCATGGTCTTGAAATTGAATACTTAGTGAAATTTTGCCCTAGTTTTGGTCAGGATTTTGACCTAACTTCTTGGCACTTTTTCATATAGTTCCAAGGGGAATTTTCAAAAGTTATTCAAAGAGGGTTTTTAAAGCACATTACAAGATTTCCAAAATGTCTAAGAACTCCTTGGGATCATTCTTGAGCAGGGAGAACCGAAGAGAGGAAGCTAGGGTTTTCAAACTTGAAATACAAGTCATTTTGTGATGAACAAGAATTTAATTTCAAACCTATGCTGCACAATCTTGATTTGCAGGCCTCTAAACCTTAAGATATCTCCATAATCATAAGATTACACTTGCTTTTGAGCTATTATCCACTTGATTCAAGCTTTATCCAAGTAAATTTTCCATTTATGGCACAAAGTAACCATTCCATTCTTGTAAAGAGGCTTTAATCACAAAGTCAATGCATAGAGCTTTGCACTTGTTCCTTCTGATCACAAGCAATGTCAAAGGCAAACGTAATATGTCTAGAGCCTCCCATAAACTCAGGCCATGCTTGTACTATGCCTTGAAACCATATTATCACTTTTCTTCAAAATCAAGTAACATAACCAT
Source organism: Vicia faba (assembly GCA_948472305.1). NCBI lineage: Eukaryota > Viridiplantae > Streptophyta > Magnoliopsida > Fabales > Fabaceae > Vicia > Vicia faba. Next base: position 1,577,191,582 of record OX451738.1, on the reverse strand, counting down.
AAGTCCATATCTTGTTTTTCTGACCTCCTCAAGTGCACCAACTTCTTTCATATAACTATACAAGTGTATTGCAACATAACACACGATTGAAAAAGCTCCCAAATTCCCTGAAAACTGAGATTGCACAAAACCTCCATTTTGGTGTTATTTTTGACTTTAAACTTCAATCTTCAAAACCACGCGTGCGTTTCTTGGCTTAACACTTCCAAAAGCTTCTTAGCATCATACACAAACCATTCCAATACCTGTTTGCAAACTATAACACCATTTATACCATCCTCCATAACCAAAAACAGTGGTCTGCATCTGGACTTCTCCAGACCATTCCAGCCATCCTCAGCTCAAGCCAGCCATTACATTAGCTTCCTAAAAGTCCAAGGAAGCTAACCTGATCATCACCACTGCATGAAACAAGCTCAAATCCATTTCACGATTTCCAGGTTTGAGGTATTTTTTTTTGAACTTCTATCTTCATATTTAGGCATTGTTAAGCTTTGATTCATGAAGATAAAATGTAGATAACATTTCCACGAAGCTGTACATATCCATAGTTTGCATTTATATGGCCTGCGCTTAGAGAATTTTAGAGTTGAAGTTTTCTGAAATTTTTAGGTTTTAAATTAGGACCATAAAAATTCTCATTCATCTTTGAATGTTAGCTTAAGTTATTTATAAGGTTGGATTCGTGGGAAGAAATGCCACAACTTTCATGTTTGAAATTTTCATTTTTGTTGAGAGATGAAAAAGATACAGGTCCTTTGGCTGGAGGTTAAAGATGAAGTGTAATCATGGCGCGTTTTGTGTTATGTATTTATCCTTTCACATAAGTTAACCGATGTATCACCACCCCAGTGGTTAAAGCGCGCGTCTGTTCACCCTTGGGTCCTGGGTTCAAGCCCCAGCGTGACCTTTTGCCATTTTTCTGACTTTTTTTGTGTTTTTGAGCGCTTGGGCTTTTCATGTGGGCCTAACCATTTTTTCTCACAATACTCCTTGCCTTACTGATTAACCCCCCTGGACTTTTCTTTATATTTTTATTTTTTATTTTATTCTTCTTTATTATTATTATTATTATTATTATTATTATTATTATTATTATTATTATTATTATTATTATTATTAATATTATTATTATTATTATTATTACTATTATTATTTTCATAAATCATAAAAAAAATCTAAATTTATTTTTTGTACTTATATATTTATTTTTCTATAAAACAAAAAGATAGAAAAACATTTTCTTAAAATAAATAAATTTCTTCTTTTTTCTTAAATAATTATTTTTTAGACTTAGGATAAATTAGTATATTATTTTATTTTCTTAGTTAAAATTAATCTAGAACTTAGATTTATTTTAATTAATTAATCTTCATTTTTTTAAAATTAATTTACAACCTTTTTCATAAAAAAACTAAAAAAATCCTTTTTAAATTAATTTCTTCTCTTAATTAGTTTAAGTTTAATTTTATTTAATTTTAATTAATCATTTTTTAAACTAGGTCAAGACAAAAAACCCCTTTCATAAAAACAACAAAAAATATTTCTTTTTTTCCATTTATATTCTTGCATTTTTATTTTCAATTTTGTACAATATTCAATATGGTTGTAATAGATAATTAAGTTTAATTTTCTTGCAATCCCCATTTGTAAATTTGTACACCCCCTCACCTAATGATGTAATAGCGTAGTAATATAACTTTTCGTAATTTATTGCTTTATATAAATGCTAGTAATTAGGGTTTGTATGAGAAGATAAAATCAACAAGTAGCAAACCCTAATCAAAGACTAAACAAAGCATGAAAAATCAATACACTTGCACACAAGCACCCCTAGGGTAAATCCACTTGGTTGCCTTACAAAAAATGGCCATATTATGCATGTGATGTATCTTAGCAAAAATACAAGATCATAGTCTCTCGATGACGCTATCTATGTTGCCTTTTCAAAATGATCTTAGTCCCTAAGGAAAGATGCTAAGATACCTTGCAACATTTCTTATCATGGTTATACGATGACCCACGCCCGTCCCATTCACATCCAAAGATAGGGTTACTTACCAAATCAATGGTAAGATAACAATATCAAAGGAGAGAAGAAATGAACATGAAAGACTTTTGAGTAGGTATAATGTTCCTAGTTACTTGCTCACTTTCAAAACAAAACATCCTTGCTTTTTTTCAAAACAAACACCAACACTTTCAAAAACATCTTTCAAACTTGAAAACATGTTCAAAAGATCAACACTTTGTATACATTCTTACGAACGAGAATCATTACAAAGTTTTCCTAAATGATGACGCCTTTTCAAAATACTTTCAAAAACCACACAAAACATATTTTCAAACAAAAGCAAGTGATCTAGCAAGTAACTAAGAGCCCATTGAAAACCATGGATGAAAAGGGTGCTAATATCTTCCCTTTTCATAATCTACCCCCCGAACTCAAGAAACAATCTAAAAGGTCTTTCCTGTGCTTTTTCACCTTTCCTTTTGGATAAAAGAAAAGTCGGTGGCGACTCTTGCTAACCGCAACATTTGCGATAAAACGCAAAACAATCAAGTCAGTTCTCCCACCATATCACAGAACTGGCAACTCTGTTGGGGATAATTCTAAAAGTGGGGTTACCTTAGGGCTATATCATATTTACTTGCTTTCTTTGTTTGACTTGTATGCTTTATATTCTGGTTCTTTGTTTTGGTTTGAATCCTCTACTCGGATTTAGGATACCTTATAGGTAAGTAGCAATACATTATGGAAACTGTGTGGGGTATACCAACATGGTCTAAGCAATAGCTACGTTAGTGAGATAGATTTGTGGGTACCGGTAGCCCTTGAGTAATCAAGGAGAATACGGGGCCGCTGAGTGATGTCATAAAGCACTAATGAACTTTTAGAACCTTTACTTGACCAACTTGGCCATTAGGACGTAGTGAGATGACCGACTTTGGTGCAGTCCGAAGTTGGTAGATACTCGATACTACACTTTTATTGAGGTTTGGTTTTTTAGGATATTTAGATCGCTATTAAAGAGGCTTGCACTGAAACAATGCCCAAGGAAACAAACCAGTGATATTGAGCTCCTTAGAACCCGATTAGTATTACTAGGACATGTTTGAGCCAACTAAACTTCAAGAGGGTACTTACCTATGAGACTCCATGCAAGCCTAAACCTAAGGAATTGTTTGCTTTGTTTGTATATATATACTTGTACATAACATCATAAACATCATAATATCATACTCATACTCACTAACCATTTCAAGGATTTTTGGGATTTATCTTTGTTCTGTTTTATAGGACATGGATTCTATTCGCAGGAAAACCATTCAAGTGAATATCATAAGGATCCCTCATTAACTCAACGAGTTAGCATTAAGGATTCCTGAAATTTCTCCATTTACTGAAAGACATGGTCGCCTACTAAACTTGGTTACCTCCAACGCTGATGAAGACATGATGAAGGTGCTCTTTCAGTTCTTTGATCCTTTACACCATTGCTTCACATTTTCCGATTATCAACTTGTGCCGACTTTGGAAGAATTCTACGAAATCTTGAGGATTCCCATTCTCAATAAACTACCTTTCAGCGATACGGAAAGGGATCCAAAGCCATAAGAGATTGCTCAAGCTCTACACTTGCAACCATCTGATATCACAACTAATTGGGAAACAAGGAGTGGTGTCAAAGGTTTCCTAGCAAAGTTCTTGTTTGAGAAAGCCCAAAACTGTTGGAACTCTTTGGACTTGCAAGCCTTTGAGGAAATTGTGGCTCTCCTCATCTATAGGATGGTTTTACTTCTAAACTTTGACCAACTCATAGATGTGAACACCGTCAAAATCTTCATGTCTCGTAACCCGGTGCCTACTTTGCTAGGGGACATCCTGCATTCCTTTCACACTCATACTATGAGGAAAAGAGGTATCCTTATATGTTGTACTCCTCTCTTGGCAAGATGGTTTATTTCGCATCTTCCCCAATCTGTATTGAAGAACGGGCAAGGTTCAATGTGGTCCCATAGGTTGATGACGCTCAGACATTCAGATATTCATTGGTGTTCTCGCTCTTTAGAGAATGTTATTATCATTGACCGCTGTGGAGAATTTCCTAATGTCCTTTTGCTTGGAATTAGGGGAGGTATCACCTACAACCCTTGCTTAGCCTTAAGACAGTTTGGTTACACCAAAAGGGATGGTCCCCACAAGATGCTTATCCAAGGAGTGGTATTTGACTACGAGAATGACGATCAAGGCTACCGTCATAGGTTTATCCGAGCCCGGAGGATGTTGAACAAGGTGGATAGCAAGACGTTGGGACACAAGAACTCCATTCCCCTAGAGCCTTACCTTAAATGGGTACGAGCTCTTACTCAGAAACTTGTGATTTCTTATCCCTCCATCTTATCAGTCATCGTGGAGCCTGTGGTCGAAGGAGATGTTCCCTACACTATCCTCTATCCCAACATGCCTACCTCTCTCGAAGACTTACAAAAGGGTTGGATCTAGCTCAAGGAAGAACGAGATACTTTTGAGGCTCAATTCTATGCTAGTTAAAAGAGAGTCTTGGAGCTTATGAAGCAACTACAAGAAGATCAAAGTGTGAACGCTTATCTCGCGCCAAAGAGGATGCGTTCAGTCTTTTTATCTTAGAAAGTTATTTTTGTAAGCCCAAGAGGGATGGTGTAATATTTCTTGTTTTGTATAATGAAAATTAACGTTTGTTCATTCTTTTGTCTATACAAATTCAAATCTCATTAATCCTTGAAATCATTTGCATCTACATATTCCATGCATCATGACACGACAGGTTTTCGCATAACATGTTTCCTTATCTTTCTGTTGTTTATTTTAGCAAGATGGATCTAGAGAAAACTGTGACGGATCTCCAAGCCTAGAATTCCCAGTTTCAGGAAGCTCTACTAGCCCTAGCCAAGGGGCAGGAAGATATGATGGCTTTGCTGGACGTTAAGAAGAAGCCAAAGAAGAAAGCTCTACTCAACATGGGTAGAAGGTTCAAGGAGACAATCCGTCAAATCCCAGTAGGAGGAGACTCATCTGAAGAGGATGAGAACCAGGTCGGTGTGGTCAAGAGTACTCAGGCTGAATGTGCTAATGATCAAGAATTCGATGATGATTATTTTAACAAGCAGTATCCACCCGCTGATATCAAATACAAGCAGTTAGAAGAAAGATTGAAAGTTGTTGAAATCCAAGCCGTCCCCGATTTAGATTTTGATGATTTGGGTTTGATCTCTAGGGTAGTCATTCCCCACAAATTAAAAATACCAATCTTTGCAAAGTACGATGGGGTTTCTTGTCCAAAACTCCATTTGAAATCTTATGTGCGCAAGATACAGCCGCACAGTGCTGATAAGAAGCTTTGGGTTCACTTTTTCCAAGAGAGCTTGGCTAGAACGCAACTTGAATGGTTTTATCCATTAGATGGTTCTCGTATCAATACTTGTGAGGATTTAGCTACTGCCTTCTACCATCAGTATCAGTACAACACCGACTTGGCACCAACAAGGGTTCAGTTGCAAGATGTGACCATGGGGAAGAATGAAGGATTTAAGGAATATGCACAAAAGTGGGGAGACCTTGCTAGTAGGGTCCAACCTCCCTTGACTGATAGGGAGCACATCGACATGTTCATGGGCACTTTATCTGGTCCTTTCTTTAATCTGTTGGTTGGCTGCTCTTCTTTTGGTTTCACCGAATTGATCTTAACCGGTGAAAGAGTTGAAAGTGGCATCAAAAGTGGGAAGATATCTGTGGAATCTACCTCCACTCTCAATCCTATCAAGAAACCTTTTGCTGTAAAGAAGGAAGTCAATGCTGTGTACGGGACAAGGGCCCATACCAAGAAGAATGGTCACCCGTCTGTCAATGCTATCCGAATCTCCAATCTAACTCCTACTCTAAGACCATTTGTAAATCATCAACATTTTGAAACTCCAAGAAGACAATTTACGAGGTTAGGTATGTCACTGTCTCAAGCCCTCCAACATTTGCTCAAGGCTAATTTAGTGACATTGCACGATCCTCCCGCCAACCCTGATACCTCGTCACCAAAGTATAATCCGAATGCTAAGTGTGCTTACCATTCAAACAGCCCCGGGCACGAGACTGACCAGTGCTGGGCCTTGAAGAACAAGATCCAGGATTTAATTGACAACAAGACTATTGAGTTTGATCCTTCTCCAACACCGAATATAATTACCTCTCGGATGCCGAAACATGACAAAGGTGTTGATGTTGTCGAAGATGCAATTTTTGTCACCTTTATTGAAGAATTGACTACTCCGCTGAATGTAATCACGAACAATATGTTGAAAGTTGGGATCTTCCCTGGATGTGTAAAAGACTGCGTGTGTTGTACAAGACAACTCAATGGATGTGAAGGGCTAAAGAAAGGCATACAACGCCTGATAGATAGCCACGAAATTCTATTCATGAAGACTCCACTTGCCAAGAGTTTGATTAACAAATGTGAAGACCTCTCCATTATTACCATCTCAAACAAGCCTCTTAGGATCACCTCCAAAGGTCCTATTAGGATTTCAAATGAACCCATTGGTACTCCCTTAATAATTACCAATCCTGGACCGATTCCCTACTCTTCAAACAAAGTGGTACCATGGAATTACGGTGTTGAGGTGTTTTATCATGGGATTAAACAAGACACGTGGATCGGAGAAGAAAAAGATGACAATGTTGGAAACATAACTGGATCAAGCAAGGTAACTAGAACTGGGAGAATATTTTCACCCAATATCTCACCACCAGTGATTACAAAGACGCCCATCCGCATTATTGCTGCCAAGCCAAGTACTGATACAACAGGGAAGGGGAGGGTTGTTGGGCCTGATGTGATTGAAGTACCCTTCAAGGACGTAGCTGATGAAGAACCCTCCGCTTGCGATATGGACGAGATCTTGAAGATCATAAAAAGAAGCGACTTCAAGATTGTAGAACAGTTGGGGCAAACCCCTTCTAAGATTTCAATGTTGTCATTGCTGCTTTGTTCTGATGCCCATGCTCGAAAATTAATCAAGTTCCTAAAAAAGGCTCATGTCCCCCATGAGACAACAACAGATCAATTTGAGAATTGCGTGGCTAGCCTGACAGCTGATAATGGCTTTGGATTTTCAGATGTTGACTTAACACCTCTCGGGAAGAATCACAATAAAGCTTTACATGTTTCTATCGAGTGCAAAGGGACTACCTTAGCACATGTTCTAGTCGACACTGGTTCTTCTCTAAATGTATTACCCAAGGGGGCGTTAGACCGTCTTGACTGTGAGGATTTATTCTTGAAGCTAAGCGATATCATTGTAAGAGCATTTGACGGATCAAAGAGGACTGTTCATGGGGAAGTAGATCTTCCAATCAAAGTGGGCTCCTAAATATTCAACTCCACCTTCTATATTATGGATATTCGCCCTGCCTATTCATGTATTTTAGGTCGCCCGTGGATCCATAAAGCTGGGGTAGTAACCTTAACCCTCCACCAGAAACTCAAATATCCAGTCAAGGGCAGAATGGTTACCGTCTGTGGAGAAGAAGAGTTTATGGTAAGCCACCTTAACTCGTTCAAGTACATAGAGATGGATGGAGAATTCATTAAGACCTCGTGTCAAGCCTTTGAGGTTGTACCACCAATGATTGCTGCTACCAAATGTTCTTCTGATGAGTCTAAACCTGTTAAGGCCACACCAAAGATGGTTTTAGTCAAAGATGCCCACACAGCATTTGAAGAAGGAAACTACGATACTTGGGGGCAACTCCTCGATATCCCATTTAAAGCGGACAAGTTTTGTTTGGGCTTCACCGTCAAAGCTCATAAGGAAGTGAGTCGTGCTCGTGCTGGAAAGCCACCTCTCCGCATTGGAAGCCATAAAGTCAACATCGTGGGTGATTCTAATGAAGAAGCTGCATTTGAAGATTGGGTGTATCCAACTACAACGGAGCTGAAGAATTGGCATATAAAGGACTTTGTGCCTATCTCCTTCATTGAGGAGTAATCTACTTGTTATTGCTTTTCTTTCAATTCAAGAACATGTTGTCTGTAATATTGTAACAATGACTTTTAAGCCATGTGCCTGGCTCGAGGCATTTTGGTCCATTTTTCAAGGGTTTTATTTATATTCATCTAATCATATGATCATTCAGTACACTTGACTCTTTTGCATTCAAATATTTGTGTTCGTTGTCTTTCCTTTCTTTCAAAATACATTTTTCAAAAAATAGTCATGTATCTTACATGCACACACACACACTCTTGCAGGTCCACATCCACTCTGGATCCTACTACCAATGACTCTACTATTGCCGACTATGACTTTGAATGTCCTATCAACCAAGCCGAAGACGAAGGCGAGGAAGATTGTGACATACCGAGAGAACTAGCCAGACTTCTATTACAAGAGGAAAAAGCTATTCAACCGCATTAAGAGTCAGTTGAAGTTATCAACCTGGGTACTGAGTCAGATAAGAAGGAAATCAGAATCGGCGCTAATTTAGAAAGCAGTGTCAAGAGCAGGTTGGTTCAGATGTTGCATGATTATGTGGAATTATTTTCTTGGTATTATGAAGATATGCTTGGGTTGGATACCGACATCATAGTTCATCATATGCCGACAAGAGAAGACTACCCTCTTGTTAAACAAAAGGTTCGTCGTATGATGCCTGATATGTCTGAAAAGATCAAAGCTGAAGTGATGAAACAATTTGATGCAAGGTTTCTAGATGTGACATCCTATCCTCAATGGGTTGCCAATGTGGTTCCAATGCCAAAGAAATACGGGAAAGTTCGCATGTGCGTAGACTATAGGGATCTGAATAGGGCGAGCCCCAAGGATGACTTCCCTCTACCACACATTAACGTCTTAGTTGATAATAGTGCTCAGCATAAAGTCTTCTCTTTCATGGATGGCTTCTCAGATTATAATCAAATAAGAATGGCTCCCGAAGACATGGAGAAGACTACTTTCGTTACGCAATGGGGCACCTTCTGCTACAAGGTCATGCCGTTCGAATTAAAGAATGTATGGGCAACATATCAAAGGGCTATGGTAGCTTTATTTCATGACATGATTCATCATGAGATAGAGGTATACGTGGATGATATAATTGCCAGGTCACAAACCAAAGAAGAACATCTCGATCACCTATATAAATTATTCGAGAGGCTGAAGAAGTACAAGCTGAGGTTAAACCCTAACAAGTGCATGTTTGGAGTACGATCTGGAAAGCTTCTAGGTTTTGTTGTCAGCAATAAAGGCATTGAAGTTGATCTTGCCAAGGTAAAGGCCATCCAAGAAATGCCAGTCCCTCATTCTGAAAAAGAAGTAAGAGGATTCCTAGGTCGTCTCAATTACATTACTTGCTTCATATCACACTTAACTGCTACTTGTGAGGCAATCTTCAAACTCTTGAAGAAGGATCAGGTAGTCAGATGGAATGATGAGTTCCAGATTGCCTTTGACAAAATCAAAGAGTACCTACAAGAACCTCATATTCTCATGCCACCAGTTGAAGGAAGACCCTTGATCATGTACTTGACAGTATTAGAGAACTCTATGGGGTGTGTTTTGGGCCAACATGACGAGTCTGGCCGAAAAGAGCATGATATTTATTACCTGAGCAAAAAGTTTACTTATTGTGAAACCAGATATTCACTGCTCGAGAAAACTTGCTGCACTCTGGCATGGGCTGCTCGCCGGTTAAGATAGTATATGTTGAATCATACCACTCTGTTGATTTCTAAGATGGACCCAATCAAGTACATCTTCGAGAAACCTGCCCTTTCTAAATGGATAGCCAGATGGCAATTGATCTTGACTGAGTACGACATTTAATACACGACTCAAAAGGCCATCAAAGGAAGTGTACTAGCAGATCATTTGGCCCATCAAGCTGTGAATGATTATCAGTCAATGAACTTCGACTTCTCTGATGAGAATATCATGCTCGTAACCGACTGTGCGAAACCTGGACCATATGACGGACTTGAACAAGGATCCCGATGGACTATGGTATTCGATGAGGCTTACAACGCCTTAGGTAAAGAAATTGGTGTTGTGATCATCTCTCCTGAAGGTTACCACACTCCTTTCACTTTCAGACTATGCTTCGATTGCACAAACAATATGGCCGAGTATGAAGCATGCATCTTAGGTTTGAAGGCTGTTATTGACTTAAGGATCAATCATTTGGATGTGTTTGGGGATTTCGCTCTAGTGATCAACCAAGTAAAAGGAGATTGGGACACTAAACACCCTAATCTTATCCCTTACAAGGAACTTGTGCTATCCCTAATTCCTTATTTCGAAGAGGTCACTTTTGAGCACTTACCTAGGGAAGAAAACCAGTTGGCTGACGCTTTGGAAACCATGTCTTCAATGTTCAAGGTCAGATGAGACAACGAAGCCCCTATGATAACAATTGAAAGATTCGATGAACCTGCACATTTCTATGAGCTTGACACCGATGCGGAAAAGCCATGGTACCATGAGGTGATGAGATACCTTGAAGCACAAGAGTATCCAGAGGGGGCATCTATCAATGATAGAAAGTTCTTGCAAAGATTTGCAGCCAAATTCTTCCTAAGTAACATGATATTGTACAAGTGCAACCATGATTCAACTCTACTCCGATGTGTGGACAAGAAGGAGGCGGAGGAGATCATGGAAGACATGCACGATGGTCTCTTAGGTACTCACTCAAGTGGACATACGATGGCTAAGAAAATCTTAAGAGCCGGTTACTATTGGTCAACAATGGAGACCGATTGCCATCAACATTAAAGAACTTGTCACAAATGCCAAATCTACGCTGACAAGGTCCATGTGCCTCCTATCCCTCTGAATGTCATGACTGCTCCGTGGCCATTTGCAATGTGGGGCATTGACATGATTGGAGAGATCAATCCTACAACTTCCAATGGACATCGCTTCATTCTTGTTGCTATCGACTATTTTACCAAATGGGTCAAAGCTTCCTCATTTGCCTCTGTCACCAAGAATGTGGTAGCTAGATTCATCAGACACAACCTCATCTGTCGTTATGGTATCCCCGAAAGGATCATCACCGACAATGGACTAACCTCAACAATGCTATGATCACTGAGCTTTGCACTCAGTTTAAGATCAAGCATCATAATTCTTCTCCGTATAGACCGAAAATGAATGGCGCAGTCGAAGCGGCCAACAAAAATATCAAGAAGATTGTGCAAAAATTGGTAGTAACCTATAAGTATTGGCATGAGATGTTGCCGTTTGCTGTGCATGGCTACCGTACTTCAGCTAGAACATCAACTAGGGAAACTCCCTTTTCTCTAGTCAATGGCATGGAAGTTGTTTTGCCAGTGGAAGTTCAGATTCCCTCACTGAGAATTATGAATGAGGCAGGCCTAGGAGAAGACGAGTGGATTCAAACGAGATTGGATCAGCTGAACTTGATTGACGAAAAATGGTTAGCTGCAGTTTGCCATGGTCAGACATACCAAAAATGGATGATCAAGGCTTTCAACAAAAAGATCAAGCCTCGAGTATATCAAGTTGGTGACTTGGTGATAAAACACATCATTTTACCACAAGGCGACCCCAGAGGTAAATGGAATCCCACCTATGAAGGTCCATTTGTTGTCAAGAGAGTTTTCTCTGGCGGTGCCATGATGCTGACTACCATGGATGGTGAAGATTTCCCATATCCTATAAACGCAGACATAGTTAAAAAATACTACGCATAAGAGACCCGTTAGGTTGACATACCTAAGAAAAATAAGGGCATCCCAGCAAACCGAAAGGTTTGGGAAAAAATTAGGGATATATGCAAAAGATTGTACACCCGACAAGTGGAAAACCCGAAAGGGAGACTTGGGCAAAAAAGGGTATCCTGGTGGGATGAAAACCCGAAAGGGCGATCCAGACAAAAGTTAAGGATTAAAAGCGTATGACTATGTCCCGTGGAATCAACACAGTTAATTTTATCACCAAGGTCCAAGTTCAAACGGTCCAAGATCAATCCAATCAACTTACAACAATGACAAGGTACATTCGAAGACATTGAGGCAATAGTAGAGTTGGAAGGCAATGAGATCATTTCACATGGCTATTTTGTTTTCATTCTTAATTTTGTTTTCCTTTCAACGATTTCCTCTTACTAGGATCTCCGTCTCTCTGTACAAAAATGCCTATTCATGGGCAAAATATCAATACAAATATACTTTGAAGTGTACAATTTCTGTCTTTATTTTGAATGCAAATTTGTCCAAAAATTGAATGAACATATGCATATGAACATAATTAAAACTATTTGGAACACGTGTCCTGCTAAGCAGCAACAAGCATCTCTTTAATGTATATGAAATATCCCCATAGAGTTATCCCATTATCATTATCCCCACAAGGACAACTACAATAAACCTTTCCCCAATGGAGTTGCCCATAAAGTCTCTTTGCATAGGATAATCCCCGACCAGAGTTTCAATCTCTTGGCAACTCTTTCTCCAACTAAGTCAATTTTTGCAAGTTGAAGCCTCGTGGAAATTTTCCTAAAAGAAACTCACTTCCCCAACAGGTTTTATTTCCCCAACAACAATCGAGGAACCAAAAAAATTCCCCAGCCGAGTACATCCTCCCCAATCGAGTCTGTATTCCCCCGACATAGTCTATCTTCTCCAACAAACGACGAGATAGCATAACTCCCCATCCGAGTTCAAATTTCCCCAACACACAACAATCAAGACACCACGGAGTTCCCCAACTGAGTATATCTTCCCCAATTAAGGCTATTATCCCCAAGCGGAGTCTATCCTCCCCAGTTGAGTGTATTATCCCCAAGCTGAGTCTGTCCTACCCGACTGAGTCTACACTCTCCAGTTTGAATTTTCCTTTCAGATTATTGCAAATCATATAGCCATAACCCCTGGTCCCCAGTAAAGCCGTTAGCAAAGCCTTTACTATTTCCAAAAAAGATACTATGAAGCGTGGACCCGAACAGATATTAGCATAATTTTTAAGTTATTATTGAAGCCTGGACCCGACCAGATAATAGTTTGACTTCTTCAATTACTGAAACCTGGACCCGACCAGATAACAGTTAGAGTATCTAAAACCTGGACCCGACCAGATAACAGTTGATCTCAATTTCAAGACACTATGAAACCTGGAATCGACTAGATAATAGTCTAACTCTTCAAAGATATAGAAGAACTTGGACTCAACCCGACCAAGGTTTAACTTCTTTTCCCCAGTAGAGTTTGCCTCTGCCCCAACAAATTACTGTGAAACCGGGACCCGACCAGATATCAGTTTTCAATTTCATCTTTTCAAGCAAGTTATTGTAAAGCCTGGATCCGACCAGATAACAATTACCCTCAGGAATTCATTGTGAAACCTGGAAACAGACCAAATAACAACTAAATCCTCAAACAGTTTATTGTGAAACCTGGACCCGACCAGATAGCAATTGACCTCATCAACCTCAAAAATCTACAAAGCCTGGACCCGACCAGATAACAGTTTTTCAAACAATTTATTGTGAAACCTGGAGCCCGACCAGATAACAACTAATTATGATCCCCAAAGAGACACTATGAAGCCTGGACCCGACTAGATAATAGTAAAACTTTCCAAAAACCATGAAACCTGGACTCGACCAGATATTAGTTACCACTTAAAGTTACTGCGAAGCTTGGATCCGACCAGATAACAATTAACTTCCGTATCCCCAACAAGTTTTTGTGAAGCCTGGATCCGACCAAATAACTATTCAATTTCAAGAAAATTTTCTACAAAGCTTGGAATCCGACCAGATGACAGTTAATTCATCTCTTCCCCTAGTAAGTTATCGTGAAGCCTGGATCCGACCAGGTAGCAGTTGACTACTTCATCCTCAGCAAATTGTGAAACCTGGATCCGACCAGATAACAACTGACATTCAAGAGATATTCTCCGGTGAAAGCATCCTTTCAACAAAGTTTGTAGATATGCATATTCTTCATCACCAACGGAAATCAGGGATTCAACCACCCAGAATTTCCTCAGCAGCAGTCATGGATTTATTCTCCCAAAAACATACATCTCCTATTCATACATCATAGCATGTACATACCATATGCATTTAACATAATACCACATTTGGTGAACATCATGTAGGCATCTGCATTTTACTAACTCTTTTTTCTCACAAGTAAAACATCAAGTTTTAGTATAAATCAACAAGATATTTATGCTGATACTTCTTCCAGTATTTACCAACATTCCTCCAAATGGAATCTATAAGCCCATTCACCATGCATCTTCGAGTGCAAATTTCTGGGCACTCTAGTGTTCAATCATCTTTCACCTTCAAGTCACGAATGGCGGATCCGCCAATCTAACTCTTCAGGTTTAAGAAGATTGAACAGAGGCAGCTGTTGTACCTCAAAATTTTCCCTCTCACTTATCAAATATTTTCTTACAAAGATCTCTCTTGGTTCAAGACTGCACTAGGGTTGATCAGCTCAAGACATCTCCTTAAGCACTAATGACCAAAATTGGGGTTTGAGATTACACAAGGATAATTGAACTTTCAATGCTTAATATGACTTTCATGGATAATTATGGACCCCCAAGATTACTCATGTCAAGTTTCAAGCCTTGGATCACACTTTTGCTCAATCAATTGAGCAGTTGACCTAAAAAGCAGCTGTATTGGGGAAAAAGTCAACTATGGCCAATTTACAATCAAACTTCATAATTTTGGATCAACATAAATATTATAAACTCATGTGTATCATTTGATCAAATTTGGACCACAATTCCTCAAGAAATTTGATCAAATCTTCAAAAGGGCAAAAGTGTCAAAATTAGGGTTTTGACTGAGAAAGAGCAATTTCTGATTTTTGTCCTAGCAAATAGTCAATTGGTTTGAAGCATGATTTCAAGAGTTCAATTGCATCATTTTGACCTAATGGCATGACCCAAAACATTGCTCAAGATCAATTGGATTGACAGTGAATTTTCAGTCAACTGATCAAAAGTCAACCGTACACTGAAAAGTCAAACTTTGACTTTTTGGTCAAAATTCAATGTCAAAGATCCCAATTCATCAAAACATGTAAAAATATGAAACTTATTCATCAGGAAATAAAAAATTCAAGATTTCATTTTGAAAAGTCAAAGTTTTCTATCTTAGAAATTTTTCTAAGTGTTTAAAACTTCATGTTTTTTCATAACTTTGAGCCATTTTTCACCATAATGCAAGAGGATTCAGAAGAAACTTTCAGCATGAAATTTGTAGATCTCTGTGATATCTACAACATTGCTTTAAACAACTTCTTCTAAAAATGCTTGGATATCAAGTTATTAATTCACAAAGTCATGGTCTTGAAATTGAATACTTAGTGAAATTTTGCCCTAGTTTTGGTCAGGATTTTGACCTAACTTCATGGCTATTTTTCATATAGTTCCAAGGGGAATTTTGAAAAGTCATTCAAAGAGGGGTTGTAGAGCATATTACAATATTTCCAAAATGTCCAAGAACTCCTTGAGATCATTCTTGAGCAGGGAGAATCGAAGAGAGGAAGTTAGGGTTTTCAAACTTGAAATACAAGTCATTTTGTGATGAACAAGAATTCAATTTCAAACCTATGCTGCACAATATTGCTTTGTAGGCCAGTAAACCTCAAGATCTCTCAATAATCAAAAGATTACACTTGCTTTTGAGCTATTATCCACTTGATTCAAGCTTTATCCAAGTAAATTTTCCATTTATGGCACAAAGTAACCATTCCATTCTTGTAAAGAGGCTTTAATCACAAAGTCAATGCATAGAGCTTTGCACTTGTTCCTTCTGATCACAAGCAATGTCAAAGGCAAAAGAAACATGTATAGAGACTCCCATAAACTCAGGCCATGCTTGTACCATGCCTTGAAACCATATTGTCACTTTTCTTCAAAATCAAGTAACATAGCCATAAGTCTATATCTTGTGTTTATGACCTCCTCAAGTGCACCAACCTCTTTCATATAACTATACAAGTGTATTGCAACATAACACACGATTGAACAAGCTCCCAAATTCCATGAAAACTCAGATTGCACAACACCTCTATTTTGGTGTCATTTCTGACTTTGAACTTCAATCTTCAAAACCATTCGTGCGTTTTTTGGCTTAACACTTCCAAAAGCTTCTTAGCATCATACACAAACCATTCCAATACTTGTTTGAAAACTGTAACACCATTTATACCATCCTCCATAACCAAAACCAAAGGTCTGCATCTTGACTTCTCCCGACCATTCCTGCCATCCTCAGCTCAAGCCAACCATTGCATTAGCTTCCCAGAGGTCCAAGGAAGCTAACTTGATCATCACCACTGCCTGAAACAAGCTCAAATCCATTTCACGATTTCCAGTTTTGAGGTATTTTTATTGAACTTCTATCTTCATATTTAGGCATTGTTAAGCTTTGATTTGTGAAGATAAAATGTAGATAACATTGCCACGAAGCTGTACATATCCATAGTTTGCATTTATATGGCCTGAGCTTAGAGAATTTTAGAGTTGAAGTTTTCTGAAATTTTTAGGTTTTAAATTAGGGCCAGAAAAAGTCTCATTCATCTTTGACTGTTAGTTTAAGTTATTTATATGGTTGGATTCGTGGGAAGAAATGCCATAACTTTCATGTTTGAACTTTTCATTTTTGTTGAGAGATGAAAAAGATACAAGTCATTTGGCTGGAGGTTAAAGATGAAGTGTAATCAGGGTGTGTTTTGTGTTATCTATTTATCCTTTCACATAATTTAACGGATGTATCACCACCCCAGTGGTTAAAGTGCGCGCCTGTTCACCCTTAGGTCCTGGGTTCAAGCCCCAGCGTGACCTTTTTCCATTTTTCACAATTTTATGACTTTTTTTTTTGTGTTTTTGAGCGCTTGGGCTTTTCATGTGGGCCTAGCCATTTTTTCTCACAATACTCCTTGCCTTACTGATTAACCCCCCTGGACTTTTCTTTATATTTTTATTTTTTATTTTATTTTTCTTTATTATTAATATTATTATTATTATTATTATTATTATTATTATTATTATTATTATTATTATTATTATTATTATTACAATTATTATTTTCATAAATCATAAAAAAAATCCAAATTTATTTTTTGTATTTATATATATTTATTTTTCTATAAAACAAAAAGATAAAATTTTTTTTTCTTAAAATAAATAAATTTCTTCTTTTTTCTTAAATAGTTATTTTTTAGAGTTAGGATAAATTAGTATATTATTTTATTTTCTTAGTTAAAATTAATCTAGAACTTAGATTTATTTTAATTAATTATCTTCATTTTTTATATTAATTTACAACCTTTTTCATAAAAAAACTAAAAAAATCCTTTTTAAATTAATTTCTTCTCTTAATTAGTTTAAGTTTAATTTTATTTAATTTTAATTAATCATTTTTTAACTAGGTCAAGACAAAAAACCCCTTTCATAAAAACAACAAAAATTATTTCTTTTTTATCCATTTATAGTCTTGCATTTTTATTTTCAATTTTGTACAATATTCAATATGGTTGTAATAGATAATTAGGTTTAATTTTCTTGCAATCCCCATTTGTAAATTTGTACACCCCCTCCCCTAATGATGTAATAGCGTAGTAATTTTACTTTTCGCAATTTATCGCTTTATATAAATGCTAGTAATTAGGGTTTGTATGAGAAGATAAAATCAACAAGTAGAAAACCCTAATCAAAGACTAAACAAAGCATGAAAAATTAATACACTTGCACACAAGCACCCCTAGGGTAAATTCACTTGGTTGCCTTACAAAAAATGACCATATTATGCATGTGAGGTATCTTAGCAAAAACAAGCAAAAATACAAGATCACAGTCCCTCGATGACGCTATCTATGTTGCCTTTTCAAAAATGATCTTAGTCCCTAAGGAAAGATGCTAAGATACCTTGCAACATTGCTAATCATGGTTATACGATGACCCACGCCCGTCCTGTTCACATCCAAAGATAGGGTTACTTACCAAATCAATGGTAAGATAACAATATCAAAGGAGAGAAGAAATGAACATGAAAGACTTTTGAGTAGGTATAATGATCCTAGTTACTTGCTCACTTTCAAAACAAAACATCCTTGCTTTTTTTCAAAACAAACACCAACACTTTCAAAAACATCTTTCAAACTTGAAAACATGTTCAAAAGATCAACACTTTGTATACATTCTTACGAACGAGAATCATTACAAAGTTTGCCTAAATGATGATGCCTTTTCAAAATACTTTCAAAAACCACACAAAGCATATTTTCAAACAAAAGCAAGTGATCTAGAAAGTAACTAAGAGCCCATTGAAAACCATGGATGAAAAGGGTGCTAATATCTTCCCTTTTCATAATCTACCCCCCGAACTCAAGAAACAATCTAAAAGGTCTTTCCTGTGCTTTTTCACCTTTCCTTTTGGATAAAAGAAAAGTCGGCAGCGACTCTTGCTAACCGCAACATTTGCGATAAAATGCAAAACAACCAACTCAGTTCTCCCACCGTATCACAATCTATATCACTTGAAACAAGCTCAAACTCATTTCACAATTTCCAGTTTT
Organism: Vicia faba; assembly: GCA_948472305.1. Taxonomy (NCBI): domain Eukaryota; kingdom Viridiplantae; phylum Streptophyta; class Magnoliopsida; order Fabales; family Fabaceae; genus Vicia; species Vicia faba. The sequence continues at coordinate 1,577,172,974 of OX451738.1, read as the reverse complement.
GAGGTATTTTTCTTGAACTTCTATCTCATTATTTAGGCATTGTTAGGCTTGCATTTGTGAAGATAGAATGTAGATATCATTGCCCTGAAACTATACGTGTCCATAGATTTCCTTTATGTTGCTTAAGCATGGAGAATTTTGAGTTTGAACGTGCTGAAACATTTAGGTAAGAGTTTGGTACTTTCATAAATTCATCCTTATATTTGAATGTTAGCTTAAATTAGTTTCATGGTTGGATTCGTGGTGAAAAAATACACAAGTTTCATGTTTAGATTTTTGAAAATGGTTGAAGAATGAGAAAGTTACAAATCCTTTGGCTGGAGGTTGAAGATGACGTACAATCAGGGCAAGTTTTATGTTATGTATTTATTTTTGTGCCAATATTAACGGATGTATAGCCACCCCAGTGGTAACGCAGCGCGCTGGTAACCAAGAGGGCGTGGGTTCAACACCCAGCGCGCTACCTTTTTTCCATTTTCCACATTTTCATTCTTTTTTGTCATAAATACACATGCCTGGGCCTCAATGCAGTGGGCCTTGGTATTTTTGCTGGCTTCTAACCCCTGACCCTGCTTCAACACCCCCTTGGTTATTTATTTCTTTATTTTTATTTTATTTTTATCTTTTAGTTTATTTCTATTTCTTATTTTCTTCATATTTTATTTATTATTACTATTTTATTATTATTATTATTATTTTACTAGAAAAATATAAAAAATATTTTTATTTTATTATTCATATTTATTTAGTTTATTTTGTTTTATAAAACTAAAAGAACAAAAACATTTTCTTAATAAATTAATTTTTTTCTTAATAATTAATATTTAAGTTTAGGTTTAACTATTACATTATTTTCTTTTCTTAATTAAAATTAATTTAGAACTTAGGTATTTTAATTAATTAATTTTCCTATTATTTTTATTATTCAAAGCCTTTTCATGAAAAACCCTAAAAAATGATTTTTAACTTATTATTCTTTGTTAATTAATTTAGGTTCTAATTTTAGTTAATTTCCATTAATTATTTTCTTAATTAGGTCAAGACTAAATCCTTTCATAAAAAAACAAACAAAAATCATTTTTTTTCCATTTACATTCTTGCATTTTTTTCCAATTTTGTACAATATTCAATATGGTTGTAATAGTTAATTAGATATAATTTTCTTGCAAAATCCCCATTTGTAAATTTGTACACCCCTCCTCTATTGATGTAATAGCTTAGTATTTTTATTTTCCGCAATTTAATGCTTTATATATAAATGCTAGTAAATTAGGGTTTGTATGGAAAGATAAAATCAATGCTTAGAAAACCCTAATTCAAAGACAAAACAATGCATGTAAATCAATACACTTGCACACTTACACCCTTAGGGTAAATCCACTTTGTTGCCTTATAAAAATGGCCATGTTATGCATGTGGATATCTTAGCAAAAGCAATAAAAAAATACAAGATCATAGTCCCTCGATGACGCTATCAAAGTTGCCTTTCAAAAATGATCTTAGTCCCTCAAAGAGAATTACTAAGATATCTTACAACATTGCTATTCATAACTATACGATGACCCTTGCCTGTCCCTTTTACATCTAAAGATAGGGTTTCTTACCAAATCAATGGTAAGATAACAATGTTAAAGGAAAGAGGAAATAAACAAGAAAGACTTTTGAGTAGGTAGAATGTTCCTAGTTGCTTACTCATTTTCAAACCAAAACATCCTTGCTATTTTCAAAACAAACACCAACACTTTCAAAACATCTTTCAAACTTAAAACATTTTTAAAAGATAAATACTTTGTACGCGTTCTTATAGAAATGAGAGCCATTACAAAGACACCTTTTTTAAAATCACTTTCAAAAACACATTCCACAAACACCTCTTTGAACTATTTTCGAAACAAAACTTTGTACGCATTCTTATAGAAACGAGAACCATTACAAAGACATTTTCAAAATACTTTCAAAACCCACACCACAAGTACACATTCAAGCAAAATCAAGTGATCTAGCAAGAAACTAAGAGCCCGTAGATAACTACGGATGAAAAGGGTGCTAATACCTTCCCTTTTCATAATCAACCCCCCGAACTCAAGAAAACATCTCTAAAGGTCTTTCCTGTTCTTTTCAGCCTTTCCTTTTGGATAAAAGAAAAGTCGGTGGCGACTCTTGCTAACTACAACATTTGAGATCAAATGAAAAACAACCAAGTCAGTTTTCCCACGGCATTACAGAACTGGCGACTCTGCTGGGGAAATTTTAAAAATGGGGTTACCTTAGGGTTAGATCACCTTTACTCGCTTTTTTGTTTGACTTGCATGCTTTACATTATGGTTCCTTGTTTAGGCTTGCTTTGATCCTCCACCCGGATCTAGGACACCTTGTTAGGTAAGTAACAATAGATTGTAGAAACTGTACGGTGTAGACCGATATGGTTGAAACAATGACTATGTTAGTGTGACGCATGTGTGGGTACCGGTATCCCTTGTGTTGAATCGAGGAGAATATGGGGCCGCTGAGTGGCGTCATGAAGCGCTAACTGACTTTAGAACCTTAATTGAACATACTTGGCCAATTAGGACGTAGTGAGGTAACCGATTTCGGTGGAAAGTTGAAAATTGGTTGATACTCGATACTACACTCATTGAGACTAGACTTTTGGGATATCCCGACCGCAAGAAAAGATTGATCGTGCTGGGACAATGCCTAAAAGAAAGGTCAGTGATATTGAGATCCCTTAGAACCCGGTTACTATTAACTAGGACAGGCTTGAGCCAAATAAACTTTAACAGGGTACTTATCTACAAACTCCATGCAAGCCTAAGCCTAAGGACTTGTTTTTGCCTTGTGCGTATATGCTTACTTGTATATAACATCATAAACATCATGACATCATACGCATTCTCACTAACCATTTCAAGGATTTAGGAATTTATCTTTGTTTTTGTTTTATAGTCTGTTGTACTCCAAAATTTTCCCTCTCATTTATCAAGAATTTGCTCACAAGATCTCCTTTGACTTAAGACTGCATTAGGGTTGATCAGCTCAAGACACCTCCTTAAGCATTGATGACCAAAATTAGGGTTTGAGATTGCACAAGGATATTTGAACTTCCAATACCCCATATGACTTTCATGGATAATTATGGACCCTCAAGATTTCTCATGTTAAGTTTCAAGCCTTGGATCACACTTTTGCTCAGTCAATTGAGCAGTTGACCTAAAAATCAGTTGTATTGGGAAAAAAGTCAACTATGGCCAATTTACAGTCAAACTTCATAATTGTTTATCCACATAAATATTATAAACTCATATGTATCATTTGATCAAGATTGGACAACAATTCCCCAAGAAATTTGATCAAATCATCAAAAGGGCAAAATGGTTAAAATTAGGGTTTTGACTGAGAAGGGGAAATTTCTGATTTTTGACATAGCAAATGGTCAATTGGTCTGAAGCATGATTTCAAGAGTTAAATTGCATCATTTTGACCTAATGGCATGACCCAAAACATTGCTCAAGATCAATTGGATTGACAGTGAATTTTCAGTTAATTGATCAAAAGTCAACAATACACTAAAAAGTCAAACTTTGACTTTTTGGTCAAAATTCAATGTCAAAGATCACAATTCATCAAAACATGTCAAAATATGAAACTTATTCATCAAGAAATCAAAAATTCAAGATTTCATTTTGAAAAGTCAAAGTTTTCTAACTTAGAAATTTTTTAAAGTGTTTAAACTTCATGTTTTTTCATAACTTTAAGCCAATTTTCACCATGATGCAAGAGGATTCAGAAGAAACTTTCAACATGAAAGTTGTAGATATCCATGATATATACAACATTTCTTTACACAACTTCTCCTAAAAGTTTTGGGATCTCAAGTTATTAGTTCATAAAGTCATGGTCTTGAAATTGAACACTTAGTGAAATTTTGCCCTAGTTTTGGTCAGGATTTTGACCTAACTTCATGACACTTTTTCATTTAGTTCCAAGGGGAATTTTCAAAAGTGATTCAAAGAGGGCTTGTATATCACATTACAAGCTTTCCAAAATGTCTAATAAATCCTTGAGATCATTCTTGAGTAGGGAGAATCGAAGAGATGAAGTTGGGGTTTTCACATTTGAATTATAAGTCATTTTGTGATGAACAAGAATTTAATTTCAAACCTATGCTGCACAATCTTGATTTGCAGGCCTCAAACTTGTTTGGCACTCCATAATTAATGGTTTACACAACTCTTTAGGCCCTTATCCACTTGGTTTAAGCTTTGTCCAAAGTGATTTTCCATTTATGGCACAAAGTTGCCATTTCCATTTTTCTAAAGCATCACTTTTGCAATTGTCAACTTCTTGAGCTTTCCACTTGTTATTTATGCACACACACCCCCTATAAACCAAAATAAATGTGTCTAAATCCTCTTTGAACTCAGAACATGCTTGTACAACACTTTGAGATTTGTCTTCTCACTTTTCTTCAAAAGTAAGTTATAGAGCCAAAAGGCTAGAACTCAGAAGTCTGGAGTACATTTGATCTCAATCCTTTTCCATACATATGCACAAGTTTATTGCAAGGCAATAGATAGTTAACAACTCTCTAAAAACTTCCCAAACTCCATATTTCCTGGAATCTTCCCAAACTTGATAGTTTGAAGCCAAAACTCACCATCTCCATTTTCAGTCGTGCATTTTGATTTCTAATCATCCAAATATCTTACATACATCATATACAAATGATCCAAGTCCTTGTTTCAAGACTGTAATCACATTTTCATCATCCACCATTTTTGAAACTCAAGCTTGCAGCTTGACTTGAGTAGGGAGTTTGAGCCATCCTCAAGGCAAAGTAAGACTTGCAACACATTCAAGAAGGTCCAGGCAAGCTAACCAGATCATCTTCCTTCTTTAAAACTTGCTTAAAGTCCATATTCAAATCCAGCTACAAGAGGTAAGTTTTCAAACTTCAATATCTTGATACAAATATCCTTTGTGCATACATTCTGAAGTAAAAATGTAGATATTATTGCCCTCAAGCTGACCATGTCCCTAGTTTGCATTTTACTTGCTTGTGTTAGGATAATTTTGCTTCTGACCAGTTAGGGCACGCATTTGGTATCAAGCAAAATTAAGTTTAATCTCTGATTTTTAGCTTAATTAAATTATATGGTTAAATTGATGATGAAATTTCCAGCAAGCTTCATGTTTGTACTTTTCAAAATGGTCAAGAAATGAGAAAGTTACAGGGTTAACAATGGTGGATGTTGTGTTCTGCGCGTGCGTGAAGGAGGAAGAAGATGATTTCAAATATCCAGGACTTTTTTAATTTTATATTTAATGAAAGTTGTTTCATGACTAGATGTACAAGCCACCCCAGTGGCAAGAGCGCACGTATTAAGTCTTTGCTAACCATAAGGGCGAGGGTTCGAACCAATGTGAGCCCCCCTTATGCATTTTTGTGATTTTTGTGATTTCAGGAAGCAGTTTTCTCATATATTGTCATACAAACACATGGTTGAGAAGAAAACGTGCCTGGCCTAGTGGTAATCTTTTGAGCCAATGATCTTGATGTCCTGAGTTCAAACCTTGGCAGGACCAAAACCCCCTTTTTTATAACTTGTTTGTTTCGTTAATTTCATTCTTTTTAACAAACTTTAGAATTTTATTTAACTAATCAAAACAACTCCTTTTGAGTTTATTTTTTGCACACTATTTATTTATAATACCTATTTTATGTATATAAAAAAATCATAAAAATATTTTTATTTTCATTATTTTTTAATTAAAGCAAAAACTTTCCATAAAAAGCCCTAAAAAATGCTTTCAAACTTAATTTCTCTTCTTATCTAGTTTAGATTTAATTTTATTTATCTTAATTAATTATTTTCTCTTAGATAATTAGGTTAAACCCCTTTCATAAAAATCCAACCAAAAAAATCTTTTCTTTACCCATTTTCATTTTCACATTTTTATTTATTAAATTCTTGCACATTTATTCAATATGGTTGTAATAGATAATTAGGTTCAATTTTCTTGCAAAATCCCCATTTCTAAATTTGTACACCCCCTCCCCCAATGATGTAATAACATAGTAATTTTATTTTTCGCAATTTATCGCTCTATATAAATGCTAGTAATTAGGGTTTGTATGAGAAGGTAAAATCAACAAGTAGCAAACCCTAATCAAAGACTAAACAAAGCATGAAAATCAATACACTTGCACACTAGTACCCCTAGGGTAAAATCCACTTTGTTGACTTATAAAAATGGTCATATTATGCATGTGAGGTATCTTAGCAAAAACAAGCGAAATACAAGTTCATAGTCCCTCGATGACGTTATCCATGTTGCCTTTCAAATGATCTTAGTCCCTAAAAGAGAATGCTAAGATATCTTGCAACATTGCTAATCATGGTTATACGATGACCCACGCCCGTCCCGTTTACATTCAAAGATAGGGTTACTTACCAAATCAATGGTAAGATAACAATGTCAAAGGAAAGAGGAAGTGAACATGAAATACTTTTGAGTAGGTAGAATGCTCCTAATTACTTGCTTAATTTCAAAACAAAACATCCTTGCTATTTTCAAAACAAACACCTACACTTTCAAAACATCTTACAAAACTTGAAAACATTTTCAAAAGATCAAACACTTTGTATACATTCTTACGAATGAGAATCATTACAAAGTTTGCCTAAACAATGGCCTCTTTACAAAATACTTTCAAAAACCACACAAAGCATAATTTCAAACAAAAAGCAAGTGATCTAGCAAGTAACTAAGAGCCCATGGAAAACCATGGATGAAAAGGATTCTAATACCTTCCCTTTTCATAATCTACCCCCCGAACTCAAGAAACAATCTCAAAGGTCTTTCCGTGCTTTTTCACCTTTCCTTTTGGATAAAATAAAAGTCGGTGGTGACTCTTGCTAACCGCAACATTTGTGATCAAATGCAAAATACCCAAGTCAATTCTCCCACCGTATCACAAAACTGGCGACTCTACTGGGAAAAATTCTAAAAGTGGGGTTACCTTAGGGTTAGATCACATTTACTTGCTTTCTTTATTTGACTTGTTTGCTTTACATTATGGTTCTTTGTTTGGGTTTGAATCCTCTACCCGGATTTGGGATACCTTATAGGTAAGTAGCAATACGTTGTGGAAACTGTGTGGGATATACCGATATGGTCTAACCAATAGCTACATTAGTGCGACATTATTTGTGGGTACCGGTAGCCCTTGAGTTAATCAAGGAGAATACGGGGCCATTGAGTGATGTCATGAAGCACTAATGAACTTTTAGAACCTTTACTTGACCAACTTGGTCATTAGGACGTAGTGAGATGACCGACTTTGGTGCAGTCCGAAGTTGGTAGATACTCGATACTACACTCATTGGGGTTTGGTTTTTTGGGATATTTTGGTCGCCATTAAAGAGGCCTGTGCTGAAACAATGACCAAGGAAACAAAACAGTGATATTGAGCTCCTTAGATCCCGGTTACTATTGCTAGGACAGGCTGAGCCAACTAAACTTCAAGAGGGTACTTACCTATAAACCCCATGCACGCCTGAACCTAAGGACTTGTCTGCTTTGTGTGTATATGATTATTTATATAAGCTTGTTGACTTTGTATACTTGTACATAACATCATGACATCATACCATAAGAATTTTTAATAACATTGAACCATAACATTTCAAGGATCTCAAGGGTTTTTAATGCAAGGTCACGTTGAACTAGACATTTATCAAGGGGCAAGAGGAATTATTTTCCTCTAACCAAGCACCGTCAAAGATCAGGTACAACAACTGGAGTCAAAGGCTATGACACACTCAACATTTTGAGCTTAATTCTCGTGGAAGGACATCCACCGATACAAAGTTCTCCAATCAAAGCTGTAATTGACTACTAACATTTACCCCGCGAGATCCTTGAAAACTTTTGCATGTCATATAAGTCATTGCATAACAGGTAGTCTCCAGTACCAGTATCTCATGTTATCCTTGTTCATTTCAGAAATGGCTCTCCAACAAGACAACGAAGATCTTCAAACTCAAGAGACTCAGTTCAGGGAAATGTTCCTTAACCCATCCAAGGGACAAGAAGAATTGACAACACTCCTCACTGGGAATCTGACCAAGAAACATCCTGATAATAACAAGGATGACCAGGTTGAATAACTTCCGGTTGAGATGGAAGCAATGAGAATCCAAATGTTAGGCCATATGGCTCTCATCCAAAACTTGGCTCAAGGACAAGAAGAGCTAAGGACCCTTATCAACAAACTTCGTCAAGACAAATGTAACCAAATGGGGAGAACATCTAGAAGTAGGGGTCAAATCATCATCCAGTCGCCCATAAGACAAGAAGTTGGTTCAAGGGAAAACAGACCATCCAGAATTGCTGCGACGTCACGGGTCCAACAACGGCCTCGTCAACATCAACCATAAAATCAGCAAAGGAAAAACGAGCCCAAAAGATAGTTTACTAACATAAACATACCACTATATCAATCTTTGCAACATATGTTAAGGATGAATCTGATTACACCAACAAGACCTTATCCAAATCCCAAAACTTATGCTCCCAGCTACAATCCTGACGCCAGGTGTGCGTATCATTCCGACAGTCCTGGACATGATACAAACGATTATTGGGCACTGAAGTACAAGATTCAAAACTTGATCGACGAAAGAGCATTGGAGTTTACACAAGACGGTTAATTGGAGCTTTTTTATATCACCCCTTAAAGTCTCACCACCTAAAGTGACAAGTCCAGACAAAGAGGCTTCTGTTCATTTGAATTTTCAATTGTAATCTCTTTTGTTGCTCAAACAATTATCTATTAATGTCAAACTTTGTTTCATTAATACATTGCATATGTTTGTCTTGAATCCATCCATTCGTTTTCACTATATTTAAGCTATGCTTTTTACTCTCTTTATGACATTCAACTCTTGTTAAAAGTTACAAGCCTTTAGAGGGAGGATGACGAAAACAATGCCATAAATCTCATACAGTATGCTTTTAAACAGACCTTGTTGACGATGTACATGCGTTCTTTCAAATCCTAAACACTGGAGTTATAAGGAAGATAATCCCTAGTCAATCCCTTCGAGCCAAAGAAGTAGGAATTTTCTTTTTCACACAAAATGAAACTGTGATACCGTGGCAGAACCGACTGTTTAATACTGGTTTGCGTTTTTCGTTTTATGTTCACAAAATGTCGTGGTAAGCAAGAGTCGCCACCGACTTTTATTTCATCCAATCATGGAAAAGGAAAAAGAACAAAAAAAACTTTTTTTTGAGATATTCTGAGTACAGGTAGATTATAGAAAGGGAAGGTGTTAACACCCTTTCTATCCGTAGTTATCTACAGGCTCTTAGGTACTTTCTCATTTTTAAATTTCTTGTGTGTGTGCTTGCTTGGAAAATGTTTTACTTCGTGATAACCCTTGTATCTGTCCTCAAGGATGTGACAGAGTTGTTTTGAAAACTATTTTGAAAGGTGTTTGTGTGAAAAGTTTTATTTTGAGCACGTACCTACTAGCAACTACCTACTCGAAAAAAGATCGTTCTTGTTCTATATCCTTTAGACAGCGCTATCCTACTATTAAGGAGTAGGTAGCACCATCGTTGGAGTTTGTAAGGGATGTTCGAAAGGGACGAATATAATCACTAAAGCAATATTTATAAAACTTTAGTAGTAACCCTAGAGTCTTGAGATCTTTTCGAGACAACATTTCTGAGGCAACATTTACGAGGCAACATTCAAATGGGACAATTTGATCTCTTTAGACTGGAGGGCAACCACTAAAATCCCCTATGCTTAATGATTGTGTACCGAAGGCAACCAAAGTGAGGTAAACCCTAGGAATGAACATGTGCGAGTGATTTGTTTCAGTTATTTTAATCTTTGCACATTAGGGTTTTCTAACTGTTTTAATTTTTCATGCATTCTTGCCATACAATCCTATTAATTCATCTAACAGTTAATAATTTGCTGAAAGTAAAAAGCAGAAATAAACCTAGTTATTACATGGCTCTGACAGTTACATAATTGCCTTGATGGGAAATAAAAGTGTGGAATTTAAAAAAACCTAATTAAAACTATTACAACCTTGAAACAGTTACAAAGTAATGGCAAAATAACAACAATCGCGTGGCAAATTAAATACGAGAGAAATTAGGGTTTTGAACTTTGACTAAATCTAATCGCAATTGATTAAAGAAACAATTATTTTTGTCATTTTTTGTTATTTAAGAAAATAAGGAATAAATAAAAAAAAGAACCTAATTACTAATTAACTTAAGTTAAGAAAAATAATTAAATCGCCTATTTTTTGTGTTTTTGTTTGAAGAAAAGAAAATAATCAAGAATTTAAACCTAGTTTTTCTAATTGGTTTTAATTGTAAAAAATAAAATCAGTTAAAATTACCTTAAATTAAATAAGCTAATTAATTTAATTTAACTTGATAAAACTAAAAAAAACCTAATTCTAATTTTTATGACTTTTTGATTTTTATGATTTTATATAAAAAAATTGATTTTAAAAATAAAATGAATAAGAAATTAAGAATAAAGGAAACAAAATAATAAAAAGAGGAAAAAAATTGAGAAATGGGCCCGTGTTGTTAGAAATTCTGGGGGTGTTAATCTGAAAATCTTTGGCCCATTAAGCTCCAGGCCTGGTCAACTTTGGGATCTGGTGCAACATTGACCTGAGGGAGCACCATGATCCTTCATTGGAGAAACGTGAGATCTAGCTAGCTTGGCATCCAATGGACGTACGTTGATGGCACATGATGGGCGTTGGATGGTGTACTGCATGGGATTGGCTTGAAATTATTAAGAAAATATCAAAATGCACACGCCTGGGATCGAACCCAGGACGTGTGCATCAAAGGCATGCTTCCTAACCATCTATGCTGGACTTTTTTGTTGTATATATAATAAATAAATAAAATCAAAAGACAAATCAAGCCTCATGCCAGGAAAATCGCGTGAAATTTGAATGGGCCAACCACGCCTTACCACACATCATCTTCTTCCTTGGACCGTGGCTTTAGATGAAACCCTTTTACCTACAGACGTTTGTTCGTAGCTATAACCCCGTTTCGTTCAAAAATTGCATACAAGCGAGATAAATCAATTGTAATGGTACCAATCAACTCGTCTTGGTCTCACGAGTGTCATGGTACCTCATTCATGGTCCAATTTTCCCTATACCAGAAATCCCCAAATCGAGTTCTTAAACCCTAGCAATGGTGAATATGGATTCTTGCACTATTAATAGAATTAAACAATATAGAAAGCTTGCAATCATGATCATGGACAAGAATATATGGATAGCATGCGTAAAACATTGAAATCGAGTTTGAGATTTTTTGTGCAAACCGTGATGTTCTAACGTGCGATTCTTGACACTTTGAGGCTTGCCAATGAATGGAGAAGCTTCCTGAGATGTCCAGGAATGTATTGCTAGCCTTGAAACTCCTTAAGGATGGCTCTAAGATGTATTTTTATCTCTCACTTTTGTCCAAATTTTTGAGTTTTCTTCTTGCTGTTTCACGCCTCCAATCCCTGTTTTTTGGATGTGGAATTCTTATGCCCTTATAGTAGACTGAATTAGGTCAACAAATTTGTATCAAATCTTTGAGAATTATGAAAATAGGATTTGATTTGCTTCATGTATGATTTCTTTCCAAAACTTGCTTCAATCCAATCTTTTTCAACCCTAATGAACCTTGCACGACTTGGCTGGCATGCTAGTTGTACATGGACTCAAAATATGCATAAAAGTCTCAAGATTTGATTTGTTTTCATTTTTTTGCCATTTAATTTGATTTATTTTGATTTAAATGAATAAAAAATCAAAATAAATGATAAAAGTAATAAAAAAAATAGGTGGAAAAGCCCATGGGTCGTGGTTCCTATTAGAAACATGTTTCAAGCAAGAAAACATGGGCCCCTTTGGAAGAAATGAAAATTTGATCAATGTTGACTTTTGACAATTTTCCAAAAATTGCAAACTTTGACAATACACAACTTTCTCAATTTTGACCATAGGACGGTGCTCTTGGACTTTTAAGAAATCTTAGTATGTCCACCAACCAAACCTTTTGCTCTCATCTCAATTGGATCTTCCATGTTCATGTATAAAGCTTTGACCCAAAAGATGTTTTTGTTGACTTTTCAAAATGACCTATAATGTCAAAATTCATATCTTTTTGTGAATGTATATTTTGAACTTGTGGGATGAAGATGGATTATAGGGAATTATATCCTCTTCAAAATGAGCTTTGGATGGAAATTTTTGATAAAGTATGAAGAAGTTATGCTTGGTCAAAGTTGGGTTGACTTTTCCTACAAAACCCTAATTTAGCAACTTTTGGGTTTTGATGAATTTGGAGCATCCCTTGAGGAATCATGATCAACCCTTGATCCAATGATGGAAATTACTTCAAAATTTTGATGTTGACCAAAAATCTTGAGGTTTGACTGTATGTGGGCCATAGTTGACTTTTGACCTAATATAGTCGATTCTCAAGCATCTGAGCAGTTGGTTGAGAAAACTTCTTATGCAAGGCTTGAAACTTGGCATGGATGATCTTGGGAACATATTAAGACCAAGGAGAGAATTTGGGACTTTTCTGGCTCACTCACCTTGATGAAAATAGAAACCTTAATTTAGGGTACACTACCTTAGGAGAGAGTTTGCCTGGTCAACTCTTGGGCAACCTTGAGCAAATTGGGGACCTCACTTGACATTTGTTGAGTAAAATGAGAGAGAAAATTTTGGGGTACAACAGCTGCCCCTGTTCAATCTTCTTAAACCTGAGGATGTAGATTGGCTGCTCTGCCTTTCGTGATCTGAAGGTGGAAGATGATTGAACACTAGAGTGCCCAGAAATTTACACTCGCATGAAGTGGCACTTAATTTGGGATATCGGGAATGGGCTTACAGATGCCATTCAGAATTCGATGATAGAAGATTATCAAAGGTGGGCTTAAAGATGCCATCCTGGATGTGATGGAGAATCGTCGGAGATGGGCTTAAAGATGCCATCTAGAGGATGTTGATTTCCTGTCTTGGGGGAAAATAGAGTTTTAGGAGCTTCAATTATCCGTTACTCTACTGGGGAATAACTCCGGCTTGAGGAAGGGGATGTGTACTGCGTATCTGGTCGCGGTATACGAGACCAATCATGTTTGACCGGGTCCCGGTCTTACAGTGTTGTGGACCGCTGTTTGGGGATAAGAGAGGAGGAACCTGAATAGTAAGGTTATGAGAAGGAACCTGTATAGTAGGGTTACTTTGACATAAAATCCTAGATAATAGGGCTGTGAGAAGAAACCTGGATAGTAGGGTTACTTCGATATGAAAGCCTGGATAGTAGGGCTGTGAGAAGGAACCTGGATAGTAGGGTTACTTTGATATGAAAGCCTGGATAGTAGGGCTGTGAGAAGGAACCTAGATAGTAGGGTTACTTCGATATGAAAGCTTGGATAGTAGAGCTGTAAGAAGGAACCTGGATAGTAGGGTTACTTCGATATGAAAGCCTGGACATTAGGGTTGTGAGAAGGAACCTAGATAGTAGGGTTACTTCGATATGAAAGCCTGGATAGTAGGGCTGTGAGAAGGAACCTGGATAATAGGGTTACTTTGATATGAAAGCCTGAATAGTAGGGCTGTGAGAAGGAACCTGGATAGTAGGGTTACTTCGATATGAAAGCCTGGATAGTAGGGCTGTGAGAAGGAACCTGGATAGTAGGGTTACTTCAATATGAAAGCCTGGATAGTACGACTGTGAGAAGGAACCAGGATAGTAGGGTTACTTCGAAGCGATAATGTAGATTAGTTGACCCGTTTGATTTTGGGAACTGAGCTTCCATTAGTCGTCTATAAATATGATCTGTATAATTGCTGGATTCGTTGAAGTTAATCATCTTTTCTTGAAAAGATATCAGGGTTAGTTATAAGCGATGCATGAAATGCAGGTTGAGATGATGTTCTCAAAATAAATGAGATTATGCTATATATGTCATGTATGCGTATGTCATGATGTATGTTTATGAAATTCTATCGGGGTATGCTCGCGCCTGGGAAAATAAATCCCGGATTATTGCTGGAGAGTTGTAAATATTCCGTCGGGAAGAAGATGCTTGAGAATAAACTCTGCGGGGACCAAACCATGGGGGGAAGAGATATTCTGTGGGTAGACCTGCCGATCTGGAGGAACAAACTTAGCTAGGGATGAAATTAAGTTGCTGGAGGTGATGAGCTCTGTTGGAGAATTAATCTCTGCTTGGGGGACGAGATTTATTGACTCGCCCGCGATTATGAACCTCGGCTGGGGATAGTTACGTTCTGTTTCGGGAAAACTGTCATCAATGCCTTTGGGTAATTTTACTCCGCGGGGAGTGTATGTACCAATAATCATGTTCCAAAGCGGACTCTATCCCGATACTTGCCGGGCAAAGGAACCGTCAAGTTTGGCACTTCTTATTTTCCTGTTTCTGGAATTACGAGTAATTGTCTTTTGTTTCTTATGTAAATGTTTATGAGCAACAATCATTTTCAAATGCATATATAAAAAATAAATCATTGGACGATCTTGCAAAACAAAATAGAAAAAGAAAAAACAAATTGATGTTTCTTGTGAAAATGACTTGTATTGATTTTTGAAGTTGGCCTGTAATAGGCGTTTTTGTACAAAGAGGCCGACGCCCTAGTAAGAGAACGCCGCCGAAAGATAGAAATTACAATTTGTGTAAAAGAAAGAAAAACAACTATGTTAAATGACCCCATTGGGTTCCAACTCTGCTATTGCCTTTATATCTTCAAGCGTCTCATCATTTTGCTGCTTGGTCGAAGGTTGATCAGATTGGTTGGCGCCGTCTGAGCCTAATAGTCGATACCAAAATTTGGTCGTAAGATGATCCAATGAGACATAGTGATACACTTTAATCCCTAACTTTTGCCTGGATTTCCCTTTCGGGTTTTCAACCCACCGGGATACCCTTTTTTGCCCAAGCCGCCCTTTCAGGTTTTCGACTTGCCGGGTGTACAAATTTTTTATATTTTCATCCCTTACTTTTCCCCGAACCCTTTTGGTTTTTCGGGAAGCCCTTATTTTGCCCAGGCCCGTCGACCTAGTGGGTCTTTGATTATGCGTAGTATCTTTTCACTATGTCTGCATTGACGGGGTGAGGAAGGTCATCACCGTCCATGTTGGTTAGAATCATGGCTCCTCCCAAGAAAATGTTCTTAACCACAAATTGCCTTTCGTACGTGGGAGTCCATTTTCCCCTGGGGTCACCTTACAGCAGTATGATGCGTTTGATCACCAGATCCTCGACTTGATATTCTTGACGCCTGAATTTCTTGTTAAAAGCCTTGATCATTCGCTTTTGATACGTCTGACCATGGTAGATATCAGTAAGTCTTTTTTCATCGATTAGATTCAACTGATCAAGTCGGGTTTGGATCTAGTCGTCTTTGTTCAAACTCGCATCCTTCATAATTCTGAGAGAAGGTATATGGACTTTTATGGGTAGGAATGCCTCCATGTCATATACCAGAGAGTAGGGTGTTGCCCCTGTCAACGTCCGTGCTGAGGTACGGTACCCATGAAGAGAGAATGGTAACATCTCGTGCCAGTCTTTATATGTCACCGTCATCTTCTGTACAATCTTCTTGATGTTCTTGTTAGTAGCTTCAACAACGCCATTCATCTTCGGTCGGTAAGGAGACGAATCATGGTGCTGTATCTTGAACTGTTTGTAGAGCTCAATGATCATTGTGTTGTTGAGATTTATACCATTGTCAGTAATAACCCTCTCTGGTACACCATATCGACATATCAGATTGTGTCAGATAAACCGTTCCATGATGTTCTTGGTCACAGTAGCAAAAGAGGTTGCCTCAACCAACTTTGTAAAGTAATCAATGGCTACTAAGATGAAACTATGCCCGTTATACGTAGTAGTTCTGATCTCAGCGATCATGTCGATGCCCCACATCGCAAAGGGCCAAGGAGCTGTCAGGACATTCAGAGGAACCAGAGGTACATGCACCTTATCAGCATAGACTTGGCATTTATGACAGGTTCGAGAGTGATGATAACAATCGGCTTCCATAATGGACCAGTAATATCCTGCCCGTAGGATCTTCTTAGCCATGGTGTGTCCACTAGAATGGGTTCCGAAGGTGCCTTCACATAGATCTGTCATGATCCTCTCTGCTTCGCTCTTGTCTACACACCGTAGTAGTGTGGAGTCAAGGTTGTGTTTATAGAGGATTCCATTACTGAGGAAGAACTTTGCAGCGAACCTTCTCAGAAACTTCTTATCATTGACAGATGCCCCTTCAGGATACTCCTGAACCTCGATATACCTTTTAACTTTGTGAAACCAGGGTTTGTCTGCCACTTCTTCGGTATCGATCTCACAACAATGTGCTGGTTCATCTAACCTCTCAATGGTGATTTGGGGAGCTTCATTGTCCCACCTAACCTTTAACATAGAAGACATGGTAGCTAGCGCGTCCACCAACTGGTTCTCCTCTCATTGGAAATTTTCAAAGGTTACCTCCTCAAAGTGAGGGAGTAATGTCAGTACATACTCTTTGTAAGGAATGAGATTCGGGTGCTTCATATCCCACTCGCCTTTGATCTGACTTATCACCAGAGCGGAATCCCCGAATACGCTCAAGAACTTGATCCTTAGGTCAATAGCAGCTCAGAGACCCATGATACATGCTTCATACTCAGCCATGTTGTTGGTGTAGTTGAAACATAATCAGGAAATGAACGGAGTATGACAACCCTCTGGAGATATGATCACAACGCCAATGCTGTTACCTAGTGCGTTCGAGGCTCCATCAAAATACATGGACCATCGGGATCCTTCCTCAGGTCCTTCATCTGATCCAGGTTCTTCGTAGTCAGTCACCAACATAATATTCTCATTCGGGAACTAAAAATTCATGGATTGGTAATCATCCACGGCCTGATGAGCCAAATGATCAGCCAATACACTCCCATTTATTGCTTTTTAGGTTGTGTATTGTATGTCGTACTCAGTTAAGATCATATGCCACCTTGCTATCCTTCCGGAGAGAGCGGGCTTCTCGAAAATATACTTGATCAGATCCATCTTTGATATCAATAAGATAGTGTGACTCAGCATATACTGTCTCAGCCGACGAGCAGCCCATGCCAAAGCGCATCAAGTTTTCTCAAGCAATGAGTATTGTGTCTCACAGTCGGTAAACTTTTTTCTAAGGTAGTATATGACATGCTCTTTTTGACCAGACTCGTCATGCTTCCCCAACACACACCCTATTAAATTGTCTAGCACTATCAAGTATAATATCAAAGGTTTTCCTTCAACTGGAGGCATCCGAATTGGCGGTTCTTGAAGGTATTCCTTGATTCTTTCGAAAGAGGTCTGGCATTCATCGTTCCACTTTACCACTTGATCGTTCTTCAGAAGCTTGAATATTGGCTCACAAGTAGCAGTCAGATATGAAATGAATCTGGCGATGTAATTCAGGCTTCCCAATAAACCTCTAACCTCTTTCTCGGTGCGGGGAGCCGACATCTCTTGTATGGATTTTACCTTCGTAGGGTCTACCTGAATACCCTTGTCACTGACTATGAAACCCAGAAGCTTACCAGACCTTACCCCGAAGGTACACTTGTTCGGATTCAACCTCAGCTTGTATGTCTTCAACCTGTCAAACAATTTTTGGAGATGATCAAGTTGCTCTTCCTCAGTCTGAGACCTGGCTATCATGTCATCAACAAACACTTCGATCTCATGGTGAATCATATCGTGAAACAAAGCGACCATGGCGCGCTAATAAGTTTCCCCAGCGTTCTTCAACCCAAAAGGCATCACTTTGCATTTTATCACAAATGTTGCGGTTAGTAAGAGTCGCCACCGACTTTTCTTTTATCCAAAAGGAAAGGTGAAAAAGCACAGGAAAGACCTTTGAGATTGTTTCTTGAGTTCGGGGGGGAGGGGGGGGGGGGGTAGATTATGAAAAGGGAAGGTATTAACACTCTTTTCATCCATGGTTTTCCATGGGCTCTTAGTTACTTTCTAGATCACTTGCTTTTATTTTGAAATTGTGCTTTGTGTGGTTTTGAAAGTATTTTGTAAAAGAGGCCATTGTTTAGGCAATCTTTGTAATGATTCTCGTTTGTAAGAATGTATATAAAGATGTTTGTCTTTTTGAAAATGTTTTCAATGTTTTTAAAATGTTTGGAAATGTATGTGTTTGTCTTTGAAAATAGCAAGGATAATTGTTTAAAAATGGATCAAGTAACTAGAAGTAATCTACCTACTCAAATGTCTTTGTTGTTCATTTTATTTTCCTTTGACATTGTTGTCTTACCATTGATTTGGTAAGCAACTCAATCTTTGGATGTAAACGGGACGGGCGTGGGTCATCATATAACCATGATTAGTAATGTTGCAAAGTATCTTAGCATTTTGAGGGACCAAGATCATTTTGTAAGGCAACTTTGAATAACGTCGTCGAGGGACTATAATCTTATATTTGTTTGTTTTGCCAAGATACTTCGCATGTGTAATATGGCCATTTTTGTGTAAGGCAACCAAGTGGAGTAACCCTAAGGGTGCTTGTGTGCAAGTGTGTTATTTTCATGCTTGATTTTGTCTTGGATTAGGGTTTTTCTATTTGATTGTTTTTATCTTGCCATACAAACCCTAATTACTAGCATGTTATGTAAAAGCGATAAATTGCGTAATTTAAATATTACTACTCTATTACAACATTTTATGGGAGGGGGTATACAAATTATGAATGGGGATTTGCAATAATGTAAACCTAATTTAATCTATTACAACCAAATCGAATTTGTACGAATACTTGAATAAGTAATATACAATATAAAATAAATATGCAATGGTATGTGTATGCAAGAAAAAGATTTTTTGTTTTGTTTTTTTTATATGAAAAAGAGTTTTTAAACTAAACCTAATAATTTAAGAAAAAAAGAAATTATTTTTATAAATTGGTTAACCCTAATTCTAGTTTGTAAAAGAAAATAAAGCTCTTTAAGTATTACTTTTGTGTATTTTTGTCTTGAAAATAATAAATAGTATTTTATGAAATATCTAGTCTTTTTATACATTAAAATAAATATTTACAAGTGAGAAAAAAGAAATAAAATATTAACCTAATTCTATTTTAATTTACAAGTTTATTTGAGAAATAATAGTTAATATATAATTTAATAAAATTATTTTTTCATGAGAAAATAGAATGAAATGAACAAAATGAAATATTTAACATTTTTATATTTTTTATGATTTTATAATATTTAAAAATAAAAAAATAAAATAAAAAGAAATAATAAAATGGTTGGGCCAAGGGGTGTCCTGAGCAATCAGGAGTTAAGCATTAGAAAAAAATAAAGCCCAATGAAACAAAGGCCCAGCGCTGTATAGTGAGAAAAATGGCAAGAAATGTGAGAAAATATGAAAAAGGCAGGCACCAAGGCTCAAACCCATGACCTTAGCAATTTAAGCGCGCTGCCTTGCCACTGGGGTGGCTGTACATCCGTTAGTTTAAATGAAACTAAAAATAGATAACACAAAACGCTTCATTGCCCTGTACTTCATCTTCTTCCTCTAGCCAGCCGGACCAACCATATCTCTCTCATTTCTCCATGAAAATGGAAACTTCAAACATGAAAATGATAGTACTTTTTCCCACGATTTCAACCATGTAACTCATGTAAGCTAACAATAAAAAATCAAAGCTAAATTCTCCATACATAATGAATATAAATGAAATCTATGAACATGGTTGGTTTTAGCACAAAGATATCTACATTTTATCTTCACAAATCGAGACCAAAGGATGCCTGTATGAAGAGATAAAAGTTAGAGTTCTTACCTCTTTCAACTGAGATCATGAATTGAGTTTGAGTGAATTTTAAGAAGGCTTGAGGATTCCTTTAGCTTACCTGAACCTCCCTGAGTGTGTTCTAATCCTTACCTTGCCTTGAAAGTGCCCGAGTCTCCCTATCCAAGTCAACCTGCAAGCTTGAAATGCAAAAATGGAAGATGGAGAAGGAGGAGTTACAGTGAAGGGATGATGGTTTAGAACACTTAGATATGATGTAGGTTAAGTGTTTAGGTGATTAGAACTTGAAACGCACAAGTAGATTTTTGGATTGCTATGCTTGATGCAAAACTGCAAGTTATGACAGGTTTTTGGTGATAGAGAGTTTGGGAGAGTTTCTGGCCTTTTGCCTTCGTCCCTTAGGTTGTAATATGTTTGTGTATAAGTATAGGAAAGGTTTCAACTCAAATCCACACCAGGTTTCTCAGTTGTAGGCTTTTTGCTCTATTGCTTGCCTTTTAAGAAAAGTGAGGAGACAACTCTCTTCATGCTTGTACAGGCTTGTTTTGAGTTGGTACAAGTCTTAGACATTTTGCTTTTGGTTTATAGGACTTGTGTGTGCAGAGAGAACAGGTGCAAAGCTCAAGAAGTTGACAAATGCAAAAGTTGTGCTTTTCTAAAATGGAAGTGGCAACTTTGTGCCATTTATGGAATTAAAGCATGGACAAAGGCTCTTATGCTTGGATTAACGCTTTATCAACTGTGTAAGCATTAAATTATGGAGTGAGAAACAAGTTTGAGACCTGTAAAGCAAGGATTAGGCAGCATAGGTTTGGATTTGAATTTGGTTTATCATGAAATGGCTTGAAATCAAAGTGAGAAATTGCCAACTTCATCTCTTCGATTCTCCCTACTCAAGAATGATCTCAAGGAGTTCTTGGACATTTTGGAACACATGAAATGTGATCTATAACTCATCTTTGAAATGCATTTCAATATTCCTCTTGGAACTAGGTGAAAAGTTTCCATGAAGTTAGGTCAAAAACCTGCCTAAATTAGGGCAAAATTTCACTAAGTTATTTTAGTTCATGAGCATGTATTCACAAAATTATATCTTGAGATCCAAGCATCTTTAGGGAAAAATGTGTGAATAAAAGTTGTAAATTTCATGGAGATCTATAACTTTCATGTTGGGAACTTCTTTTGAATCATCTTGTATCATGGTGAGAATTTGGCTTAAAGTTGAGAAAAAATAAGAAATTTTCTATACTTAGAAAAATTTCTAAGTTAAGAAAAAATTCAAATTTCAAAACAAAACCTTCAATCTTTGATTTATTGATGAACAAGTTTCATATTTTTACATATTTTGATGAATTGTGATCCTTGGCACTTGAATTTGACCAAAAAATCAAAGTTTGACTTTTCAGTATATAGTTGACTGCAAAATTTATCTGTCAATCCAATGGAATTGTAATGTTTTGAACCATGTAATTAGGTAAATATGATGCAATTGAACTCTTGAAATCATGCTTCAAACCAATCGGTCATTTTCTAGGTCAAGAATTAGAAATTGCCCTTTCTCAATCAAAACACTAATTTTGACCATCTTACCCTTTTGATGATTTGATCAAATTTCTTGAGGAATTATGATCCAAACTTGATCAAATGATACATGTGAGTCTAAAATGTTGATGTGGATAAAAAATTATGAAGTTTGACTGTAAATTGGCCATGGTTGACTTTTTCCCCAATACAGCTGTTTTTTAGGTCAACTGTCAAATTGACTGATAAAAAATGTGATTCAAGGCTTGAAACTTGACATGAGTAATCTTAGGGGTCCATGATGATACTTGAAATTCATATGAAGCATTGATAGTCCAAAAATCCTTGTACAATCCTAAACCCTAATTTTGGGTCACCAGTGTATGATGAGATGTCTTGAGCTGGTCAAACCCTAATCCAGTCTTGAGTCAAAGAGATATCGTGAGAAAAGTCTTGATAAATGAGAGAGAAAATTTTGGGATACAATAGCTGCCCCTGTTCAATCTTCTTAAACCTGAAGAGTTAGATTGGCGAGTTTTGCCATTCGTGACTCGAAGGTGAAAGATGATTGGACACTAGAGTGCCCAGAAATTTGCACTCGACGATGTGTAGGTAGAGGGAATGGGATTAAAGATGCCATTTGAAGAAGTAATAGAAAGTTGTTGGAGATGGGATTACATATGCCATCCAAGAGTGATTGTTGAATTGTAATTTGTAAGCTTGAAAGAAGGAGTATCAAAACGGCATCCGTGTTTGGAGCGTATCTGTACTGTATCTTGAGAATTGCGTCTAAAGGAGTATCAGAATGGCATCCGTGTCGGGAGCATATCTGAACTATATCTGGAAGATAAATTGTATCTGGGAGCTAATTTTGACTAAGTATCAGAATGGCATCTGTGTCTAGAGCGTATTTGAACTGCTTCTGAAAACTAAATCCGAATGAGTACCAGAATGACATCCGTGTCGAGAGCATATCTGTACTGTATCTGAAAGTTGAACTTGAATGAGTATCAGAATGGCATCTGTGTTTGGAGCGTATCTGTACTGTATCCCAAAGTTGATTTTGACTAAGTATCAGAATGGCATCCGTATCTGGAGCGTATCTGAACTGTTTCTGAAAGGTTGTTTCTGAATGAGCATCAGAATGGCATCCGTGTCTGGAGCATATCTGAATTGTATCTGAAAGTTGAATCTGAATGAGTATCAGGATGGCATCTGTGTCTGGAGCGTATCCAAATTGTATCAAGATTGCATATTGTTAATGGTAGCTGTTAATCTTATCCTGAAAAGGGTAAAATGTTAGCTAAAATACGAAGTTATGTTTGCATGAAATGTATGATGCAATGTATTTGCTTCATTAATGTTTATTGATATATGGATGTAATGTATGAGAATGTGAGCTGATTTGCTGTATTGCTGTTTGATTGAGGAAAATAAATCCCTGAATGCTGTTGAGGATATGTGGATTTTCATGTCTTGAAGTTGAAGTACTGGTGAACTTTTGTTGAGAGAAGTAAATTCTGTTGTGAGGGAAATGCCATGTACTGCTTGTAAGATCTGCCTGGGGAATCCTGAGAAATTTGACGACTTCTACTGGGGATTAATAACTTGAAATTTTGTTCCACTGGAGATTTAAATGACGTACTGTAGGGGATCACTTATGGAATAGCCTAGAGACATTTTCCTATTCTTTCAACCTATCAGTAATTGTCTTCCTCATTTTGTTTATTTGTAAACAGTAATCATGTTCAAATGCATATGTTCAACAATGAATCATTGGACGTTTTTGTAAACAAAACACAAGCGTAAAGAAAAAGACAAATAGTTTTTACACTTTCAAAGGGGTATCTTTGTATTGACTTTGAATAAGTATTTTGTACAAAGGGGACACACATTCTAGTAAGAGAATGCTGTCGTAAAACAAGAAAAATTTATACAAAGAAAGATAGCTACGTGTAATAATCCCATGGGGTTCCCATTCTGCTATAGCCTTCGCATTCTCCGAGTATCTTGTCTATTTGTGCCTTGTCCGAAAATGATTTGAACTGATCAGAAACTTTGAGTTTGTCAGTGGAAGTCAAAGGTTGTCCGTTAAGTGATCCGACGGGACATAGTCATACGCTTTAATTCCCTAACTTTTTCCTGGACCACCCATTCGGGTTTTCAGTCCACCGGGAAACCCTTTTTTTCCCAAGTCGCCCTTTTGGGTTTTCAACTTGCCGGGTGTACAGCTTTTTTAATATTTTAATAGGGTGTTTCCCCGGTTGATGTGCGAGCTGTGGTACGATAACCGTGGAGAGAAAACGGTAACATCTCATGCCAGTCTTTGTATGTGACTTCCATTTTCTGTATGATCTTCTTAATGTTTTTATTTGCAGCTTCGACAACACCATTCATCTTGGGCTGATAGGGAGAAGAATTTTGATGCTGGATATTGAATTGCTCGCATAATGCGGTGATCATAGTGTTATTGAGATTTGTACCATTGTCTGTGATGATCCTTTCCGGGATACCGTATCGGAAAATAAGGTTTTGCTTGATGAAGCGGGTAACAACATTCTTGGTAACGGAGGCGAAGGAGGCTGCTTCAACCCACTTTGTAAAATAGTCAATGGCCATTAGGATGAAGCGGTGTCCATTGGAGGCTGTAGGCTTGATCTCTCCAGTCATATCAATTCCCTACATAGCAAAGGGCCAAGGAGACGTCAAGACATTTAGAGGAACCGGATGTACGTGCACCTTGTCAGCATAAATTTGACACTTATGACAGGTTCGGGAGTGTTGATAGCAATCTGCTTCCATGGTAGACCAATAATAGCCTTCCCGTAGGATTTTCTTCGCCATCGTATGCCCACTGGAGTGGGTGCCAAAAGTACCTTCATGTAATTCAGCCATGATCTTTTCAGCTTTAACTTTATCCACACGCCGAAGCAAAATGGAGTCATGGTTGCGTTTGTACAGGATGCCATTACTAAGGAAGAATTTAGTAGATAATCTCCTTAAGAACTTCTTATCATTGATTGAAGCTCCTTCTGGATATTCTTGAGCCTCAAGATACCTCTTGACTTCATGAACCCAAGGCTGGTCCACTACCTCTTCAGTATTAATCTCGTGACAATGTGCTGGTTCATCCATTCGTTCGATGGTGATCTGGGGAGCCTCGTTATCCAAATTAAGTTTAAACATAGATGACATTATGGCTAGAGCGTCTGCTAACTGATTTTCTTCTCGCGGCAAATGCTCGAAGGTAATCTTTTCAAAATGTGGTGGCAATGTCAAAACATGTTCTTTGTAAGGGATACAGTTTGGGTGCTTAGTGTCCCATTCCCCTTTGATCTGACTGATGACCAAAGCTGAACCTCCAAACACATCTAAAGACTTGATTCCCAAGTCTATGGCAGCTTTGAGACCAAAGATGCATGCTTCATATTCTGCCATGTTGTTTGTACAGTTGAAGCAAAGTCTGGCAGTAAAGGGAGTGTGACACCCTTCTGGAGATATGAGTACAACACCGATGCCATTACCAAGTGCATTGGATGCTCCATAAAAAAACAAGGTCCATTGGGATCCTTGTTCAGGTTCGTCATATGGTCTGATTTCTTCACAGTTGTCTAAAGTCATGATGTCTTCATCCAGGAATTCAAACTTCATGGACTGGTAGTCTTCTACAGCTTGATGAGCAAGGCGATCAGCCAATACACTGCCCTTTATAGCTTTTTGGGTAGTATATTGTATTTCGTACTCTGTTAGGATCATCTGCCATCTAGCTATTCTCCCCGAAAGAGCAGGCTTTTCGAAGATGTATTTTATCGGATCCATCTTAGATATCAATAAGGTAGAATGAGTCAACATATACTGTCTTAGCCGGCGAGCAGCCCATGCCAGAGCGCAACAAGTTTTCTCGAGCAGTGAATATTTAGTTTCATAGTCGGTAAACTTTTTGCTCAGGTAATAAATGGCGTGCTCTTTTCGGCTAGACTCGTCATGCTTCCCCAATACACACCCCATTGAGTTTTCTAAAACAATCATATACATGATCAATGGTCTTCCCTCGACTGGTGGCATCAATACAGGAGGTTCTTGTAAGTATTCTTTGATTTTGTCAAAAGCAACTTGGAATTCATCATTCCATTTGACTATTTGATCTTTCTTCAATAGTTTGAAGATTGGCTCACAAGTAGCTGTTAGGTGAGAAATGAATCTGGTAATATAGTTCAAGCGTCCCAATAATCCTCTGACTTCCTTCTCAGTACGAGGAGTAGGCATCTCTTGTATTGCTTTAACTTTGGCAGGATCGACTTTAATACCTTTGTTACTGACGACAAAGCCTAGGAGTTTACCGGACCATACTCCAAATGTGCACTTGTTTAGATTCAACCTCAGCTTGTACTTCTTCAGTCTTTCAAACAGCTTTTGTAAGTGATCAAGGTGTTCTTCTTCTGTTTGTGATCTGGCTATCATATCATCTACATAGACCTCTATTTCATGATGTATCATGTCGTGAAATAAAGCTACCATGGCGCACTGATAGGTTTCCCCAACATTCTTCAGTCCGAATGGCATCACCTTGTAACAGAATGTGCCCCACTGTGTGACAAATGTTGTTTTCTCCATTTCCTCAGGTGCCATTTTGATTTGGTTATAACCTGAGAATCCGTCCATGAAGGAAAACACTTTGTGTTGGGCCATATTGTCAACCAGGATATCAATGTGGGGGAGTGGAAAATCATCTTTAGGGCTTGCCCTATTCAAATCTCTATAGTCCACACACATTCGTACTTTGCCATCTTTTTTAGGTACGGAAACAATGTTGGCAACCCATTGAGGATAGGAAGTGACAACCAAGAATCCAGCATTGAATTGCTTCATGACCTCCGCTTTAATCATTTATGACATATCAGGTCTCATGCGGCGTACCTTTTGTTTTACTGGCAGACAATCTTCTCTTGTAGGCAGACGATGTACCACGATGTCCGTATCAAGTCCTGGCATGTCTTCATATGACCAAGCAAAGATTTCAACATAATCATGCAACAGCTGAATCAGACGCTCCTTGACATTGGGTTCCAGATTGGTACCCACCTTGACCTCTTTTTTATCCTCCTCGGTACCCAGGTTGATTGTATCCATAGGTTCTTTGTGAGGCTGAATGGTTCTTTCCTCTTGGTTTAGCAGTCTGGCAAGTTCCCATGGTACTTCACAATCTTCCTCACCTTCGTCTTCGACTTGGTAGATTAGATCCTCAGAGTCACAAAAGGCCATAGCAGTATCGTTACCCATGGGATCCAGAATGGATGGGTACCTGCATTTGTGAGTGTGGGTGTGTGTAAGGGTATAGCTATCTTTTAAAAGAAAATAAAATGTAAAAGAAAAACAAGGAGCACAAAAGTTTGTATGCGAAAAACGTCCATGATTCATTGAATGTCATATGAAGATGAAATAATAACCCTTACAAATGGACCATTGTGCCTCGGGCAAGACACAAGGTTTTAAGTGTGCGAATTATTTTTTAATATTATAGATCCAACAAAATGTAAAGATAAATTACTGAGGGATGAAAGTTATTGGGACAAAATCTCTGGCCTCCCAATTGCCGAGTCCTCCATTGACAGTCGGAAAGATCCAATCCTCCAAGCTGCAATCCTCTTCACCATCTTCTACCGTGTTGACCTCTCGGTTGCTAATCTTCAAGGGTGGCCCTCCAGCACGGGCACAACGTACAACCTTTTGAGCACTTGAAGTGAAACCTAAGCCAAACTTATCAGACTTATACGGGATATCCGGAAGTTTCCCCCAGATGGTGCATCCATCTTCCTCTACTACTGCTTTGGTATCCTTCAGAGATGACATCCAGAGTGGAGGTATTGTAATCTTGGGAATCTGGGACACAATCTTGATCACTGCTACCTCTCGGGGGACCTCTTCGAAGTGTTGAAAAGGAGTTTCGATGAACTCGCTGTCCAATTCCACACACCTGAAGGAATTGAGATGGCTAATCATGTATTCGTCCTCTCCGTGGACAGTGATAATCTTTCCTTGAACCAGATACTTCAGCATCGGGTGCAATGTAGAGGTGACAGCGCCAGCATTATGAATCCATGGCCGTCCTAGCAGGCAAGAGTACAAAGGGCGGATGTCCATTACATAAAAGGTTGAATTGAAAGTTTGAGTCCCAACCTTTATGGGGATATCCACCTCCCCGTGTACTATCCTCTTCGAGCCATCAAATGCCTTTACCACTATGTTACTTGGCTTTAAAGCCAGTCCTTCACAGTCAAGTCTATCAAGAGCTTTTTTCGGTAAAACATTCAAAGATGAGCCAGTGTCCACCAAGACATGGGCCAAAGTTGTTCCTCTACATTCCACAGAGATATGTAATGCCTCGTTGTGCTTTCTTCCCCTTGGTGTCAGATCAGAATCCGAGAAGCCTAGGCTGTTATCCACTGTCAAGCTGGCCACGCAGACTTGAAATTAATCAGCAGACGTCTCTTGAGGCACATGGGCTGTTTTTAGGAACTTTACCAAGGCTTTTGCATGTGCCTCGGAACATAGTAGTAATGCTAGCATGGAGATTTTGGAGGGAGTTTGCCCCAACTGTTCAACTACATCGTAGTCGCTCCTTTTTATAATTTTTAGGATCTCCTCCATTTCTTTCTTGGAGGTCTCGAGATAGTCCATGATTGAGCCTTCGTCCGAACAGGCTCCACTTGAATACTTTTTCCTCGAGTTTCAGCAGCAGGAGTGTTGGTAGGAATGACAACAGGGGTTGTAACGACTTCATCAATAGGAGCACTTGCAGAGATGATTATTGGTACAAAAGTAACCTTTGGAGCAGCCATGGGTCCAAAAACTGTCTTTGGGGGGGGGGGGGGCAATTTATGGAGAAACGATCCTACCGCTTCAGGTAATTTTACTAGTTCTGGCAATATTGCTAATGTTGGAATCTTCTTCTTCAAAGTTTATCTCTTCGGCGGCCGGCCCATCTTGTTTGATGCCATGGTAGTAAATGTCCCCACCGTAATTCCACGACATAGTTTTTTCTGATTCATATGGGACTGGCCCAGGCCTTGTGATTATTAGAGGAGTAATTTTTGGAACCGATGTAATTCTAACGGGTCTTTTGGGGACCCTGGAAGAATTGGCGGAGATGGTAATGATTGAAACATCTTCAACAGGAACAGGTGAAACAGGAGTACTTTCAAACAAAATCTCTTTGTTGTCTATCAAGCGCTAAATGTCTGTTTTCAACAAAGGGCAATCAGTTGGTGAGGATAAGAAGAGGTGGCAGTCTTCATTACAACCTGGGAATACACTGGCTTTCAATAAGTTTATCTTAATGATTGGGAGTGGAGTCACGAGTTCATCAATTATGGTAACAAACAAATCTTCTTCAATACCATTGGTGTTGTGACCATGTCTGGGCATAGGAGCAGAAATGCCATTTGGCTTCTCGGGCGCATCAAACTCAATTTCCTTTGCTTCAATGAGGTCTTGTATTTTGTTTTTCAAGGCCCAACAGTTGTTAGTATCATGACCAGGACTTTCGGAGTGATATGCACAACGGGCATTGGGGTGATAATGAGGGGACGCTGTGTTGGGTTTTTTTGGAGCTTCTTTCAAAGTTGCCAAATTGGATTTCAGAAGATGTGGTAATACTTGAGACATAGTCATATTGATTCTGGTGAATTGCCTGACTGGCCTTTCCACCCTTGGTTGGTTACTTCTTTGTTGATCAGACGTAGGCTTTGGAATCATAATATACCCTACCATTGGTTGGCATTCGGATCTCTCTTGGTTCCTTTGTGGATATACAACAACTACTTCTTTCTTCCCAATAAAATGCTTCCTCACAGCTGTAGAAGAAGATGAATCCTTCTGAATCTTTCCACTTTTTATGCCAGCTTCCACCCTCTCCTCGGTTAATATTAATTCAGTAAATCCCAAAAATGAGCTTCCAATTAAATGGTTGAAGAAAGGGCCCGATAAAGTGCCTAAGAACATGTCCACCAATTCCCTTTCAGACAGAGGGGGTTGAACTCTTCCAACCAGATCTCTCTATTTGTGCGTGTAATCCTTGAAACCCTCATTGGAAGACATATCCATACTCTGAAGTTGAGTACGGGTAGGCGCCAAATTAGCATTATATTGATATTGCTTGTATAAAGCTGCGGCAAGATCTTTCCAATTATGGACGTTGGATCTTTCTAGTTGGTAAAACCAGTCGAGTTGTGTTCCAGATAGACTATCTTGGAAAAATGCACCCACAAGTCTTTATCAGCGGAGTGTGGTTGGATCTTTCTCACATATGATCGAAGATGCATCTTAGGACATGACACTCCATCATATTTTGCAAACAAGGGCACTTTGAATTTCAGAGGAATCACAATCCCTGACACTAGTCCCAATTCTTCAAAGTCTAGTCCCAACACCTTTTGTATTTCCATAGCGCTCAAACGCTCTTCGAGATGTCTGTACTTATCGTCAGCTGGAGGATACTGTTCCTCAGAGTAGTCTTCCTCTTCTTCCTCCTCTCAAGATTCTGATGGGACCGCTATTTCTTTTCCTTTCCCCTCTCCTTCACCAGATGTTATTGCAAAATTCAAGGTTCTTCTAGTCTGCCCATGAAATCTTCTCCCCATGTTTAGGACCCCAGTGACCTTCTTTGTTTTCTTTTTCCTCTCTTCAGCCAGCAGAGTCTTCAACTCTTCTTTCCCCTTGGCTAGGGTCATGAGCAACTATTGAAACTGCGTGTTCTGAGCTTGAAGATCTTTGACTGTTTGTTCGAGATCCATCTTACTGAAATAAACAGTAGAGAGATGAGGAAACTTGTTGCAAAAGACCTGTTTATGTTATGATGAATGATATGTGCATATGCAATGTTTTCAAGGATTTCAAAGATTCAAGTTCGTTTTGACAAAAAGGAAACACACATTATATTAATAAGATAAAGTTTGAGTACATCAATGCCCCTTGGACAAAATAATACAAAACTCTAAGATAAAAAAGTAGTGCGCATCCTTTTTGGTGCTATGTAGGCATTTAGAGTCTGCTCCTCAAGAAGTAGCCTAGTGAGTTCCAAAACCTTCTTCTCGCTTGCATAGAATTGGGCTTCGAAATTATCTCGCTCTCCTTTGAGCTGTATCCAATCCCTTTCTAGGTCTTCAAGAGATGTGGGCATGTCAGGATGTAGGATAGTGTATGGAACATCTCCCTCTTTAACAGGCTCAATAATTAACGAAATAATGGAAGGATAAGGCATCATAAGACTTTGAGCGCGGGTTCGTACCCATTTGAGGTAAGGCTCAAGGGGGATGGAATTCTTGTGCCCCAAAGTCTTGCTATCCACCTTGTTTAGCATCCTCCAAGCTCGGATGAATCTCTGGCGAAGACCTTGATCGTCGTTGTAGTAGTCGAATACCAAACCTTGAATCAACATCTCGTGCGGGCCATCCCTTCGGGCATAACCAAACTGTCTTAAAGCTAAACATGGGTTATATGTGATGCCTCCCCTAATGCCAAGTAGAGGGTCATTAGGGAATTCCCCACAACGGTCAACAATGATAACATTCTCTTTGGATTGGGAGCTTCAATGAATATCTGAATGTTTGAGCGTCATTAACCTTTGTGACCACCTTGAACCTTGCTCACTCTTTAAGACTGATTGGGGAAGATGAGAAATAAACCATATTGCTAGGAGATGAGTGCAACATATAAGGACACCTCTTTTTCTCATTGTGCGAGTGTGAAAAGAGTGTAGGATATCCCCTAGCAATGTAGGCACCGGGTTGCGTGATATGAAGATTTTGACGGCACTCACATCTATGAGTTGGTCAGGATTGGGAAATAAGACCATCCCATAGATGAGAAGAGTCACAATTTCCTCAAAGGCTTGCAAGTCTAAGGAATTCCACCAGCTTCGGGCTTTCTCAAACAGGAACTTTGTTAAGAAGCCTTTGACACCACTTCTAGTTTCCCAATGAGTTGTGACATCAGATGAGTGCAAGTGTAGAGCTTGAGCAATCTCTTATGGCTTTGGATCTCGTTCCATACCGTTGAAAGGTAGTTGATTCAGAATGGGAATCCTCAAGAGTTGAGAGAATTCTTCCAAAGTAGGCACAAGTTGATAGTCGAGAAATATAAAGCAATGGTCCAAAGGATCAGAGAACTGAAAGAGCACCTTCATCATGTCCTCATATGTGTTAGAGGTGACCAAGTTGAGTAGACGACCATGTCTCTCGGTGAATGGAGAGTTTTCAAGAATCCTTGAAGCTAGCTCCTTAAGTTGTGGAGGGATTCTCACAAGGTTGACTTGAATAGTTTTCCTGCGAAGTGAGTCCATATTCTACAAAACAAGAACAAAGATGAATCCCAAAATCCTTGAAATGGTTAGTGGATGTATATGATGTTCATGATGTTATGTACAAGTATGCATATACAAACGAAGTAAACAAGTTCTGAGTTTTGGCTTGCATGGAGTTTTATAGGTAAGTACCCTCTTGAACTTTAGTTGGCTTAAACCTGTCCTAGTAATAGTAACAGGTTTCTAAGGAGCTCAATATCACCAGATTGTTTACTTGGTCATTGTTTCAGCTCAAGCCTCTTTAATGGCGACCAATATATCCCAAGAAACCAACCCTCAATGAGTGTAGTATCGAGTATCTACCAACTTCAGACTGCACCGAAGCCGGTTATCTCACTGCATCCTAAAGGCCAAGTTGGTCAAGTAAGGGTTCTAGAAGTTCATTAGTGCTTCATGACATCACTCAGCGGCCCCGTATTCTTTTTGATTAACTCAAAGGCTACCGGTACCCACAAATATGTCACACTAACATAGCTATTGCTTAGACCATGTCGGTATACCCTGCACAGTTTCCATAATGTATTGCTATTTACCTATAATGTATCCCAAATCCGGGTGGAGGATTTCAAACCCAAACAAAGAACCATAATGTAAAGCATACAGGTCAAACAATGTAAGCAAATAAATGTGATCTAGCCCTAAGGTAACCCCACTTTTATAAAATATCCCCGGGCAGAGTCACCAGTTTTGTGATACGGTGGAAGAACTGACTTGAGAGTTTTGCGTTTTATCGCAAATGTTGCGGTTAGCAAGAGTCGCCACCGACTTTTCTTTTATCCAAAAGGAAAGGTGAAAAAGCACAGGAAAGACCTTTGAGATTGTTTCTTGAGTTCGGGGGGGGGGGGGGGGGGGGGGTAGATTATGAAAAGGGAAGGTATTAGCACCCTTTGCATCCATGGTTTTCCATGGGCTCTTAGTTACTTGCTAGATCACTTGATTTTATTTTGAAATTGTGCTTTGTGTGGTTTTGAAAGTATTTTGTAAAAGAGGCCATTGTTTAGGAAATCTTTGTAATGATTCTCGTTTATAAGAATGTATACAAAGATGTTTGTCTTTTTGAAAATGTTTTCAATGTTTGTAAAATGTTTTGAAATGTATGTGTTTGTCTTTGAAAATAGCAAGGATAATTGTTTTGAAATGGAGCAAGTAACTAGAAGTAATATACCTACTCAAATGTCTTTCTTGTTCATTTTCTTTTCCTTTGACATTGTTGTCTTACCATTGATTTGGTAAGCAACCCTATCTTTGGATGTAAACGGGACGTGCGTGGGTCATCGTATAACCATGATTAGCAATGTAATAAAGTATCTTAGCATTTCGAGGGACCAAGATCATTTTGTAAGGCAACTTTGAATAGCGTCGTCGAGGGACTATGATCTTATATTTGTTTGTTTTGCCAAGATACTTCGCATGCGTAATATGACCATTTTTGTGTAAGGAAACCAAGTGGAGTAACCCTAAGGGTGCTTGTGTGCAAGTGTGTTATTTTCATGCTTGATTTTGTCTTGGATTAGGGTTTTCTATTTGATTGTTTTTATCTTGCCATACAAACTCTAATTACTAGCATGTTATGTAAAAGCGATAAATTGCGTAATTTAAAGATTACTACTCTATTACAACATTTAATGGGAGGGGGTATATAAATTATGAATGGAGATTTGCAATAATGTAAACCTAATTTAATCTATTACAACCAAATCGAATTTGTACGAATACTTGAATAAGTAATATACAATATAAAATAAATATGCAATGGTATGTGTATGCAAGAAAAACATTTTTTGTTTTGTTTTTTTATATGAAAAAGAGTTTTTGAACTAAACCTAATAATTTAAGGAAAAAAGAAATTATTTTTATAAATTGGTTAACCCTAATTCTAGTTTGTAAAAGAAAATAAAGTTCTTTAAATATTACTTTTGTGTATTTTTGTCTTGAAAATAATAAATAGTATTTTATGAAATATCTAGTCTTTTTATACATTAAAATAAATATTTACAAGTGAGAAAAAAGAAATAAAATATTAACCTAATTCTATTTTATTTTACAAGTTTATTTGAGAAAGAATAGTTAATATATAATTTAATAAAAATATTTTTTCATGAGAAAATAGAATGAAATGAACAAAATGAAATATTTAACATTTTTTATATTTTTTATGATTTTATAATATTTAAAAATAAAAAAAGAAAATAAAAATAAATAATAAAATGGTTGGGCCAAGGGGTGTCCTGAGCTATCAGGAGGTAAGCATTAGAGAAAAAATAAAGCCCAATGAAACAAAGGCCCAGCGCTGCATAGTGAGAAAAATGGCAAAAAATGTGAGAAAATATGCAAAAGGCAGGCACCAAGGCTCGAACCCATGACCTAAGCAATTTCAGCGCGCTAACTTGCCACTGGGGTGGCTGTACATCCGTTAGTTTAAATGAAACTAAAAATAGATAACACAAAACGCTTCCTTGCCCTGTACTTCATCTTCTTCCTCTAGCCAGCCGGACCAACCATATCTCTCTCATTTCTCCATGAAAATGGAAACTTCAAACATGAAAATGATAGTACTTTTTCCCACGATTTCAACCATGTAACTCATGTAAGCTAACAATCAAAGATCAAAGCTAATTTCAATTTCCCTAATTTCAAACCTAATTTTTACAGAAATTTGAAATCTAAAATTCTCTATACATAATGAATATAAATGAAATCTATGAATATGGTTGGTTTTAGCACAAAGATATCTACATTTTATCTTCACAAATCGAGACCAAATGATGCCTGTATGAAGAGATAAAAGTTAGAGTTCTTACCTCTTTCAGCTGAGACCGTGAATGGAGTTTGAGTAAATTTTGAGAAGGCTTGAGTATTCCTTTAGCTTGACTGGACCTCCCTGAGTGTGTTCCAATCCTTACCTTGCCTTGAAAGTGCCTGAGTCTCCCTATCTAAGTCAACCTGCAAGCTTGAAATCCAAAAATGGCAGATGGAGAAGGAGGAGTTACAGTGAAGGGATGATGGTCTGGAACACTTAGATATGATGTAGGTTAAGTGTTTAGGTGATTAGAACTTGAAACACACGAGTAGATTTTTGGATTGCTATGCTTGATGCAAAACTGCAAGTTATGGCAGGTTTTTGGTGATAGAGAGTTTGGGAGAGTCTCTGGTGTTTTGCCATCGTCCTATAGGTTGTAATGTGTTTGTATATAAGTATAGAAAAGGTTTCAACTCAAATCCACACCAGGTTTCTCAGTTGTAGGCTTTTTGCTCTATTGCTTGCCTTTTAAGAAAAGTGAGGAGACAACTCTCTTCATGCTTGTACAAGTCTGTGTTGAGTTGGTACAAGTCTTAGACATTTGATTTTGGTTTATAGGACTTGTGTGTGCAGAGAGAACATGTGCAAAGCTCAAGAAGTTGACAAATGCAAAAGTTGTGCTTTTCTAAAATGGAAGTGACAACTTTGTGCCATTTATGGAATTAAAGCTTGGACAAAGGCTCTTATGCTTGGATTAAGGCTTTATCAACTGTGTAAGCATTAAATTATGGAGTGAGAAACAAGTTTGAGACTTGTAAAGAAAGGATTACACAACATAGGTTTGGATTTGAATTTGGTTTATGATAACAAGAAAATATATCGTATAATTAACATACTTTTTTACCAATTTTATATTCCATTAAGTCGTCTAACCCTCGATTATTCCGAGATTATTTGTCTTTTTTACAGGTATAACACTTGTCGACTCAAACCAATGCAAAAGAACAACATGAAGAAAGATAGACGAAAAACAAAGAGAAAAAGAATAAAAAAAATACAAAGTGTGGACTTCTGGATGCCTGACGGTCGTCACGCCCCTGTGACGGACGTAACACCCTACAACATAACCAAACGCTCGTCACACGCACCTGACGAACGTAAGATACCACTTCAGCGTGTGACGACCGTCACCCTCCTGTGACGACCGTCACGCGCGTGAAGGAGGACGTTGCGCATAATTGAAGACGTGGGCGTAAAGGGCAGAATAATTCTTCCTGTTTCTACTGAGCCTCCTATTTTATTGCCACAACTTCTACTGCTCCTGGAATTTCTCCACGAAGACTTCCTCAAGAATTCAAAATTAAAACTGCTGATTTTTCCTGCTATATATATGAATACCAAGGCACAGTCCAAGGGTCGAAGAATTTTACTCAGCAAATACTTATTTTATTTTTTACAGTTATTTCCAAATTATTTTGTTTTGCAATTCTGCTTTCAATTCCCTGTAATTTTCATTCAAGCCTTAGTTTCTATTTTTAAGTGTTAATTCTTCTTACAAGAATTAACACGAATTTCTACTGCAAGTCAAGCTTGAAGATTTGGATTACTGTATTACCTCAAGATTACTATAGCATCTGTAATTCCAGGTTTTTTATATTGCAATTATTATTTATTCGTTTTCTATAATATGCCAATTATTGCCATGAATTGTATTTTGAACTTATTTACTGTTAAGTTAATTATGTCTGGCTAAATTATTAATACCGGTATGTGACCGTAAGAACTGAAAGAATTCAATAAGACCTTGGCCAAAAATATTTATAAAACAATTTCTGGTTTCCAATTTCCAATATTAATTTAACTATCCTTGTCACGAGAGTGAGAGGTTAATTAACACGATTTTGCCACGAGAGTGGGAAATTAATTAAGGCAAGAACCTGCATGCGAGAGCTAGGGTTCAACCCAGATAGTGGTAACGAAGCATTGATTTTTAAATACACGAGAGTGTTTTAATAAATTAATTAAATTCAAATTGTTTTCAAAAAGTGTTATTAAATTTAAAGTGCATCCACTAGGTTTAGTAGCATGACTTATTTCATAAACACGAGAGTGTATGTCTCAGGTTTTTAAACAATTAGCTTTTACCGAAATACTTTATATGCCAAGCGATTCATTGAATTCCCTAAGTCCGATTATCACATACCGGTATAATTAGTACTATTACTTTTAAAACTAAACTGTCTACCCCAAATATCGAATATTCATCGCTTAGTTAGACAAAACTGTAGCATTAGATCGTATGCGATTGATACACAGTCTCTGTGGGTTCGATAATCTTTTAAAACTAGAACAACTAAACTGTATACTTGCAGTTAGTATCCCGATAGACTCATCAAGTCCCGATCAAGTTTTTGGCGCCGTTGCCGGGGACTGGTAGTCAATTAATTACGATTCTTCTGTTGCGCCGTTGCCGAATGAACACCTTACGAAATTTGTTCAATTTGCCGACACAGTTATAGCGAATGGTGTTAGTAAAGATGCTATTAGATTACGTCTTTTTCCTTTCTCACTAAGACATAGAGCTTGGGCTTGGTTGCAATCCTTGCCATCCAATTCCGTCACTACATGGGAAGGACTGAAGATCGTATTCTTAGCACGATACTTTCCCCCAAGCAAGACCGCTGCACTAAGAGCCCAAATTAACGGATTTAGGCAGAAGGATACTGAATCACTATTCGATGCATGGGAGCGCTACAAAGATATGATGCGGATGTGCCCACATCACGGACTAGAAAAATGGCTGATAATCCACACGTTTTATAATGGACTCTTGTACAACACAAGACTATCTATAGATGCCTCCGCAGGTGGTACACTGATGGACAAGCCTTATGACGAAGCTAATCAACTCATTGAAAACATGGCTCAAAACCACTATCAGTGGGGAGGAGAAAGAACATCTGTGGAGAAAACTCAAACCAAAGGCGGGATGTACGAGATTAGTAGCCTAGATAAAGTTAATGCTAAGGTAGATGCTCTTACCCAAAAGATAGAAAGCTTGACCTTACCTCCTGCAGCTACCGTAGCTGCAGTTACCCCAAGCTGCGAAGTTTGTGGAGTACCTGGTCATATTGGAACCGAGTGTCAAATCCTAGCAGGAATAACGACTGATCAGGTAAATTACGCTCAAGGAAATCCTTATGCCAATACCTATAACCCTGGTTGGAAGAACCATCCTAATTTCTCGTACAAGAGCAATAACACTTTATATGCACCTGGCCAAGCACCTGCTGTACCTCCAGGGTATCAAAAACCCGCCGGTAACGTTCCTAACATTCCTAAGAAATCTAACCTTGAAATCCTAATGGAAAATTTTATTGCTAATCAAGCCCAACAAAACAAAGAATTCCTCAATCAAAACATTCACACCGGTGAACAACTAAAGCTATTAGCAAACAAGGTAGATGCCCTAGCCACTCACAACAAAATGTTAGAAACCCAAATCTCCCAAGTAGCACAACACCAAGCTAGTTCTTCCGCACCTACTGGGACATTTCCTGGACAACCACAGCCTAATCCCAAAGGACATGCAAATGCTATTACATTAAGAAGTGGGACAGCCCTTGATGGACCGATAGATCCTAGACTCCAAAACCCGACCATGTACCAAAAGCCCGAAAAGGAAATAGAGAAGCCGAAAGATCAATCTGAAAAGGTAGAGGAAGACGCGAATGAGGATAGAGAGGCCTCAGAAAAACCATATGTGCCTCCACCACCATACAAACCACCAATTCCATACCCTCAAAGACTTGCAAAATCTAAGAATGAGGGACAATTCAAGAAATTCGTAGAACTTCTGAAACAACTAAACGTCACTATTCCATTTACGGAAGCTATAACCCAAATGTCGTCATATGCTAAATTCCTAAAAGAAATATTGGCTAATAAAAAAAAATCGTTGAAAACGAAACCGTTATGTTAACTGCCGAATGTAGCGCCATAATTCAAAATAACATGCCTCCGAAGCTAAAAGATCCTGGTAATTTCTCCATACCATGTGTAATTGGAAAATCTGTCATAGACAAAGCTCTATGCGATTTAGGAGCCAGTGTCAGTCTAACGCCATTATCTATTTGCGAAAAGCTCAAATTAGGCGACATGAGACCTACCAAGATGTCCTTACAACTAGCCGATAGATCAGTCAAATTTCCTGTTGGAATGCTAGAAAACATTCCTGTCCGAATAGGACAATTTTACATACCGACTGACTTTATAATAATGGACATCAAGGAAGATTCAAACATTCCCATCATACTAGGAAGACCATTTTTAGCGACTGCAGGAGCCATCATTGACGTCAAGAAAGGAAAACTTACCTTTGAGGTAGGAGAAGAAAAAGTAGAATTCATTCTTTGCCAATTTTTTAAAGCCCCTGCTATAGACGAATCATGTTGTCTCCTAGATATCATTGATGAATGTGTCAAAGAACTTGAATGCCAAGAGGACACCTACTCTGAGATGCTGAAAACTCAGATACCAACTGTCCTCAAGAACGAAGACTGGAAACAAGAACACTTAGATGCCAACCTAAGCGAATGTTTAACCCTAACACCTGATCCTGACTCAACTAATAAGAAACCCGATATAGAACTTAAAACATTACCCGAAGATCTTAGGTATGAGTTCTTAGATAAAGAACTCGAACGACCAGTTATAGTCAATGCCGAATTAGGAGAGATCGAGACCGAAAAACTTCTTAGTGGGTTAAGGAAATATCCAACCGCGTTAGGCTATAATATCTCAGATCTCAAAGGAATAAGCCCTTCTCTCTGTATGCACTGCATAATGCTGGAGGAGGACTGCAAGACTTCTAGAGAACATCAGAGACGGATAAATCCTATCCTAAGTGAAGTCGTTAAGAAGGAAGTGCAAAAACTACTAGAGGCAGGCATCATATACCCAATATCAGATAGCAACTGGGTCAGTCCAGTTCATGTGGTGCCTAAGAAGGGAGGTGTTACAGTTATAACAAATACAAAAGGCGAATCGGTAGCGCAACGTACGCAAACAGGATGGAGAATGTGTATCGATTATAGGAAACTAAACAAAGCTACACGCAAAGACCATTTCCCATTACCATTCATTGATCAAATGCTCGAGCGTTTAGCCAAACATTCCCATTTCTGTTATCTTGATGGATACTCAGGATTCTTTCAAATTCCCATTCATCCTGACGATCAAGAGAAAACTACGTTCACATGTCCCTATGGTACCTTTGCATACCGGAGAATGCCATTTGGACTATGTAATGCGCCTACAACTTTCCAACGATGCATGATGGCGATCTTCGCAGATTTCTTAGACGGAATCATGGAAGTATTCATGGACGATTTCTCTGTCTGTGGAGAGAGTTTTGACGGATGTTTAACAAATCTTGAATTAGTACTGAAACGCTGTGTTAATGTCAACCTAGTGCTCAACTGGGAAAAATGTCACTTCATGGTGAGACAAGGAATTGTGTTGGGTCACATTGTATCAAACAGGGGGATTGAAGTTGACAAAGCAAAGATCGACATTATCAAAAACCTTCAACCACCCAAAACAGTTAGAGAAATACGAAGTTTTCTAGGACACGCGGGTTTTTACCGATGTTTCATAAAAGATTTCTCTAAAATCACCAAGCCACTAACTGAGCTATTAATGAAAGAGGCTGAGTTCATTTTCGACGATAAATGCTTGAACGCATTCGAGACACTAAAAGAGGCCTTAATATCGACACCTATTATGCAACCTCCTGATTGGAATTTACCGTTTGAAATCATGTGCGATGCGAGCGACTATGCTGTAGGCGCAGTCCTAGGACAACGCAAAGAAAAGAAGCTTCACACTATCTACTACGCAAGCAGAACGCTTGATCCTGCACAAATGAATTACGCCACTACGGAGAAGGAACTCTTAGCTGTGGTATTCGCATTGGACAAATTTCGTTCCTACTTAGTAGGCGCTAAAATCATTATTTATACGGATCATGTTGCGATCCGATACCTACTAAGCAAGAAGGACGCCAAACCGCGATTACTCAGATGGATCTTACTCTTACAAGAGTTTGACTTAGAAATAAAAGACAAAAGAGGAACTGAGAACGTGGTAGCTGACCATTTATCGAGATTAGATGGAATCCAAACCGAGAATGTTCCCATAAATGAAGATTTCCCTTATGAACGCCTCATTGCCAAACTAGAGACATACCCTACCGATAGTTCAGATCCTCATAATGAAACTTTCACAACTGCGGTAGTAGAATCCATTTGTACTAATACCACATTACCATGGTACGCTGACTTCGTCAACTATTTAGCTGCCGGTGTTTTACCACCTGATTTGACGTACCAACAACGGAAGAAATTTTTCCACGACCTTAAACACTACTTTTGGGATGAACCACTACTCTTTAAACGAGGCGCCGATGGTATCTACCGTCGCTGCGTTCCTAATGATGAAATAAACCACGTCATTTCCCATTGTCATTCCGCCCCTTGTGGTGGACATGCTAGTACATCGAAAACCTGTGCAAAAATACTTCAAGCTGGCTTCTTTTGGCCTACCTTATGGAAAGACGTCCACGTAGCAATTATGAACTGCGATAGATGTCAACGCACAGGAAATATATCTAGACGTGACGAAATGCCGTTAAAAGGGATCCTCGAAGTAGAAGTTTTTGATGTGTAGGGAATTGATTTCATGGGACCTTTCCCCACATCCTTTGGAAATAAATATATTTTGGTCGCCGTCGACTATGTATCAAAATGGATTGAAGCCATCACCGCACCCACAAATGACACACGTGTGGTACTAAAACTATTCAAGAATATTATCTTCCCACGATTCGGTGTACCAAGACTAGTGATCAGCGATGGTGGCTCCCATTTTATCTCCAGAATCTTCGAAAGGTTACTTTCCAAATATGGCATTAAACACCGCATAGCCACACCTTACCATCCTCAAACAAGTGGAAAAGTGGAAGTGTCGAATAGGGAGATCAAACAGATACTTGAGAAAACCGTAGCCAAATCCAGAAAAGACTGGTCCTCCAAGCTCAACGATGCTCTTTGGGCATACAGGACAGCTTTCAAAACTCCTATCGGAACAACGCCGTTCAAGTTAGTTTATGGAAAATCTTGTCATTTGCCAGTAGAATTAGAATATAAAGCTTATTGGGCGATAAAAACCCTTAACTTAAACTATAAGAGTGCTGGCGAGAAACGAGTGTTAGATATCCATGAACTGGAAGAATTGCGTTTAGACGCTTATGAAAATGCTAAAATTTATAAAGAACGAACAAAAAAATGGCACGATAAGCGTATCTCGCCGAAAGACTTTAAGGAAGGAGACATCGTACTCCTATTCAACTCTAGACTAAAACTTTTCCCGGGAAAATTACGTTCCAGATGGTCCGGACCGTTCGAAATTAGCAAAGTTTTCCCAAGTGGGGCGATAGAAATTAAAAGTAGTTCTATCGAACCATTCGTTGTTAATGGCCAGCGCTTAAAGCACTATTTTAACGTCGACAATATCGACTTCTCGGCTTATCTTCAGTTAAGTGAGCCGCCTACCCCTTTACCTATCTGAATAGGTATTTAATGTCGATCCGTCGACATAAAATAAAGGCGCTTCGTGGGAGGCAACCCATGTTTTTACTTTAATTATTTTTCTGCTTTAATATGTTTTTATTTTCTTTTCTTTTCTTTTTCTTAATCTTTAAAATGTTTTCATTATTGCATTTCTTACTCTTTTTCTATTTTTCTTCTGCTTTTATTTTTCCTTTTTATCTCTCTTTTTCCTTTTAATTTAACTTTGACAATTTCCTAACCCGAAAATACTTACTTAATTTCCTTTTCTTTCAAACATTTTTCAAATATTTCCAGGGGGGTAATTCTTTTTCTTTCACATCTCGCGCTATGGATTATGCTAACTTCATGAATGTCAAATTGCGAAGCCGACACCAGAGAAGAAGGTTTACAGATCTGGGTGACCGGGA
The DNA here is from genome assembly GCA_948472305.1 of Vicia faba. Taxonomy (NCBI): domain Eukaryota; kingdom Viridiplantae; phylum Streptophyta; class Magnoliopsida; order Fabales; family Fabaceae; genus Vicia; species Vicia faba. Next base: position 1,577,130,414 of record OX451738.1, on the reverse strand, counting down.
GATGTGTCCTACTATATATGCAGATGATCGTGCTATGGCTGCCCTTGGCATTCGCGAGAGTGTCATGTACCTGCTGCACCAGATTGGTTGGGACACTGCCCCTCTCCGTCGGAGGTTCTGTACCTACAAAAGGATGACTCTGGAGTTTCTCAGCACCTTGAGTTTCATTCCAAATCATGGAATGGGATTCAACCATGGGTTGATTACATTTAGAATGTTTAACATGGATTACACTTACAACCTGCGAGAGTTTAGCCAGCTTCTTGGTTTCCCTTTTGGACCCGATGTTATTACCATGACACAAGAGAACCTTTTACCTGTATCTGAGCTTGACTTTTTCTGGGGAAGCATAACTGGTGTTAACCATCCTGAGCCGTCAGATCTATACTCTGAATGCATTCATAACCCGGCTATCAGGTATTTCCACAAGATCATAGCCCACACTATCTTCGGTTAACAGCAAAATGTCACCTCTGTATCCCGCGATGAGCTTTTTATCATGTATTGTGCATCTCAAAACCGTCCGGTGAACGGTGCAGCTTATATGCTCGCGAACATGGAGCGGATCGTACAGACCCCAAATGCGCCAATTTTGTTAGGTGGGTTAGTTACCATGCTGTCTAACGCCATTGGACTCCGCCGGCCTATGCTCGGTTCTGCTCCGCTTTATGGCATAATGCCAATGGACATTGCTTTTTGTTTCAACACTAGCATGATTGGAAACCTTAGACCAGATTCATTTGACTTGCTAGTTAATCATCAGATCGTCCATCATTTTAAGCTGCCTGACCCAAGAACCAGTGTGCACAACCGGGATAATTGGTTGTTTGATCTTCACTACCCTGCTTCACCACCCTCTTCACCATCTACAGTTGACATCTATGAAGTCCCTAACAATGCTAATGCTGAAGAAGATCCTGCTACACCACCAGGCTACCATGATCTCCCTGATCCTTGGGAACAGGAGGCTACTTCCGCCGAGACCGCGCCTCAAGCTCCTGAGACTACTCCACCTCCACCTGCTGCTACCCTGGACTCCCTACATGCGGCCATTACGGACATGCGGGGTGAGATAACTTCCCTTAGGGTGGATTTCATTTCCTTCATGGACTTGGTGACTGATCAGTTGGATTATATGCATCACCATTTGTTTCCACCACCCCGTGGCTAGAGTTTCCATCGTTATCTCCTTGCTTTCTCTCTTACATTTTTACGTACAGTGAGGACACTGTAAATTTCTGTGTGGGAGGGATTTTTAGTTATTTTTAGTTTAGTTATTATTTCAACATTATTTCAGTATTATCATCATTTTTACTTTGAAACAATTTGTTATGCATCTATTAAATTGAAGTTTATTTTTATTTCTTTCCCAATTTCCTGTTTACTGTTTACTGTCTATGTTTTATTTACTGTTGTTATTTACTGCTATTTATTGTCTATTCTCGTTAGACTTAAAAACTCTAATTATTTAACATAATCAATTAAAACAAACATTTCAAATAAACAAAAAAAATATATATAAATTCTTCAAAACAAAAATCCAATTACCAAGAGAAATAATAATAATAAACTCATCAACGGTCCTGTAACGGATCTTTCAATTAAGACTCTGCCTGCGTTACGACCGTCACGCCCCTGTGACGAGCGTAACGCGCCTCTTTGCTTTGTGACGAGCGTCACAATCCTGTGACGACCGTCACACAGACAGAAACCAACGGCTGTTACAGAGAACCGTTCCAACCTTCTTCCTTATAAACCCATTTTTTTTTCCTTCTCCGTTATCACCACACCACACGAAAAATCACCTAGTCAATCCAGTTTCTTTCCAATTTCTAAACTTCCAACGCCAAATTAACATCCTCACAATCTCCCATTCTCACATCCCCAAATCAAATCCTTTATCACCATGGCAAACAACCCAAACGCTCAAGTTATCAATTTCAGAATCGGCGAACCTGGGGAGAATCAACGAGCAAAGTATCAAAAATTCCAACGTCGAGGTCTCCAACCCACAAGGTACGTTGACATCGACTGCCTACGAAGTTTGGGACTACTCGACAGTGTCCGCCGATTACTACAAAGCATGGATTTGTGGAACCTCTGTCGCGAACCAAGACCAATCTACGAAATTCTCACTCTTGAGTTCTTGAGTTCGTTCGCTTACCTCACTCCGCCGGGTGTCACAAACCAATTATCAGGCGTGGCAAAATTTCGCATGTTCAGAGTTGAGCATCAATTGCCTCAATCCGACATCGCGAGGCTTATGGGATTTTGTTCGGACGAAGGTGCTCATTTTCGGGTACCAGACAGTTTTAATGAGGAGGCTTTCAACTTGTGGCACAGTTTAACGAACATCCGTGCCGGGTCCTACGACCACCTCAAAGCTACCCACATCCATAATCCGGTCATCCGCTACTTTCATCGCATTCTTAGTAACACCATCTTCGCCCGCGACAGCAACCATAAGCTCAACTCCAAGGAGCTCTTCTTTCTACATTGTGCGTTCACTGGGCAAAAGATAAATGCCGCCCCGTTCCTGCTTGCTCACATCCACTCTATTTGTGCTAGAGGTGGAAAACCTTTCTATTTCGAAGGGCTGGTTACTTCTATTGCCATTGGTCTGAATTATGGTGCTGCTCTTGCAACCTTGCCTTCTATGGCACCGGCTTTGCTAACCTTGGATCACTGCAAAGCCGCGCACCTCATCTACGAGCGGGAAGACGGCAGATTCCACCCTGTAATTAGGAATACCGTCTATCAGAATATCATCTTGCCGAACAGGGACCGAATCGATCCAAGTAACCGAGCAAACTGGTTGTTCGACTCTGAAGTCCCCGCAGAGCCTGCACCGGCCCACGAAGACCAAGCTGCAGCCGCCGCAGACGATATGCAAGAAGAGTTGGATAGTGCTCCGCCTGTCCACGACATCCCTGGATCCTCATCTGCACCTCCCCCTATCAATCTTGAAGACATCCTCCGCGCCCTCCACATGCAAAATCAAATGAATGCGGCGCTTGAAAGGAGGCAAGCTGAGCAGTTTGAGTCTCTGTGCGCCCAAAACGCTCAGATCTTGACTGGGCAGCGAAACATGAATGAGAGGTTGGATGAGGCGCTGTCAGAGCTTAACGCCTTGAGGATAGATATGAACACCTATGGCCTCCAAGACACCGACGCTGAAGCCACTCCTACCAGACGCTCTCGCACCAGGAGTAGAGGACGGGGTCACCAGTAGTTTGTCTTTCTTTAATTTCTTTGTAATTTGTTTTTTTTTCTGTTTTATTTCTTTTCCCTTTCGTCTTTGTAATTGTACTTCCCCGCATATATACCACAACATTGAGGACAATGTCGGATTTTGTGTGGGAGAGGTACTTTCAATCGTTAATAAAACTAGTAAATTCTTGCGATATATCTCGATTCAAATTCTTCGCTTTACTTTGCCATACCGAAAAATTTTTATTTTCGCATTAGCCCGACATACCTACTTTAATGAAATCCCAGTTGAGGAAGCCGAAAACGACATAACAAGATCGATACGGTTCTGTCACCGTGGACTTCCTACTTACGCGATCCGTTTCAATAACCATTATACCGATATTCAGAGTTTCAAGTTCTAGAAGTAACCCCTAGTAGTTTATACTAGCAGTCAACACCGTCTTGACACAAACCACGTGGAGAATCGATGAATATAAGTGTTTGACGCCTGATTCTAAAGATATACTTCATATCTCGCTGCAAAAAGAAAGGAAAATCTGTGTACCAAAACATACGGGCACATATAAGAGCTGAGAAAATAATGAAGAAATCCAATGTTGGTTGGTTCAGAGGTATATGGTTCTGAACTCGGTAGGGCGTGCTACGGCCCGATCCCCCACAACCTCCAATTCAGATAAAATATGTAGGGTTGCCACATTCATGTACCAGACCCCGTGCTAAAGGATCAAAGTCACTAACCGGTTACTCCACTACGTGCGTGCTAAGGAAAAGGGCTTAACGTGATTGCGCCAGAACGAAACCGGGTGAAATAGATACGAGGAACTCCGGGCAGAGTTATAACGGAACTGTTGGATAGCTCATTTAAAATGGAAGTCTACGGGTAAGCTTATTGCTTACGTCATTAGCGTATCTTTAGTGTTTTACTCAAGTATTGGCCGAACCAACGAGGATTTCCCGAAACCACTTTAAAAATCCAAAGGTATGTCATGCTTATGCGCTTACCAGAAAACTTGTCCAGCCTTTCGAATGACTATTTGCTTGAGGACAAGCAAAGGTTTAAGTATAGGGGAATTTGATAACAAGAAAATATATCATATAATTAACATACTTTTTACCGATTTTATATTCCATTAAGTCGTCTAACCCTCTATTATTCCGAGATTATTTGTCTTTTTTACAGGTATAACACTTGTCGACTCAAACCAATGCAAAAGGACAACATGAAGAAAGATAGACGAAAAACAAAGAGAAAAAGAATAAAAAAATACAAAGTGTGGACTTCTGGATGCCTGAAGGTCGTCACGCCCCTGTGACGGATGTAACACCCCACAACATTACCAAACGCTCGTCACACGCACCTGACGAACGTAAGACACCACTTCAGCGTGTGACGACCGTCACCCACCTGTGACGACCGTCACGCGCGTGAAGGAGGACGTTGCGCATAATTGAAGACGTGGGCGTAAAGGGTAGAATAATTCTTCCTGTTTCTACTGAACCTCCTATTTTATTGCCACAACTTCTACTGCTCCTGGAATTTCTCCACGAAGACTTCCTCAAGAATTCAAAATTAAAACTGCTGATTTTTCCTGCTATATATATGAATACCAAGGCACAGTCCAAGGGTCGAAGAATTTTACTCAGCAAATACTTATTTTATTTTTTACAGTTATTTCCAAATTATTTTGTTTTGCAATTCTGCTTTCAATTCCCTGTAATTTTCATTCAAGCCTTAGTTTCTATTTTTAAGTGTTAATTCTTCTTACAAGAATTAACACGAATTTCTACTGCAAGTCAAGCTTGAAGATTTGGATTACTGTATTACCTCAAGATTACTATAGCATCTGTAATTCCAGGTTTTTTATATTGCAATTATTATTTATTCGTTTTCTATAATATGCCAATTATTGCCATGAATTGTATTTTGAACTTATTTACTGTTAAGTTAATTATGTCTGGCTAAATTATTAATACCGGTATGTGACCGTAAGAACTGAAAGAATTCAATAAGACCTTGGCCAAAAATATTTATAAAATAATTTCTGGTTTCCAATTTCCAATATTAATTTAACTATCTTTGTCACGAGAGTGAGAGGTTAATTAACACGATTTTGCCACGAGAGTGGGAAATTAATTAAGGCAAGAACCTGCATGCGAGAGCTGGGGTTCAACCCAGATAGTGGTAACGAAGCATTGATTTTTAAATACACAAGAGTGTTTTAATAAATTAATTAAATTCAAATTGTTTTCAAAAAGTGTTATTAAATTTAAAGTGCATCCACTAGGTTTAGTAGCATGACTTATTTCATAAACACGAGAGTGTATGTCTTAGGTTTTTAAACAATTAGCTTTTACCGAAATACTTTATAGGCCAAGCGATTCATTGAATTCCCTAAGTCCGATTATCACATACCGGTATAATTAGTACTATTACTTTTAAAACTAAACTGTCTACCCCAAATATCGAATATTCATCGCTTAGTTAGACAAAACTGTAGCATTAGATCGTATGCGATTGATACACAGTCTCTGTGGGTTCGATAATCTTTTAAAACTAGAACAACTAAACTGTATACTTGCAGTTAGTATCCCGATAGACTCATAAAGTCCCGATCAGTTTATCATGAAATGGCTTGAAATCAAAGTGAGAAATTGCCAACTTCATCTCTGCGATTCTCCCTACTCAAGAATGATCTCAAAAAATTCTTGGACATTTTGGAAAGATTGCAATGTGCTATATAACTCATCTTTGAAATTAATTTCAATATTCCTCTTGGAACTAGGTGAAAAGTTGCCATGAAGTTAGGTCAAAAACCTGCCTAAATTAGGGCAAAATTTCACTAAGTTATTTTAGTTCATTAGCATGTATTCACAAAATTATATCTTGAGATCCAAGCATCTTTAGGGAAAAATGTGTGAAGCAAAGTTGTATATTTCATGGAGATCTACAACCTTCATGTTGGAAACTTCTTTTGAATCATCTTGTATCATGGTGAGAATTTGGTTAAAGTTGAGAAAAAATAAGAAATTTTCTATACTTAGAAAAATTTCTAAGTTAAGAAAAAATTCAAATTTCAAAACAAAATCTTCAATCTTTGATTTCTTGATGAACAAGTTTCATATTTTGACATATTTTGATGAATAGTGATCCTTGGCACTTGAATTTGACCAATAAGTCAAAGTTTGACTTTTCAGTATATAATTGACTTTTGATCAGTTGACTGCAAAATCTATTTGTAAATCCAATGGAATTGTAATGTTTTGAACCATGTCATTAGGTCAAGATGATGCAATTGAAATCTTGAAATCATGCTTCAAACCAATTGGTCATTTGTTGGGTCAAGAATCAGAAATTGCCCTTTCTCAACCAAAACCCTATTTTTGACCATCTTGCCCTTTTGATGATTTGATCAAATTTCTTGAGGAATTGTGATCCAAAATTGATCAAATGATACATGTGAGTCTAAAATGTTGATGTGGATAAAAAATTATGAAGTTTGACTGTAAATTGGCCATGGTTGACTTTTTTCCCAATACAACTGATTTTTAGGTCAAATGTCAAATTGACTGATCAAAAATGTGATTCAAGGATTGAAACTTGACATGAATAATCTTAGGGATCCATGATGATACTTGAAAGTAATATGAATCATTGGTAGTCCAAAAATCCTTGTGCAATCCCAAACCCTAATTTTGGGTCACCAGTGCATGATGAGATGTCTTGAGCTGGTCAAACCCTAATCCAGTCTTGAGTCAAAGAGATCTTGTGAGAAAAGTCTTGATAAATGAGAGGGAAAATTTTAGGTTACAACATTATGCTGCACGGTGTTGTCGACCCGAACATCAATGTGAGGAAGTGGGAAGTCATCCTTGGAGCTTTCCTTATTCAGATCTCTATAATCAACGCACATTCGTACCTTACCGTCCTTCTTAGGTACCAGGACAACATTGGAAACCCACTGTGGATAGGAAGTGATACCTAAGAATCCTGCCTCGAACTGTTTCGTGACCTCTGCCTTGATCTTCTTTGACATTTCAGGGCACATACGACAAACCTTCTGTTTAACCGGAGGACAATCTTCTTTAGTCGACAAGCGATGTACCACAATATCAGTGTCTAAACCAGGCATATCTTCGTAGGACCAAGCAAAGATCTCAACTTAATCGTGCAACATCTGTATCAGCCTCTGTTTGACACTAAGCCCCAGATTTGCACCTATTTTAACCTCTTTTCTGTCTTCTTCAGTACCCAAGTTCACTGTCTCAACCGACTCTTCATGAGGCTGTATGACCCTTTCTTCCTGCTGTAGTAGTCTAGCAAGTTCTCCAGGCACTTCACAATCATCCTCACCTTCGTCCTCAGCTTGGTTGATTGGATTTTTGAAGTCATAACTGGAAATAACAAAGCTGTTATCAATGGGATCCGGAGTGGATATGGATCTGCATTGTGATACGTGAGTGTGTGTAAGAGAATAATTGTTTTGATAAAGTGAAAAACAGAAAAGAAAAATAGAGAGCGCAAAATTTGTATGCCAGAAACGTCCAATGCTTTATTAATGATTATGAAATGACAAAACAATAGCCCTCACAAGAAAAGCCAAGGTTCCTCGGGCAAGGCACTAGGCCGTAAAGTTTCACATTGTTTATTACAAATCTTAAAACAAATAAGTCAATTACTGCGGAATAAAAGAAACATGTATGAAGTCCCTAGCCGTCCAATTACTCGGTCCACCATTGGTAGTCGGGTAGATCCAACTGTCAATGTCTGATTCCTCTTCACTGACTTCAATGGCGTTAATCCCACGTTTGTTGATGCGTAGGGGAGGTCCTCCAGCCCGAGCGCGTCTAATAGCCCTTAGAGCCCCTGTAGTAAAGCCCAAACCAAATTTGTCAGTTTTATGAGTGAAATCAGGGAGCTGACCCCAATTGGCACACCCAACTTCTTCAACCACAGCCCTGGCGTCCTTGAGAGAAGCCATCTTCAAAGGAGGTTTGTTGCTAGCAGTTTCAGTCGATGCCAAGATCTGAGGGACCTCTTCAAAATTCTGACAAGGGGTTTCAATGAATTCCCCGTCCATCTCTACATAGCGGAAGGAGTTGAGGTGACTTACCATATATTCTTCTTCACCCCGCACTGTGACAATCTTTTCTTTCACCGGATACTTCAGCATTTGGTGGAGTATGAAGGTGACTGCCCCAGCCTCATGGATCCAAGGACGACCCAGCAAGCAAGAATATGATGGCCTGATATCCATCACATAGAAGGTGGACTCAAAAGTCTGAGAACCTACTTTGACAGGGATATCCACTTCCCCGTGCACCATTCTCTTCGATCCGTCAAAAGCCCTTACCACAATGTTACTAGGCTTTAGAGTTAAACCTTCGCAATCCAACCGGTCCAATGCCTTCTTCGGCAGAACATTCAGTGAAGACCTAGTATCTACCAACACATGAGCCATAGTGGTGCCCCTGCATTCAATCGAGACATACAAAGCATCATTATGCTTTCTTCCTTTCGGAGTCAAATCTGCATTCGAGAAACCCAACCCATTATCAGCAGTTAGGCTGGCCATACAATCTTTGAACTGATCAGCTGAAGTCTCTTGCGGAACATGTGCAGTTTTGAGGAAGGCGATCAAAGCCTTCACATGGGCCTAGGAGCACAACAACAAAGAAAACATGGATATCTTCGATGGGGTCTGCCCCAGCTTCTCGACCACATTGTAGTCGCTCTTCTTAATGATTTTCAATATCTCCTCCATTTCTTGCTTAGAGGCTTCCACAACAATTTTTTTAGGCGCCTTCACCCGGGCAGGCTCACCTAGAACTTCCTTGCCGTGGGTATCAGACGATTCTCCAACAGGGGTAACAATTGGAGTAAGAACAGGAATAGTAGCAGATGTACTAGCAGGAACAACAGATGGGATAATAATAGGCTTGTTGACAGTCTTAGGGGAAATCTCGGGAGAAAAAACCCTTCCACTTCGGGTAACTTTGCATGTTCCGACAATGTTACCAATACCAGGATCAGCCTCTCCGTCTTTCAAGTCTTGTTTGATGCCATGATAGTACACATCGGCACCATATTGCCACGGGACAGCTTTATCTGAGACATACGGGACAGGATCGGGAACAATAATTATTAGTGGAGCAATTCTTGGAGCGGATGTAATCCTAACAGGTATTCTCGAGGAAACCTTGGAAGGATTGGCAGAAATGGTTATAATGGCAACGTCTTCATTTGGAACAACAAGAATCATAGTCTTCTTAAACAGAATCTCTTTGCTATCTATCAGGCGCTGAACACCTAATTTCAACAAACAACAACCAGAAGGTAGAAGCGAACACATGTGGCAACCTTCACCACAACCCAGAAATAAACCGACCAACAGCAAATTCTTCTTGACAACCATGAGAGGAGTAGAAACTTCATCGACAGAGGTAACAAATAAATCAGTATCAATAGCATTAACTCCACGACCGTGTTTAGGCATGGGAGCAGTTATGACATTTGGCTTCTCCGAAGCATCAAAGTCTATCTCCTTAGCTTCAATTAAGTCTTGTGTTTTATTTATTAGAGCCCAGCAGTCATTTATATTATGGCCAGGACTCTCAGAATGATAGGTACACCGGGCATTCATATTATATCAGGGAGATGTAGTATTTAGATACTTGGGAGCCTCTCTCAAGGTTGCCAAGTTAGATCTCAACATATGAGGTAGAACTTAAGCCAATGTCATGTTGATGCGGGTAAACTGTCGTTGTGGTCTTTCCGCCATTTGTTGATTGTTGCATTGAGGAGCAACTACAGGTCTAGGTATCATCACGGCACTGACTGTCTTACGTTGTTCAGCCCTGTTCTGACCCCTCGGGCTGTAGATGGCACTGGCTTCCTTCTTACCAGCAAAAGGCTTCTTTACTGAACTTGAAGAGGCATCCTTTTGTATTTTTCCGCTTCGAATCCCTGCTTCTACCCTTTCCCCAGTTAGGATTATCTCAGTGAATCCAGCTGATGAACTGCCGATCAAATGATTGAAAAATGGACCATATAGCGTCCCCAGAAACATATCAACCAACTCCCTATCAGACAACGAGGGTTGAACTCTCCCAGCGAAGTCTCTCCATTTTTGCGCGTAATCCTTAAAACCTTAACCTACACCCATGGACATACTCTGGAGTTGAGTACGAGTGGGAGCAAGGTCGGCATTATACTGATACTGCTTATAGAAAGCAGCGACAAGATCTTTCCAGTTTCGGATATTTGCTCCCTCTAGCCGGTAGAACCATTCAAGTTGAGTTCCTGACAGACTATCTTGAAAGAAATGAACTCACATATTTCTATCAGCTATGTAGGGCTGGATCTTTTTGACATAAGAGCGGAGATGGAGTTTTGGGCAGGACACCCCATCATACTTGGAAAAAACTGGAGCTTTGAACTTCTGCGGGATGACTACTCCCGACACCAATCCCAGTTCTTCGAAATCTATCTAAGGTATCCTCTGAACTTCCATGGCACTCAGACAGTTTTCTAGCTGTTTGTATTTATCCTCAGCAGGAGGATATTGTTCATCGTTGTAGTCAGTATCATTATCAGAGACTGCAGGGCTAGGGTCCTTCTCTCTTTCTTGGTTCTCCCCTTCCTTGGATGAAGAGGTCAGATCAGTTGGACGCTTCAACCGCTCTCCAAACCTTCGGCCCATATTCAGAATACCGACAACCTTTTTCTTCTTCTTCTTCTTCTCTTTCAGAATGAGGGCTTTCAGAACCTCCTGCCCTTTTTCCAGACTGATGAACATTTGTTGGAACTGAGCGTTCTGTGCTTGAAGGTCCTTGATGCTTTATTCAGAAGGCATTTCTGCTGAAATAAACAGCAAAGAAGATGAGAAACCTGTAATGGCACCTGTAATGATGTGCTATGGATGGGATGCAAATGCAATGATTTCAAAGGCTTCAAGAAATTTAAATTTGCAAACCACAATAAACAAAAACTTTATTAGCTTAATTTGAAGTTCAAATGCCTTTTAGGCGTTATAATTTAAAAAATGAATCTGAAACTATAAAAAAAAAATTCCTATGGATGCTTCCTCTTTGTGTCGGAATAGTCATCGAGTCCTCTTTCTTCATGCAACTGCTTTGTGAGCTCTAAAATCTTCCTCTTCTGAGCATGGAACTTATCCTTGTAGGTATCCCACTCCTCCATCAACTGAATCCAAGACCTCTGTAATTCTCCAAAATCAATGGGCATATAAGGATAGAGAACTGTGTAAGGAATACCCTCCTCCGTAGTGGGTTCCACAATCACTGGAAAAATAGCCACATAGGGCATCATAAGCTTCTGGGAATGAGCTCGTACCCATTGTAGGTAAGGTTCCATAGGAAAGGAAGTTTTTGGTCCCAAAGTCCTGGCTCCAGATCTGTTTACCATGCCCCAGGCTCGTATGAATCTCCGGCGATGCTCCTTGACATCATCCTCATAGTTGAATACAATACCCTCGATAAGTAACTCATGGGGACAATCCCTTCGAGCATAACTGAATTGTAGCAGGGCTAAACAAGGGTTGTAGGTCATACCCCCTCTGATGCCAAGTAGCGGGACATTAGGGTATTCTCCATAGTGATCAATAATGGCAGTATTTTCCATAGCTCGAGAACACCAGAGAATATCCGTATGAGCGAGCGACATTATCCTTTGCGACCAACCCAAACCTTCTTCATTCTTCAGTATGGACTTAGGGAGGTGAGAAATAAACCACCTCGACAGCAATGGCATACAACACATAAGAATCCCTCTTCTCTTCATGGTACGAGTATGGAGAGCGTGTAGAGTATCTCCGAGCAAGGTAGGCACCGGGTTGCGAGAGAGAAAGATCTTGATAGCATTCACATCTATGAATGAGCCCGAATTAGGGAATAGGACTAACCCATAGATTAGAAGATCCAAGACCTCCTCGAAAGCCTGAAAGTCCGCATCATCCCAAAACAGCTGTGCTTTGTTTATTAGAAACTTAGCTAGAAAACCCTTGACTCCGCTTCTTGTTTCCAAATTGGATACCACCTCGGCCCGTTTCAGGTGTAAAGCTGAGGCAGTGACTTCCGACTTAGGAGCTTCTTCTAAACCTGTGAAGGGTAACTTCTCAAGAATGGGTATATCCAACAACTGAGAGAATTCTTCCAAGGTAGGTACCAACTGATAGTCTGGAAAGGTGAAGTAATGATTCTTGGGATCAAAGAACTGAAAAAGTACACTCATCATCTTTTCATCAAAGTTTGAAGTAACCAGGTCGAGAAGTCGACCATGTCTCTTGGTGAATGCAGAGGTTTCAGAAACCCTTGATACTAGCTCTTTGAGTTGGGAAGGTATCTTCACAAAGCTGATTCGGATAGTGTTTCTACGGACAGAAGCCATGATATGCAAAACAGGGAAAAGATAAATTCCCTTGGTCTTTGAAATGGTTAGTGCGATAATAATGGATGCTATGTTATGATGCATGATGTCATGATAAAACATAGGTATAGCAAACACATGTATAGCAAGCACAGTCAAATCACACAAAGCCCTTAGGTTTTAGGCTTGTATGAGGTCAAAGGTAGTACCCTCTTGAAGTTAGTTGGTTTCAAACCTGTCTTAGAAATAGTAACCGGGTTCTAGAGGATCTCAGTATCACTGACCATCCTTTATCGATATTGTTTCAGCTCACGCAATCTTTTCTTGCGGCCGAAATATCTTGAAAGTCTGATCTCAATGAGTGTAGCATCGAGTATCAACCATTTCTCAGCTCTACACCGAGGCCGGCTATCTCACTACTTTCTAATGGCCATGTTGGGCAATTAAAGGTTCTAAGGTCAGTTGATGCTTCACGACACTACGCGACGGCCCCGTACTCTCCCTGATTGACTCAAGGGTTACCGGTTCCAACCAAAGTGCCACATCAATGTAGCTACTGCTTCAACCGTGCCAGTATACCCCAACATAGTTCCCTCACAGTTTATTGCTACTTGCCTAAAAGGTGTTTCCCCGATCCGGGTGTAGGATCAGATAACCCAAACAATTCCCATAAATATAAAGCAAGCAAGACAATCAAGATAAAGCAATTATATATGACCTAGATCCTAAGGTTTACCCCACTTTATATTTTTAATCCCCAGCAGAGTCGCCAGTTCTGTGATACGGTGGCAGAATCGATTGTTTAATACTGGTTTGCATTTTGCGTTTTGTGTTTGCAAAATATCGCGGTAAGCAAGAGTCGCCACCGACTTTTATTTCATCCAATCATGGAAAAGGAAAAAGAATAGAAAAAACCTTTTTTTGAGATATTCTGAGTACGGGGGGTAGATTATAGAAAGGGAAGGTGTTAGCACCCTTTCTATCCATAGTTATCTACGGGCTCTTAGGTACTTGCTCATTTTTAAATTGCTTGTGTGTGTGCTTGCTTGGAAAATGTTTTACTTCGTGATAACCCTTGTATCGATCCTCACGAATGTGATGAAGTTGTTTTGAAAACTGTTTTGAAAGGTGTTTGTGTTAAATTTTTTATTTTGAGCAAGTACCTACTAGCATCTACCTACTCGAAAAAAGATCGTTCTTGTTCTATATCCTTTAGACAGCGCTATCCTACTATTAAGGAGTAGGTAGCACCATCGTTGGAGTTTGTAAGGGACGTTCGAAAGGGATGAATATAATAACTAAAGCAATAGTTAGAAAACTTTAGTAGTAACCCTAGAGTCTTGAGATCTTTTCGAGGCAACAATTCCAAGGCAACATTTCTGAGGCAACATTCGAATGGGACAATTTGATCTCTTTAGACTGGAGGGCAACCACTAAAATCCCCTATGCTTAACGATTGTGTACCGAAGGAAACCTAAGTGAGGTAAACCCTAGTAATGAACATGTGCGAGTGATTCGTTTCAATTATTTTAATCTTTGCACATTAGGGTTTTCTAACTGTTTTAATTTTTCATCCATTCTTGCCATACAATCCTATTAATTCATCTAACAGTTAATAATTTGCTGAAAGTAAAAAGCAGAAATAAACCTAGCTATTACATGGTTTTGACAGTTACATAATTGCCTTAACGGAAAATAAAAGTGCGGAATTAAAAAAAACCTAACTAAAACTGTTACAACCTTGAAATAGTTACAAAGTAATGGCAAAATAACAACAATCGCGTGGCAAATTAAATATGAGAGAAATTAGGGTTTCGAACTTTGACTAAATCTAATCACAACTGATTAAAGAAACAATTATTTTTGTCGTTTTTTCTTATTTAAGAAAATAAGGAATAAATAAAAAAAAGAACCTAATTACTAATTAACTTAAGTTAAGAAAAATAGTTAAATCGCCTATTTTTTGTGTTTTTATTTGAAGAAAAGAAAATAATCAAGAATTTAAACCAAGTTTTTCTAATTGGTTTTAATTGTAAAAAAGAAAATGAGTTAAAATTACCTTAAATTAAATAAGCTAATTAATTTTATTTAACTTGATAAAACTAAAAAAACCTAATTCTAATTTTTATGACTTTTTGATTTTTAGGATTTTATATTAAAAACTGATTTTAAAAATAAAATGAATAATAAATTAAGAATAAAGGAAACAAAATAATAAAAAGATAGAAATTTTTTGAGAAATGGGCCTGTGTTGTTAGAAATTTTGGGGGTGTTAATCTGAAAATCTTTGGCCCATTAAGCTCCAGGCCTGGTCAACTTTGGGATCTGGTGCAGCATTGACCTGAGGAAGCACCATGATCCTTCATTGGAGAAATGTGAGATCTAGCTAGATTGGCATCCAATGGACGTACGTTAATGGCACATGATGGGCATTGGATGGTGTACTGCATGGGATTGGCTTGAAATTATTAAGAAAATATCAAAATGCACACGCCTGGGATCAAACACAGGACGCGTGCATCAAAGGCATGCTTCCTAACCATCTGTGTTGGACTTGTTTGTTGTATATATAATAAATAAATAAAATGAAAATACAAATCAAGCCTCATGCCAGGAAAACCGCGTGAAATTTGAATGGGCCAACCACACCTTGCCACGCATCATCTTCTTCCTTGGACCGTGGCTTTAGATGAAACACTTTTACCTACTGACGTTTGTTCGTAGCTATAACCCTGTTTCATTCAAAAATTGCATACGAGCGAGATAAATCAATTGTAATGGTACCAAACAACTCGTCTTGGTCTCACGAGTGTCATGGTACCTCATTCATGGTCCAATTTTCCCTGTACCAGAAATCCCCAAATCGAGTTCTTAAACCCTAGCAATGGTGAATATGAATTCCTGCACTGTTAGTACAATTAAGCAATATAGAAAGCTTGCAATCATGATTATGAACAAGAATATATGGATACCATGCGTTTAGGATGCGTAAAACATTGAAATTGAGTTTGAGTTTTTTTGTGCAAACCGTGATGTTGACACTTTGAGGCTTGCAAATGAATGGAGAAGCTTCCTGACACTACTAAAAAAATGACATTTGAGAAAAGGTTTTTACATCAGGTATAAAAATATACGATGTAAAAAATAAAATTAAAAACATTTTACATCAGGTATTTATTTGCAATGATATAAACAATATTAAAAAAAAATTCGCTATCTATTACATCGGGCCATTTAATCCACCGATGTAAAATGTTTCGTGAAAAAAATATGGTGGCAGTTTTGTAAATAACAAACCAGATGGCAGAATTGTAAATAAAAAAACACGCCAGATATTACATCAGTTCCTGCAATCCACCGATGTAAAAAAGTTTGTGGCAGATTGGTAATATAAAAAATAGGCTAACCCTTACATCGGGCCATTTATTCCACCGATGTAAAAAACATAAAAAACCTTACATCGGTCATTTCTTTAAACCGATGTAAAAAAGCTCAAATTGAAACTGCCACATCGGGCAAATGCTTGCACTGATGTAAAAAACATAAGCCTATGGACCCTTACATCGGGCCAATGCTTGCACAGATGTAAAAACGAATATATATAATTTTTAAATAAACCCAGACTACAAATTATTTCGTCGCTGTTCCACTTCTCAGCACGTCCTTCCAACTACTCCATCCCACGAACGACCCTCGCTGCTACTCTGTCCATCTCCACCCTTCTCGCCTACGCCGTCTCTGCCCGTATCGCCTACACCGTCTCTTCCCGTCTCGCCTACACCGTCTTCGCCCGTATCCTCCCTCCGCCGTCTCCTCACAGATCCGCCATCTCCTCGCAGATCCGTCACCGGCTTCACGAAGACGGAGGCGTTTCTCCATCCATCACACTGTCACCGTCTCCGCCGTCTTCGAAACCTCCTCCGCCGTCCAACTACGATTCCGGTACGAAACTTTCTATTTTGTTCAACTTCATTGTATATCTATGGATTTCTAAGAGTTATATATACAAAAAAGTTTTTAAGATATTCTTGTTTCTTTGTTTGTTACTGAGATTCATTATAAAAAATTAGAAGTACATAGAAAAATAATTAGAATATTATACTATGAATCCATTACTTTGTTCATATCTGTTTTTTAATTACTAAACAGTTTATTATTATTAGAGAGGTTAATTAAGTCTAATTAGTTATAAATAGTATATATTTTGTATAAAGTTAAGAATATAGTACATGTTGTGTATAATTAGTCATTCTTTTTCATTAGAGAAATTGTCTATTTAGAAACCTCCGAAAAAAGCGTTAATGGTCCTCTCAGAAACACATAGTTTATCTTTAACCTATCAAACTTAATAGAGTTATCACCTTGCTATTGAAATTTGAATCTATTTTTCTTTCTCCGCGAAGCAGCGCAACTTGCAATCTTGGAATCTCCGTGAAGTAGCGCAGCCGCGGGCACACCCTTCGCCAGACCTTCCTCCGTGTGAACATAGTTATGGATCGTAGTTGGATGAGAGCTAATCGATTAAGTGACGAGTACAAACACAGAGTGATGGAATTTCTACAGTTTGATGAAAGTAATGCTGAAAAAAGTCTTCCTACGCTTTTTCTCTGTCCATGTGTTCATTGTGCAAATAAAGAACCAAAACATAGTAAGAAAGAAATCATGGATCATCTAATTTGTGTAGGGATTTTTCAAAGTTATACAGAATGGATATGGCACGGTGAAGTAGTAGCAAAGTCAAACGTGTCTCAAAGAGATGATGTTAGTGTAGAAATGGATGATCGTCTAGAAGACATGATGCGTGATATTGGACAAGATTCGCTTAAGAGGGCACATATGTATGATACTATATGCAGTGACAAGGATAAACCATTGTACCCGGGATACAAAAAATTTACACGTCTGTCATCCGTGTTAAAATTATTTAATCTGAAGGCAAAGAATGGGTGGACTGACAAAAGTTTTACCGAGTTGCTTGAATTGTTGACCGAAGTGCTTCCAGAAGGTAATGTAATGCCAAGTCGTTATTACGAGGCGAAGAAAATATTGTGTCCAATGGGTTTGGAGTATGAAAAGATACATGCATGCCCTAATGATTGCATATTATACAGAAAAGAGTATGTAAGCTATAATCATTGTCCGAAGTGCAAGGCTTCACGCTACAAAGAGAAATATGGTGAATCAATTGATGGTCAAGTGGTCAAAAAGGGTCCTCCTGCGAAAGTGGTATGGTACCTACCAATAATTTCAAGGTTCAAGAGATTATTCGCCAATGCAGATGATGCAAAGAATCTTAGATGGCATGAAGAAGAAAGAAAATATGATGGACAAATTTGTCATGTAGCTGATTCTTTGCAATGGAAGAAAATATATTCTTTGTTTCCAAATTTTGGCAAAGAGTCGCGAAACCTTAGACTTGGACTTGCTACTGATGGAATGAATCCGTTTGGTAATCTGAGTACTAACCATAGTTCTTGGCCGGTTCTCATGATGATTTACAACCTATCTCTTAGGCTGTGCATGAAGCGTATATATGTTATGTTATCGATGATGATATCGGGCCCAAAACAACCAGGAAACGACATAGACATTTATCTAAGTCCACTGATTGATGATTTAAGAGTGTTGTGGGAGGAAGGGGTGGATGTTTTTGATGCGTATTCTGGCGAACAGTTCAATATGTGTGCCATGTTGTTTTGCACCATCAACGATTTTCCAGCATATGGTAATTTGTCTGGGTATAAAGTTAAAGGGCATAAGGCGTGTCCTATATGTGAAAAAGGCACATGTTACCATCAGCTTGAAAAAGGAAAGAAGACCGTTTATCCCCGGCATCGAAAATTTATAAAATGTTATCATCCATATCATAGATTGCAGAAAGCTTTCAATGGAGAACAAGAGCATGGTGTTGCTCCAAAGCCCTTGTCTGGAGAGGAAGTTTATCAGCGACAACAGGGACTTGATGTTGTCTTTGGAAAGTACCAAAAACAATCTACTGTGAAAAATGTATGGAAAAAGAGATTGATTTTCTTCGATCTTCCATATTGGTCTAGTCTTGATGTAAGACATTGTATTGATGTGATGCACGTGGAGAGAAATGTATGCGATAGTGTAATCAGAACACTTCTCAACATTCAAGGCAAGACAAAAGATGGTATTAATGCTCGTTTGGATTTGGGTTTGATGGGTATACGAGAAGAGTTAACTCCACAATATATAGGTAACAAGACATATTTGCCTCCTGCCTGCTACACTTTGTCTAAAAAAGAGAAAACAAGTTTTGTGAGTGTTTACAAAGTATCAAAGTGCCACATGGTTACTCATCAAATGTCAAGAGGCTTGTATCAGTTAAAGATCTTAAATTAGTTGGCTTAAAATCTCACGACTGTCATGTCTTAATGCAACAACTACTACCATTGGCTATTCATGGGATATTGCCTAACAACGTTAGGAAGACTATAATTAGGCTGTGCTTATTTTTCAATGCAATTTGTTGTAAATCCATTGATCCACTAAAGTTAGACGATTTGGAAAATGAGGATGCAGTTATCTTATGCCAATTAGAGATGTATTTTCCTCCTTCATTTTTTGACATTATGGTTCACTTGATTGTTCATATAGTAAGGGAGATTAGATTATGTGGTCCAATTTTTTACGGTGGATGTATCCAATAGAGAGATACATGAAGATTATAAAAGGGTACACAAAAAACCCACACCGTCCGGAAGCATCGATTATTGAGAGGTACATTGCAGAAGAAGCAATTGAGTTTTATTCTAACTATTTGTCAGGAGTGGATGTTGTAGGGGTTCCCAAGTCTCGTCATGATGGAAGATATGAGGGTGTGGGTACACAAGGTTTAAAAGTCAAGAGCTTAAGTATTGATGTGGTTGTTCAAGCGCATTTGTATATATTGAATAAAATAGATGAAGTTCAACCTTACTTATCTGCTCACAAAAGCATCATAAAGAAAAAGTACCCCAAGATGGATGAAAGAGGGTTGTTAAAAGAGCATAATAAGAGTTTCTCTAAGTGGTTTAAAGAAAGAATTTCTAATGAAGATAGTGTTTCTAATACAATTAAGTGGTTGTCTTATGGGCCTAAATGTAACATAATAACTTGGAGTGGATATGATATTAATAAAACCTCTTTTTATACAAAGTCAAAGGATGACCGTAGTACCACGCAAAATAGTGGGGTAATGATTGTGGCCGAGTCCATGCACTTATCTAGTGCTAAAGATAAAAACCCAGTTATGGAATCTACACTGTACTTTGGGGCGATTGAAGAGATTTGGGAAGTTAATTATGTTGTGTTTAAAGTTCCTATATTTAAATGCAAATGGATTGATATCAACAGTGGTGTAAGAATCGATGAATTTGGAGTTACACTAGTTGATCTTAGCAAGTTAGCTTATGCGAACGAACCATTCATCATGGCATCTCAAGAAAAACAAGTGTTTTATGTCATAGATCCTTCTAATAAAAAGTGGTCAGTGGTTTTACAAAGAAAGGTCCATGATAGTGATGAAAATCATGATGAGAATCTTGATATTTTTGAAACTCATCCTTTCTCAATAAATGTGACTACATTCATTGAAGAAAATGAAGGGGATGATGTGCATGCTATTCGCATAGACCATGAAGAAGGGATATGGGAGGACTAGTAAGTTTTTTTATAAGTTAATTCCGTGTTACTTTATTTTCTAATTGTTTTTATTTTGTGCTTAATTTTATTTCTAATTGTTTTTATTTTGTGCTTAATATTATTTCTAATTATTTTTATTTTGTGTAAACAGATACATGGGTGATTCAAACGACAACCCTTCTTCATCTAGTAACCCCAATAAAAGAAGAGTTAGAGGTCCCACTTTCATGACATAAATTGACAAAGTTCATCAAACAGGTGAAAAGATAAAGGTCGAGTTTAATGGAAGAACCTGTGAATGTATTGGTGTTGGTAAAAATGCTACACATTTTAAGAGTTATATAGCATGTCTTGCTCGGCAGTACTATAGTATTGTGAAAAATTATTGGAAAGAAGTAGATGAAGGCGTAAAAGATGCTATTTGGACTGATATTCAGGTATTTTAAATACAATACTTTATTATATTTTATAATCATATACTAATTAACAACATATGACATATACTATATTCGTAGGCTCATTTTACTATTCCAGAATGTAAAGATCCAAAGAAGGATAGGTTAAAGAAAGAATCGACTAAATATGCGGGAGAGCGATGGAGAGGTTTTAAGTCATAACTCACAAACAGATATATTAATCATTCCATAGAAAATGATCCTCCTCCATATGTCAAGTATAAATTTATTACGGAAGACGCATGGAAAGAGTTTCTCAAGATTCGAGATACCCTTGAATTTAAGGTTAGTAGGAGTTATATGTTTTTGTGTGCATAACATTTTTATTATATTTAGTGATTAATTAATTTTTGAGTTTATAATAGGAAAAAAGTCAAAAGGGTAAGGTTAATGTGGCTAAGAATGTATACCCACACTTATTGTCTCGTGGAGGGTATCGCTTGCTTGAGGAGAAAATTCTGAAAGAAAAGTCATCATCGAGAGATAATTCCACATTAGATGATAATGGTAGTCCATCTCCACCATCACGCCATGAGTTATAGAAGAGAGCACGACAAAAGAAAGGAGGATAATACACATCAAAATCTACACAAGAGGTTGCTGAAAAAATTGTAAGTAAACAATGAAAAATTATTCAAGTATCATTATATTTGTGATTGATTAATTGTTGTTTTTGCATTTTGTAGGATTCTCTAGTTCAAGAAGCTGAAAAAGGTGCAATTGTTCTGGATGGACGTAACGGTATCTTAACATTAGCCATTGAAACATCTGAGCATGGAGGTCGTGTTCGTGGTGTTGGAAAAAGCCATAAATAAAGCACTTACTTTGGAAGGCCACGTCAACATATTGACGTAAATGAACAACTTGCAACATTAGAAATAAAAATTAGAGCTGAACTTGAAGAATAGTTGGTTGAAGAGCGTAAGATGTTTCAACAATCATTAATTGAGACACTTAAGTCTATGGGTTTATCATATAGCACAGATAATATTAAATGCATTGAAAAAATGGAAATTATCGATGGAAGCGGAAAAGGAAGTTGTTCAGCTGCAAAAGGAAGCACAAAAGACGTGGAAGTTGATGATGTTCAGAGATTGTTACTCATGGTTTTGAAAATGGATGATAGCCATTTGGAAATACAATTAAGTCATTGTGCGAGTGTCTCTAATTTTTATATTTCAGCTAATTGTATCAGAGAGTTATTGGTGGGTTTAGGTCATTGGCTTGACGTGTCTATTCTGCAAATTTGGTGCACGTAAGTACATTTTATTGTTTTATTAAAGTCAATCTCTATTAATATGTTATATCTCTCATCACTTTGATTCTAATGTTTATTTTAAAATTATTCAGGTATATTATCGTGTATGTCTTGAGAATTCCATTTCAGAATTATATGGATTTATGGACCCTGCTAGGTGTATTTATAATGATAATGGAGCGAAATCTCAAGAGGATGTTAAAAATTACGTACTAGAAAAGTTACGTGATGAAAACAGAGTGTGCCAGTTACTAACATTAATTCATGGGTAAGAATTTTTATGAAATTGTGTTTTATATTGTTTAATTTTGATAACATATATATTTTATGTGACTTTTCTGTTTCCACACACACGTACATGAGACATTGGCAATTAATAGTCATGTGTCCAAGAGACAATTTAGTTGTCGTATTTTGTTCACTTCATCGGGAAATTGACCAGAACACGAAGAAAATTATTACAAAGTAAGTTTATCTTTCATGTGACTTTCATTGGCAACTAATAGTTATGTGATTTTTCACTGGCGAGTAAATTTAGTTATGTGATGTTTATCTTTCTGTATTAGTTCTTTTGGGATTCATCAAATGGCAAATGGAAATAGAAAAAAGGCTACATGGCTTCATCCCAATGTAAGTGTGATGTAAATTGTAATTCTATAATTAAATTTATGATAAATATTCACTAATTATGTTATTCAATTGTAGACAAGGCAACAACATAACTCTAATGATTGTGGATACTATGTGATGAAAAATATGTTGGATATTGTCTCTGCTAATATAACCGAGAATTGGATGCAGGTACTAAAAATAACTTTACTTTGTTATTTACTTTTTGTTTTTCGACTTAATATGAATTTTTTAAAAATAACTCTATATTGTTATATTTATGTATTATAGGTATTTGATGACCCAACAGAATTAACACAAGATGATTTGTATGATTTGTGACTCTGTTGGGCAAAATGTTTCTTTGAGTTATATAAAAATTAAGTTTATATGGTGAGTTTTATAGAATTGTCTAAGTTGTGGTTTTTGCACATAATTGTTATTATTGAGTTTTTGCACATAATTGTTATTATTGAGTTTTTGCACATTACATGTGGCTTTTGCAGATGTATTGAGTTTCTTGATTTTTTTGCTGATGTTAATTGTTATTATTTATTGTCAGGCAATATCATTTTGATGTTGTCTACCGAAGCTATAACTCATCTACTTGTGGATTTTATATTGGTAATTCAAGTTTGGAAAAAGACTTATAAATAGTTGAATATTTTGTATGTTTTGTGAAGAATATGTATTTGTAAGTTTATTTGTTGTGATACAATACAAGTTTGGAATACAATTGTTCATTTTGTAAGTTTGTTGTTAAAAATATGAAAATATCGACCTAGATGTGGTTTATGTGATGTTGGAAAGCTATGAAATCTATATAGCGACATCAATATAGTCTGTGATATTGGAAAATATGAAAAAATGGGTACCAATTTTTTTTACAGGGAAACATCCAGAAAAGAAATAATTTATTCTAAAAAAATTTCTTACATTTTACATCGATTATTACTCCCAACTGATGTAAAAACTTTTAAAACTGTATATATTACATCGGGCTTAGATTATAACCGATGTAAAAAAGGGACTTTTCACATCGGTCCACACATTTAACCGATGTAAAAAGTTGCATCAATTTTTAAAGATAATGTTATAATTATTTTTTACATCATTCTTAGATCATAACCAATGTAAAAAAGGGACTTTTTACATCGGTCCGCACGTTTAAACGATGTAAAATGTTGCGTCATTTTAAAAAAAAATGTTATAATTGTTTTTTACATCAGTCTTAGATCACAACCAATGTAAAAAAGGGAATTTTTACATCGGACCCAGAACCGATGTAAAAAGTACCTGATTTACTATATCGCCTGACTTTACATCGGACCCAGAACTGATGTGAAAAGTCAGTTTCACCCGATGTAAAAAGTCATTTATGCACTAGTGTGAGATGTCCAGGAATGTATTGCTAGCCTTGAAACTTCTTGAGGATGGCTCTAAGATGGATTTTGATCTCCCACTTTTGTCCAAATTTTTTACTTTCCTTCTTGCTGTTTCACGCCTCCAATCCCTGTTTTTTTGATATGGAATTCTTATGCCCTTATAGTAGACTGAATTAGGTCAACAAATTTGTATCAAATCTTTGAGAATTATGAAAATTGGATTTGATTTGCTTCATGTACGATTTCTTTCCAAAACTTGCACCAATCCAATCTTTTTCAACCCTAATGAACCTTGCACGACTTGGATGGCATGCTAGTTGTACATGGACTCAAAATATGCATAAAAATCTCAAGATTTGATTTGTTTTCATTTTTTTGCCATTTATTTTGATTTATTTTATTTTAATGAATAAAAAATCAAAATAAATGATAAAAGTAATAAAAAAAATAGGTGGAAAAGCCCAGGGGTCGTGGGTCCTATTAGAAACATGTTTCAAGCAAGAAAACATGGGTCCCTTTGGAAGAAATGCAAATTTGATCAATGTTGACTTTTGACAATTTTCCAAAAATTGCCAACTTTGACAATGCACAACTTTCTCAATTTTGACCCTTGGAGGGTGCTCTCGGACTTTTTAGAAAGCTTAGGCTGTCCCCTAACCAACCCTTTTGGTCTCACCTCAATTGGATCTTCCATGTTCATGTATGAAGCTTAGACCCAAAAGGTGTTTTTGTTGACTTTTCAAAATGACCTATAATGTCAAAATTCATATCTTTTTGTGAATGCATATTTTGAACTTTTGGGATGGAGATGGATTGTAGAGAATTGTATCATATTAAAAATTAGATTTGGATGGAAATTGTTTGATAAAGTATGAAGAAGTTATGCTTGGTCAAAGTTGGGTTGACTTTTCCTACAAAACCCTAATTTAGCAACTTTTGGGTTTTGATGAATTTGGAGCATCCCTTGAGGAATCATGATCAAACCTTGATCCAATGATGGAAATTACTTCAAAATGTTGATGTTGACCAAAAATCTTGAGGTTTTTCTGTATGTGGGCCACAGTTAACTTTTGACCTAATACAGTCGATTCTCAAGCATCTGAGCAGTTGGCTGAGCAAACTTCTTATGCAAGGCTTGAAACTTGGCATGGATGATCTTGGGAACATATTAAGACCATGAAGAGAATTTGGGGATTTTGTGTCTCACTCACCTTGATGAAAATAGAAACCCTAATTTGGGGTACACTGCCTTAGGAGAGAGTTTGTCTGGTCAACTCTTGGGCAACCTTGAGAAAATTGGCGACCTCACTTGACATTTGTTGAGTAAATGAGAGGGAAAATTTTGGGGTACAACAGAAATCTTTAATCAAAAACTAGGGCAGGGTAGTTTCTCAGTAAATTCCAATTGCGCGTTCAAATCACAAACTCTCATCTCGTAAGTACAACGAATGACATCAAAACATTCCTCTAGAGTCAGAAGACGATGATGGCTCCCTATCACATAGGCAATCATTGTCCCTAAAAAAATAAGAAGAAAAGCCCACTAAGCCAAAACCTACGAAGGAGACTTAAGAAAAACAAGGGCATCTCGCTGACCGTAATCTCAAAACAAGAACAGTCAGGCAAAAATTAGGGATAATAAATCAAAAGAAAGAGGTCACTACAAATCCTCAACAACATGAAAAAAAATGTTGCAAAAATGACTGCCTTCCGACAAACTTAACTCATCTGAACCATCACCAAAACGTCATTCTAGACTCAATTGGAGTTCAAACGCACAATTAACCGAGTTTAGGACTGAAGAACGTCACGAAGAGCGGGTGGGTACAAATACATTTTGAGCCTTTATCCTTTATTTCTTAAACCATGAACCAGGCCACGTTACAACCCTTCAAAAGTCCTAATTGAAGCATCAGTTAGTTCGAAATCATACTGTTACAAAAGGTATCCTGACTCTTGTAGGGCTTTACTCTAAATCTTGAGTTAAGTTTTTCTAACAAAGTTTCTTTACTTGCTAAAATGCATTTTCAAAATTTCAAGACAAACATAATCTTTGCATTACTCGAATATCACTGTTTGCATATGGTTATTTGTTTGACAGCGAAGAAATTCACACAGCAAATATCCAGTAAACAAAAGTCCTCTCAGTGAACAAGGTCACTTCAATTGGAAAGACACTTCCAATGACAAATATCTCATGATCAAGGGGCACAACATGAATTTCGTCCAATACATATGGGGCAGTCAAGTCGAGATTCAAAGAATCTCTCAAGGAGTGGTGGAATAACCAGGGGCAAATCTCCATATGTATCACTCAAGGGGCAATATCATGTTGATCATAGGTTTGAACAATATCCACTATAAAGATCTTGGGTACCACAAATTTCTTGTCTATACCATTAGTATCAGATGGTGTCAGTATCATGTCTTCAGATCCTCCTATGACAGTTCTTAGAAAATTTTGAGACTTGACAAAAGATATTAGGTACCACCAATTTGCTCATCTGTGCCAGTAGTATCAGATGGTATCAGTATCATGTCTTCAGATCCCCTCCATAACAGTTCTTAGAAAATTCTGAGACTTGACCAAAGATCTTGGGTACCACCAGTTTACTCGTCAGTGCCAGTAGTATCAGATGGTGTCAGTGTCAGGTCTTCATTTTCCTCCACGGCAGTATTAGAAAATATCTCTAGGGAGTTTAAGACTACCGGAAATGTGATCAAAATCTCAAGCATCAAGGTGCATCAGATTAACACTAAGGGAAAACAGACTCCCACATAAAGGGTCATGGGCGACCAAGCAAACATTTTCTAGCATTACTACAACACTTACTACTAGGGGTAGTGACAAATCTCCCCAAAATCCTTCTCATAGAATGACTCACAGCCAGAGTTTCATTCTCTAAAAACTTCTCACCAGCTGAGTCGACCTTAAGAACCCTCGAGAATTTTCCCCAGTGCAGAAGACACCTCTCCAACAGACCGACAACATGGTTTATTTCCCCAACAAACTACAGATTTCCCCACAGTATGCAATTTAATCCCCAGCGGAGCAGATCTTCCAGTTATCAATCCCCAGTAGAAGTCGTCCAATTTCTCAGGATTCCCAAACAGGATTTTACAAGCAGTACATGGAATTTCCCTTACAACAGAGTTTATTTCTCTAAGCAGAAATTCATCAGCACTTTAACTTCAAAACATGAAGACCTGCACTCCGTATCCTCAGCAGCAGTCAGGGATTTATTCTCCCCAATTCAAACAAGAAGTGCAGCAAATTAGCTCACATACGCATACATCGCATCCATATATCATAAACATTGATAACACGAATGCATGTATCACAATCTCATTATACCATGCATTTCATACAATGTGACATTGCATATTAGCTAACTTTTTACCCTTTTCAGGATAAGGTTAATCAATAGCTACCATTAACAATGTTCAAAGGCCTTTCAGATACAGTTCATATACGCTTCAGACACGGATGCCATCCTGATACTCACTCAGATTCAATCTTCAGATACAGTTCAGATACACTCTAGATACGGATACCATCCTGATACTCATTCAGATTCACCTTTCAGATACAGTTCAGATACGCTCCAGATACGGATGCCATCCTGATACTCATTCAGATTCAACTTTCAGATACAGTTCAGATACGCTCCAAATACGGATGCCATCCTGATACTCATTCAAATTCAACTTTAAGATACAATTCAGACACACTCTAGATACGGATTCCATCCTAATACTCATTCAGATTCAACTTTCAGATACAGTTCAGATACACTCCAGATACGGGTGCCATCCTGATACTCATTCAGATTCAACTTTGAGATACAGTTCAGATACGCTCCAGATACGGATGCCATCCTGATACTCATTCAGATTCGGCTTTCAGATATAGTTCAGATACGCTCCAGATATGGATTCCATCCTGATATTCATTCAGATTCAACTTTCAGATATAGTTCAAATACGCTCTAGATACGGATGCCGTCCTGATACTCATTCAGATTCAGCTTTCAGATATAATTCAGATACGCACCAGATACGTATGCCATCTTGATACTCATTCAGATTCAACTTTCAGATACAATTCAGATATGCTCCAGATACGGATGCCATCCTGATACTCATTCAGATTCATCTTTCAAATACATTTCAGATACGCTCTAGATACGGATGCCATCCTGATATTCATTCAGATTCAGCTTTCAGATACAGTTCAGATATGATCCAAATACGGATGCCATCCTGATACTCATTCAGATTCAGATTTCAGATACAGTTAAGATATGCTCCAAATATGGATTCCAACCTAATACTCATTCAGATTCAGCTTTCAGATACGCTCCAGACACAGATGCCATCCTGATACTCATTCAGATTCATCTTTCAGATACAGTTCAATTACGCTTCAGACACGGATGCCATCCTGATACTCATTCAGATTCAACTTTCAGATACAGTTCATATACGCTCCAGACAAGGACTCCATCCTGATACTCATTTAGATTCAATCTTCAGATACAATTCAGATACGCTCCAGACACGGATGCTATTCTGATACTCATTTAGATTCAACTTACAAATATGGTTCAACAATCATTTCTGGATGGCATATACAAGCCCATCTCCAACAAATTTCCATCATCACTCTAAATGGAATCTTTAAGCCCATTCCCTATACCATCAACCATCACATCACCGAGTGCAAATTTCTGGGCACTCTAATGTCCAATCATCTTCCACCTTCGAGTCACGAATGGCAAAAACTCCCCAATCTAATTCTTCAGGCTTAAGAAGATTGAACAGGGGAAGCTATTGTACCCCAAAATTTTCCCTCTCATTTATCAAGAATTTGCACACAAGATTTCTTTTTACTCAAGACTGCATTAGGGTTGATCAGCTCAAGACACCTCCTTAAGCACTGATGACCAAAATTAGGGTTTGAGATTGCACAAGGATATTTGAACTTCCAATGCCCCATATGTATTTCTTGGATCATTATCGACCCTCAAGATTGCTCATGTCAAGTGTCAAGCCTTGGATCACACTTTTGCTCAGTCAATTGAGCAGTTGACCTAAAAATCAACTGTATTAGAAAAAAAGTCAACTATGGCCAATTTACAGTCAAAATTCATAATTTTTGATCCACATAAATATTATAAACTAAAATTTATCATTTTATCAAGATTGGACCATAATTCCCCAAGAAATTTGATCAAATCATCAAAAGGGCAAAATGGTCAAAATTAGGGTTTTGATTGAGAAGGGGCAATTTCTGATTTTGAACTAGCAAATGGTCAATTGGTTTGAAGCATTATTTCAAGAGTTCAATTTCATCATTTTTACCTAATGGCATGACCCAAAACATTTCTCAAGATCAATTGGATTAATAATGAATTTTCAGTCAGTTGATCAAAAGTCAACAATACACTGAAAAGTCAAACTTTGACTTTTTGGTCAAAATTCAATGTCAAAGATCACAATTCTTAAAAAAATGTCAAAATATGAAAATTATTCATCAAGAAATCAAAAAGTCAAGATTTCATTTTGAAAAGTCAAAGTTTTCTAACTTAGAAAATTTTCTAAGTGTTTAAACTTCATGTTTTTTCATAACTTTAAGCCAATTTTTCACCATGATGCAAGAGGATTCATAAGAAACTTTCAACATGAAAGTTGTAGATCTCCATGATATCTACAACATTTCTTTACACAACCTCTCCTAAAAGTGCTGGGATCTAAATTTATTAGTTCATAAAGTCATGGTCTTGAAATTGAACACTTAG
The DNA here is from genome assembly GCA_948472305.1 of Vicia faba. Lineage (NCBI taxonomy): Eukaryota > Viridiplantae > Streptophyta > Magnoliopsida > Fabales > Fabaceae > Vicia > Vicia faba. The sequence goes on along the minus strand of OX451738.1, from coordinate 1,577,100,661 downwards.
TGAAATTTTGCCCTAGTTTTGTTCAAGATTTTGACCTAACTTCATCACACTTTTTCATATAGTTCCAATGGGAATTTTCAAAATTGATTCAAAGAGGGGTTGTAGAGCACATTAAAAGCTTTTCAAAATATCCAAGAACTCCTTGAGATAATTCTTGAGTAGGGAGAATCGAAGATATGAAGTTAGGGTTTTCACACTTGAATTACAAGTCATTTTATGATGAACAAGAATTCAATTTCAAACCTATGCTGCACAATCTTGATTTTCAGGCCTAAAACTTGTTTGGAACTCCATAATTAATGGTTAACACAACTCTTTAGGCCCTTATCCACTTGGTTTAAGCTTTGTCCAAAGTAATTTTCCATTTACGGCACAAAGTTGCCATTTCCATTTTGATAAAGCATCACTTTTGCAATTGTCAACTTCTTGAGCTTTGCACTTGTTCTTTCTGCACACACAACCCCTATAAACCAAATGCAATGTGTCTAAATCCTCTTTTAACTCAGAACATGCTTGTATAACACTTTGGGATTTGTCTTCTCACTTTTCTTCAAAAGTAAGTTATAGAGCCAAAAGGCTAGAACTCAAAAGTCTGGAGTACATTTGATCTCAAACCTTTTCCATACATATGCACAAGTTTATTGCAAGGCAATAGACAATTAAAAACTCTCTCAAAACTTCCCAAACTCCATATTTCCTAGAATCTGCCCAAACTTGACAGTTTGAAGCCAAAACTCACCATCTCCATTTTCACTCGTGCGTTTTGATTTCTAATCATCCAAACATCTTACATACATCATATACAAATGATCCAAGTCCCTGTTTCAAGACTCTAATCACATTTTCATCATCCACCATTTTTGAAACTCAAGCTTGCAACTTGACTTGAGTAGGGAGTTTTAGCCATCCTCAAGGCAAAGTAAGACTTACAACACATTCAGGAAGGTCCAGGAAAGCTAACCAGATCATCTTCCATCTTCAAAACTTGCTCAAAGTCCATATTCAAATCCATATGCAACAGGTAATTTTCAAACTTCAATATCTTGATACAAGCATCCTTTATGCATACATTCTGAAGTAAAAATGTAGATATTATTGCCCTCAACTGACCATGTCCCTAGTTTGCATTTTACTTGCTTGTGTTAGGATAATTTTGCTTCTGACCAGTTAGGGCATGCATTTGGTATCAAACAAAATTAAGTTTAATCTCTGATTTTTAGCTTAATTAAATTATGTGGTTAAATTGATGATGAAATTTCCAGCAAGTTTCATGTTTGTACTTTTCAAAATCGTCAAGAAATAAGAAAGTTACAGGGTTAACAATGGTGGATGTTGTGTTATGCACGCGCGTGAAGGAGGAAGAAGATGATTTCAAATATCCAGGACTTGTTTTATTTTATATATAATGAAAGTTGTTTCATGACCGAATGTACAAGCCACCCCAGTGGCAAGCGCGCGTATTAAGTATTTGTTGACCATAAGGGCGAGGGTTCGAACCAATGTGAACCCCCCCTTTTGCATTTTTGTGATTTTTGTGATTTCAGGAAGCAGTTTTGTCTTATATGGTCATGCAAACACATGGTTGACAAGAAAACGTGCCTGGCCTAGTGGTAATCTTTGAGCCAATGATCTTGATGTCCTGAGTTCAAACCTTGGCAGGACCAAAACCCCCTTTTTTACCACTTGTTTATTTCATTAATTTCATTCTTTTTAACAAACTTTAGCATTTTATTTAACCAATCAAAACAACTCCTTTTGAATTGATTTTTTTCACACTATTTATTTATAATACCTATTTTATGAATATAAAAAAATATCATAAAAATATATTTTTTTCATTATTTTTTAAGTAAAGCAAAAACCTTCCATAAAAAACCCTAAAAATGCTTTCAAACTTAATTTCTCTTCTTATCTAGTTTAGATTTAATTTTATTTATCTTAATTAATTATTTTCTCTTAGATAATTAGGTTAAACCCCTTTCATAAAAATCCAACCAAAAAAATCTTTTCTTTACCCATTTTCATTTTTGCATTTTTATTTATTCAATTCTTGCACATTTATTCAATATGGTTTTAATAGATAATTAGGTTTAATTTTCTTACAAAATCCCCATTTGTAAATTTGTACACCCCCTCCCCCAATGATGTAATAGCATAGTAATTTTATTTTTCACAATTTATCGCTTTATATAAATGCTAGTAATTAGGGTTTGTATGAGAAGATAAAATCAACAAGTAGCAAACCATAATAAAAGACTAAACAAAGCATGAAAATCAATACACTTGCACACTAGAACCCCTATGGTAAAATCCACTTTGTTGCCTTATAAAAATGGCCATATTATGCATGTGAGGTATCTTAGCAAAAACAAGCAAAATAGAAGATCATAGTCCCTCAATGACGCTATCCATGTTGCCTTTCAAATGATATTAGTCCCTAAAAGAGAATGCTAAGATACCTTGCAACATTGCTAATCATGGTTATACGATGAACCACACCCATCTCGTTTACATCCAAAGATAGGGTTACTTACCAAATCAATGGTAAGATAATTGTGATATGGTCGGAGAACTGACTGTTAATACTGGTTTGCGTTTTGTATTCACAAATGTCGCGGTAAGCAAGAGTCGCCATCGACTTTTATTTCATCCAAATAAGGGAAAGGAAAAAAAACAGAAAAAACCTTTTTCAAGAATGTTTCTGAGTACGGGGGTAGATTATAGAAAGGGAAGGTGTTAGCACCCTTCTATCCATGGTTTTCCATGGCCTCTTAGGTACTTTTCTCATTTTTAAAATTGATTGTGTGTGCTTTTTTTGAACTTGAGGGCTGAAGATGAGTTGTAGGAAATTGAATTCCCTTCAAAATGAGCTTTGGAGAAATTTTTTTTGATAAAGTATGAGAAAGTTATGCTTGGTCAAAGTTTGGTTGACTTTTCTTGAGAAACCCTAATTTAGCAACTTTTGAGTTTTTATGAACTAGGAGAATTACTTGGGGAAGCATGTTCAACCCTTGATCAAATGATGGATATCACTTCAAAATGTTGATGTTGACCAAAAATCTTGAAGTTTGACTGTATGTGGGTCCCAATTGACTTTTGACCTATTATAGTTGATTTTCAAGTATCTGAGCAACCGACTGAGCAAACTTCATGTGCAAGGCCTGAAATTTGACATGGAGGGTCTTGAGAACATATTAGGACTCTGGAAAATATTTTAGGCCTTTGGAGTTCACCCATCTAGATGAAAATGGAAACCCTAGTCTGAGGTTCATTTCTTTAGGAGAGAGTTTGTCTGGCCAACTCTTGGGCATCCTTGAGCAAGTCGAGGGTCTTAATGAGCATATGTTGAATAAAATGAGAGGGAAAAATTTGGGGTACAACAACTGCCCCTGTTCAAACTTCTTACACCTGAGGATGTAAATTGACTTGTCTGCCTTTTGTGATCTAAAGGTGGGAGATGATTGAACACTAGAGTGCCCAAAAATTTTCACTCACATGCATTGCATGGTGATTGATGATATCGGGAATAGGCTTACAGATGCCATTTGAAAGTCGACATAGAATTGTCTAAGATGGGCTTAAAGATGCCATCCATAAAATATATCGGTTGTATAAAAGATTCTTTGGCGAGAATTCCTGTACCTGCCGCTGAGGAGGACTTCGTCGGGGAATGTTGATTTATGTCCTGGTAAATAGAGTATAGGAGCTTTAGCTGTCTATTACTCTACTGGGGAATTAACTCCTGATTGAGGAAGTGGAGATAAACTGCATATCTGATCAGGGTCCAGACTGCACATTGACTTACTGGGGAATTGTGAAATTGACTGTATCTGGTCGGGTCCAGGTCTTACGATGTTGTAGACTATTGTCTGGAGATAAGAGAGTAGGAACCTGGGTCGTAAGGTTACTTTAATGTGAGTGCCAAGATAGTAGGGCTTGTGAGAAGGAACCTGGATAGTAGAGTTACTTCAGGATGAAAGCCTGGATAGTAGGGCTATGGGAAGGAACCTGGATAGTAGGGTTACTTCGGGATGAAAGCCTGGATAGTAGGGCTGTGGGAAGGAACCTGGATAGTAGGGTTACTTCTAGATGAAAGCCTAGATAGTAGGGCTATGATAAGGAACCTGGATAGTAGGGTTACTTCGAGATGAGAGCCTGGATAGTAGGGCTATGAGAAGGAACATGGATAGTAGGGTTACTTCAAAATGAAAGCCTGGATAGAAGGGCTATGAGAAGGAACCTGGATAGTAGGGTTACTTCGAGATGAGAGCCTGGATAGTAGGGCTATGAGAAGGAACCTGGATAGTAGGGTTAATTAGAAAAGAAAGCCTGGATAGTAGGGCTATGAGAAGGAACCTGGATAGTAGGGTTACTTCGAAATGAAATCCTGGATAATAGGGCTATGAGGAGGAACCTGGATAGTTGGGTTACTTCGAAATAAAATCCTGGATAGTAGGGCTATGAAAAGGAACCTGGGTAGTAGGGTTACTTCGAAATGAAAGCCTGGATAGTAGGGCTATGGGAAGGAATCTGGATAGTAGGGTTACTTCGAGATGAGAGCCTGGATAGTAGGGCTATGGGAAGGAACTTAGATAGCAGGATTACATCGAGATGAGAGCCTGGATAGTAAGGCTGTGGGAAGGAACCTGGATAGTAGGGTTACTTCAAGATGAAATCCTGGATAGTAGGTCTATGAGAAGGAACCTGGATAGTAGGGTTACTTCAAGATGAAAGCCTGGATAGTAGGGCTATAAGAAGGAACCAGGATAATAGGGTTACTTCTAGATGAGAGCATGGATAATAGGGTTTTGGGAAGGAACCTGGATAGTAGGGTTACTTCAAGATGAAAGCCTGGATATTAGGGCTATGAGAAGGAACCTGGATAGTAGGGTTACTTCGAGATGAGAGCCTGGATAGTAGGGCTATAAGAAGGAACCTGGATAGTAGGGTTACTTCAAGATGAAAGCCTGGATAGTAGGGCTATGAGAAGGAACCTGGATAGTAGGGTTACTTCGAGATGAGAGCCTGGATAATAGGGCTATGAGAAGGAACCAGGATAGTAGGGTTACTTCGAGATGGAAGCCTGAATAGTAGGGCTACTTCATTTGATCGTGTATATTAGTTGACCCGTTTGGTTTCGGGAACTGAGTTTCTATTAGTCGTCTTGCAGACGTGACCTGTATAAATGCTGGATTTGTTGAAGATAATCGTCTTTCCTGAAAAGATAACAGGGTTAATTATATGCGATGCATGAAATGCATGGTGGGATGATGTTCTCAAAATAAACGAGATTATGATGTATATGATATGTGTGCGCATGTCATGATGTATGTACATAAAATGCTATCGGGGTATGTTGGAGTCTGGGAAAATAAATCCCTGACTGCTGTTGGAGCTTTACTCTTTGTTATTCATGAATATTTTGTCAGGAAGAGATTTTGTTTGAGAATAACTCTACGGGGAACAACTTGGAAAGTGAATTTCTATAGCTGAAGTAATGAGCTCTGTCGAGGATTGAGCTTCAGTATCCAAAGAATTAAACTCTGCTTAGGAGATGAAATTTACTGACCTGTTCGCGATTATGAAATTCGGCTGGGGGATATAGCTATCAAGTTTCTGAATGACCCTGGCTGGGAAGATTACTTCCTGTTTCGGGAAAGCCAACATCAATGCTTTTGAATACTTTTACTCTGTAGGGAGTGCATGTACTGATGATTATGCTCCAAAGTTGTCTCTGTCCTGATACCTGCTCGGTAGAGTAACCGTCGGGTTTGACACTTCTTATTTTTTCCCCTGTTTCTGGAATTATGAGTAATTGTCTTTTTGTTTCTTATATAAATATTTATGAGCAACAATCATATTCAAATGCATATGTCAAGAATAAATCATTGGACGTTCTTGCAAAACAAAACAGAAAAAGGAAAAAACTCAAAGTTTCTTGTGAAAATGATTTTATATTGATTTTTGAAGTTGGCCTGTAATAGGCGTTTTCGTACAAGGAGGCTGACGTTCTAGTAAGAGAATGCCGCCGTAAAAATAGAAACTATACAAATTTGTGTAAAAGAAAACAGCTATGTGAAACAATCCCATTGAGTTCCAACTCTGCTATTGCCCTTATGTCTTCGAGCGTCTCATCACTTTGTTGTTTGTCTGAAGTTGATTAGGTTGGTCGATGTTGTTCGAGCTTGATAATTGATACCGAAGTCTGGACGCAAAGTGATCTAATGGGGACATAGTGATACGCTTTACATCCCTAACTTTTTCCTGGACTGCCCTTTCGGGTTTTCAGTCCACCGGGATACCCTTTTTTGCTGAAGCCGCCTTTTCAGGTTTTCGGCTTTCCGGGTGTACAGATTTTTTCATTTTCATCCCTTGGTTTTGCCCGAACCCTTTTGGCTCGCCGGGAAGCCCTTATTTTTTCTTAGGCCAGTCAACCTAGCGGGTCTTTTGATTAGGCGTAGTATCTTTTCACTATGTCTGCATTGACAGAGTGAGGAAGGTCTTCACCTTCCATGGTGGTTAGAATCATAGCTCCACCCAAGAAAATGTTCTTAACCACAAATGGCCCTTCATATGTGGGAGTCCATTTACCCTTGGGATCACCTTGCGGCAGTATGATATGCTTGATCACTAGATCCCCGACTTGATATTTTTGATGTCTGACTTTCTTGTTAAAAGCCTTGATCATTCGCTTTTGATACGTCTGACCATGGCAGATAGCAATAAGTCTCTTCTCATCGATTAGATTTAGCTGATCAAGCAGAGTTTGGATCCAATCGTCTTCGTTCAAACCCGCATCCTTCACAATCCTGAGGGAAGGTATCTAGACTTTGATGGGTAGGACTGCCTTCATGCCATATACGAAAGAGTAGGGTGTTGCCCTTGTCGATGTCTATGCCGAGGTACGCTATCCATGAAGAGCGAATGGTAACATCTCATGCCAGTCTTTGTATGTCACCGTCATCTTCTGTACAATTTTCTTGATGTTCTTGTTAGCCGCTTTGACAGTGCCATTCATCTTTGGCTGGTAGGGAGAAGAGTTATGATGTTGTATCTTGAATTGTTTACAGAGCTCAGTGATCATTGTGTTATTGAGATTTGTACCATTGTCAGTAATAATTCTCTCTGGCACGCCATATCGACAGATTAAATTATGTATGATAAACCGTGCCACAACATTCTTGGTTACCGTAGCAAAAGAGGCCGCCTCAACCCACTTCGTGAAGTAATCAATGGCCACTAGAATGAAGCGATGTCCATTGGAAGCAGTGGGCCTGATTTCTCCGATCATGTCGATGCCCCACATTGCAAAGGGCCACGGAGCTGTCAAGACATTCAAGGGAACCAGAGGCACATGCACCTTATCAGCATAGATTTGGCACTTATGACAAGTTCGAGAGTGCTGATAACAATCATCTTCCATAGTGGACCAATAATATCCTTCCCGTAGGATCTTCTTAGCCATGGTATGTCCACTGGAATGGGTTCCGAAGGTACCTTCATGTAGATCTCTCATGATCCTCTCTGCTTTGCTCTTGTCTACACACCGTAGTAATGTAGAGTCATGATTGCGCTTGTAGAGGATTCCATTACTGAGGAAGAACTTCACAGTGAACCTTCTCAGAAACTTCTTATCATTAACTGATGCCCCTTCGGGATACTCTTGAGCCTCGAGATACCTTTTGACTTCGTGAAACCAGGGTTTGTCTGCCACCTCTTCAGTATCAATTTCACAGCAGTGTGCTGGTTTATCCAGCCTCTCAATGGTGATTTGGGGAGCTTCATTGTCCCACCTAACTTTGAACATAGAAGACATGGTAGCTAGCGCGTCCGCTAACTGGTTCTCCTCTCGCGGGAAATGTTAAAAATTTATCTCCTCAAAGTGTGGGAGCAATGTCAGTATGAGCTCTTTGTATGGGATGAGATTGGGGTGTTTTGTATCCCATTCACATTTGATCTGACTTATTACCAAGGCCGAATCCCCGAAAACATCCAAGAACTTGATCCTGAGGTCAATAGCGGCCTTGAGACCCATGATACAGGCTTCATACTCCGCCATGTTGTTAGTGCAGTTGAAACATAACCGAGCAGTGAAAGGATTATGAAATCCCTCAGGAGATATGATTACGACTCCGATGCCATTACCAAGTGCATTTGAAGCCCCTTCAAAGACCATAGTTCACCGGGATCCCTCTTCGGGTCCTTCATTCAGTCCAGGTTCTTCGTAGTCAGTCACCAGCATAATATTCTCATTCGGGAATTCAAAATTCATGGAATGGTAGTCATCCACGGCCTGATGAGCCAAATGATTAGCCAATACACTCCCCTTGATTGCTTTCTAGGTTGTATATTGTATATCGTACTCGGTTAAGATCATCTGCCATCTTGCTATTCTTCCGGAGAGAGTAGGTTTCTCGAAGATGTATTTGATTGGATCCATCTTAGATATCAACAAAATAGTATGGGTCAACATATACTGTCTTATTCGGCGAGCAGCCCATGCCAAAGCACAACAAGTTTTCTCGAGCAGCGAGTATCATGTCTCACAGTCAGTAAACTTTTTGCTAAGGTAGTATATTGCATGCTCTTTTCGACCAGACTCGTCATGCCGCCCCAGCACACACCCCATTGAATTTTCTAGCACTGTTAAGTACAATATTAAAGGTCTTCCTTCAACCGGAGGCATATGAATCGGTGGTTCTTGAAGGTATTCCTTGATTCTTTAGAAAGCCGTTTGACATTTGTTATTCCACTTTACCACTTGATCTTTCTTCAGAAGCTTGAAGATGGGCTCACAAGTAGCAGTCATATGTGAAATGAACCTGGGAATATAATTCAAGCGTCCCAAGAAACCTCTAACCTCCTTCTCTGTACGGGGAGCCGACATATCTTGTATGGCTTTTACCTTCGCAGGGTTTACTTGAATGCCTTTATCACTGACAATGAAACCCAAAAGTTTACCAGACCTTACCCCGAAGGTGCACTTGTTTGGATTCAACCTCAACTTGTATATCTTCAACCTGTCGAACAACTTTTGTAGATGATCAAGTTGCTCTTCCTCAGTTTGAGACCTGGCTATCATGTCATCAACATAAACTTCGATCTCGTGATGAATCATATCATGGAACAAAGCGACCATGGCACGCTGATAAGTTGCCCTAGCATTCTTCAACCCGAAAGGTATCACCTTGTAACAGAAGGTGCCCCACTGTGTGACGAAGGTTTTTTTTCCATGTCTTCAGGAGCCATCTTGATCTGATTGTAGCCAGAGAAACCATCCATGAAAGATAAGATCTTGTGTTGCACGGTGTTGTCAACCAGGACGTCAATGTGAGGAAGTGGGAAGTCATCCTTGGGGCTTGCCCTGTTCAGATCTTTGTAATCCACACACATTCGTACCTTACCGTCATTCTTAGGTACCAGAATGACATTAGCAACCCACTGTGGATAGGAGGTGACAAATAAGAACCATGCGTCGAACTGTTTCATGACTTCCACCTTGATCTTTTCTGACATTTCAGGGTGCATGCGGCAGACCTTTTGTTTAACCGGAGGACAGTCGTCTTTGGCGGCAGAAGATGAACCACAATATCAGTGTCTAAGCCTGGCATGTCTTCATATGACCAGGCAAAGATCTCAACGTAGTCGTGCAACATTTGTATCAACCTCTGTTTGATCTTAACTTCCAGATTTGCGCCGATCTTGACTTCTTTTCTGTCTATCTCCGTGCCCAGGTTTATTGTCTCAACTGGCTCTTCATGGGGTTGTATAGCCCTTTCTTCCTGCTTTAATAGTCTAGCAAGTTCTCCAAGCACCTCACAATCATCCTCACCTTCTTCTTCGGCTTGGTTGATCAGATTTTCGAAGTCATAACAGACAGTAGCAGAGCTGTTATCAATGGGATCCAGAGTGGATATGGATCTGCAGTATGATACATAAGTGTGTGTAAGAGCATATCTGTTTTGATAAAGTGAAAACAGAAAAGAAAAACAAAGAGCGCAAAACTTGTATGCAAGGAACGTCCAATGTTTTATTGATGATATATGAAATGAAAAATAATAGCCCTCACAAACAAAGCCAATGTGCCTCGGGCAAGACACAAAGTTGTAGAGTTTAAATTGTTTATTACAAATCTCAAAACAAGTAAGACAATTACTGTGGAATAAAAGAAACTGGTATAAAGTCCCTAGCCATCAAGTTACTCAGTCCACTGTTGGTAGTTGGGTAGATCCATCTATCAATGTCTGAGTCCTCCTCGCTATCTTCAATGGCATTAATTCCCCGATTGCTCATGCGTAGGAGAGGTCCTCCGGCCCGAGCGCGTCGAACAACCCTTTGAGCTCCTAAATTAAAGCCTAAACCAAACTTATCAGTTTTGTGAGTAAAATCAGGGAGTTGTCCCCAATTAATATACCCACCTTCTTCAACCACCGCTCTGGCGTCTTTGAGAGAAGCCATCTTTAAAGGAGGTTTGTTGGTAGTAGTTTCAGCCGATGCCAAGATCTGGGGAACCTCTTCAAAGTTATGGCAAGGAGTCTCTATGAATTCCCCGTCCATCTCTACGTACCTGAAGGAATTAAGGTGGCTCACCATATACTCCTCCTCACCACACACAGTGACAATCTTCCCTTTCACTGGATACTTCAGCATTAGGTGCAGTGTAGAAGTAACTGCCCCAGCTTCATGGATCCAGGGACGACCCAACAAACAAGAGTATGATGGCCGAATGTCCATTACATAGAAAATGGACTCAAAAGTCTGGGAACCTACTTTGACGGGGATGTCCATTTCCCCATGCATCATTCTCTTCGACCCATCAAAAGCCCTCACCACAATGTTACTAGGCTTTAAGGTCAAGCCCTCACAGTCCAACCGATCCAATGCCTTCTTAGGCAGAACATTCAGCGAAGACCGAGTATCTACCAGCACATGAGCCATAGTGGTGCCCCTGCATTCAATCGAGACATACAGAGCATCATTATGCTTCCTCCCCTTCGGTGTCAAGTCTACATCTGAAAAACCCAGCCCATTGTCAGCAGTCAGGCTGGCCACACAGTCTTTGAATTGATCGGCGGATGTCTCCTGCGGCACATGCGCATTCTTGAGGAATGAAATCAAAGCCTTCACATGGGACTCGGAGCACAACAATAACGACAACATGGATATCTTTGAGGGGGTATGCCCCATCTTCTCGACCATATTGTAGTCGCTCTTTTTGATTATTTTCAATATTTCCTCTATCTCTTGTTTAGAGGCTTCTACGACAATTTTTCTAGATGCCTCCGTCCGGGCAGGCTCATCTATAACTTCTTTGCCTTGGGTCCTAGATGACTCGACGGCGGGAGTGATAATTGGAGTAAGCACAAGAGTAGTAGTTGATGTCCCAACAGGAGTAGCAGACGGAATAACAATAGGCCTATTGACAGTCTTTGGGGAAATCTCGGAAGAGAAAACCCTTCTACTTCGGGTAACCTTGATGGTCCCGACAATGTTACTAACATTAGGATCAACCTCTTCATTTTTTAGATCTTGTTTGATGCCATGATAGTACATATCTGCACCATAATCCCAGGGGACATCTTTTTCCGAGGCATACGGGATAGGACCAGGAACGGTGATTATTAGCGAAGTGACTCTTGGAACAGATGTAATTCTAACAGGTCTTCTCGAGGAGACCTTGGAAGGATTGCCGGAAATGGATATAATAACAATGTCTTCAAATGGAACAATGGGAATCAAAGTTTTCTCGAACAAAATTTCTTTGTTGTCCATCAGGCGCTGAACACTTGACTTCAGCAAATGGCAACCAGAAGGTAGAAATGAACACATGTGGCAACCTTCACCACAACCCGGAAATAAATTGGCCGACAACAAATTCTTCTTAACCTTCATAAGAGGAGTAGAGACTTCATCCACCAAGGTCACAAATAGATCGATATCCACAACATTAACTACACGACCGTGCTTAGGCATGGGAGCAGTTATGACGTTGGGATTTTCCGGAGCATCAAACTCAATCTCCTTGGCTTTGATCAGATCCTGTACCTTATTTCTCAGAGCCCATCAGTCATTGGTATCGTGGCCAGGACTCTCAGAATGATAGGCACACCGAGCATTTGGATTATATCGGGGAGATGTGGTGTTCGGATTCTTGGGAGCCTCTTTCAAAGTCGTCAAGTTAGATCTCAGTAGATGGGGTTGAACTTCAGCCAACGTCATGTTGATCCGGGTAAACTGCTGTTGTGGTATTTCTGTCCTTTCTTGATTATTGCATTGTGGAGCAACTGTATGCCTAAGTATCATTATGGCACTTACTGTCTGACGGTGTTCAGCTCCGCTTTTGCCTCTCGGACTATAGATGGCACTGACCTCCTTCTTACCAGTAAAAGGCTTGTTTATCGAACTCGAACAGACATCCTTCTGTATTTTACTGCTCTGAATCCCAGCTTCTACTCTCTCTACAGTTAGGATCATCTCGGTGAAACCAGCTGACGAGCTTCCAATAAAATGATTAAAGAATGGACCAGATAGTGTCCCCAGAAACATATCGACCAACTCGCTATCAGACAACGGGGGTTGAACTCTTCCAGCCAAGTCTCTCCACTTCGGTGCATAGTCCTTAAAGCCTTCACTTGCACCCAAAGACATACTCTGGAGTTGATTACAAGTTGGAGCAAGGTCGGTGTTGTATTGGTACTGCTTATAAAAAGCAGCAACCATATCTTCCCAATTTCGGACATTGGCTCTCTCTAGTTGGTAGAACCATTCAAGCTGAGTCCTTGACAAACTATCTTGAAAGAAGTGAACCTACACATTTCTATCAGCAGTGTGGGGCTGGATCTTTCTGACGTAGAAGCAGAGATGGAGTTTTGGGCAAGACATCCCATCGTACTTAGCAAAAATTAGAGCCTTGAACTTTTGCGAGATGACCACTCTCGACACCAATCCCAATTCTTCGAAATCCAACCCGGGTATCCTCTAGATTTCCATAGCACTCAGACGATATTCCAACTACTTGTATCGATCCTCAGTAGGAAGGTACTGCTTATCATTGTAATTTGTGTCCTTGTCAGAAACTTCAGGACTGAGGTCCTTTTCCCTTGTCTCTTCTTCTTGATTCTCCCCTTCTTTGGATGAAGAGGTCAGATCGGCTTGCTACTTCAACGACCCCCTGAAACTTCTGCCCATATTCAGAATATCAGAGACCTTCTTCTTTTTCTTCTTCTCCTTCAGGATGAGGGCCTTCAGATCCTTCTTCCCTTTTGCCAGATTTATGAACATCTGTTGGAACTTGGAATTTTGTGCCTGAAGATCCTTGATGCTTTGTTTGGAAGACATTTCTGTTCAAATAAACAACGAAGAAGATGAGAAACCTCTAATGGTTCCTGTTTATGAGATGCTATGAATGGGATGCGTATGCAATGATTTCAAGGATTCTTAAAGGCTCATATTTGTTTAACCAAAAGAAACACATGTTAATTGCATTAATAAGTTCGAATTGTTACAAAGAATGCCTTTTAGGCTTATAATTAAACAAAACAAAACTTAAAGAAAAAAAGAAACTAGGTCTCCCAGGAGCGCATCCTCTTTGACGCGATTTAGGCATTTATGTTCCTTTCTTCATGAAGTAGCCTAGTGATCTCCAGGACCTTCTTCTCGCTAGCATAGGACTGCGCTTCAAACGTGTACCGCTCCTCTTTGAGTTGAACCCAGGACTTCTGTAACTCTTCATGATCGGTTGGCATGTCAGGATGATGGCCGAGTGAAGTAGTATCTCCTTCAATAGTTGGCTCCACAGTTATTGGTAGGACAGCTGGGTAAGGCATCATAAGGCTTTGGGCGCGAGCTCGTACCCACCGGAGATAAGGCTCAAGAGGAATGGAATTATTGTGCCCTAGCATCCTGCTATCAATTTTATGCACCATGCCCCAAGCTTTTATGAACCTCCTGCGGTACCCCCTGTGCATCATTCTCATAGTTGAAGGCGATTCCTTTGATAAGCGTGTTGTGAGGATCATCTCTTCTTGCATAACCAAACCGACGCATTGCAAAACAAGGGTTGTAAGTTATTCCTCCCCTAATTCCTAAGAGAGAGACATTAAGGAATTCACCACAATGATCGGTGATGGTAATATCTTCCAAGAACCGTGAACACCAATGAATGTCTGAATGCTTAAGGGACATCAGCCTACAAGACCATTTCAAACCCTGCTCATTCTTCAAAACAGACCTGGGTAGGTGCAAAATAAACCACCTAGCCAATAGAGAAGTGCAACACATGAGGGTCCCCCTTCTCTTTATAGTACGAGCATGTAGAGAGCGCATAATATCCCCGAGTAATGTAGGCACTGGATTATGAGACAGAAAAACCTTAATAGTGCTCACATCTACGAGTTGATCCGCGTTAGGGAAAAGTACAGTCCCGTAAATGAGAAGTGCCAGCACCTCTTTGAAAGCTTGTAAATCTAGGGTATCCTTGAAATGGTAGGCCTTCTCGAATAGAAACTTAACCGAAATTCCTTGGACATTCCCTCTAGTCTCCCAATTTGTCACTATGTCAGATCGTTTTAAGGACAAAGCTCTAGCAATCTCTTCAGGCTTTGGATGTTCTTCCGTACTGTTGAAAAGTAACTAATCAAGAATAGGTACCCCCAACAACTGAGAAAATTCCTCCATAGTAGGTACTAGTTGGTAATCCGGGAAGGTGAAACAATGGTGCACAGGATCGAAAAACTGAAACAACACTTTTAATAACTCTTCATCAGGTTTTGTAGTGACCAAATTGAGCAACTGACCATGCTTTTTAGTGAAATGAGAACTTTCAAGAACCCTTAATGCCAGGTCCTTTAGTTGGAGAGACACTTTCACAAGGTTGATCTATATAGTGTTCCTACAGGCAGATGCCATGTCCTACAAAACAAAGCAAAATGAGCCCTAAGAAATCCTTGAAATGGTTAGCCATGATATGTCATGCTTTATGATGTCATGATTATATTAGAAAATTGCAGGTATAGAAAACAACAAACAAGTCACACCAAGTCCTTAGGTTTAAGGCCTGCATGAGTTTTAAGGTCATACCCTCTTGAAGTTGGATTGGTTCAACCTATCCTATAAATAGTAACCGGGTTCTAAGGGATCTCAATATCATCGATCTTTCCCCCAGCTTCGTTCAATAGGAGATTGACTCGCAACCAAACAAAGCTCAAGAGTCAAACCTCAATGAGTGTAGCATCGAGTATCTGTCGACCTTGGGAATACACCAAGGCTGGCCACCTCGCTACGTCCTACTAGCCAAGTTGTGCAATTAAAGGTTCTAAGGTCAGTTGATGCTTCGCGACACCACGCACCGGCCCCATACTCTCCCTGATTGACTCAGGGGTTACCGGTACCATCCAAAGTTCCACATCAACGTAGCTATTGTTTCAACCATGTCGGTATACCCCGCGCAGTTTCCTTACAGTTTATTTCTACTTACCTAAAAGGTGTTTCCCAGATCCAGGTGTAGGATCTATAATAATACCCAAACAAAACTCTTGAATATAAAGCAGGCAAAGCAAACAAGAAACCAATTTTTAAAAGTGACCTAGATCCTAAGGTATACCCCACTTATTTAATGTCCCCAGCAGAGTCGCCAGTTCTGTGATACGGTGGGAGAACTAACTGTTAATACTGGTTTGTGTTTTGTATTTGCAAATGTCGCGGTAAGCAAGAGTCACCACCGACTTTTATTTCATCCAACTAAGGGAAAGGAAAAAGAACAGAAAAAACCTTTTTTGAGAATGTTTATGAGTACGAGGGGTAGATTATAGAAAGGGAAGGTGTTAACACCCTTTCTATCCATGGTTTTCCATGGGCTCTAAGGTACTTTGCTCATTTTTAAATTTGCTTGTGTGTTCTTGTTTTGAACTTGAGGGCTGAAGATTAGTTGTAGGAAATTGAATTCCCTTCAAAATGAGCTTTGGAGGAAAATTTTCTGATAAAGTATGAGAAAGTTATGCTTGGTCAAAGTTTGGTTTACTTTTCTTGAGAAACCCCAATTTAGAAAATTTTGAGTTTTGATGAATTAGGAGCATTACTTAGGGAATCATGGTCAACCCTTGATCAAATGATGGATATCACTTCAAAATATTGATGTTGACCAAAAATCTTGAAGTTTGACTGTATGTGGGTCCCAGTTGACTTTTGACCTAGTACAGTTGATTTTCAAGTATCTGAGCAACTGACTGAGCAAACTTCTTGTGCAAGGCCTGAAACTTGACATGGAGGGTGTTGTACCCCAAAATTTTCCCTCCCATATTTCTCAACGCATTGCAAGTGAGGTCCCCAAATTGCTCAAGGAGGGTCAAGAATTGACCAGACAAACTCTCTCCTAAGGCAGTATACCTCAAATTAGGGTTTCCATCTTCATCAAGATGTGTGAACCAAAAAGGACTAAAATTCTCACCATTGTCCCAATATGTTCTCAAGATCATCTATGTCAAGTTTCAAGCCTTGCAGAAGAAGTGTGCTCAGTCAATTGCTCAAATGCCTGAAAATCAACTATACTAAGTCAAAAGTCAACTGTGGCCCACATACAATCAAACTTCAATTTTTTTGGTCAACATCCTCATTTTGAAGTATTATCCATCATTTTATCAATGTTGATCATGATTCCTCAAGGATTGCTCATAATTCATCAAAACCCAAAAGTTGCTAAATTAGGATTTTACAAGAAAAGTCAACTCAACTTTGACCAAGCATAATTTTCTCATACTTTATCAGAAATGACCCATCCAAATCTCATTTTGAAGAGGATACAATTCCCTACAATTCATCTTCATCTCCCAAGTTCATAATATGCATTCACAAAAAGATATGAATTTTGACATTATAGGTCCTTTTGAAAAGTCAACAAAAACACCTTTTGGATCAAAGCTTCATACATGAACATGGAAGACTCAATTGAGATGAGACCAAAAGGGTTGCTGAGCGGACATCCTAAACTTTCTAAAAAGTCCAAGAACACTTCTCTAGGGTCAAAATTGAGAGAGTTATGCATTGGCCAAGTTGACTAATTTTGTAAAATTACCAAAAGTCAAATATGCTCAAATTTGCATTTTTTGCTAAATGGGCCCAACTTTTTATGCTTGCACCTCAATTATAATGTGGTCCATGACTCAAATGTTCACTCACCCATTATTTTCTTCATTTTTCAATTTATTTTAATTTTTCATTAATTAAAAAGTGAATTAAATCAAATAAATGATGAAAATTAATAAAGATATGATTTGATTTGTTTTTTTGACAGTTTGGCAACCAAGATATGCTGAGTAAACAAAAGAAAATCGAATCAAGGGCAATTGGTACAAGAAAGGCATGGTTTGGCTCAAAATAGCAACATATCATATGGCTTGCAAATCAAATCAAATCTTTGATAAATGCAAAGATCCATTCCAAGTTTGTTAACCTAATTCAGTCTAGGTTATATAATGAAGAATTCTAGATCAAAAAACAAGGGTTAGAGGTCGTGAGAGGCATAAAAAAAACTGAAAAAAGTTGGCAAAATGTGCGATTCAGTTTTCAGGTTAGGGGACGATTCAAAGGAATCTAAGGCTAACAATCTCTTCCTGGGCGTGCACTGAAGCGATTCCAATCATTCCCAAGTCCTCAAACCATCAGAAACGCAAGCTACACATCACAGTTTGCATCCTCTAAACTCAAACTTGTTCTTCTATTTTTATGTGTTTTCAGTCCAATTTGTTTGCATATACATGTTTATGATCATGCTAGGAAGCTTTTTGATAGCCTGGATTTAAGCTTTGATGCAGGAATAACTATTTTCCATTACTAGGGTTCGAAAGCTCAAAATTGGGGCTTTCTCTTTCAGGGTAAATTGAGAGGAATTTTGGATACCATTAAACTCGGGGCTTAATTCCTAATTGATCCCTAGCTTTGTTTTCAATTTATATTGCCTATATCACATATTTCAATCACGCGGGTTTTTAGCTACAAACCAAATTCGTCGCTATAGCTTATAGTGACGGGAAATTGCTGTTGGTAAAAGTCTGTGGCCTAAAGCCACGGGTCAGGGAAGAAGATGAGGCGTGGCAGCCCCTGAATGGCTGGTTTAAATTTAGCGCACATTTTCTGAATCTATTGTGTATTGTGCTTATATTGTTTTGTTTTTATTATATGAACAAAAGAACATAGTAGTGCAGCTGGAAAGCAAGCATTGGATTTGAGCATAAGGACATGGGTTCGATCCCACGCCAGATCCCACGCCTCTCCAATGAAGGTCTACCATGCTCCTCAAGTCAACACCCACACCAGATCAAGCGTGGTCAACCAGGCTGGGAGTATTTGGGCCCAAAAAAAATCAGATTTTCACCCCCCCAACATGCTATTCAATACCGGCCCATTTCTTCCCTTTTTTATTTTCTTATTTTCAATTCTTTTGTTATTTTCCTTAATTATTTTAATTAACAAAATTAATCACCTTTTTTTTATAAAATCACAAAAAACAAGAATTCACAAAAATTAGAATTAGGTTTTTTTATCAAATTTAATTAGATTAATATTTAAATTAGGGTAACTTTAATTTGTTCTTTTTACAATTAAAATTAAATTAGAAAATTAGGTTAACTTTTGATTCAATTTTTCTCTTTTTTCTCAAATAAAACAAAAAAAAACAAAAAAAAGTTGTTTAGAATTAATTAATTAATTTTCAAAAATTAACATTAATTAGAACTTAGGATTTTCTTTTAATTTAATTATTCATTATTTCCTTAAATAACAAAAAATGACCAAAAAAATGATTTTTCTTTAATCAATTGCAATTAGGATTAGTCAAAGGGTCAAAACCCTGATCGCCTCACATTTAGTTCGCCGCGCGCTTGTTGATTATTTTGCCATTATATTGCAACTGTTCAGGGTTTGTAATAGTTAACTTAGGGTTTTAATTTACTGTTTAAATCCCCAATTTTTGGTTATGTAATTAATCTCCCTCCCTGAAGCCTTGTAATAGTTAGGTTTATTTTCTCGCATTTTTAATTCCCGCAAATATTTAAATATCTAGATGTATGCTAATAGGATTGTTCGGCAAGAATGCATGACAAAATTAAAATGGTTAGAAAACCCTAATGTGCAAAGATAAATAACTGAAACAAATCACTGACACATGTTCACTCTTAGGGTATACTCTCACTTCGGTTGCCTTCGGTAAACGATCATTAATCATAGGGTGTCTTAGTGGTTGCCCTCCTGTCTAAAAATATCAAATTGTCCCATTCGAATGTTTCCTCGGAAATGTTGCCTCAAAAAGATCTTAAGACTCTAGGGTTATTACTAAGGTGTCCTAATATTGCTTTAGTGATCATGCGTCCCTTTCGAATTGACCCTTACAACTCCAACGGCGGTGCTACCTATTTCTCAATAGTAGGATGGTGCTGTCTAAAGGAAACAAGAATAGAAACGATATTTTTTCGAGTAGGTAGATGCTAGTAGATACTTGCTCAAATCAAACTTTTCACACTTACACCTTTCAAAACAATTTTCAACAACAACTTCGTCACACTCTTGAGGACTGATACAAGGGTTATCACGAAGTAATAAATTTTCAAAAGCAAGCACACACACAAGCAATTTAAAAATGAGCAAGTACCTAAGAGCCCATGGAAAACCATGGATAGAAAGGGTGCTAACACCTTCCCTTTCTATAATCTACCCCCCGTACTCAAAATCTCGAAAAAGGATTTTTTCTGTACTTTTTTCCTTTCTGATTGGATGAAATAAAAGTCAGTGCCAACTCTTGCTTACCGCGATATTTTCCAAACAAAAAGAGAAAAATGCAAACCAGTATTAAATAGTCGATTCTGCCATCGTATCACAGAACTGGCGAATCTGCTGAGGACTTATAAGTGGGGTATACCTTAGGATCTAGGTTATTAAAATTGCTTCTATTGATTGCTTTGTTTGCTTTATTTTTGAGGGTTTTATTTGGGGTTACTATAGATTCTATACCCGGATCTGGGGAACACCTTTTAGGTAAGTAGCAATAGACTGTGAGGGAACTGTACGACATAGACCGATACAGTTGAAGCGGTAGCTACATTGGTGTGGCACTTTGGTTGGTACCAGTATCCCTTGTGGTGAAAAGAGGAGAATACGGGGCCGCTGCATGGTGTCGTGAAGAATCAACTATCCTTAGAACCTTTAATTTCCAAACTTGGCCATTAGAAAGTAGCGAGATAGCCGACCTCAGTGTAGAGCTGAGAACTGGTTGATACTCGATTCTACACTCATTGAGATCATACTTTCGAAATATTTTGGAGGCAAGAAAAGATTGCGTGAGCTAAAACCATGACCGATAACGGATGGTCAGTGATATTGAGATCCTCTAGAACCCGATTACTTTTCTAGGACAGGTTTGAAACCAACTTAACTTCAAGAGGGTATTACCTTTGACCTCATGCAAGCCTTAAACCTAAGGGATTTACATGATTTGACTGTGTTTGCTATACTTGTGGTTTATCATGACATCATGCATCATAACATGGCATTCATGCTTCATTACACTAACCATTTCAAAGACCAAGGGAATTTATCTTTGTTCTGTTTTGCAGATCATGGCTTCCGTGTGTAGAAATACTATCTGAATCAGCTTTGTGCAGATACCTTCCCAACTCAAAGAGCTAGTATCAAGAGTTTCTGAAACATCTACTTTCATTAAGAGACACTGTCAACTTCTCAGCCTGGTTACTTCAAACCTTGATGAACAGATGATGAGCATACTTTTTCAGTTCTTCGATCCCAAGCATCACTGCTTCACCTTTCCAGATTATCAGTTGGTACCCACCTTGGAAGAATTCTCTCAGCTATTGGGCATACCCATTCTTGAACAGGTACCCTTCACAGGTATAGAAGAAGTTCCTAAGCCAGAAGTCATTGCCTCAGCTTTGCATTTGAAATGGGCCGACGTGGTATCCAATTGGGAAACTCGAAGCAGAGTCGAGGGTTTTCTAGACAAATTTCTGATAGACCCGGCTCAGCTATTTTGGGATGATTTGGATTTTCAGACTTTTGAGGAGGTTTTGGCTCTTCTTATCTATGGTCTAGTTCTCTTCCCTAATCCGGACTCCTTCGTAGATGTGAATGCTGTCAAGATTTTCCTTTCTTGCAACCCTGTGCCTACCTTGCTTGGAGATATTTTGCACGCTCTCCATACTCGTACCATGAAGAGAATAGGGACTCTTATGTGCTGCATACCGTTGCTGTCGAGGTGGTTTATTTCTCACCTTCCTAAGTCTGTACTGAAGAGCAAAGAAGGTTTGGGTTGGTCGCACAGGATAATGTCACTCGCTCATACGGATATTCTTTGGTGTTCCCGAGCTATGGAAGACATTGCTATTATTGACTGCTGTGGGGAGTACCCTAATGTCCCATTACTTGATATCAGAGGGGGTATAACTTACAATCCTTGTCTAGCTTTGCGACAATTTGGTCATGCTCGAAGGGATGGTCCCCATGAGTTACTTATTGAGGGAATTGTATTCAACTATGAAGATGATGTTAATGAGTATCGCCGGAGGTTCATACGAGCTTGGGGCATGGTAAACCGATCTGACCCCAAAGAGTTGGGACCAAAGACTTCCATTCCTATGGAGCCTTACCTCCAATGGGTGCGAGCTCAGGCCCAGAAGCTTATGATGCCTTATGTGGCCGTATTACCAGTGATTGTGGAGCCCACTACTGAAGAAGGCATTCCTTACAAGGTTCTTTATCCTTACATGCCCACTGATCTTGGGGAGTTACAGAGGTCTTGGATTCAGCTGAAGAATGAGCAGGATACTTACAGGGAACAGTTCCATGATCAAGAGAGGAAGGTTTTAAAGCTCACCAGGCAGCTCCAGGAAGAAAGAGTGCTCAATGATTATATCATCACAAAGAAGAAGCGTCCATGGGACTTTTGATATTTCTTTTCTAGTTTTAGATTTGTTTTATTTACTTATTTGTAACGCCTTAAAGGCATTTTGAACCTTCAAATTTAAGCTAATAAAGTTTTTGTTTAATTTGGTTTTCAAATTTAAATTTCCCGAAGTCTTTGAAATCATTACATGCGCATCCCATTATCATACACATCATTACAGGTACCACTATAGGTTTCTCATCTTCTTCGCTGTTTATTTCAGCAGAAATGTCTTCCGATCAAGTCATCAAAGAACTTCAGGCACAAAACGCCCAGTTCCAACAGATGTTCATCAGTCTGGCAAAGGGGCAAGAGGATCTGAAAGCCCTCATTCTGAAAGAGAAGAAGAAGAAGAAGAAGAAGAAGAAGAAGACTGGTATTCTGAATATGGGCAGAAAATTTGGAGAAAGGTTGAAGCATCAAACTGATCTGACCTCTTCATCCAAGGAAGGGGAGAACCAAGAAGGGAAAAAAGATCCTAGTCCTGCAGTTTCTGACAACGACACGAATTACAACGATGAGCAGTATCCTCCTGCTGAGGATAGATACAAAACAGTTAGAGGATTATCTGAGTGCCATGGAAGTTTAGACGATACCTGGCTTGGATTTTGAAGAATTTGGACTGGTATCGAGAGTGGTCATCCCGCAGAAGTTCAAAGCTCCAGTTTTTGTCAAGTATGATGGGGTGTCCTGCCCGAAACTCTATCTTCGCTCATATGTCAAGAAGATTCAACCCCACACCGCTGATAGAAATCTGTGGGTGCACTTCTTTCGAGATAGTCTGTTAGGGACTCAGCTTGAGTTGTTCTACCAGTTGGAGGGAGCCAGTGTCCGAAGCTGGGAAGATCTCGCTGCTGCTTTCTACAAGCAGTATCAGTATAATGTCGACCTTTCTCCCACTTGTACTCAACTCCAGAGTATGTCCATGGGTGTAGGTGAAGGTTTTAAAGATTATGCTAAAAAATGGAGAGACTTGGTTGGGAGATTTCAACCCCAGTTGTCTGATAGGAAGTTGGTTGATATGTTTCTAGGGAGGCTATCAGGTCCATTTTTCAATCACTTAATCGGCAGCTCGTTATCTGGTTTCACCGAGCTGATTTTAACTGGAGAAAGAGTAGAAGTTGGAATTCGGAGTGGTAAAATACATAAGGATGCCTCCTCGAGTTCAGCAAAGAAGCCTTTCACTATTAAGAAGGAAGCCAGTGTAGTCTATAGCTCGAGGGGCCAAAGTAGATATGAACACCATCAAACGGTAAATGCTATAGTGATACCGAGACCCACAATTGCTCCACAATGCAATAATCAGCAAAGGGTGGAAAGACCACAACAACTGTTTACCCGCATCAACATGACTTTGGCTGAAGTTATACCTCATTTATTAAAATCAAACTTGGCGACCTTGAGAGAGGCCCACAAGAACCCAAACACTACCTCTCCCAGATACAATCCCAACGCGCGCTGCACCTACCATTCTGAGAGTCCTGGCCACGATACAAATGATTGCTAGGCTCTGAGAAACAAAGTACAAGACTTGCTTGAAGCCAAGGAGATAGAGTTTGATGCTCCAGAAAAGCCGAATGTTATAACTGCTCCCATGCCCAAACATGGTCGTGGAGTTAATGCTGTTGACACGGATTTGTTTGTGACCTCTGTTGAATAAATTTCTAGTCCTCTTATGACTGTTAAGAGGAATTTGTTGTTGGCCGTTTTATTTCTGGGTTATGGTGAAGGTTTCCACATGTGTTCGATTCTACCTTCTGGTTGCTGTTTGCTGAAGTCAGGTGTTCAGCGCCTGATGGATAATAAAGAGATTTTGTTCGAGAACATTGTGATCCTTGTTGTTCCCATTGAAGACGTCGCTATTATAACCATTTCTGCCAATCCTTCCAAGGTTTCCTCGAGAAAACTTGTTATGATTACACCTGTTCAAAAATTGCTCCGCTGATAATCACTGTTCCTGGTCACATCCCGTACACCTCAGACAAGGCTATCCCACGACATTATGGTGCTGATGTGTACTATCATGGCATAAAGCAAGACCTGAAGAATGAAGAGGCTGATGTTGATATCAGTAATATTATCGGGACTAGTAAGGTTACCCGAAGTGGAAGGGTTTTCTCTCCTGAGATTGCTCCGAAGATCATCAAGCCTACTGTTATTCCAACTACTGCTCTTACCAACACTCCTGACATTTCTCCTGTTCCTACTCCAGTTATTACCCCTGCTGCTGAGCCATCTGGGACTCGGGGCAAGGAAATTATACGTGATCCTGCCCGGACGGAGGCACCTAAGAAAATCGTTGTGGAAGCCTCTAAACAAGAAATAGAGGAAATATTGAAAATCATTAAGAAGAGCGACTACAATGTCGTCGAGCAGCTAGGGCAGACCCCATCAAAGATATCCATGTTGTCTCTGCTGTTGTATTCTGAAGCTCATGCAAAGGCTTTGATTGCATTTCTCAAGACTGCGCATATGCCGCAGGAAACTTCAGCAGATCAGTTCAAAGATTGTGTGGCCAGCTCGACTGTTGATAATGGGCTGAGTTTTTCAGATGCAGATCTGACACCAAAAGGAAGGAAGCATAATGATGCTCTTCATGTCTCGATTGAGTGCAGGGGCACCACTATGGCTCATGTACTGGTAGATATCGGGTCTTCACTGAATGTTCTGCCGATGAAAGCATTGGACCGCTTGGATTGTGAGGGATTGACTCTAAAGCCTAGTAACATCGTGGTAAGGGCTTTTTACGGATCAAAGAGAATGGTGCATGGGGTGGTGGACATCCCTGTCAAAGTGGGTTCTCAGACTTTTGGGTCCACCTTCTACGTAATGGATATCAGGCCTTCGTATTCTTGCTTGCTAGGTCGTCCTTGGATCCATGAGGCTGGGGCAGTTACTTCCACACTCCATCAAATGCTGAAGTATCCGGTGAAGGGAAAGATTGTCACAGTGCGAGGCGAAGAAGAATATATGGTGAGTCACCTCAATTCCTTTCGCTACGTAGAGATGGACGGGGAATTCATAAAAACTCCTTGTCAGAATTTCGAAGAGGTCCCTCAGGTCTTGGCATCAACAAAAGTTACTACCAACAAACCTCCGTTGAAGATGGCTTCTCTCAAAGACGCCATGGCTTTGGTTGAAGAAGATGGGTGTACCAATTGGGGTCAGCTCCCTGATTTCACTCATAAAACTGACAAATTTGGTTTGGGCTTTACTACAGGGGCTCAAAGAGCTGTTAGGAACGCTCGGGCTGAAAGACCTCCTCTACACATCAGCAATCGGGGAATTATTGCAATTGAAGACAGTGAAGAGGATTCAGACATCGACAACTGGATCTACCCAACAACCAACGGTGGACCGAATAACTGGACGGCTAGGGACTTCATACCTGTTTCTTTTATTCCGCAGTGTTGTACCCAAAATTTTCCCTCCCATATTTCTCAACACATGGCAAGTGAGGTCCCCAAATTGGTCAAGGAAGTTCAAGAGTTGACCAGACAAACTCTCTCCTAAGGCAGTCTATCTCTAATTAGGGTTTCCATCTTCATCAAGATGTGTGAACCACAAAGGACTCAAATTCTCACCATTGTCCTAATATGTCCTCAAGATCATCCATGTCAAGTTTCAAGCCTTGCAGAAGAAGTTTGCTCAGTCAATTGCTCAAATGCCTGAAAATCAACCGTGTTAGGTCAAAAGACAATTGTGGCCCACATACAGTCAAACTTCAATATTTTTGGTCAAAATCCTCATTTTTAAGTATTATTCATCATTTGATCAAGGGTTGATCATGATTCCTCAAGGATTTCTCACAATTCATCAAAACCCAAAAGTTACTAAATTAGGGTTTTGCATGAAAAGTCAACTCAAATTTGACCAAGCATAACTTTCTCATATTTTATCATAAATGACCCATCCAAAGATCATTTTGAAGAGGATGCAATTCCCTTAAATTCATCTTCAGCTCCAAAGTTCAGAATATTCACTCACAAAAATATATGAATTTTTACATTATAGGTCCTTTTGAAAAGTCAACAAAAACACCCTTTGGGTCAAAGCTTCATACATGAACATGGAAGACTCAATTGAGATGAGACAAAAAGGGTTGCTTAGAGGACATCTTAAGATTTATAAAAAGTCCAATAACACCCCTCTAGGGTCAAAATTGGGAGAGTTATGCATTGGCCAAGTTGACAATTTTTGCAAAATTGCCAAAAGTCAAATGTGCTCAAATTTGCATTTTTTGCTAAATGGGCCCAACTTTTTATGCTTGCACTTTAATTATAATGTGGTCCAAGACTCAAATACTTATACACACATTATTTGCTACATTTTTCAATTTATTTTGATTTTTCATTAATTAAAAAGTGAATTAAATCAAATAAATGATGAAAATTATCAAAGATATGATTTGATTTATTTTTTTTATAGATGGGAAATCAAAATATGCTGAGCTTGGATGATCAATTTAAATCAATGACAATTGGTACAAGAAAGGCATGATTGGCATGAAAATATAAAGATATCATACAAATTGAAAATCAAATCAAATCTCATCAAAGCTTCAAGATTCAATCTGTTTTGCAACACTAATTCATTGAGGGATATATAATGAACAAGAACAAAGCAAAAAAAGGGGGGAAGCAGTCGTAAAAACACCAAAAGAAAACTCAAAAAATTGTAAAAAAGTGGGGGATCGTTCTTGGACTTAGAGAGTGATTCAAGCCATTCTAAGGCTACCAATAGACTCTTGGACATCTCCAGAACGTATCTCAATTAATTGCAAGCATTTTCACATCCAGAATCATAAGCTACAGACCCACGGTTTACACCTCCAAGCTCGAATTTGATTTCTTAATTTACACATGATTAATCATTCTTAAATATTGCATTGTGTTTATATTGTCATTTGGAAGATTTTGGTTTACTTGATTTTGCGTTTTGATGCCTATAGCCAGGATTGCCATTACTAGGGTTCCAGGAGCCGTTTTAGGGCTTCTATGTACAAGTAAAATTAGGCCAGAAAAGGGGTACTATGGTGCTCATGGGATCAAGGCAAATAGATCCATGTACTCACCTTAAATTTATCATGCGTTTTATTGATTTTTGAAGCTTGCAGGATTTTAGCTATGAAGCCATGTCCGTAGGTAAAAGTATTTAATCTAATATGACGAACAAGGAAGAAGAAGACAATGTGTCTGAATACCACTGAATGTTTTGAATTCTGCGCGCTTTTTCCAGCTAACCACCGTGTTTTATATATTATATATTATTATTGTTATATTAACAAATGAAGCAGGTAGCACAGATGGTAGGGCGTGTTGGTGTTAAGTGTGAGGACCTGAGTTCGACCCCAGGTCCCAACATTTTATCATTTTCTTAACATTTAACAACAAATCATATACCCCACATGCCCAAACGTCCACCATGCACAACACAATCCAGCCATGGGATTCATCATCAATCCAATCCAACGTCCCATCTGTCAAAGGCTATGGTACACCGTCAGGAGGGAGCAACACCAGATCAGACGCATGACTGGGCTTGAGCTCTTTGGGCCTGGATAAATTCAACAACATTCCCCTCATAATTGTTAACATACAGGCCCATCTTTACTTGTTTTTTTATTTCTTTTCTTTAATTCTTTTAATATTTCCTTTAATTATTTTAATTAACACCATTAATCATTTTTTTTATATAAAATCATAAAATCATGAAATCATGAAAATTAGAATTAGGTTTTTTTTATCAAATTTAATTTAATTTAGTTTAAATTAATTTAGGGAAATTTTGACTTGTTTTTGCAATTAAAATCAAATAGAAAATTAGGTTAAGTTCTTGATTTAATTCTTTTCCTTTTTCTCAAATAAATAAAATACAAAATAGGTTGTTTAGACTTAATTAATTTATTTTTCTTAATTAATATTAATTATAATTAGGATTTTCTTTTAATTTAATTATTTCATTATTTTCTTAAAATAACAAAACATGACAAAAACCTCTTTTTTAATCAATGGCAATTAGGTTAGTCGAAGGGTCAAAACCCTAATCGCCTCGCATTTAATTCGTCGCGCGTTTGTAAGTTATTTTTGCCAATATTTTTGTAACTGTTCATGGTTTGTAATAGTTAATTTAGGGTTTTGATTTACTGTTTAAATCCCCAATTTTTTTGGTTATGTAATTAATCCCCCTCCCCGAAGCCTTGTAATAGCGTAGGTTTATTCTCTCGCACTTTTAAATTCCCGCAAAAATTTAACTGTTTAGATGTATGCTAATAGGAATGTATGACAAGAATGCATGACAAATTAATACTGTTAGAAAACCCTAATGTGCAAAGATAAATAACTAAAAACAAATCAGTCGCACATATCACTCTTAGGGTATACTCTCACTTCGATTTCCTTCGGTAAATGATCATTAAGTATAGGGTGTCTTAGTGGTTGCCCTCCTGTCTAAAAAAAATCAAATGTCCCATTCAAATGTTGCCTCAGAAATGTTGCCTTGAATATGATATTAAGACTAGGGTTATTACTAAGGTGTCATGATATTGCTTTGGTGACCGTTCGTCCCTTTCGAATTGACCCTTACAAATTCCAACGACAGTGCTACCTATTTCTCAATAGTAGGATAACACTGTCTAAAGGAAACAAGAATAGAAACTATCTTTTTTTGAGTAGGTAGATGCTAGTAGGTACTTGCTCAAATCAAAACTTTTCACACTTACACTTTTCAAACAAACATTCAAAACAACTTCGTCACACCTTTGAGGACTGATACAAGGGTTATCACGAAGTCAAACTTTTCAAAATCAAAGCACACACACAAGCAATTTAAAAATGAGCAAGTACCTAAGAGCCCAAGGAAAAACATGGATAGAAAGGGTGCTAACACCTTCCCTTTCTATAATCTACCCCCGTACTCAGAATATCTCGAAAAAGGATTTTGTTTCTGTACTTTTTTCCTTTCCAGTTGGATGAAATAAAAGCCGGTGGCAACTCTTGCTTACCGCGACATTTTGCGAACAAAAAACGTAAAACACAAACCAACATCAAACAGTCGGTTCTGCCACCGTATCACGGAACTGGAGACTCTACTGGGGATTTATAAGTGGGGTATACCTTAGGATCTAGGTCATCATGATTTTTTCTCTTGGTTGCTTTGTTTGATTTACTTTTAAGGGTTTTGTTTGGGGTTACTATAGATCCTACATCCGGATCTAGGGAATACCTTTTAGGTAAGTAGCAATAGACTGTGAGGGAACTGTACGGCATAGACCGATACGGTTGAAGCATTAGCTACATTGATGTGGCACTTTGGTTGGTATCGATATCCCTTGTGGAGAAACGAGGAGAATACGGGGCCGCTACGTGGTGTCGTTAAGCATCAACTGACCTTAGAACCTTTAATCGCCCAACTTAGCCATTAGAAAGTAGCGAGATAGTCGACCTCGGTGTAGAGCTGAGAACTGGTTGATACTCGATGCTACACTCATTGAGATCATACTCTCAGAATATTTCGGCCGCAAGAAAAGATTGCGTGAGCTGAAACCATGACCGATGGAGGATGGTCAGTGATATTGAGATCCTCTAGAACCCGGTTACTTTTTTCTAGGACAGGTTGAACCAACTTAACTTCAAGATGGTATTACCTTTGACCTCATGCTAGCCTTAAACCTAAGGGCTTTGTGTGATTTGACTGTGTTTGCAATACTTGTGTTTGCTATACCCGTGGTTTATCATGACATCATGCATCATAACATGGAATTCATGCTTCATTACACTAACCATTTCAAATACCAATGGAATTTATCTTTGTTCTATTTTGTAGATCATGGCTTCCGTGAGTAGAAATACCATCTGAATCAGCTTTGTGCAGATGCCTGCCCAACTTAAAGAGCTAGCATCAAGAGTTTCTGAAACTTCTACTTTCATTAAGAGACACAGTTAACTTCTCATCCTGGTTACTTAAAACCTGGATGAACAGATGATGAGTGTACTTTTTCAGTTCTTCAATCCCAAGCATCAATGCTTCACCTTTCCAGATTACCAGCTGGTACCCACCTTGGAAGAATTCTCTCATATATTGGGCATGTCCATTCTTGAACAGGTACCCTTCACAGGTATGGAAGAAGTTCCTAAGCCATAAGTCATTGCCTCAGCTTTGCATTTGAAACGGGCCGATGTGGTATCCAATTGGGAAACTCGAAGCGGAGTCGAGGGTTTTCTAGCCAAATTTCTGATAGACCAGGCTCATCTATTTTGGGATGATTTGGATTTTCGGGCTTTTGAGGATGTCTTGGCTCTTCTTATCTATGGTTTAGTTCTCTTCCCTAATCTGGACTCCTTTGTAGATGTGAATGTTGTCAAGATTTTCCTTTCTCGCAACCCTGTGCCTACCTTGCTTGGAGATATCTTGCACGCTCTCCATACTCGTACTATGAAGAGAAGAGGGACACTTATGTGCTGCATGTCGTTGTTGTCGAGGTGGTTTATTTCTCACCTCCCTAGGTCTGCTGAAGAACGAAGAAGGTTTGGGTTGGTAACACAGAATAATGTCACTCGCTCATACGGATATTCTTTGGTGTTCCCGAGCTATGGAAGACACCGCTGTTATTGACCGTTGTGGGGGGTACCCTAATGTCCAATTACTTGGTATCAGAGGGGGTATAACTTACAATCTTTGTCTAGCTTTGCGACAATTTGGTCGTGCTCGAAGGGATGGTCCCCATGAGTTACTTCTCAAGGACATTGTATTCAACTATAAGGATGATGTTAAGGAGCATCGCCGGAGGTTCATACGGTCTTGTGGTATGGTAAACAGATCTGACCCCAAAGAGTTGGGACCGAAGACTTCCTTCCTATGTAGCCTTACCTCCAATGGGTCCGAGCTCGTTCCCAGAATCTTATGATGCCTTATGAGGCCGTATTACCAGTGATTGTGGAGCCCACTAATGAAGAAGGCATTCCTTACACGGTTCTCTATCCTTACATGCCCACTGATCTTAGGGAGCTACAGAGGTCTTGGATTCAACTGAGGAATGAGCGAGATACTTACCGAGAGCAGTTCTATGAGCAAGAGAGGAAGGTTTTAAAGCTCACCAGGCAGCTCGAGGAAGAAAGAATGATTAATGACTATATCAGCACAAAGAGGAAGTGTCCATGGGACTTTTGATGTTCTATTTCTAGTTTTAGATTTCTTTTATTTACCTATTTTGTAAAGCCTTAAAGGCATTTTGAACCTTTCAAATTTAAGCTAATAAAGTTTTGTTTATTTTGGTTTGCAAATTTAAATTTCCCAAAGTCTTTGAAATCATTACATGCGCATCCCATTATCATGCGCATCATTAAAGGTACCACTACAGGTTTCTCATCTTCTTCGCTGTTTATTTCAGCAGAAATGTCTCCCGATCAAGCCATGAAAGATCTTCAGGTACAGAACGACCAGTTCCAACAGATGTTCATAAGTCTGGCTAAGGGGCAGGAGGATTTGAAGACCCTTATTCTGAAAGAGAAGAAGAAGAAGAAGAAGACTGGTATTCTGAATATGGGTAGAAGATTTGGAGAAAGGTTGAAGCATCAAACTGATCTGACTCTTCATCTAAGGAAGGGGAGAACCAAGAAGGGGGAAAGGACCCTAGTCCTGCAGTTTTTGACTGATACTGATTACAATGATAAGCAATATCCTCCTGCTGAGGATAGGTACAAGCAGCTAGAAGACCATCTAAGTGCTGTGGAAGTTCAGAAGATACCTGGTTTAGATTTCGGAGAACTGGGATTGGTATCGGGAGTGGTCATCCCTCATAAGTTCAAAGATCCAATTTTTTCCAAGTATGATGGAGTGTCCTGTCCAAAACTCCATCTTCGCTCATATGTCAGGAAAATTCAACCCCACACAACTGATAGAAATTTGTGGGTCCACTTATTTCAAGATAGTCTGTCAGGGACTCAGCTTGAATGGTTTTACCAGTTGGAGGGAGCCAGTGTCCGAAACATGGAAGATCTTGCTGCTGCTTTCTATAAGCAGTATCAGTATAATGTCGACCTTGCTCCCACTCGTACTCAACTCCAGAGTATGTCCATGGGTGCAGGTGAAGGTTTTAAAGATTATTCTAAAAAATGGAGAGACTTTGCTGGGAGAGTTCAACCCTCTTTGTCTGATAGGGAGTTGGTTGATATGTTTCTAGGGACGCTGTCTGGTCCATTTTTCAATCATTGATCGACAGCTCGTCATCTGGTTTCACCAAGATGATTTTAACTAGAGAAAGAGTCGAAGCTGGAATTCGGAGTTATAAAATACAGAAGGATGCCTCCACGATTTCAACTAAGAAGCCTTTCACTGTTAAGAAGGAAGTCAATGCAATCTATAGCCCGATGGGCCAAAGCAGATGTGAACACCGTCAAACGGTAAGTGCTGTAGTGATACCAAGACCCACAGTTTCTCCTCAACGCAACAATCAACAAAGGGTGGAAAGACCACAGTAGCAGTTTACCCGCATTAGCATGACATTGGATGAAGTGCTACCTCACCTGTTGATATCCAACTTGGCGACCTTGAGAGAGGCTCCCAAGAATCCAAATACCACATCTCCCAGATACAATCCCAACGCGCGGTGCGCCTACCATTCTGAGAGTCTTGGCCACGATAAAAATGATTGTTGGGCTCTAAGAAACAAAGTACAAGACTTGCTTTAAGCCAAAGAGATAGAGTTCGACGCTCCAAAAAAGCCGAATGTTATAAATGCTCCCATGCCCAGACATGGTCGTGGAGTTAATGATGTCGACACTGATTTGTTTGTGACCTCTGTTGAAGAAATTTCCACTCCTCTTATGACTGTTAAGAAGAATTTGCTATTGGCCGATTTATTTCCGGGATGTGGTGAAGGTTGCCACATGTGTTTGTTTCTACCTTCTAGTTGCCGTTTGTTGAAGTCAAGTGTTCAGTGCCTGATGGATAATAAAGAAATTTTGTTTGAGAAGACTATGATTCATGTTGTTCCAAATGAAGAAGTTTCCATTATAACCATTTCCGCCAACCCTTCCAAGGTTTCCTCGAGAAGACTTGTTAGGATTACACATAATCAAAGAATTTCTCCGCTAATAATCACTGTTCCTAGTCCCATCCCGTACACTTCAAACAAGGTTGTCCCATGGCATTATGGTGCTGATGTGTACTATCATGGCATTAAGCAAGATGTGAAGAATGAAGAAGTTGATACTGATGTTAGTAATATTGTCGGGACTAGTAAAGTTACCCGAAGTGGGAGGGTCTTTTCTCCCGAGATTTCCCCTGAAACTGTCAAGAAGCCTATTGTCATTCCATCTGTTGTTCCTGCTAGTACATCAACTACTATTCCCATTCTTACTCCAGTTCAGTACCCCTGCTGTTGAGCCATCTGGGACTCAGGGCAAGGAAATCATAGGTGATCCTGCCCGAACGGAGGTACCTAGGAAAGTCGTTGTGGAAGCCTCTAAACAAGAAATAGAGGAGATACTGAAAATTATCAAGAAGAGCGACTACAATGTGGTCGAGCAGATGGGGCAGACCCCATCAAATATATCCATGTTGTCTCTTCTGTTCTGTTCTGAAGTCCATGCGAAGGCTTTGATTGCATTTCTCAAGACTGCACATGTGCCGCAGGAAACTTCAGCAGATCAATTCAAAGATTGTGTGGCTAGCCTGACTACTGACAATGGGTTGGGTTTTTCAGATGTTGATCTGACACCGAAAGGAAGGAATCATAATGATGCTCTGCATGTCTCGATTGAGTGCAGGGGCACCACTATGGCTCATGTGTTAGTAGATACCGAGTCTTCACTGAACATTCTGCCAAAGAAAGCATTAGACCGTTTGGGTTGTGAGGGTATGACTCTAAAGCCTAGCAACATTGTGGTAAGGGCTTTTGACGGATCGAAGAGAATGGTGCACGGGGAGGTGGACATCCTTGTCAAAGTGGGTTCTCAGACTTTCGAGTCCACTTTATACGTAATTGATATCAGGCTATTGTATTCTTGCTTGCTGGGTCGTCCTTGGATCCATGAGGCTGGGGCAGTTACTTTCGCGCTCAATCAAATGCTGAAGTATCCGGTAAAGGGAAAGATTGTCACAGTGCGAGGTGAAGAAGAATACATGGTGAGTCACATCAATTCCTTCCGCTACATAGAGATGGACGGGGAATTCATAGAAACTCCTTCTCAGAATTTTGAAGAGGTCCCTCAGATCTTGGCATCAACTGAGGTTACTGCCGACAAACCTCCGCTGAAGATGGCTTCTCTCAAGGACGCCAGGGCTATGGTTGAAGAAGGTGGGTGTACCAATTGGGGTCATCTCCCTGATTTCACTCACAAAACTGACAAATTTGGTTTGCGCTTTACTACAGGGGCTCAAAGGGCTGTTAGGAGCGCTCAGACTGGAAGACCTCCTCTACACATCAGCAATCGGGGAGTTAATGCAATTGAAGACAGTGAAGCGGATTCAGACATCGACAGCTGGATCTACCCAACAACCAACGGTGGACCGAATAACTGGACAACAAAGGACTTCATACCTGTTTCTTTTATTCCGCAGTAATTGACTCATTTGTTTTTAAGATTTGTAATAAATAGTTTAAAACTTTATGGCTTGGCGCCTTGCCCAAGGCACTTTGGATTTGCTTGTGAGGGCTATTATTTGTCATTTCATATGTCATTAATAAAGAATTGGACGTTTCTTGCATACAAATTTTGCGCTCCTTGTTTTTCTTTTCTGTCTCTCACTTTATCAAAACAGTTGTTCTCTTACACACACTCACGTATCATACTGCAGATCCATACCCACTATGGATCCCATTGATAACAACTCTGCTACTGCCAATTATGACTTCAAAAATCCGATCAACCAAGCCGAGGACAAAGGTGACGATGATTGTGAGGAGCCTGGAGAACTTGCTAGACTATTACAGCAGGAAGAAAGGGCCATACAACCGCATGAAGAGCCAGTTGAGTCAGTGAATTTGGGTATAGAGGAAGACAGGAAAGAAGTTAAAATAGGTGTGAATCTGGAGCCTAGTGTCAAACAACGGTTAATACAGATGCTACACGACTATGTTGAGATCTTCGCTTGGTCTTATGAAGACATTCCTGGTTTGGACACTGATATTGTGGTACATCACCTGCCGACTAAAGAAGACTGCCCTTCGATAAAGCAGAAAGTCCGCCGTATACGCCCTGAAATGTCAGAGAAAATCAAGGCAGAGGTCATGAAACAGTTCGACGCAGGATTCTTAGTTGTCACTTCTTATCCATAGTGGGTTGCCAACATCGTTCTGGTACCTAATAACGACGGTAAGGTGCGGATGTGCGTGGACTACAGAGATCTGAACAGGGAAAGCCCCAAGGATGACTTCCCACTTCCTCACATTGATGTTTTAGTCGACAATACCGCGTAGCACAAGATCTTCTCCTTCATGGATGGTTTTTATGGCTATAACCAGATCAAGATGGCTCCTGAGGACATGGAGAAGACAACCTTCGTTACACTGTGGGGCACCTTCTGTTACAAGGTAATGCCTTTTAGGTTGAAGAATGCTGGGGGCAACTTATCAGCGCGCCATGGTCTCTTTGTTCCACGATATGATTCACCACGAGATCGAGGTTTATGTTGATGACATGATAGCTAGGTCCCAGACTGAGGAAGAGCACCTTGATCATCTCTAGAAACTGTTTGACAGATTGAAGACGTACAAGCTGAGGTTGAATCCAAACAAGTGTATCTTCGGGGTAAGGACTGGTAAGCTTTTGGGTTTCGCTGTCAGTGATAAGGGTATTCTGGTGGAACCTGCAAAGGTAAAAGCCATACAAGAGATGCCGGCTCCCTGCACAGAGAAAGAATTTAGAGGTTTCTTGGGACGTCTGAATTACATCGTCAGGTTCATTTCACATCTGACTGCTACTTGTGAGCCAATCTTCAAACTACTGAAGAAAGATCAAGTGGTAAAGTGGAATGATGAATTCCAGACCGCTTTCAAAAGAATCCAGGAATATCTTCAAGAACCACCAATTCTGATGCCTCCAGTTGAAGGAAGACCTTTGATATTATACTTGACAGTGCTAGACAATTCAATGGGGTGTGTGCTGGGGCAGCATGGCGAGTCTGGTCGAAAAGAGCACGCCATTTATTACCTTAGCAAAAAGTTTACCAACTGTGAGACCCGATACTCATTGCTCGAGAAAACTTGCTGCACATTGGCATGGGCTGCTCGCCGACTGAGACAGTATATGCTGACTCACACTACATTGTTGATATCGAAGATGGATCTGATTAAGTATATTTTTGAGAAGCCCGCCTTATCCGGAAGAAAAGAAAGATGGCATATGATCTTAACCGAGTACGATATCCAATACACAACCCAAAAAGCAATCAAGGGGAGTGTATTGGCGGATCATTTGGCGCATCAGGCCGTGGACAACTACCAGTCCATGAATTTCGAGTTCCCAGATGAGAATATCATGTTGATAACCGACTGCAAAGAACCTGGATCGGATGGAGGACCCGAGGAGGTATCCCGATGGTCTATGTATTTTGATGGATCCTCGAACGCATTGGGTAATGTCATTGGCGCTGTAATTATATCTCCTAAAGGCTATCATACTCCGTTCACCGCCCAATTATGTTTTAACTGCACCAACAATATGGCGGAGTATGAAGCATGTATCATGGGTCTTCGAGCTGCTATTGACCTGAGGATTAAGTTCTTGAGTGTATTTAGAGATTCTACTCTGGTAATAAGTCAGATCAAAGGCGAGAGGGATACGAAGCACCCGAATCTTATTCCTTACCGAGAATATGTACTGACATTGCTCCCACACTTTGAGGAGATAAACTTTGAACATTTCCCACGAGAGGAGAACCAATTGGCGGACGCGCTAGCTACTATGTCTTCTATGTTCAGAGTTAGGTGGAACAATGAAGCCCCCCAGATTATCATTGAGAGGATGGATGAACCCACACATTGCTGTGACATTGAGACTGAAGAGGTAGTAGATAAACCATGGTTTCACGAGGTAAAGAGGTATCTTGAGGCCCAAGAATACCCCAAGGGGGCATCTGTTAATGATAAGAAATTTCTGAGAAGGTTCGTGGAAAAGTTACTTCTTAGCAATGGGATCCTTTATAAGCGTAACCATGACAAGAGAGAGGCAGAACGGATCATGGCAGAATTACATGAAGGAACTTTCGGAACCCATTCTAGTGGACATACCACGACGAAGAAAATCCTACGGGAAGGATACTACTGGTCCACTATGCAAACCAATTGTTATCAGCACTCTCGAAACTGTCATAAGTTCCAAGTCTATGCTGATAAGGTGCATGTACCTCTGGTTCCTCTAAACGTCTTGACGGCTCCTTGGCCCTTTGCGATGTGGGGCATTGACATGATTGGCGAGATCAGACCTACTGCATCTAACGGGCATCGTTTCATTCTGGTGGCTATTGATTATTTCATAAAGTGGGTTGAGGAAGCTTCCTTTGCTACAGTAACCAAGAACGTCATGGCACGGTTTATCCGGCACAATCTGATCTGTCGATATGGTGTACCAGAGAGGATTATTACTGACAATGGTACAAATATCAATAACACGATGATCACCGAGCTCTGTAAACAAATCAAGATACAACATCATAACTCTTCTCCCTACCGGCCGAAGATGAATGGGGCTGTTGAAGCAGCTAACAAAAACATCAAAAAGATTATACAAAAGATGACGATGACATACAGAGACTGGAACGAGATGTTACTATTCGCTCTTCATGGGTACCGTACCTCAGCATGGACATCGACAGGGGAAACACCCTATTCCTTGGTATATGGCATGGAGGCAGTCCTACCCATCAAAGTCCAGATACCCTCTCAGGATTATGAAGGATGCGGGTTTGAACGAAGACGACTGGATCCAAACCTGACTTGACCAGCTGAATCTAATCGATGAAAAGAGACTTACTGCTATCTGTCATGGTCAGACGTATCAAAAGCGAATGATCAAGGCTTTTAAGAAGAAATCCAGACGTCAAGAATATCAAGTCGGGGATCTAGTGATCAAACGCATCATACTACCTCAAGGTGATCCCAGGGGAAAATGGACCCCCACATACGAAGGGCCATTTGTGGTTAAGAACATTTTCTCAGGAGGAGCTATGATTCTAACCACCATGGACGGTGACGACCTTCCTCACCCCGTCAATGCAGACATAGTGAAAAGATATTACGCATAATCAAAGACCCACTAGGTTGACTGGCCTAGGCAAAAATAAGGGCTTCCCAGCGAACCAAAAGTGTTCGGGAAAAAGTAAGGGATGAAAATGAAAAAAAAAGTTGTACACCCGGCAAGTCGAAAACCTGAAAAGGCGACTTGGGCAAAAAAGGGTATCCCGGTGGACTAAAAAACTGAAAGGGCAGTCCAGGAAAAAATTAGGGATTGAAGTGTAACACTATGTCTCATTGGATCATCTTGCAACCAGACTTCAGTATCAGCTACCAAGCTTGGACAACGCCTATCAATCTGATCAACCTTCGGCCAAGTAGAAAGTGATGAGACGCTTGAAGATACAAAGACAATACCAGAGTTGGAACCAAATGGGGTTGTTTCACATAGTTGTTATTGTTTCTTTTACTCAAATTGTAATTTCTATCTTTAGGAGGCGTTCTCTTACTAGGATGTCAGCCTCTTTGTACAAAACGCCTATTACCGGCCAATTCAAAAAAAAATCAATACAATTCATTTTTCAAAAGAAATTTCCATTTGTTTTTCTTTTTCTGTTTTGTTTTGCAAGAACGTCCAATGATTCATTTTTGATATATGCATTTGAAAATAATGACTGCTCATAAATATTTACATAACAAAAGGCAATTACTCGTAATTCCAGGAACAGGGAAAACAAGAAGTGCCCAAACCTTACAGTTGCTCTGCCCATCAGGTACTGGGATAGGGCCAACTTGAGAACATGAGCAGTGGTACATACACTCCCCACAAAGTAAAAAGTATCCAAAGATAGTGATGTTAGCTTTCCCAAATAGGACATAACTCTCCCCAGCTGAGGCTCACAATCGCGAGCGAGTCAGTAAATTTTTCCCCAAGTAGAGTTTATTTCTCTCACAAGAAGAAATTCAATCTCCAACAGAAGTCATTATCACCAGCAACGAAAATTCATCCCCGGTGGAGTTTATTTCTCTAAATCAGCAGATTTATCAGCAGAGTATCTCCTCGCCAACAGAGTCATTCTCCCGCAGAGTTGTTCTCAAATAGGGTCTCTCCTCGGCAGAACATCCGTAAATGAGGGGAAAATCCCCAGCATGGTCATCTTTGTTCACCATCCCCAACAGAGATAGAGGAACTATGGTTTTTTACAGTAATCAAAAATACCGTTTCTCATACTCTCCAAATAGCAGTCAAGGATTTATTTTCCCGGACTCAGATTATTACGTTAGCATTTCATGTTCATACATCATGACATGTGCATACATTACATATAACATAATCTAAGTTATTCTACGAACCTCATCACAATGCATCTCATGCATCGCACATAACTAATCATGTATTCCTTTCAGGAAAGACACTTATTATCAACAATTTCTAGCAAGTCCATGATCAACACTCTAAGCTAAATAGAGTAAGCGTCGGTGCGACAAGAACAACCTTACCAAGGCTCTCTCTGCAGTTTTACCCAAACTCATTCCGAAGTAACCCTACTATCCAGGTTCCTTCTCAGAACCCTACTATCCAGGCTTTCATATCGAAGTAACCCTACTATCCAGGTTCCTTCTCAAGCCCTACTATCCAGGCTTTCATATCAAAGTAACCCTACTATCTAGGTTCCTTCTCACAGCCCTACCATCCAGGATTTCATATCGAAGTAACCCTACTATCCAGGTTCCTTCTCACAGCCCTACTATCCAAGCTTTCATCTCGAAGTAACCCTACCATCCAGGTTACTTCTCACAACCCTACTATCCAGGATTTCATATCGAAGTAACCCTACTATTCAGGTTCCTTCTCACAACCCTACTATCCAGACTTTCATATCAAACTGACCCTACTATCCAGGTTCCTTCTCGAGCCCTACTATCCAGGCTTTCATATCGAAGTGACCCTACTATCCAGGTTCCTTCTTGAGCCCTACTATCTAGGCTTTCATCTTTGAAGTAACCCTACTATACAGGTTCCTTCTCACAATCCTACTATCCAGGCTTTCATATCATAGTAACCCTACTATCCAGGTTTCTTCTCACAGCCCTACTATCCAGGCTTTCATATCGGAGTAACCCTACTATCCAGGTTTCTTCTCACAGCCCTACCATCCAGGCTTTCATATCGAAGTAACCCTATTATCTAGGTTCCTTCTCAAGCCCTACTATCTAGGCTTTCATATCGAAGTAACCCTACTGTGATCGGTGGATCTGGAACTGACTGTTTAACGCTGGTTCGCGAAATGTCGCGGAAGCAAGAGTCGCCACCGTCTTTTATTTTCTCCAAATGGAAAGGACAAAAGAACAGAAAAATTCCTTATAGAGATTGCTCTCGGTTCGGGAGGTAGGTTATAGAAAGGGAAGGTGTTAGAACCCTTTCTATCCATGGTTATCCATGGGCTCTTAGATACTTGCTCATTTGTGTTTTCAAAAATGGTTTGTTTGCTTTTCAACTGTGGGTTTTAAAAAAAGTTTCTTTGAAAATTCCAGTTCGACTCTTGTATCGGTCCTCAAGAGTGTTTGAAAAGTTGCTTTCGAAAGTTTTTTGAAAAGGTGTCGGTGTGAAAAGTATTTTTGAATTTTGTTTGAAATTAGAGCAAGTATCAAGAGTCGTCTACCTACCCTAAGGAATTCGTCTGTGTAAATGTCCTTTAAAGTAATGCCATCCCACCATTGAGAGGTAGGTAGCACCACCGTTGGAGGTGTTCGGGTCAATTCGAGGTTCGGGACATGGTGATCACCAGAGCAATGGGAAGACACCTTAGAAGCTACCCTCATGCCAGGTTCCCGGATCATGAGGACTTACTAAGACATCCTCTACTCGACGATCACCTTTCGAGGCAAGGCAACAGTGAGGCGTACCCTAGGGGTGGTGTGTGATTTGTGTATCGTTTTCAGATATTTTTGTCTTTTGTCATGTCAGGG
Organism: Vicia faba; assembly: GCA_948472305.1. Lineage (NCBI taxonomy): Eukaryota > Viridiplantae > Streptophyta > Magnoliopsida > Fabales > Fabaceae > Vicia > Vicia faba. The sequence goes on along the minus strand of OX451738.1, from coordinate 1,577,059,574 downwards.
GTGATCTACGCTTTTGTTTTTATTTAAGGCCATTCATTCTTGCATGCATTTATTTAACAGTTAAAAAGTGCGAGAAAGGTAAAGTTCCTAAACTATTACAATGGCGCGGGTCCACATCGCCAAAATTTCCAGGACCCGATTTGACAGAAAAATAAAGAATTAAAATAAAGTGCGAGAAATTAATATTTACATGGCTTTGGGAGAATTACATTAATATTTGAAAGAAGGAAATAAATAAAACGCGCGAATATGAATTGAAATTGAAATCGAGGGCGATGGACCCTTTTTAATGAAATTAAATTAAATTGTTTAAATTAATGAAATTAAAATGAATAGAAATTATTTTTTTGTTTTTTTGTATTTATGAGAATTTAATGAGATTAATTGAAATTAAAATGCTAACCCTAATTCTAATTGTTTTTTAATTTGTTAAGAAAGTATTAAAATTAAACCTAAATTAACCTAATTGTTTACATGCAATTTTAATTTATAAAAATAATAGAAAATATTTAATTATTATGAAAAGAAAAGAAAAAAAAGGATAAAAATTATTACAAACCCTAATTCTACCAAATTTTAAATTGATTAAGGAAAATATTACAATTAAACCTAATTTAATAACTAAAATTAATGAATAATATTTATTTACAAAAAAATATATTAATTAAATAAAATACTTGTTTTTGTCTTTTCTGATTTTACATTGTTTTTTATATTTTTATGAAAATATTTAAATTAAAGAACATATTAAAAATAATAATTGGATCAAAATAAAAATGAAAAAAATATAAAGAGAAATTTGCAAACCTAGGGGGGTCTGTCCCCAAATGGAGGTTTTGATTAGTATTTTTGGGCCCAATTGTCCCTGGCCTGGTGGAATTTTCAGGATGCGTGCCCAGGCGTTGACTCACGTCCATAGTGTTCATCAGATCTAGTCCCTTGGTTGAGTGCAATGGGACATGTGGCGCACTGGATTGAGGAGCGTATGATAGACCATTGAGGGGCCAAAGTACCTGATCACGTTTCAAAGAAAAATATAAGGGAATATGAGGGGGACCTGGGATCGAACCCAGGTCCTATTGATTACCAAACACTTTCTCCACCGCTAGGCCATTCACACGCTTTTGTTTATATAATAATTAACAATCAATATAAAAGAAAACATGAGTTAGTGCTCTTCTCGCGCGAAAAATTTGAATTAACCAATTGCTGATGGCCACCTCATCTTCTTCTTCCTTGGCTTGTTTATTTCCTGAAAATAGAAAGTGGTTAGCGGGGGTTTTGAACCCCCCCAAAACATGCAATTTTATGAAATAGCGAATAGGTCGTCCGGCCACATAAATTAGGCGCGAGGATTGATTCGTTTTCGTCTGAACACGCTGAATTCGTTCATGGTATTGGCCTGTCCTAATTTTACAATAGCTGGAAACGCCCAATTTAGAACTTGGAAAACCCTAGATGATAACAATGGTGGAATCGCGTATAGTGCACAAAAACACAATTAAATTATATAGTTAGCATCAGAATCCATCAATTAGTAAGAATCCATAAGAAAAATGCAATGAATGTGCTTGAAAATCAAAATACGATTATGCATATTATATGAAAAAGTTTGATTTCTGGACACCGATTCAAGGGGTTATGCGCGTGGAAAACTATCCAGTCAGACTCAGTGATGTCCTAGGAAGGTAATGGAATGAATTTCTTGCCCTGAAAAGCCTTCTAAGTGTGTTTTCAGTTTTTGAATTTTTTCTTAAAAACTCAAACTTTGTTCTGTATCTATGGCGCAGCTTTCAGGTCATGGGCACGAGGGTTAGCATGTGTATATGTATGTGAGTGATTAGGTCAAAGAATTTGAGCCAAAGAATCAAGGAATTGATGAAACAATATTTGATTTTCCATGCCATAATTTTCAAATCTTTTTCATGCTATTTTGGCTTCAATCACATCCAATCACCTTTGATTCTTTCCTAACCTGATTTGCACGAAATATTGAGTATATATCATGCATAAAAAGATTGAAAAACCTAGGTTTAGTATTTTTTATATATTTTAATTAATTAAATGAATTATTAATAATTAAAAATCCAAATAAATAAATAAAAATGATAAAAAACTTCCCTTTGGGCCAAATGGTCGTGCACATGCCTTGGATGATGAATTGTGGAAGAAAAAGAGGCCCATTAGCATTTTTAGGTCATTTGAATCAATGTTGACTTTTCAAAATATCCAAAACTTTCCCAACTTCTACAAGGCATAACTTGCTCAATTATTAAGCTTTGCTCATGTTCTTGGACATTTTGGAAAGGACTTTGAGTCCTCTAACCAATGCCTTTTGTCCGATGTCATTTTGATTTACCAATCTCAAGTTATGGCCTTTGACTTAAAGTCCCTTTTTGTTGACTTTTGAAAATGACCTATAATGTTGAAATTGATAACTTTTTGTGAGAGCATTTCTTGGACTTGAAGTATGAATAGGAGTTGTAGGAAATGTCATTCTCTTCAAAATGAGCTTTGGATGGGATTTTTCTGATAATCCATGTGAAAGTTATGCCCTGGTCAAGTTACAGTTGACTTTTTCAACTGTCCAAATATGGAAACTTTTGCATCTTGATGATTTTTGAGCCAAGCTTTGAGAATCATGATCAAGCATTGATCAAATGATGTTTGTGGCTTCAAAATGAGATGTTGACCAAAAATTTGGACTTTTGACTGTCAAATGACCATTTTGCCCCTACAATTGACTGTAGTGCAATTAGGGTTTTTGACTGTGCAATTTTGTGCTGTAGGTCTTGAAACTTGGTATGAGGATGCTTGACCATATTTGTAGGCATGTGGGACTTGATTGAACCCTTGGAAACTTCATTTTCTTTGTCAGAATCAAAACCCTAATTTTGACTGTTAGGAGGCCCTTACACTGTGCAACCCTTGGGGGAATTTTGAAGCATGACTTAGCAATTTTCTTGAAGAATATGGGAGGGCAAATTTTGGGGTACAACAGTTGCCCCTGTTCAATCTTCTTAGACCTGAGGATGCAGATTGGCTGACGTGTCTTTCGTAATCCGAGGGTGGAAGATGATTGAACACTAGAGTGCCCAGAAATTTGCGCTCACATAGTAGTATGATGGTGGGAATGGGCTTATAGATGCCATTTAGAGATTAATGGATAGGATGATGGGCTTATAGATGCCATGCTAAGATATGATGGAAGGTGGATGGGCTTATAGATGCCATCTGGATGTTGATCGCGTAAGAGCTTCCTTAGCGGGAGCTTGCATACCTGCAAAAAAGAAAAATGATTACCTGACCTATTACGGGAGCTGGTCTTCAAATTCTTTGTGTAGATGTGTCCTGACCGGTTACAGGAGCTGGATCTGGAGCTTCAAACGGTGATGAATGAACCAGGGATGGTTACTACCTCAACAGGAACGGTGAGAGAACCTTGGATGACTTTAACCTTAACAGCAATCGTTGAGAAAATCTTGGGATGATTACTACCTCCGCAGTATCGGGGAGAGAACCACAGGCGACTACAACCTCAATAGCAAACATTGAGAGAATCTTGGATAACTTCAACTTCAACAACAATCGTTGAGAGAAGCTTGGGATTACCACCTCCGCAGGATCGGGGAGAGAACCATAGGCGACTACAACCTCAATAGCAATCATTGAGAGAATCTTGGATAACTTCAACTTCAACAGCAATCGTTGAGCGAAATCTGGGATTACCACCTCCGCAGTATCGGGGAGAGAACCATAAGCGACTACAACCTCAACAGCAATCATTGATAGAATCTTGGATGTCTTCTACTGAGTCTTTATCAGCAAAATCTGTTAGGGGTCGATTTAACTGGACTAGAGAAGGCCTTTGACTGGATAAGAAACAGAGAAATCTTTGGAGTCGATTTAACTGAACCGGTCTAGGTCTTGGATATAGATGAGAGCTTAACTGGATCTTTCCTGAAAGGTAAAGGTCAGTCATATGCAATGCATGACATGATATTTGTAAGATATGATGCGTATATGCATGCTATAATGATGTATGTGATGTTTAGGAATGTATGTTTTCGTCTAGGAAAGTAAATCCTTGACGGGTGCCGGGAAGTCACTCCTGGGCTGACGTTGAAGAATAGATTTTGCTTCCGCTGGGTGATAGTTGCAAGAATGCCGGTAGGAGCAGATGACTCCGTTGGGGAATAAACTTGGCGAATGGATTACTCTGCGGGGGAACAAATACTCTAACGATCTTGCTGGGGAGCAAGACTCTGTGGAGAGAGAGGTACTTTGTTGAGTTGTTGATAATAACTTCACTGGGGATACCATTGTTGTGTTGGAAGTGTTAATAGACTTCGCTGGGGATAAAAGACTTCATCAAGGACGATCTTTCCGTGGCTTTTGGCTGAGGATGACCCAGTTATATCCTGGTAAGGAGATAACTCTTTGAATAAAGCCGGGAGACGTGTTCGTGCTCTGCGAGGATAAGCTTCCAGAATCTGCTGGGGAGATGGATTCCAACTTTCAACTTTCCTGGGGAAGCTGGATTGGCCTCTCTTGCGGAAGTTTTGAATTGTAATTTTTGTAAGTTTGAAAGAGGGAGCCTATGTAGGGCTGCCTGATGATGAGCTCGTGTAAAACCGTATCTTGGAGAGAAGGACACCTGTGTAAGGTTACTGATGACGAGTCCGTGTAAAACTACGTCTGGAGCTTGAGAAAGGGAACCTGTGTGGGGTTACTTTGACGATGGGCCCGTGTAACACTGCATCTTTGAAGAGGTAAAACCTGGGTAGGGTTTCTGATGACGAGTCCGTGTAAAACTGCATCTTTGGGGAGAGAGAACCTGTGTAGGGTTTCTTCGGGATAAGTTCATGTAAAACTTTTGGCGGAACCGGGGTAAGGTTACTGCAGGGTAAGTTCGTGCAAAACTTCTTGATGAACCGGGGTAAGGTTATCTTTGAGGTAAGTCCGTGTAAAACTTGAGATAAATCCGTGTAAGACTTTTAGGAGGAACCGGGGTAAGGCTACCTGGAGGTAAGTTCGTGTAAAACTTGGGATAAATCCGTGTAAGACTTCTAGGAGGAACCGGGGTAAGGCTACCTGGAGGTAAGTTCGTGTAAAACTTGAGATATAAATCCGTGTAAGACTTCTGGAGGAACCGGGGTAAGGCTACCTGGAGGTAAGTTCGTGTAAAACTTGAGATAAATCCGTGTAAGACTTCTGGAGGAACCGGGGTAAGGCTACCTGGAGGTAAGTTCGTGTAAAACTTGAGATAAATCCGTGTAAGACTTCTGGAGGAACCGGGGTAAGGCTACCTGGAGGTAAGTTCGTGTAAAACTTGAGATAAATCCGTGTAAGACTTCTGGAGGAACCGGGGTAAGGCTACCTGGAGGTAAGTTCGTGTAAAACTTGAGATAAATTCGTGTAAGACTTATGGAGGAACCGGGGTAAGGCTACCTGGAGGTAAGTTCGTGTAAAACTTGAGATAAATCCGTGTAAGACTTCTGGAGGAACCGGGGTAAGGCTACCTGGAGGTAAGTTCGTGTAAAACTTGAGATAAATCCGTGTAAGACTTCTGGAGGAACCGGGGTAAGGCTACCTGGAGGTAAGTTCGTGTAAAACTTGAGATAAATCCGTGTAAGACTTTTAGGAGGAACCGGTGTAGGGTCATTTTGATGATAAGTTCGTGTAAGACTTTATTTGAGAAGAAAAGGGACCGGTGTAGGGTTACTTGTGGATGAGTCCGTGTAAGACTTTGTTTGAAAGTTGAGTAGGAACCGGTGTAGGGTTACTTGATGATGGTCACATGGATGATTGTCCTGTTTGGTTTCGGATATTAACCTATGATCTGGAATTTGTAAATGTAGATGGTAATCATCTTTGTATTAACCTTTCCTTGGGACCTTGGTTGATAGAGCAACTGGACCGTTTGGACGACTCATTATTGCCCCTGTTTCTGAGGTGAGGGGAAAAGATACCTTGTGGAGGTAGTTGACACATCTTCTGGTAGACAGGTGATTAGATGCCGGGACATAGCCGTACGCTTAAATCCCTAACTTTTGCCTGGACCACCCTTTCGGGTTTTCAGTCCACCGGGATACCCATTTTTGCCCAAGCCGCCTTTTCAGGTTTTCGACTTGCCGGATGCACAGATTTTTTTTCTTTTCATCCCTTATTTTTGCCCGAACCCTTTTGGTTCGCCGGGAAGCCCTTATTTTTGCCTAGGTATGTCAACCTAGCGGGTCTTTGATTTTGCGTAGTATTTTTCCTTGACTATGTCCACGCTCTTAGAATGCAGGGAGGTGCCCCTGGCTGTTTGTGTGGCCATGCCACCAGAAGATCTTCGTTTGATTGTCCAATGCCCCAAGTGACTTTGACGGAGATTTGCCCCAGATAGTAAACATTGATCATGCCATGCCCCTTGATTGGAAGTTCTTTTGTTCACCAGCTATTCTTCGTGCGAATTTTCCTGCTGTTCAAACAAAAGGTCATATGCAAACAATGTTATATCAAAAATGCGAAGCTTATGTCTGTCTTGAAGATTTTGAACATGCATTCTTTTTCATAAAACAAGTGAATGTTTGTAAAATGTGATGTCAACTCCGTATTTACCGTAGGCCTTAAGGAGTCAGGATACCTTTCGTAACAGTATGCTTTCGAACTAACCCATGCTTTAGCTAGGACTTTTAAGGGTTATAACGTGGCCTGGTTCACGGTTTAAGAAACAAAGGATAAAGGCTCAAATTTATTTGTATCCACCCGCTCTTCGTGATGTTCTTCAAACCTAAACTCAGCTGATCATGCGTTAGACCTTGTTTGAGTCCTTGCTTTGATATACCAATGATGGTTCAGATAATGACAATTTATTTTGAATGGGCAGTCATTTCTTTTTGTTGAGGGTTTGTGTGACCTCTTTTTTTATATTTTATTATCCCTATTTTTTTTTGCCTGAACTGTTTCTTTTGTGATTACAGTCAGCGGGATGCCCCAGTTTTGTAAGTCTCCTTCATAGGTTTTGACTTATTGGGTTTTTTTTTTTTGAGATATAATGACTGCCTGTCCTTATTGATTATTCAGAAACATCACTCTCTTTCTTTGTTTTGTAAGGACCTTTTTGGTGCCATTCGCCATGCACTTGGATCAACTGAGAGAACTACCCTGCCCCAGGTTATGATTAAGGGTTTTGAATTTCGAAAAGAAAAAAACTCCTACTTCTTTGGCTCAGAGGGGTTGACGAGGGATTATCATCCTTATAACTCCAGTGTTTAGGGATTTGAAACAATGCCTGTACCTCATCAGCGGGGTCTGTTCAAAAGCATACTGTAAAGATCGTGGTATCGTTTTCGTCATCCTCCCTCAAGAGGCTTAGCATTATTAACCAAGAATTGATCATCACAAAAATATGAAAACAGTTTTAAGTATGGTAAACATAATTAATCCAAGACAGACATGTGTAATGCATTCATGAAATAAAAGAGTTTAACATGACAATTGTTTATTTGAACAAGAAAAGAAAAATACAACTTGAATTCAGATGAACAAAAATCTCTCAATCCTAGCCATGTTTTGGCAAAGGAGCAGTGGTCACAACGGGAGTCTCAGCTGACTCGAATTCGATCTCCTTAGCGTCGATCATATTCTGGATCTTATACTTCAGCGCCCAACAATCCTCAGTATCGTGCCCCGGGCTATTAGAATGATAAGCACACCTCGCCTCTGGGTTGTAGTTTGTAGAGGAGGTCTTGGGATTTGCCGGAGGGTTGATCACCGCAATCAAATTCATTTTCAACATGTGCTGCAATGCTTGTGACCACGACATGTTGATGTTGGTGAATTGTCTTTTAGGCTCGTCCGGCCTTCGCTGATTTCCCTTTTGTGGTTGTCGGCATGGTGTAGAACCAGAGATCATGACTACCCCTGCCTGTTGGTCACGACGACTCTTTTGACCGTATGCAGCATTAGACTCTTTCTTGCCCATGTAAGGCTTTTTGTGAGTATCAGAATGTGTGGCCTCTTGAATCTTCCCACTTTTGATACCAGCTTCAATTCTTTCCCCAGTCAGAATGAGGTCGGTAAACCCTGCAGATGAGTTACCAATGAGATGATTGAAGAACGGCCCGGATAGGGTCCCTAAGAACATATCCACGAGTTCCCGGTCAGTCAGAGGTGGTTGTACCCTCCCAGCAAGGTCCCTCCATTTCTGCGCGTATTCTTTGAAACCTTCTCCCGATCCTAACGACATACCCTGGAGTTGGGTACGTGTAGGAGCGAGGTCGGCATTATACTGATACTGCTTGTAAAAAGCAGTAGTCAACTCCTTCCAGTTACGAACCTTGGTTCCATCCAGCTGATAGAACCATTCGAGATGAGTCCCTGACAGACTCTCCTGGAAGAAGTGGATCCACAAGTTCTTGTCCGCTGTGTACGGTTGAATCTTCCGTACATAAGATCTGAGATGCAGCCTGGGACAGAATGCCCCATCATACTTGACAAAAGAAGGAGCCTTGAATTTGTGTGGGATCACCACACCGGAAGATAGACCCAGGTCTCCGAAATCCAACCCAGGCACTTGTTGAATTTCCATGGCGTTCAGACGATCCTCTAGTTGCTTGTACCGATCCTCAGCTGGAGGGTACTGCTCATCATTGAACTCCGTCTCGTTGTCAGAGACCACTGGACTAGGCACCTCTCTCTCATGGGGACTGCCTTTCCCCACAGATGGAGTTGTCCTTTCAGCTTCATCCTGTCGTGTGTTCCCAGATCTGCGTTTAGGGTTGAACAAAATAATCCTCTTGCTCTTCTTCTTCTGAATCAGAGTCTTCAAATCCTTTTGACCCTGGGCTAGACTCATAATCAGCTCCTGGAACTGGGCATTCTGGGCCTGGAGGGCCTTGATAGTTTGTCCCTCGGATGATTCAGGATTCATGATGACTGTTGAAATAAACAGCGAAGAAGGTAAGTGACCTGCAACAAGTGTACCTGTAATGCAATGATATGTATGATATGCATGCAATGTTTTCAAGGACCTCGCGGGGTAGACAAGAAAAAATGTTAGAATTTGAAACCGGTTGCTTGATTGAAGGCACTCCATGTTGTTGAGAATCCTTCTTCAAGGGTCAAGGCTCACCATATCGAGTGGGTCATAGCCCCTGACAACCTTGGCTAGAGGAAAATAAATCCTCTTTGCCCCTTGCTAGATGTTTGATTCATCATGACCTGCATCACAAGCCCTTGAGATCCTTGAAATGGGTTAGGATGTATGCAATGGTATGATGTTATGTTATGCATGGGGTAATGTAAGTAACCCTGTTATGAGTCCCAATTAAGGACATAAACAAAACCTGCAAAAAACTAGTATGCAAGAAACTCAGTACATTCTGTTATAAGCCCTAATTAAGGACTATAAACAAAACCTGCAAGAAACTCAATACACTCCGTTATGAGTCCTAATTAAGGACTATAAACAAAACCTGCAAGAAACTTAGTAAGCCCTGTCATGTGTCCCAATTAAGGACTAAAACAAAACCTGCAAGCAGTTCATGTGTCAGATAAAGCATTCAAGTAGTCAAGTACGAAGGCACACAAGTCACACATGACAAGCCCTTAGTGTTTAGGCCATCATGGGGTCTGGGTATTACCCTCTTGAAGTTGGTGGGTTCAACCTGTCCTATTAGAAGTAACCGGGTTCTAAGGGTCCCAATATCACCGGATTGCTTTCATTGTTCATCGTTTCGATTTAGCCACTGAACTGGCGACCGAAATATTCCAGGAAAGCAACCCTCAATTGAGTGTAGTATCGAGTATCAACCAACCTCGTACTGCACCAAATTCAGTTATCTCACTACCCTAAAGAGGCCAAGATTGTTCAATTAAGGTTCCTAAGGTCAGTTGATGCTTCACGACACCACGCGGAGGCCCCGTACTCTCCTTGACTGAACTCAAGGGTTACCGGTACACACCAAAGTGCCATATCAACGTAGCAGACTGCTTCAACCATGTCGGTATACCCCGCACAGTTCCCTCACAGCCTTGTTGCTACTTTCTAAGAAGGTATCCCCCAGATCCGGGTTAGGATCTATAGAACTCCCAAGAAGGTCCCACAATTTAAAGCAAGCAAATCAATACAATTGAAAACACAGTTATAAACTAACCCTAAGGTACACCTCACTTTAACAGTTTGTCCCCAGCAGAGTCGCCAGTTCTGTGATCGGTGGATCTGGAACTGACTGTTTAACGCTGGTTCGCGAAATGTCGCGGAAGCAAGAGTCGCCACCGTCTTTTATTTTCTCCAAATGGAAAGGACAAAAGCACAGAAAAATTCCTTATAGAGATTGCTCTCGGTTCGGGAGGTAGGTTATAGAAAGGGAAGGTGTTAGCACCCTTTCTATCCATGGTTATCCATGGGCTCTTAGATACTTGCTCATTTGTGTTTTCAAAAATGGTTTGTTTGCTTTTCAACTGTGGGTTTTAAAAAAAGTTTCTTTGAAAATTCCAGTTCGACTCTTGTATCGGTCCTCAAGCGTGTTTGAAAAGTTGCTTTCGAAAGTTTTTTGAAAAGGTGTCGGTGTGAAAAGTATTTTTGAATTTTGTTTGAAATTAGAGCAAGTATCAAGAGTCGTCTACCTACCCTAAGGAATTCGTCTGTGTAAATATCCTTTAAAGTAATGCCATCCCACCATTGAGAGGTAGGTAGCACCACCGTTGGAGGTGTTCGGGTCAATTCGAGGTTCGGGACATGGTGATCACCAGAGCAATGGGAAGACACCTTAGAAGCTACCCTCATGCCAGGTTCCCGGATCATGAGGATTTACTAAGACATCCTCTACTCGACGATCACCTTTCGAGGCAAGGCAACAGTGAGGCGTACCCTAGGGGTGGTGTGTGATTTGTGTATCGTTTTCAGATATTTTTGTCTTTTGTCATGTCAGGGGTGATCTACGCTTTTGTTTTTATTTAAGGCCATTCATTCTTGCATGCATTTATTTAACAGTTAAAAAGTGCGAGAAAGGTAAAGTTCCTAAACTATTACAATGGCGCGGGTCCACATCGTCAAAATTTCCAGGACCCGATTTAACAGAAAAATAAAGAATTAAAATAAAGTGCGAGAAATTAATATTTACATGGCTTTGGGAGAATTACATTAATATTTGAAAGAAGGAAATAAATAAAACGCGCGAATATGAATTGAAATTGAAATCGAGGGCGTTGGACCCTTTTTAATGAAATTAAATTAAATTGTTTAAATTAATGAAATTAAAATGAATAGAAATTATTTTTTTGTTTTTTTGTATTTATGAGAATTTAATGAGATTAATTGAAATTAAAATGCTAACCCTAATTCTAATTGTTTTTTTAATTTGTTAAGAAAGTATTAAAATTAAACCTAAATTAACCTAATTGTTTACATGCAATTTTAATTTATAAAAATAATAGGAAATATTTAATTATTATGAAAAGAAAAGAAAAAAAAGGATAAAAATTATTACAAACCCTAATTCTACCAAATTTTAAATTGATTAAGGAAAATATTACAATTAAACCTAATTTAATAACTAAAATTAATGAATAATATTTATTTACAAAAAAATATATTAATTAAATAAAATACTTGTTTTTATCTTTTCTGATTTTACATTGTTTTTTATATTTTTATGAAAATATTTAAATTAAAGAACATATTAAAAATAATAATTGGATCAAAATAAAAATGAAAAAAATATAAAGAGAAATTTGCAAACCTAGGGGGGTCTGTCCCCAAATGGAGGTTTTGATTAGTATTTTTGGGCCCAATTGTCCCTGGCCTGGTGGACTTTTCAGGATGCGTGCCCAGGCGTTGACTCACGTCCATAGTGTTCATCAGATCTAGTCCTTTGGTTGAGTGCAATGGGACATGTGGCGCACTGGATTGAGGAGCGTATGATAGACCATTGAGGGGCCAAAGTACCTGATCACGTTTCAAAGAAAAATATAAGGGAATATGAGGGGGACCTGGGATCGAACCCAGGTCCTATTGATTACCAAACGCTTTCTCCACCGCTAGGCCATTCACACGCTTTTGTTTATATAATAATTAACAATCAATATAAAAGAAAACATGAGTTAGTGCTCTTCTCGCGCGAAAAATTTGAATTAACCAATTGCTGATGGCCACCTCATCTTCTTCTTCCTTGGCTTGTTTATTTCCTGAAAATAGAAAGTGGTTAGCGGGGGTTTTGAACCCCCCCAAAACATGCAATTTTATGAAATAGCGAATAGGCCGTCCGGCCATATAAATTAGGCGCGAGGATTGATTCGTTTTCGTCTGAACACGCTGAATTCGTTCATGGTATTGGCCTGTCCTAATTTTACAATAGCTGGAAACGCCCAATTTAGAACTTGGAAAACCCTAGATGATAACAATGGTGGAATCGCGTATAGTGCACAAAAACACAATTAAATTATATAGTTAGCATCAGAATCCATCAATTAGTAAGAATCCATAAGAAAAATGCAATGAATGTGCTTGAAAATCAAAATACGATTATGCATATTATATGAAAAAGTTTGATTTCTGGACACCGATTCAAGGGGTTATGCGCGTGGAAAACTATCCAGTCAGACTCAGTGATGTCCTAGGAAGGTAATGGAATGAATTTCTTGCCCTGAAAAGCCTTCTAAGTGTGTTTTCAGTTTTTGAATTTTTTCTTAAAAACTCAAACTTTGTTCTGTATCTATGGCGCAGCTTTCAGGTCATGGGCACGAGGGTTAGCATGTGTATATGTATGTGAGTGATTAGGTCAAAGAATTTGAGCCAAAGAATCAAGGAATTGATGAAACAATATTTGATTTTCCATGCCATAATTTTCAAATCTTTTTCATGCTATTTTGGCTTCAATCACATCCAATCACCTTTGATTCTTTCCTAACCTGATTTGCACGAAATATTGAGTATATATCATGCATAAAAAGATTGAAAAACCTAGGTTTAGTATTTTTTATATATTTTAATTAATTAAATAAATTATTAATAATTAAAAATCCAAATAAATAAATAAAAATGATAAAAAACTTCCCTTTGGGCCAAATGGTCGTGCACATGCATTGGATGATGAATTGTGGAAGAAAAAGAGGCCCATTAGCATTTTTAGGTCATTTGAATCAATGTTGACTTTTCAAAATATCCAAAAATTTCCCAAATTCTACAAGGCATAACCTGCTCAATTTTTAAGATTTGCTCATGTTCCTGGACATTTTGGAAAGGACTTTGAGTCCTCTAACCAATTCCTTTGGTCCCATGTCATTTTCATGTACCAATCTCAAGTTATGGCCTTTGACTTAAAGTCCCTTTTTGTTGACTTTTGAAAATGACCTATAATGTTGAAATTGATAACTTTTTGTGAGAGCATTTCTTGGACTTTAAGTATGAAGAGGAGTTGTAGTAAATGTCATTCTCTTCAAAATGAGCTTTGGATGGGATTTTTCTGATAATCCATGTGAAAGTTATGCCCTGGTCAAGTTACAGTTGACTTTTTCAACTGTCCAAATATGGAAACTTTTGCATCTTGATGATTTTTGAGCCAAGCTTTGAGAATCATGATCAAGCATTGATCAAATGATGTTTGTGGCTTCAAAATGAGATGTTGACCAAAAATTTGGACTTTTGACTGTCAAATGACCATTTTGCCCCTACAATTGACTGTAGTGCAATTAGGGTTTTTGACTGTGCAATTTTGTGTTGTAGGTCTTGAAACTTGGTATGAGGATGCTTGACCATATTTGTAGGCATGTGGGACTTGATTGAACCCTTGGAAACTCCATTTTCTTTGTCAGAATCAAAACCCTAATTTTGACTGTTAGGAGGCCCTTACACTGTGCAACCCTTGTGGGAATTTTGAAGCATGACTTAGCAATTTTCTTGAAGAATATGGGAGGGCAAATTTTGGGGTACAACAGTTGCCCCTGTTCAATCTTCTTAGACCTGATCAATTTAAATCAATGACAATTGGTACAAGAAAGGCATGATTGGCATGAAAATATAAAGATATCATACAAATTGAAAATCAAATCAAATCTCATCAAAGCTTCAAGATTCAATCTGTTTTGCAAACCTAATTCATTGAGGGATATATAATCAACAAGAAAAAATAAAAAAGGGGGGGGAGCATTCGTAAAAACATCAAAAGAAAACTCAAAAATTTGCAAATAAATGGGGGATCGTTCTTGGACTTAGAGAGTGATTCAAGCCATTCTAAGGTTACCAATAGACTCCTGGACATCTCCAGAACATATCTCAATCAATTGCAAGCATTTTCACATCCAGAATCGTAAGCTACAGACCCACGGTTTGCACCTCCAAGCTCGAATTTGATTTCTTAATTTACACATGATTAATCATTATTAAACATTGAATTGTGTTTATATTGTCATTTGGAAGGTTTTGGTTTACTTGATTTTGAATTTTGATGCCTACAGCCAGGATTGCCATTACTAGGGTTCGAGGAGCCGTTTTAGGGCTTCTCTGTATAAGTAAAATTAGGCCAGAAAAGGGGTACTATGGTGCTCATGGGATCAAGGCAAATCGATCCATGTACTCACCTTAAATTTATCATGCGTTTTCTTGATTTTTGAAGCTTGCAGGGTTTTAGCTATGGAGCCATGTCCGTAGGTAAAAGTATTTAATCTAATACGACGGAGAAGGAAGAAGAAGACAACGTGTCTGCATACCACTGGCTGTTTTGAATTCTGCGTGCTTTTTCCAGCTAACCACCGTGTTTTATATATTATATTTTATTATTGTTATATTAACAAATGAAGCAGGTAGCACAAATGGTAGGGCGTGTTGGTGTTGAGTGTGAGGACCTGGGTTCGATCCCAGGTCCCATCATTTTATCATTTTCTTAACATTTAACAACAGATCCTGTACCCCACATGTCCAAACGTCTACCATGCACAACACAATCCAGCCATGGGATTCATCATCAATCCAATCCAACATCCCATCTGTCAAAGGCTATGGTACACCGTCAGGAGGGAGCAACACCAGATCAGACGCAGGATTGGGCTTGAGCTCTTTGGGCCCGGAGAAATTCAACAACATACCCCCCAGAATTGCTAACATACAGGCCCATCTTTACTTGTTTTTTTTATTTATTTTCTTTAATTATTTTAATATTTCCTTTAATTATTTTAATTAACACCATTAATCATTTTTTTATAAAATCATAAAATCAAGAAAATTAGAATTAGGTTTTTTTATCAAATTTAATTTAATTTAGTTTAAATTAATTTAGGGAAATTTTGACTTGTTTTTGCAATTAAAATCAAATAGAAAATTAGGTTAAGTTCTTGATTTAATTCTTTTCCTTTTTCTCAAATAAATAAAATACAAAATAGGTTGTTTAGACTTAATTAATTTATTTTTCTTAATTAATATTAATTAGAATTAGGATTTTCTTTTAATTTAATTATTTCATTATTTTCTTAAAATAACAAAACATGACAAAAACCTCTTTTTTAATCAATGGCAATTAGGTTAGTCGAAGCGTCAAAACCCTAATCGCCTCGCATTTAATTTGCCGCGCGTTTGTAAGTTATTTTTGCCAATATTTTTGTAACTGTTCATGGTTTGTAATAGTTAATTTAGGGTTTTGATTTACTGTTTAAATCCCCAATTTTTTTGGTTATGTAATTAATCCCCCTCCCAGAAGCCTTGTAATAGCGTAGGTTTATTCTCTCGCACTTTTAAATTCCCGCAAATATTTAACTGTTTAGATGTATGCTAATAGGATTGTATGACAAGAATGCATGACAAATTAATACAGTTAGAAAACCCTAATGTGCAAAGATAAATAACTGAAAACAAATCAGTCGCACATATCACTCTTAGGGTATACTCTCACTTCGGTTGTCTTCTGTGAACGATCATTAAGTATAGGGTGTCTTAGTGGTTGTCCTCCTGTGTAAAAAAGATCAAACGTCTCATTCGAATGTTGCCTCGGAAATGTTGCCTCGAATATGATCTTAAGACTCTAGGGTTATTACTAAGGTGTCCTAATATTGCTTTGGTGATCGTACGTCCCTTTCGAATTGACCCTTACAAATTCCAACGACGGTGCTACCTATTTCTCAATAGTAGGATAGCGCTGTCTAAAGGAAACAAGAATAGAAACGATATTTTTTCGAGTAGGTAGATGCTAGTAGGTACTTGCTCAAATCAAAACTTTTCACACATACACTTTTCAAACAAACTTTCAAAACAACTTCGTCACACCTTTGAGGACTGATACAAGGGTTATCACGAAGTCAAACTTTTCAAAAACAAAGCACACACACAAGCAATTTAAAAATGAGCAAGTACCTAAGAGCCCATGGAAAACCATGGATAGAAAGTGTGCTAACACCTTCCCTTTCTATAATCTACCCCCCGTACTCAGAATATCTCGAAAAAAGATTTTTTTCTGTACTTTTTTCCTTTCTGGTTGGATGAAATAAAAGTCGGTGGCGAATCTTGCTTACCGCGACATTTTGCAAACAAAAAACGCAAAACGCAAACCAGCATCAAACAGTCGGTTCTGCCACCGTATCACACGCAGTAATTGACTCATTTGTTTAAGATTTGTAATAAACAGTTTGAATATTTATGGCCCGGTGCCTTGCACGAGACACCTTGGCTTTGCTTGTGAGGGCTATTATTTGTCATTTCATATATCATTAATAAAGCATTGGACGTTTCTTGCATAAAAATTTTGTGCTCCTTGTTTTTCTTTTCTGTCTCTCACTTTATCAAAACAACTATTCTCTTACACACACTCATGTATCATACTGCAGATCCATATCCACTCTGGATCCCATTGATAATAGCTCTTCTACTACCATTTATGACTTCAAAAATACGATCAACCAAGCCGAGGACGAAGGTGAGGATGATTGTGAGGTACCTGGAGAACTAGCTAGACTATTACAGCAGGAAGAAAGGGCCATACAGCCGCATGAAGAGTCAATTGAGTCAGTGAATTTGGGTACAGAGGAAGACATGAAAGAAGTTAAAATAGGTGTGAATCTCGAGCCTAGTGTCAAACAATGGTTAATACAGATACTACAAGACTATGTTGAGATCTTCGCCTGGTCCTATGAAGACATGCCTGGTTTGGACACTGATATTCTGGTACATCGCCTGCCGACTAAAGAAGACTTCCCTCCGGTAAAGCAGAAGGTCCGCCGTATACGCCCTGAAATGTCAGAGAAAATCAAGGCAGAGGTCATGAAATAGTTCGACGCATGATTCTTAGTTGTCACTTCTTATCCATAGTGGGTTGCCAACATCGTTCTGGTACCTAATAAGGACGGTAAGGTGCAGATGTGCGTGGACTACAGATATCTGAACAGGGAAAGCCCCAAGGATGACTTCCCACTTCCTCACATTGATGTTTTAGTCGACAATACCGCGTAGCACAAGAACTTCTCCTTCATGGATGGTTTTTATGGCTATAACCAAATCAAGATGGCTCCTGAGGACATGGAGAAGACAACCTTCGTTACACAGTGGGGCACCTTCTGTTACAAGGTAATTCCTTTTAGGTTGAAGAATGCTGGGGGCAACTTATCAGCGCGCCATGGTCGCTTTGTTCCACGATATGATTCACCACGAGATCAAGGTTTATGTTGATGACATGATAGCCAGGTCCCAGACTGAGGAAGAGCACCTTAATCATCTCCAGAAACTATTTGACAGGTTGAAGACGTACAAGTTGAGGTTGAATCCGAACAAGTGTACCTTTGGGGTAAGGTCTGGTAAGCTTCTGGGTTTTCTTGTCAGTGATAAGGGTATTCAAGTGGACCCTGCACAGGTAAAGTCCATACAAGAGATGCTGGTCCCCCGCACAGAGAAGGAAGTTAGAGGTTTCTTGGGACGTCTAAATTACATCTCGAGGTTCATTTCACATCTGACTGCTACTTGTGAGCCAATCTTCAAGCTGCTGAAGAAAGATCAAGTGGTAAAGTGGAATGATGAATTCCAGACCGCTTTTGAAAGAATCAAGGAATATCTTCAAGAACCACCAATTCTGATGCCTCCAGTTGAAGGAAGACCTTTGATATTATACTTGACAGTGCTAGACAATTCAATGGGTTGTGTGTCGGGGCAGCATGACGAGTCTGGTCGAAAAGAGCACACCATTTATTACCTTAGCAAAAAGTTTACCGACTGTGAGACCCGATACTCATTGCTCGAGAAAACTTGCTGCACTTTGGCATGGGCTGCTCGCCGACTGAGACAGTATATGCTGACTCACACTACCTTGTTGATATCAAAGATGGATCTAATCAAATATATTTTCGAGAAGCCTGCCTTATCCGGAAGAATAGCAAGATTGCAGATGATATTAACCGAGTATGACATCTAATACACAACCCAAAAAGCAATCAAGGGGAGTGTATTAGAGGATAATTTGGCGCATTAGGCCGTGGATGACTACCAGTCCATGAATTTCAAGTTCCCGGATGAGAATATCATGTTGGTAACCAACTGCGAAGAACCAGGACCGGATGAAGGACCCGAGGAAGGATCCCGATGTTCTATGTATTTCGATGGAGCCTCAAATGCATTAGGTAATGGCATCGTCGCTGTAATTATATCTCCTGAGGGCTGTCATACTCCGTTCACCGCCCGATTATGTTTCAACTGCACCAACAACATGGCGGAGTATGAAGCATGTATCATGGGTCTCTGAGCTGTTATTGACCTGAGGATTAAGTTTTTAAGTGTATTCGGGGATTCCGCTCTGGTGATAAGTTAGATCAAAGGCGAGTGGGATACGAAGCACCCGAATCTTATTCCTTACAAAGAGTATGTACTAACATTGCTCCCACATTTTGAGGAGATAACCTTTGAACATTTTCCACGAGAAAAGAACCAGTTGGTGGACGCGCTAGCTACCATGTCTTCTATGTTCAAGGTTAGGTGGGACAATGAAGCTCCCCAGATTACCATTGAGAGGTTGGTTGAACCCGCACATTGTTGTGACATAGAGACTGAAGAGATAGCGGATAAACCCTGGTTTCACGAGGTAAAAAGGTATCTCGAGGTTCAGGAATACCCAAAGGGGGCATCTGTTAATGATAATATGTTTTTGAGAAGGTTCTCTGTGAAGTTCTTCATCAATAATGGAATCCTCTATAAGCGTAACCATGATTCAACCTTACTGCGGTGTGTAGACAAGAGAGAGGCAGAAAGGATCATGGCAGAGTTACATGAAGGAACCTTCGAAACCCATTCTAGTGGACACACCATGGCTAAAAAGATCCTACAGGCAGGATATTACTGGTCCACTATGGAAACCGATTGTTATCAGCACTCTCGAACCTGTCATAAGTGCCAAGTCTATGCTGATAAGGTGCATGTACCTCCAGTTCCTCTGAATGTTCTGACAGCTCCTTGGCCCTTTGCAATGTGGGGCATCGACATGATCGGTGAGATCAGACCTACTGTGTCTAACAGGCATCGCTTCATTCTGGTAGCAATTGATTACTTCACGAAGTGGGTTGGGAAGCTTCCTTCGCTACAGTAACCAAGAACATCGTGGCGCGGTTCATCCAACACAATATGATCTTTCAATATGGTGTACCATAGAGGATTATTACTGACAATGTCATAAATCTCAATAACACGGTGATCACCGAGCTCTGCAAACAGTTCAAGATTCAACATCATAACTCTTCTCCCTATCGGCCGAAGATGAATGGGGCTGTTGAAGCGGCTAACAAGAACATCAAAAAGATTGTACAAAAGATGACGGTGACATACAAAGACTGGCACGAGATGCTACCATTCGCTCTTCATGGGTACCGTACCTCAGCACGGACGTCGACATGGGCAACACCCTACTCTTTGGTGTATGGCATGGAGGCAGTTCTACCCATCGAAGTCCAGATACCCCCGCTCAGGATTATGAAGGATGCGGGTTTGAACGAAGACGACTGGATCCAAAACTGAATTGATCAGCTGAATCTAATCGATGAAAAGAGACTTACTGCTATTTGTCATGGTCAGACGTATCAAAAGCAAATGATCAAGGCTTTTAACAACAAAGTCCGACGTCAAGAATATCAAGTCGTGGATCTAGTGATCAAATGCATCATACTACCGCAAGGTGATCCCAGGGGCAAATGGACCCCCACATACGAAGGGCCATTTGTGGTTAAGAACATTTTCTCTGGAGGAGCTATGATTCTAACCACCATGGATGGTGACGACCTTCCTCACCTTGTCAATGCAGACAATAGTGAAAACATACTACGCATAATCAAAGACCCGCTAGGTTGACTGGCCTAGGAAAAAATAAGGGCTTCCCGGCGAACCAAAAGGGTTCAGGCAAAAGTAAGGGATGAAAATGAAAAAAACTTTACACCCAGCAAGTCGAAAACCTGAAAAGGCAACTTGGGAAAAAAAGGGTATCCCGGTGGACTGAAAACCCGAAAGGGAGGTCCAAGCAGAAATTAGGGATCGAAGCATAACACTATGTCTCATTGGATCACTCGTAACCAGACTTCGGTATCGACTATCAAGCTCGGACAACACCAATCAATCTGACCAAGCTTCGACCAAGTAGAAAAGTGATGAGACGCTTGAAGACATAAAGGAAATAGCAGAGTTGGAACCTAATGGGGTTGTTTCACATAGCTGTTTTGATTTCTTTTACACAAATTGTATAATTTCTGACTTTCGGCGGCGTTTTCTTACTAGGACGTCAGCCTCCTTGTACAAAACGCCTATTACAGGCCAATTTCAAAAATCAATACAATTCATTTTCATAAGAAACTTCAATTTGTTTTTTCTTTTTCTGTTTTGTTTTGCAAGAACGTCCAATGATTCATTTTTGATATATGCATTTGAAAATAATGGCTGCTCATAAATATTTACACAAGAAACAAAAGACAATTACTCGTAATGTCAAAAACAGGGAAAACAAGAAGTGCCCAAACCTTAAAGTTACTCTGCCCATCAGGTACCAAGATAGAGCCAGCTTGAGAACATGAGTAGTGGTACATACACTCCCCACAGAGTAAAAAGTATCCAAAGACAGTGATGTTAGCTTTCCCGAACAGGACATAACTCTCCCCAGCCGAGGTTCACAATCGCGAGTGATTCAGTAAATTTTTCCCCAAACAGAGTTTATTTCTCTCACAAGCAGAAATTTAATCTCCAACATAATTCATTGTCACCAGCAACGGAAATTCATCCCCAACTGAGTTTATTTCTCCAAATCAGCAGATCTACCAACAGAGTATCTCCTTTCTAACAGAGTTATTCCCCCCAGAGTTATCCTCAGACAGGGTCTCTTCCGGCAAAATATTCACCACCCGAATAGATGTGAATCCCTAACTAGTCATCTTTGTTCACCATCCCTAACAGAAGCAGAGGAACTATGGTTTTTTTATAGCAGTCAAGAATACCATTTCTCATACTCTCCAAACAGCAGTTAGGGATTTATTTTCCCGGACTCAGATTATTACGCCATCATTTCATGTTCATACATCATGACATGTGCATACATTGCATATAACATAATCTCAGTTATTTTGAGGACCTCATCACAATGCATCTCATGCATCGCACATAACTAACCCTGTATTTCTTTCAGGAAAGACAATTATTATCAACAATTTCTAGCAGGTCCATGATCAACACTTGAAGCTAAACAGATTAATCATCGGTGCGACAAAAGTAACCCTACCCCGGTTCATTCTGAAGTTTTACACGAACTTATCACGAAACAACCTCACCCAGGTTCCCTCTGCAATTTTACCCAAACTCATTTCGAAGTAACCCTACTACCCAGGTTCCTTCTCACATCCCTACTATCCAGGCTTTCATATCGAAGTAACCCTACAACCCCGGTTCCTTCTTACAACCCTACTATCCAGGTTTTCATATCGAAGTAACCCTAATATCTAGGTTCCTTCTCACAGCCCTACTATCTAGGTTTTCATATCGAAGTAACCCTACTAATCAGGTTCCTTCTCAGAGCCCTACTATCTCGGCTTTCATATCAAATTAACCCTACTATCTAGGTTCCTTCTCACAGCCCTACTATCCAGGCTTTCATATCGAAGTAACCCTACTATCCAGGTTCCTTCTCACAGCCATAATATCCTGGCTTTCAATTGGTACAAGAAAGGCATGGTTTGGCTCAAAATAGCAACATATCATATGGCTTGCAAATCAAATCAAATCTTGGATAAATGCAAAGATTCATTCCAAGTTTGTTAACCTAATTCAGTCTAGGTTATATAATGAAGAATTCTAGATCAAAAAACAAGGGTCAGAGGTCGTGAGAGGCATAGAAAAAACTGAAAAAAGTTGGCAAAAAGTGTGATTCGGTTTTCAGTTTAGGGGATGATTCAAAGAAATCTAAGGCTAGCAATCTCTTCCTGAGCGCTCACTGAAGCGATTCCAATCATTCCCAAGTCCTCAAACCATCAGAAACGTAAGCTACACATCACAGTTTGCATCCTCAAAACTCAAAATTTTTCTTCTTGTTTTATGCGTTTTTAGTCCAATTTGTTTGCATATACATGTTTATGATCATTCTAGGAAGCTTTTTGATAGCCTGGATTTAAGCTTTGATACAGGAATAGCTATTTGCCATTACTAGGGTTTGAAAGCTCAAAATTGGGGCTTTCTCTTTCAGGGCAAATTGAGAGGAATTCTGGATACCATTAGACCCAGGGCTTAATTCCTGATTGATCCGTAGCTTTGTTTTCAATTTATATTGCCTATATCACATATTTGAATCACGCATGTTTTTAGCTACAAACCAAATCCGTCGCTATAGCTTATAGTGACGGGAAATTGCCGTCGGTAAAATTTTGTGGCCTAAAGCCACAGGTCAGGGAAGAAGATGAGGCGTGGCAACCCCTGAATGGCTGGTTTAAATTTAGCGTGCATTTTCTGAATCTATTGTGTATTGTGCTTATATTGTTTTGTTTTTATTATATGAACAAAATAACATAGTAGCGCAGTTGGCAAGCAAGCATTGGATTTGAGCATAAGGACCTGGGTTCGATCCCCAGGTCCCAACGTTTTCATTTATATTATTTTCAGTCAGTTGATCCAGTGCATTGCTCTTCTTGGTGACCACCATACATCATCAACATCCATCCGTTTGATGCCTAGCTAGCCAGATCCCATGCCTCTCCAATGAAGGTCTACCATGCTCCTCAAGTCAACACCCACACCAGATCAAGCATGGTCAACCAGGCTGGGAGTATTTGGGCCAAAAAAAATCAGATTTGCACCTCCCCAGCATGCTATTCAACACAGGCTCATTTCTTCCCTTTTTTATTTTCTTATTTTTAATTCTTTTGTTATTTTCCTTAATTATTTTAATTAACAAAATTAATCACCTTTTTTATAAAATCACAAAAATCAAGAATTCACAAAAATTAGAATTAGTTTTTTTTATCAAATTTAATTAGATTAATATTTAAATTAGGGTACTTTAATTTGTTCTTTTTACAATTAAAATTAAATTAGAAAATTAGGTTAACTTTTGATTTAATTTTTCTCTTTTTTCTCATATAAAACAAAAAAATAATACAAAAATAGGTTATTTAGAATTAATTAATTTATTTTCAAAAATTAACATTAATTAGAACTTAGGATTTTATTTTAATTTAATTATTAATTATTTCCTTAAATAACAAAAAATGACAAAAAAATGATTTTTCTTTAATCAATTGCAATTAGGATTAGTCAAAGGGTCAAAACCTTGATCGCCTCGCATTTAGTTCGCCACGCGATTGTTGATGATTTTGCCATTATTTTGTAACTGTTCAGGGTTTGTAATAGTTAACTTAGGGTTTTTAGTTACTGTTTAAATCCCCGATTTTTGGTTATGTAATTAATCCCCCTCCCCGAAGCCTTGTAATAGCTAGGTTTACTTTCTCCCATTTTTAATTTCCACAAATATTTAATTGTCTAGATGTATGCTAATAGGATTGTATGGCAAGAATGCATGACAAAATTAAAATGGTTAGAAAACTCTAATGTGCAAAGATAAATAACTGAAACAAATCACTCGCACATGTTCACTCTTAGGGTATACTCTCACTTCGGTTGCCTTCGGTAAACGATCATTAAGCATATGGTGTCTTAGTGGTTGCCCTCCTGTCTAAAAAGATCAAATTGTCCCATTCGAATATTACCTCAGAAATGTTGTCTCGAAAAGATCTTAAGACTCTAGGGTTATTACTAAGGTGTCCTAATATTGCTTTAGTGATCGTGTGTCCCTTTCGAATTGACCCTTACAACTCCAATGGAGGTGCTACCTATTTCTCAATAGTAGGATGGTGCCGTCTAAAGGAAACAAGAATAGAAACGATCTTTTTTCGAGTAGGTAGATGCTAGTAGGTACTTGATCAAATCAAACTTTTCACACTTACACCTTTCAAAACAATTTTCAAAAACAACTTCGTCACACTCTTGAGGACTGATACATTGGTTATCATGAAGTAAAACATTTTCAAAAGCAAGCATACACACAAGCAATTTAAAAATCAGCAATTACCTAAGAGCCCATGGAAAACCATGGATAGAAAGGGTGCTAACACCTTCCCTTTCTATAATCTACTCCCCGTACTCAAAATCTCGAAAAAGGATTTTTTTCTGTAATTTTTTCCTTTTCAGTTGGATGAAATAAAAGTTGGTGGCGAATCTTGCTTACCACGACATTTTGCGAACAAAAAGCACAAAATGCAAACCAGTATTGAACAGTCGGTTCTGCCACCGTATCAGAGGGTCTTGAGAACATATTAGGACTATGGAAAATATTTGAGGCCTTTGTAGTTCACCCATCTTGATGAAAATGGAAACCCAAGTTTGTGGTTCATTGCTTTAGGAGAGAGTTTGTCTAGCCAACTCTTGGGAATCCTTGAGCAAGTCGAGGGTCGTAATGAGTGTTGTTCCCCAAAATTTGCCCTCCCATATTCTTCAAGATTTGCCAAGATCAAGGTTCAAAATCTCTCAAGGGTTGCACAGTCCAATTGCCTCCTAACAATCAAAAATTAGGGTTTTGGTTATGGCAAAGAAATTGAAGTTTCCAAGGGCCCAAACAAGTCCCACATACCTACAAACATTGTCAAGCATCCATATGCCAAGCTTCAAGGCTCACAGCACCAGATTGCACAGTTAAAAAACCCTAATTGCTCAACAATCAACTGCAGGGGCAAAATGGTCATTTGACAGTCAAAAGTCAAATTTTTTGGTCAACATCTTATTTTGAAGCCACAAACATCATTTGATCAATTCCTGATCATGATTCTCAAGGCATAGCTCAAAAAGTCTCAAGATGCAAAAGTTTCTATTTTTGGACAGTTGAAAAAGTCAACTGTAAATTGACCAAGGCATAACTTCCACATGGTTTATCAGAAAAATTCCATCCAAAGCTTATTGTGAAGAGAATGACATTTCCTACAACTCATCTTCACACTTCAAGTCCAAGAAATGCTCTCACAAAAAGTTATCAATCTCAACATTATAGGTCATTTTCAAAAGTCAACAAAAAGGCACTTTAAGTCAAAAGACCATAATTTGAGATTGGTAAATCAACATGACATGGTACCAAAGGCATTGGTTAGAGGATTTCAAGACCTTTCCAAAATGTCCACGAACATGATCAAAGCTTAAAAATTGAGCAAGTTATGCCTTGTGGAAGTTGGGAAATTTTTAGGAATTTTGAAAAGTCAACTTTGCTTCAAATGCATCAAAAATGCTAATGGGCCTCAATTTCTTCCATGAATCATCACCCAAAGGCCATGCACGACCCATTGACTTTAAAGGGAGTTATTTTCTTATTTTTAATTAATTAATTGAATTTTTAATCCTATTTATTCATTTAATTAAAATCAATTATGAGAAAAATACTAAACCATGTTTTTCAAATCTTTTCGTGCATAGAATTCACTCAATATTTCGTGCACCATTCAATAAGGAAAGATTCAATATGATTGGCAATGATTGGAATAAGAAAGGCATGAAAAAGATTGAAAAAGATTGGATTAAAAATCAAATATTGAATCATTAATACAAGGGTTTTGGGCTTGGTTTTTTAACCTAAATTGCTTCAGATACATAAGCACAAGTTAACCTAATCCTAAGGGGACGAAAAATTGCTCAAGAGGCTGCCTACCAATTTGCAAAAGTGGATTAAAAATTGAGATCTGAAAACATAGTTGCAGTGTGATTCAAAGCTCAAAAAGTATTCCAAACGCTTGCTGGGACCTTCCTGAACGTGTCTCAATACCTTTCCAGTCTCCACGCACAAGGAATTGGTAGAACCATGTTGCACTTTTCACAAAAAAATTAATAATCATGTTTTACCTTTCATGCATTATACATGTATTTTGATTGCTGATTTATACTAACATGAGTGCTCTGAAGCTAATGGTACCATTCAATTGAAGAATGGCTGCCTGTACAATAATCCACCATGAACGCATATTAGGGTTTCAGAAACCTTGATTTAGGTTTTTACACATAAGGAAAAATTGGACCATCAAACTAATACATGCAAACTCGTCAGAACAAGACGAAACGATTGACATCATCGCGCCTTTTTTATATTGATTGTACATCTAATCGCTATTTTGACGTTTTCAGTTTTTGGGGGTTTAAAACCCCCGCTATTCAAATGCTTTTTATTTCAGGCCAGTTGAAGAAGATGATGCGTGGATGGACGTGAGTGGTGCATTCAAATATGTGGCGCGCGTTTTTTAATTCCCAGCATAATTCTTTCTTTTCATATATTATAATCAATACCCAGTATATTAACAAAAACGTGCATTTGGCTTGGTGGAAGATGACTTGTCTTGCAGGCACTGGGACCTGGGTTCGATTCCCAGGTACCCCACTTCTTCTATAATTTTTTCTTTAACATGATTCTGTGCAATACGCTCCCAGTGACCCACCATACAACGCATATGCCTCTGCTTGCCACGCGCCCAGGAGATCAATCCAATGGCCAAGACCTGCAGCTCACCATGGACACTAGTCAACCGTCCCACACATGCGCTGAGAAAGTCAACGTGGCCAGCTTTCTAATGGGCCTAAATTCCTTGCATACACCTCTCAATTGGGTCCAGACACCCCCAGGGTTTGCTTAATCTTTTCATTTTTTTTCTTTCTCTATTTATTTTTTCCTTTTATTTCTTCTAATTGTTATTTTGATTAATTGCTTTTATTTAATTCACAAAATAATTTTTATAACACCAAAAAATCAGAAATCATAAAAATAAAAAAATGTTTATTTAATATTTAATGCATTAATATTTTTTGTAAATAAATTTCTAATAATCAATTTAGTTTAATTTAAGGTTTCAATTTTAATGTTTTCTTAATAAACTAAAATACATAGAAATTAGGGTTTTTAGCATTTTTTATCTTTTTCTTAATAAAATACTTTTTCTCCTTATTATTATTAATAATTATTAATTAATTTTGTAAATAAACTTGTAATTAAATAATTAGTGTAAATTAGGTCAAAACTTAAACATTTTTTTTAATAATTAAAAACAAACTTAGAATTAGGGTTTTATTTAATTTCTAATTTCAATTAATTTTCTTTATTTCATAAATACCAAAAAACATAAAAATAATTTCTTTTCTTTATTTAATCATTAATCAATTTTTAATTTCAATTTCATCTTTAAAGGGTCCAACACCCTCGCATATCCGATTCTAATTTCTTTTCGCACGCGTATTCTTATGTTTCTTTTAAATATTATGTAATTGCCCCAAAGCCTTGTAATAGTAATTAGGAAATTTATTTATTTTCCGCATTTTTATTCGAAAACGGGTCTTTGTTAATTTGGCGATGTATAGACCCGCGCCTTGTAATAGCGTAGGACCTTTATTTTCTGCATTTTAATTTCCGCACCTTTGAACTGCTAATCACATGAAAGAATGAATGCCTAAATTAAAAACAAGCGTAGATCACCATGATACATATACAAGATAAATGCTAAACTGAAAACAAAACACAAATTCACACACCACTCTTAGGGTACGCCTCACTGTTGCCTTGCCCCTCGAAAAGTGGTCGTCGAGTATAGGACGTTTTAGTAAGTCATTATGTCCATGAACATGGCATAAGGGTAGCTTCTAAGGTGTCCTACCATTTCTCTGGTGACCACACTGTCCCTAAACTCGAATTGACCCGAACACCTCCAACGGTGGTGCTACCTACCTCTCAATGTTGGGATGGCACTACTTTAAGGACTTCTACACAGCTTAATTCCTTAGGGTAGGTAGATGACTTGTAGATACTTGCTCTAATTCAAAACAAATCAAAAACTCTTTTCACACCGACACTTTTCAAAAAGCTTTCAAAAACAACTTTTCAAACACTCTTGAGGACTGATACAAGAGTCGATCTGAAATTTTAAACGAAACTTTTTCAAATCCACTCACACTTGAAAAGAAAACAAACATTTTGAAAACACAAATGAGCAAGTATCTAAGAGCCCATGGATAACCATGGATAGAAAGGGTGCTAACACCTTCCCTTTCTATAAATCTACCTCCCGAACCGAGAAACATTCTCATAAGGAATTTTGCTGTGCTTTTGTCCTTTCCATGTTGGAGAACATAAAAGACGGTGGCGACTCTTGCTTCCGCGACATTTCGCGAACCAGCTTTAAACAGTCAGTTCCAGATCCACCGATCACAGAACTGGCGACTCTGCTGGGGACTCTTATAAAGTGAGGTGTACCTTAGGATAGTTCATAACTGTGTTTTCAATTGTTGTGCTTTGTTTGCTTTAAATTGTGGGTTGCATCGGAGTTACATAGATCCTAACCTGGATCTGGGGATACCCTGTTAGGTAGCATAAGCTGTGAGGGACCTATCCAGCATAGACCGACATGGATGAAGCAGCGGCTACGTTGGTGTGGCACCTTGGTCTGTACCGATATCCCTTGTGTCGCAACGAGGAGAATATGGTTCTTCTGAGGAGTCATTAAGCACCAACCGACCTTAGAACCTTAAATGACCCAACTTGGCCAATAGAATAGTAGCAGTATGCTACGCCCATTGAGGCTAAACTCTCGTGATGGTTCTGGCCGCAAGAAAAGATTGCGATGCTGGAGTTATGACCGATTGAGGGTAGTCAGTGATATTGGGATCCTCTAGAACCCGGTTACTTCTGATAGGACAGGTATGAGCCAACAAACTGAAAAAGGGTAATACCTAGACCCCATGCTGGCCTAAACTCTAAGGGTTTGTCTTGTTTGACTTGTGTGCCTTATCATGTTTGCCTTTGTAAATATTTGTGGTGTGCTTTATCATAACATCATGCCATCATGAACATTGCATGCATCCTGCATAAGGACTGACCATTTCAAAGACAAGAGGGTTTCACCTTTGCTCTGTTTTGTAGGACATCATGATGCCTATGCGAAGGAATACTATCCGGTTCAACTTTGTTCACCCACCTGAGTTGCTTGAAGAGTTGGTTAGCAAAATTCCAAATACCACTTCCTTCATCTAGAGGCATGGTTCTCTTCTCAGTTTAGTCACGGCAAAGTGGGACCAACAGCTGATGAGTGTCCTGACCCAGTTCTATGATCCTCTGTACCAGTGCTTCACCTTTCAATACTTCCAGCTGGTCCCTACCCTGGAAGAGTTCTCTGATTTGCTTGGTATCCCTATCTTGGATCAGACTCCCTACACTGGTTGGGAAAAGACTCTTAGGCTTGAGGAGATTGCTACAGCTCTTCCCTTGACTCACCAAGAAGTAATGGACAACTGGGTGACTAGAAGCGGAGTTAAGGGTTTCTTGGCCAAGTTCCTGGTTGGTAAAGCTAACAGTTTCTGGAATGACTTAGACTTTAGGGCATATGAAGACATCCTGGCTCTCTTAATCTATGGTCTAGTCTTGTTTCCTAATCCTGATAACTTCATTAACGTCACTGCCATAAGGATCTTCATGTCTCGGAATCCTGTGCCCACTCTCTTGGGTGACATCCGGCAACAACTCTATGCTCGTACTGCCCGAAGACGAGGAACCCTGTGGTGTTGTATCCCTTTGTTGGTAAGGTGGTTTATTTCGCACCTCCCTAAGTTCGTGCTGAAGAACAAAGAAGGAAGAGGTTGGGCTCATAGGTTAATGTCTCTCACTGATAAGGACATCATTTGGACTCTCAGAGGTTTGGATGAGATAGCTGTTATTGATCGTTGAGGAGAATACCCTAATGTTCCTTTAATTGGTACCCAAGGAGGAATCTCTTATAATCCATGTCTAGCACTCCATCAGTTTGGAAGAGCCAGAAGAGCAGGGCCTCATGAGATGTTGGTGCCTCACATCAGTTTTGAGTTTCAGGTGGATAGTGACGAGCTGCGTCGTAGGTTCATCAAGGCTTGGGACAAAATTCACAAAGCTGACCCACAAGAGTTGGGACCAAAGACTTCTCTACCTATGGAAGCCTACTACAAATGGGTCCGCATCCGTGCTCAGAAGTTAGGTATGCCATATGAAGCTGTCAGACCCGTCATTCTTGAGTATCCAGACAAGGATGGGGTTCCTCCAACTGTCCTTCCTCCTCAGATACCTACTGATTATGAGACATTAAAGAGGTCTTGGGTGCAACTGCGAGAAGAACGGGATTCTTATCGGGAAAAGTTCAACGAGCAGGAATTGAAGATCCAGAAGCTGACAAAGCAGTTGGAGAATGAGCGAGCTCTGAATGACTACATCTGTACTGAGAAGAGGAGACCATGGGATCAATGATGAACTTTGGATGTTCTTTTACAGTTTTTATTTCCCTTTTCAGTATTTCCATTTTTATGTAATGCCTAAGGGCAATCTGTTGAACAATTTAAATTTCAAAGTTGAATCTAATGAAGTGTGTTCCTTTTTGTTTACAAAGTTGATTCCCGATTGTCTTTGAAAACATAAATCATACGCATTCCATTCATCATGTGCATCACAGGTACTCTTCTTTTCAGGTTGCTTACTGTTCTTCGCTGTTTATTTCAGCATCATGAACCCTGAATCGTCTACCGAGCTGTCTATCAAGGCCCTTCAGGCGCAGAACGCGCAATTCCAAGAGCTGATCATGGGTTTGGCTCAAGGTCAAGAAGAGCTGAAGGCTTTGCTCCTGAAGAAGGAGAAGAAGAAGAAGAGAACTGTTCTATTCAACTCGGGCCGGAGGTTTGGTAACACACTGCAGAATGAGGAAGCTGGTTCTTCTGTAGGCAAAGACAGTCCCCAGGGGGGAAGGGCTCCAAGTCCGGTGGTCTCTGACAACGAGACTGATTTCAATGAGGAACAATATCCTCCGGCTGAAGACAGATACAAGCAGTTGAAAGACCGTCTGAATGCCATGGAAATTCAACAAGTGCCTGGTTTGGATTTCGGAGACTTGGGTTTATCTTCTGGTGTGATCATCCCTCACAAGTTTAAAGCACCATCTTTCACCAAGTATGACGGGGCGTCTTGCCCTAAGCTACACCTCAGATCTTATGTGCGGAAGATTCAGCCGTATACAGTGGATAAGAACTTGTGGATCCACTTCTTCCAGGAGAGTCTTTCAGGGACTCATCTTGAATGGTTTTATCAGCTGGATGGAACCAGGGTT
Source organism: Vicia faba (assembly GCA_948472305.1). Taxonomy (NCBI): domain Eukaryota; kingdom Viridiplantae; phylum Streptophyta; class Magnoliopsida; order Fabales; family Fabaceae; genus Vicia; species Vicia faba. Next base: position 1,577,027,969 of record OX451738.1, on the reverse strand, counting down.
CGTAACTGGGAGGAGTTGGCTACTGCTTTTTACAAGCAGTATCAATATAATGCCGACCTTGCTCCTACACGTACCCAACTCCAGGGTATGTCGCTAGGATCAGGCGAAGGTTTTAAAGAGTATGCGCAGAAGTGGAGGGACCTGGATGGCAGGGTGCAGCCACCATTAACTGACCGTGAATTGGTAGACATGTTCTTGGGGACCCTATCCGGGACATTCTTCAATCATCTTATCGGTAATTCATCTGCAGGGTTCACAGACCTTATTCTGACTGGGGAAAGGATAGAGGCTGGCATGAAGTCCGGAAAGATTCAGAAAGGTGCGTCTTCAAGTGTTGAGAAGAAACCTTTTAAAAAGGAGGCCAGTGCTGTGTATGGGCCTAGGAGGCAAGATAAACCAGAGCGCCGCCAATCTGTCAACGCGGTGGTGATTTCTAAACCTGCTGCCGCTCCTCGGCAAACCAATCAACCAAGGGCTGAAAGACCCAGAAGAGAATTTACCCGGCTGAGTATGACCTTGTCACAAATCTTTCCGCAGCTGCTATCCACCAACTTGGTGACTGTCAGGGAGGCCCCGAAGGTTGTGAATACTGCCTCTCCTAAGTATAATCCAAATGCCCGCTGTGCTTATCACTCCGATAGCCCGGGGCATTCTACTGATGATTGTTGGGCCCTAAGAAATAAGGTGCAGGACCTTATTGATGCAAAGGAGATACAATTTGAGGCGCCTGAGAGGCCAAATGTTGTGACTGCTCCTATTCCCCATCATGGAGTAAATGCCGTTGACGAAGACTTGTATTCCGTTTCTGTGAATGATGTGGTTACCCCTCTATTGACTGTTAAGACGAATCTGTTGCTAGCCGGTTTATTTCTGGGTTGTAGCGAGGGTTGCCTTTTGTGTGCTGTTTCCCTTACTGGTTATCCGTTGCTGAAGTTAGGCATCCAAAGACTAATGGATAGCAAAGAGATTTTGTTCAAGAAGACCGCTGTTCCTTTTGTTCCTGTGGAAGAAGTATCTGTCGTTACAATTTTCAACAATCCAATCAAGGCTCCCCCGAGGAAGCCAGTTAAAATCATGTCTGTCGCGCCCATTGTTATTACTGTTCCGGGGCCCCTCCCCTATGAATCTGATAAGGCTGTCCCATGGCACTATGGGGCAGATGTATATGTACTTGGAATAAAGCAAGAGTTCAACACCGGTACCAGCATCAGCAATATCACCGGTCCAGCTAAAGTAACCCGCAGTGGCAGGCTCTTCTCGCCTGACATTGCACCACCAGTTATCCGAAGACCTCTCATTATAACACCTGCAAGTGCGCCTGTTTCCACTTCTGATCAAGTTGCTTCCCCTGCTGCCGAGTCATCTAATACTCGGGGCAAAGGGATTGAGGATGAGCCTGCCCGGATGGAGGCACCAAAGTCTGTGAATGTTGAAGCCTCCCAGCAAGAGATGGAGGAAATTCTTAAAATAATCAAGAAGAGCGACTTCAATGTCGTTGAACAGCTGGGGCATACCCCCTCCAAGATCTCTATGCTCTCATTGATGCTATGCTCAGAGGCCCACGCCAAGGCCTTGATTTCATTTCTGAAGACAACCCATGTGCCACAAGAGACATCTGCAGACCAGTTTTCTGACTGTGTGGCCAATTTGACAGCTGACAATGGCTTGGGTTTCTCGGATGCTGACCTTACTGCTAAGGGAAAGAACCACAATGATGCCCTGCATGTCTCTATTGAATGCAGGGGAACTACTCTTGCTCACGTGTTGGTGGACACCAGTTCTTCCCTGAATGTGTTACCCAAAAAGGCCTTAGACCGGTTGGATTGTGAGGGCCTGGAGTTGAAACCTAGCAACATCATTGTTCGAGCCTTTGACGGATCGAAGAGGATGGTTCACGGAGAAGTAGACATTCCTATTCGTGTTGGTTCCCAAGTCTTTGACTCAACATTCTATGTGATGGATATTCGTCCATCTTATTCCTGTTTACTGGGTCGACCTTGGATTCACAAAGCTGGGGCAGTGACCTCTACCCTACACCAGAAGCTCAAGTACCCTGTCAGAGGGAAGATTGTCACTGTGCAGGGGGAGGAAGAATATATGGTGAGTCATCTGAATTCCTTCCGGTATATTGAGATGGACGGGGAGTTTATTGAAACCCCCTTTCAGCATTTTGAAGAGGTACCTCCAACATTGGCAGCAGCAGAAACAGTGGTTGAAGAGGACTTTCCTTTGAAGATGGCTTCCTTGAAGGACGCCCGGGCTGTAATCGAGAAAGGTGAATGTGCTAACTGGGGCAGGCTCCCTGATTTCACTCCTAAAACTGACAAGTTTGGACTGGGTTTTACTGCAGAGGCTCAGAGGGCTGTGCGCAAAGCTAGGATCGGAATACCTCCTGTGCTCATCACCAATCCAGGAGTGAATGCTATTGGGGATGAAGACGAAGTGGAAGAATCAGAGTTCGATACCTGGATCTACCCGACGAATGACGGTGGATTGAACAATTGGACCGCAAAAGATCATACACCTGTTACTTTCGTTACGCAGTAATGAATTCCTTTGTTTTTGTTATTTGTAATAAACAATGAATTGAAACTTTATGGCCCGGTGACTTACCCGGGGCACCGTTGGCTTCATTTGTGAGGGCTTATAACTGTCATTTCCATATATCATGAATAAAGACTTTGGACGTTTTTTCGCATTTCAAATCTTGTGCTCCCTTTCTTTCTTTCTTTCTTTCTTTATATATTGCAAAATAGTTGTATTTACACACACTCACCCATACAGGTTTCAATCCACTCTGGATCTCACTGGTAACGACTCTGCTACTACCAGTTATGACTTCGAAAATCTGATCAACTTAGCCGAAGACGAAGGTGAAGATGATTGTGAAGTGCCTGGTGAGCTTGCGAGACTGTTACTCCAGGAAAAGAGGGCAATTCAACCACATGAAGAGCCGGTGGAAACGATAAATCTGGGTACTGAGACGGACAGAAAGGAGGTTAAGATTGGTGCCAATCTGGAGCTCAGCGTAAAACAACGGTTGACTCAGATGTTACATGATTATGTGGAGATCTTTGCCTGGTCCTACGAGGACATGCCCGGGTTGGATACTGATATTGTGGTCCATCATTTGCCTACCAAGGAAGACTGCCCTCCGGTTAAGCAAAAGGTCCTCCGTATGCGTCCAGAGATGTCTGAGAAGATCAAAGCTGAGGTTATGAAGCAATTCGATGCCGGGTTTCTTGCAGTGACTTCTTACCCTCAGTGGGTTGCTAATGTGGTGCCGGTACCAAAGAAAGATGGTAAGGTCAGAATGTGTGTTGATTACAGGGATCTGAACAGGGCCAGCCCCAAGGATGACTTCCCCCTACCTCACATTGATGTTCTGGTTGATAATACTGCTCAGCATAAGGTGTTCTCTTTCATGGATGGTTTTTCAGGGTATAATCAGATCAAGATGGCTCCTAAAGACATGGAAAAGACTACCTTTGTTACTCAGTGGGGCACCTTCTGCTACAAGGTCATGCCATTCGGGTTGAAAAACGCTGGGGCAACCTACCAACGTGCCATGGTTGCTTTATTTCATGATATGATCCATCATGAGATTAAAGTGTATGTCGACGACATGATTGCAAGGTCTCAAACTGATGAGGAACACCTTGACCATCTACAGAAGCTGTTTGGCCGTCTGAAGTTGTACAAACTGAGGTTGAACCCAAACAAGTGCACCTTCGGGGTAACATCTGGAAAGTTGCTAGGCTTCGTTGTAAATGATAAGGGTATTCAAGTGGACCCTGCCAAGGTTAAAGCTATTCAAGAGATGCCAGTTCCTAAGACAGAGAAAGAGGTCAGAGGCTTTTTAGGACGCCTGAATTACATTGCCCGATTCATCTCACATCTAACTGCTACCTGTGAACCAATCTTCAAGCTACTGAAAAAAGATCAGGTAGTACGTTGGAACGATGAATGTCAGGCCGCTTTCGACAGAATCAAAGAGTATCTCCAAGAACCACCCATTCTTATGCCACCGGTTAAAGGGAGGCCTCTAATACTATACCTGACAGTACTTGACAACTCAATGGGGTGTGTGCTGGGGCAGCATGACGAGTCTGGCCAAAAAGAGCATGCCATTTATTACCTTAGCAAAAAGTTTACCGACTGTGAGACCCGATACTCACTGCTCGAGAAAACTTGTTGCGCTTTGGTATGGGCTGCTCGCCGGCTGAGACAGTATATGCTGACTCACACTACCTTGTTGATCTCAAAGATGGATCCAATAAAGTACATATTTGAAAAGCCTGCTCTGTCTGGGAGAATAGCAAGATGGAAAATGATCTTGACAGAATACGACATCCAGTACACGACTCAGAAAGCTATCAAAGGAAGTGTATTGGCAGACCACTTAGCACATCAGGCAGTAGACGACTATCAGTCGATGAACATTGAATTTCCTGACGAGAGCATCATGATTGTGACTGATTGCGAAGTACCCGGACCGGATGAAGGACCTGAGGAAGGATCCCGATGGTCTATGCACTTTGACGGAGCCTCCAACGCTTTGGGTAACGGTATTGGCGCTGTGATCATATCTCCTCAAGGCACTCATACTCCACTCACTGCTCGGCTATGTTTCAACTGCACCAACAACATGGCGGAGTATGAGGCATGCATCATGGGATACGAAACATCTGAATCTTATTCCTTACAGAGAATGTGTGTTGACATTGATCCCCCATTTCACAGAGATAACATTTGAACACTTTCCGAGAGAGGAGAATCAGCTGGCGGACGCGTTAGCTACGATGTCTTCCATGTTCAAAGTCAAATGGGACAATGAGGCTCCCCGGGTCATCATCTGGAAACTGGACGAACCGGCATACTTTTGTGATCTTGAGGCTGAGATAGTGACTGAGAAACCTTGGTACTATGAGGTAAAGAGGTACTTGGAAGCTCAGGAATACCCTGAAGGTGCATCTGTCAATGACAAGAAGTTTCTGAGAAGGTTCGCAGCAAAGTTCTTCCTCAGCAATGGCATTCTGTACAAGCGAAACCATGATTCGACCTTACTGCGTTGTGTGGATAAGACTGAAGCAGAAAGGATCATGGCAGAGCTACATGAGGGTACCTTTGGAACGCATTCCAGTGGACATACCATGGCAAAGAAAATCCTTTGGGCAGGATATTTCTGGTCCACTATGGAAGCTGACTGTTACCAACATTCTCAGACATGTCATAAATGCCAGATTTATGCAGATAAGGTGCACGTTCCTCCAGTTCCTCTGAATGTCTTGACAACACCTTGGCCGTTTGCAATGTGGGGCATAGATATGATCGGGGAGATTAAACCTACGACATCCAATGGGCATCGCTTCATCCTGGTAGCGATCGATTACTTTACAAAGTGGGTTGAAGCAGCTTCCTATGCCACTGTAACCAAGAATGTTGTGGCACGGTTCATTCGGCATAACCTGATCTGTCGGTACGGCGTCCCAGAAAGGATCATTATGGATAATGGTACCAATCTTAACAACAAGATGATCACTGAGCTCTGCGAGCAATTCAAGATACAGCACCACAACTCTTCTCCTTACCGGCCGAAGATGAATGGGGCTGTAGAAGCAGCGAATAAGAATATCAAAAAGATTGTGCAGAAGATGACAGTGACCTATAAAGATTGGCACGAGATGTTACCGTTTGCTCTACATGGGTACTGTACCTCATCCAGGACGTCAACCGGGGCAACTCCATTTTCCTTGGTCTACGGCATGGAGGCAGTCTTGCCGATCGAAGTGCAGATACCCTCTCTCTAGATAATGAAGGATGCAGATCTGAGCGAAGATGATTGGATCCAGACACGACTTGATCAGCTAAATCTAATTGACGAAAAGAGACTCACTGCTATTTGTCATGGTCAAACGTACCAAAAACGGATGATCAGGGCATTTAACAAGAAAGTCAGACCACAAGAGTATCAAGTTGGGGATCTGGTAATCAAGCGCATCATCCTTCCTCAGAGTGATCCCAGGGGCAAATGGACCCCTACGTACGAAGGGCCATTTGTGGTTAAACATGTGTTCTCAGGAGGAGCCATGATTCTAACCACCATGGATGGTGACGACCTTCTTCACCCCGCCAATGCAGACATAATAAAAAGATACTACGCATGATAAAAGACCCGCTAGGTTGACATACCTAGGCAAAAATCAGGGCTTCCCGGCGAACCAAAAGGGTTCGGGCAAAATGAGGGATGAAATGAAAAAAAATCTGTACACCCGGCAAGTCGAAAACCTGAAAAGGCGGCTTGGGCAAAAATGGGTATCCCGGTGGACTGAAAACCCGAAAGGGTGGTCTAGGAAAAAGTTAGGGATAAAGCGTAATACTATGTCTCATTGGATCACCTTGCACCCGGAATCCGATATCAACATCAAGTTCAAACGGCATCGATCAATCAGCTTCATCGTCAACTGAGCAGCAAAGTGATGAGACGCTCGAAGATATAAAGGCGATAGCAGAGTTGGAACCCAGTGGGATTATTCTTTTCACATAGCTGTTTTGTTTTCCCTTTGTACAAATTTGTATAAACTCTTTTGTTCGGCGGCGTCCTCTTACTAGGACGTCAGCCTCTTGTACATAAAACGCCTATTTACATGCAAATTCAAAAAATCAATATAAATTCACTTTTCAGACAAATTGCCAATTGTTTTTCCTTTTTCTGTTTTGTTTTGCGAAGAACGTCCAAGGTTCAATTTGTGATATATGCATTTGACACTAATTGCTAACTCATAAATATTTGCATACGAAACAAAGGATTAATTACAGGTAACATTAGAAACAGGGGCAATAATGAGTTGTCTAAGAGATCTAATTACTTTGTCCGTCAAGGTACTAAGGTAGGTTCAACTGAAGAACATAACCAAGATATCTTAATTCCCCAGAAAGTTAGCCAGCAAATCAATGCACTCTCCCCAAGCAAAGCTATACTATCAGCCTTAAGGAAGTTGGGTATCCCCTACAGATCTCAACATTCCCCCAGGAGTATACAATCTTCTTAACAAGCATCCCCGACAGTCTTGATCTAATATTATTCCCTGGTGGTATATCAGACATTCAGCGGAGCCACTTCTCCAACATACCTCAAAGAATTTCCCCAGGAGAGTCCAGTCCAAAGATTTCCCCAGGAAAGTTTGAATCATCTCCCCAGCAGGAAGCTTATCCCCAGTAGATTCTGGAAGCTTGTCACCTGCAGAGCACGAACGCATCCCCCGGCTTTATTCAAAGGTTATTTCCCTACCAGGATATAACTGGTTATCCTCAGCCAAAAGCCACGGAAAGATCGTCCTCGGCGAAGTCTTCCTATCCCCCAGCGGAGTTCATCATATTCTTCAACAAAACTCAATAATGGTATCCCCAATGGAGTTCTCATTCATCTCAGCGAAGCACCTCTCCTCCCACAGGGTATTGTCCCCCAGCAAGGTCGCTAGAGTAATTTCTCCCCACAGAGTAATCTTCAAGTTTATTCCCCAACGGAGTCATCTTCTCCTACCAGTTCATTCTTGCAATCTTCATCCCCAGCGGAAACGAAGAACTCTCTTCAACCATCAGCCCAGGATTTAACTCCCGGCATTCATCAAGGATATATTTTCCTAGACGAAAATACCTTCAAAAACATCACATACATCATGATACATGCATAAACGCATCATATCTTACAATCTCATTTATGTTGAGAACATCATTGCTTGATCCATGGCATGCATTACATACGACTGACTTTTACATTTCAGGAAAGATCCAGTTAAGTTCTCAGCTATTCCAAGACCTTGCCTGGTTTAGTTAAATCGACTCCTAAAGATTTTTCTGATGCCGGTCCAGTCAAAGGCCTTCTCTGGCCCAGTTAAATCGATTCCTAAAGATTTTCCTGATGAAGACTCAGTAGAAGACATCCAAGATTCCTTCATCATTCTGTTGAGGTAGTAATCGCCCCAAGGTTCTCTCATCGTTACTGATGAGGTAGTAATCGGCCAAGGTTCTCTCATCGTTACTGTTGAGGTAGTAATCGCCCAAGGTTCTCTCATCGTTACTGTTGAGGTAGTAATCGCCCAAGGTTCTCTCATCGTTACTGTTGAGGTAGTAATCGCCCAAGGTTCTCTCATCGTTACTGTTGAGGTAGTAATCACCCAAGGTTCTCTCATCGTTACTGTTGAGGTAGTAATCGCCCAAGGTTCTCTCATCGTTACTGTTGAGGTAGTAATCGCCCAAGGTTCTCTCATCGTTACTGTTGAGGTAGTAATCGCCCAAGGTTCTCTCATCGTTACTGTTGAGGTAGTAATCACCCAAGGTTCTCTCATCGTTACTATTGAGGTAGTAATCGCCCAAGGTTCTCTCATCGTTACTGTTGAGGTAGTAATCGCCCGAGGTTCTCTCATCGTTACTGTTGAGGTAGTAATCGTCCAAGGTTCTCTCACCGTCCCGTTGAGGTAGTAATCGTCCCTGATCCATTCATCATCCTGTTGAGGTAGCAATCGTCTCAGATTCCTTCAAAGCATCATTACCAACAAAAAACCTTTTGAAGTTCCGGATCCGATTCCTGTATCTTGCTAGGGTGTATCCGTTGAAGACTAACATTACCAGACTCGATTCCTGTATCTTTCCAGGGTGCGTCTGAAGAGTTCGAAGATCCGATTCCTGTATCTCGCCAGGGTGTATCTGTTGACAACTAGTATTCTCCAAGACTCGATCCCTGTATCTCGCCAGGGCACGTCTGAAGAGTCTAAAGATCTGATTCCTGTATCCAGCCAGGGCGCATCTACACAAAGAGTTTGAAGACCAACTCCTGTAACAGGCCAGGTAATTATTTTCTTTCTCAGGTACGCAAGTTCTCGCTAAGGAATCTCTTACGCGATCGACACCCAGATGGCATCTATAAGCCCATCCACCTATCCATCACCTCTCAACATGGCATCTGTAAGCCCATCTTCCTATCCATCAATCTCCAAATGGCATCTGTAAGCCCATTCCCCACATCACATTGCTGATACGTCACTATGTGAGCGTAAATTTCTGGGCACTCTAGTGTTCAATCATCTTCCACCTTCGGATTACGAAAGGCACGCCAGCCAATCTACATCCTCAGGTCTAAGAAGATTGAACAGGGGCAATTGTTGTACCCCAAAATTTGCCCTCCCATATTCTTCAAGATTTGCCAAGATCAAGGTTCAAAATCTCTCAAGGGTTGCACAGTCCAATTGCCTCCTAACAATCAAAAATTAGGGTTTTGGTTCTGGAAAAGAAATTGAAGTTTCCAAGGGCCCAATCAAGTCCCACATACCTACAAACATTGTCAAGCATCCATATGCCAAGCTTCAAGGCTCACAACACCAGATTGCACAGTCAAAAAACCCTAATTGCTCAACAATCAACTGCAGGGACAAAATGGTCATTTGACAGTCAAAAGTCAAAATTTTTGGTCAACATCTTATTTTGAAGCCACAAACATCATTTGATCAATTCCTGATCATGATTCTCAAGGCATAGCTCAAAAAGTCTCAAGATGCAAAAGTTTCTATTTTTGGACAGTTGAAAAAGTCAACTGTAAATTGACCAAGGCATAACTTCCACATGGTTTATCAGAAAAATTCCATCCAAAGCTCATTGTGAAGAGAATGACATTTCCTACAACTCATCTTCACACTTCAAGTCCAAGAAATGCTCTCACAAAAAGTTATCAATCTCAACATTATAGGTCATTTTCAAAAGTCAACAAAAAGGCACTTTAAGTCAAAGACCATAATTTGAGATTGGTAACTCAAAATTACATGGGACCAAAGGCATTGGTTAGAGGATTTCAAGACCTTTCCAAAATGTCCAAGAACATGATCAAAGCTTAAAAATTGAGCAAGATATGCCTTGTGGAAGTTGGGAAATTTTTGAGAATTTTGAAAAGTCAACTTTGCTTCAAATGCATCAAAAATGCTAATGGGCCTCAATTTCTTCCATGAATCATCACCCAAAGGCCATGCACGACCCATTGACTTTAAAGGGAGTTATTTTCTTATTTTTAATTAATTAATTGGATTTTTAATCCTATATATTCATTTAATTAAAATCAATTATGAGAAAAATACTAAACCATGTTTTTCAAATCTTTTCGTGCATAGAATTCACTCAATATTTCGTGCATCATTCAATAAGGAAAGATTCAATATGATTGGCAATGATTGGCATAAGAAAGGCATGAAAAAGATTGAAAAAGATTGGATTAAAAATCAAATATTGAATCATTAATACAAGGGTTTTGGGCTTGGTTTTTTAACCTAAATTGCTTCAGATACATAAGCACAAGTTAACCTAATCCTAAGGGGACGAAAAATTTCTCAAGAGGCTGCTTACCAATTTGCAAAAGTGGATTAAAAATTGAGATCTGAAAACATAGTTGCAGTGTGATTCAAAGCTCAAAAAGTATTCCAAACGCTTGTTGGGACCTTCCTGAACGTGTCTCAATACCTTTCCAGTCTCCACGCACAAGGAATTGGTAGAACCATGTTGCACTTTTCACAAAAAAATTGATAATCGTGTTTTACCTTTCATGCATTATACATGTATTTTGATTGCTGATTTATACTAACATGAGTGCTCTGAAGCTAATGGTACCATTCAATTGAAGAATGGTTGCCTGTACAATAATCCACCATGAACGCATGTTAGGGTTTCAGAAACCTTGATTTAGGGTTTTACACATAAGGAAAAATTGGACCATCAAACTAATACAGGCAAACTCGTCAGAACAAGACGAAACGATTGACATCATCGCGCCTTTTTTATATTGATTGTACATCTAATAGCTATTTTGAAGTTTTCAGTTTGTGGGGGTTTAAAACCCCCGCTATTCAAATGCTTTTTATTTCAGGCCAGTTGAAGAAGATGATGCGTGGATGGACGTGAGTGGTGCATTCAAATATGTGGCGCGCGCTTTTTATTTCCCAGCATAATTCTTTCTTTTCATATATTATAATCAATACCCAGTATATTAACAATAACGTGCATTTGGCTTGGTGGAAGATGACTTGTCTTGCAGGCACTGGGACCTGGGTTCGATTCCCAAGTCCCCCACTTCTTCTATAATTTTTTCTTTAACATGATTCTGTGCAGTACGCTCCCAGTGACCCACCATACAACGCATATGCCTCTGCTTGCCACGCGCCCAGGAGATCAATCCAATGGTCAAGACCTGCAGCTCACCATGGACACTAGTCAACCGTCCCACACATGTGCTGAGAAAGTCAACGTGGCCAGCTTTCTAATGGGCCTAAATTCCTTGCATACACCTCTCAATTGGGTCCAGACACCCCCAGGGTTTGCTTAATCTTTTCATTTTTTTTCTTTCTCTATTTATTTTTTCCTTTTATTTCTTCTAATTGTTATTTTGATTAATTCCTTTTATTTAATTCACAAAATAATTTTTATAACACCAAAAAATCAGAAATCATAAAAATAAAAAAATGTTTATTTAATATTTAATGCATTAATATTTTTTGTAAATAAATTTCTAATAATCAATTTAGTTTAATTTAGGGTTTCAATTTTAATGTTTTCTTAATAAACTAAAATACATAGAAATTAGGGTTTTTAGCATTTTTTATCTTTTTCTTAATAAAATACTTTTTCTCCTTATTATTATTAATAATTATTAATTAATTTTGTAAATAAACTTGTAATTAAATAATTAGTGTAAATTAGGTCAAAACTTAAACATTTTTTTAATAATTAAAAACAAACTTAGAATTAGGGTTTTATTTAATTTCTAATTTCAATTAATTTTCTTTATTTCATAAATACCAAAAAACATAAAAATAATTTCTTTTCTTTATTTAATCATTAATCAATTTTTAATTTCAATTTCATCTTTAAAGGGTCCAACGCCCTCGCATATCCGATTCTAATTTCTTTTCGCACGCGTATTCTTATGTTTCTTTTAAATATTATGTAATTGCCCCAAAGCCTTGTAATAGTAATTAGGAAATTTATTTATTTTCCGCATTTTTATTCGAAAATGGGTCTTTGTTAATTTGGCGATGTATAGACCCGCGCCTTGTAATAGCGTATGACCTTTATTTTCCGCATTTTAATTTCCGCACCTTTGAACTGCTAATCACATGAAAGAATGAATGCCTAAATTAAAAACAAGCGTAGATCACCATGATACATATACAAGATAAATGCTAAACTGAAAACAACACACAAATTCACACACCACTCTTAGGGTACGCCTCAATGTTGCCTTGCCCCTCGAAAAGTGGTCGTCGAGTATAGGACATTTTAGTAAGTCCTTATGTCCATGAACATAGCATAAGGGTAGCTTCTAAGGTGTCCTACCATTGCTCTGGTGACCACACTATCCCTAAACTCGAATTGACCCGAACACCTCCAACGGTGGTGCTACCTACCTCTCAATGGTGGGATGGCACTACTTTAAGGACTTCTACACAGCTTAATTCCTTAGGGTAGGTAGATGACTTGTAGATACTTGCTCTAATTCAAAACAAATCAAAAACTCTTTTCACACCGACACTTTTCAAAAAGCTTTCAAAAACAACTTTTCAAACACTCTTGAGGACTGATACAAGAGTCGATCTGAAATTTTAAACGAAACTTTTTCAAATCCACTCACACTTGAAAAGCAAACAAACATTTTGAAAACACAAATGAGCAAGTATCTAAGAGCCCATGGATAACCATGGATAGAAAGGGTGCTAACACCTTCCCTTTCTATAAATCTACCTCCCGAACTGAGAAACATTCTCATAAGGAATTTTGCTGTGCTTTTGTCCTTTCCATGTTGGAGAACATAAAAGACGGTGGCGACTCTTGCTTCCGCGACATTTCGCAAACCAGCTTTAAACAGTCAGTTCCAGATCCACCGATCATAATGAGCACATGTTGAATAAAATGAGAGGGAAAATTTTGGGGTACAACAATAACGATGTCAAAGGAAAGAGGAAATGAACATGAAAGACTTTTGAGCAGGTAGAATGCTCCTAATTACTTGCTCAATTTCAAAACAAAACATACTTGCTATTTTCAAAACAAACACCTACACTTTCAAAACATCTTACAAAACTTGAAAATATTTTCAAAAGATCAAACACTTTATATACATTCTTACGAACGAGAATCATTACAAAGTTTTCCTAAACAATGGCCTCTTTACAAAATACTTTCAAAAACCACACAAAGCATAATTTCAAACAAAAAGCAAGTGATCTAGCAAGTAACTAAGAGCCCATGGAAAACCATGGATGAAAAGGGTGATAATACCTTCCCTTTTCATAATCTACCCCCCGAACTCAAGAAACAATCTCAAAGGTCTTTCTTGTGCTTTTTCACCTTTCCTTTTGGATAAAAGAAAAGTCGGTGGCGACTCTTTCTAACCGCAACATTTGCGATCAAATGCAAAACACCCAAGTCAGTTCTCCCACCGTATCACATAGGCCATGAACTCCTTCCGAAGAAACACCATCCAAATCTGCTTCATGAAAACACACCCTCAACTCCAAGAGTTAGCATGAAGGGTACCCAGATATTCTCCTTTTACCAATGGACGACTCCTCAATTTGGCTACCTTCAATTTCTAAGAGGAGATGATGTGTGTTCTCTTCCAATTTTTTGATCCCATACTTCATTGCTTCACCTTTCCTGACTATCAGTTGGTACCCACACTAGAAGAGTTCTCTCTACTATTAGGAGTGTTTGTGCTTGATCAGATACCGTTCATCGGTCTAGAAGGTATCCCGAAACCTGAGGTCATGGCCGAAGCTCTACATATGAAGAGAGCCGACATCATAGAAAATTGAGAGACTAGAAGCAGAGTCAAAGGGTTCCTGGCCAAATTTCTATTAGAGAAAGCTCGTTCATTCTAGGAAGATATGGATTTTCAAGCCTTAGAAGACGTCCTGGCCCTTCTCATCTATGGTCTGGTTCTTTTCCCCAACTCGGACCAATTCATAGATGTAAATTCCATCAAAGTCTTTCTCTCCCGTAATCCTATACCTACCTTGTTGGGAGACATCTTAAATTGCATCCTGTTGTACCCCAAAATTTACCCTCTTTATTTCGACCTTTTTGGCTTACATTTCATTATTACATACATGCATATCATTGGTTTTATGGTTATGGAATCAAGGTATATTTAGAAAACTTCTTCAGGTTACAAGCGACGTTTATTTCGTCAATGGATGTTCTAAGAGTATTTTTAGTGCTGAAGATTTGTTCGTCGTTTCGCAATGATTCGGGGTTCAAAGATTCACAAGTCTAACCCGGTGCATCATATTCAGGTGTTCTTTCGCCAAGATGAATGCAGATCCATGAAACAAACAATTAAAATTGTGGATCAAGGCATTAATCAGCCCCCAGTGAGAGAAGAGGTTGGTTTGGTCAGGAATAGACCTTTCCAGATTGCTACTACATCACAAGCCCAACCACAACTTCACCAGCGACAACGGGGAATCGGCATAAGAAGAATACATCTGAAAGATGCTTCACCGGAATCAACATGTCATTGGCTCAAGCATTGAAACACATGTTGAAGGCCAAGTTGGTTATGTTAAGGGACCCTCCTCATAATCCCAACATAGCCTCCCCAAGGTACAATCCAAATGCAAGATGTGTGTACCACTCCAACAGTCCTGGACATGACACCAACAACTGTTGGGTGTTGAGAAATAAAATTCAAGACCTGATTGATGAAGGAGCGCTAGAATTTGCACAAGACGGTCAGGCTGAGTTCTTCTACCATCCCTCCAAGACATACCATCTGAAGTGACAAGTTCTCACAAGAAGGCTTTTCGTTCATTAGAATTTTCAATGTGTAATTTTATTTTGATTTGTTTGAACATTTATTCATATCAAACCCTGTTATTTCATCAATGCATTGCGCATGTTTGTCTAGAATCAATTCATTCACATTCACTATTTCAAAAAAGGTGTTCTTATTTCCTTTTGTGATATTCAACTCTCGATTAAAAAACTCATAGCCTTAGAGGGAGGATGACGAAAATGATACCACAATCTCTACAGTATGCTTTTGAACAGACCCCGTTGACGATGTACAGGCGTTGTTTCAAATCCTAAATAGTGGAGTTATAAGGAAGATAATCCCTAGTAAACCCCTTCGAGTCAAAAAAGTAGGAGTTTTTCTTTTCACACAAATTAAAACCCTTAACCATAACCTGGGGCAGAGTAGTTTCTCAGTTAATTCAGAGGCGCATTCAGTCACAATTTTCCGCTTCGTACACAATGAAGGGCATCAAAGAGGTCCTTCCAAAGCAAAAGATGGTGATGATTCCATATAATCGTCAAGACAGGCAGTCATTATCTCTCGAAATAAAAGTCCATTAAGTCAAAACCTATGAAGGAGACTTAAGAGAAAAATTGGGGCATCCCGCTGACTGTAATCACAAAAGAAACGGTTTAGACAAATGAAGGGATAACAAAAACCAAAAAAAAAGAAGAGGTTACTACAAATCCTCGACAAAAAAATATTAAAAAAATGACTGCCTTTTCAAAACAAATGTTTAATTTCTGAATCATCACGAAGTGTCAGAGCAAAGATTCCATACTCAATCGGGATCTAAACGCGTAATTAACTGAGCATAGGACTGAAGTACATCACGAAGAACGGGTGGATACAAATAAATTTGAGCCTTTATCCTTTATTTCTTGAACCGTGAATCAGGCCACGTTATAACCTTTAAAAGTCCTAGCTAAAGCATGGGTTAGTTTGAGAGCATACTGTTACAAAAGTATCCTGACTCATGTAGGCTTTGTTATGAATCCTGAGTTGATATTACATTCTTGCATATTTTGTTTTACTACACAAAACACATTTTCAAAAATTTTCAAGACAGACATAAGTTTTGCATTCTTTAAATGACATTGTTTGCATATGACTAATTGTTTGACAGTAGAGAAATCCTCACAATGGATATTCAATGAACAGACATCCTCTAAATGGACAGAATAACCTCAGTGGGAAAGACACTTCCAAAAACAGGTCTTCCATAAGCAAGGGGCATGACATGATGTTTAAACACACCTTGGGCAGTCTCTACAAAAGTGCCAAATTACCAGGGGCAGATCTCCATCTGAATCCCTTAGGGCATTACACACACATTCCAGCAACGAATCATGTGCCATCAAGAAAACATTTTTGACAGTACTACAATACAACACTATGGACAGTGACAACTCTCTACATCCTGAAAGCATGGACATAGTCGGAAAATATTACGCATGAAAAAAGACCCGCTAGGTTGACACACCTAGGCAAAAATAAGGGAATCCCGGCGAACCAAAAGGGTTGGGGCAAAAATTAGGGATAAAAAATGAAAAAATTTGTACACTCGACAAGTCGAAAACCCGAAAGGGCGGCTTGGACAAAAAAGGGTATCCCGGTGGACTGAAAACCCGAAAGGGCGTTCCAGGAAAAAGTTAGGGATTTAAAATGTACGACTATGTCCCGTCACCTGTCTATCGGTGGAAGACTTATACCCTGATCAACATTCATCAAGAGCACCAGAATTCAAATATAGTTCAGATACGCTCTAGATACGGATGTCATTCTGATACTCATTCGGATTCATCTTTCAGATACAGTTCAGATACACTCTAGATACGGATGCCATTCTGATACTCATTTAGATTCATATTTCAGATATGGTTCTGACAAGCTCCAGATACAGATGCCATTCTGATACTCATTCAGATTCAGCTTTCAGATACAGTTCAGATACGCTCCAAATACAGATTCCATTTTGATACTCATTCAGATTCATCTTTCAGATACAGTTCAGATATGCTCCAGATACGGATGCCATTATGATACTCATTCAGATTTAGCTTTCAGAAACAGTTCATATACGCTCTAGATAAGGATCCCATTCTGATACTCATTCAGATTCATCTTTCAGATACGGTTCAGATACGATCCAGATGCGGATTCCATTCTGCTACTTATTCAAGATTTTTATACATCGAGAAACAGTTCAGATACGATCCAAGTACAGATGTCATTCTGCTACTTATTTAAGATTTGCATACATTGAGAACCAGTTCAGGTACGATCCAGAGACGAATGTTATCCTGGTACTTATTCCAGATTTTTCTTCTAGAAACAGTTCAGATACGATCCAGAGACGGATGCCATTCTGTCACTCATTCAACACATGTTTCAAAGTACATTTCAGATACGATCCATAGACGGATGTCATTCTGACACTCATTCAACACATGTTTCAAGTACAGTTCAGATACGATCCAGAGACGGATGTCATCCAGACACTCATTAAATACATGTTTAAGTACATGTGGAAATGGATGTTGAATTCATCGAAACTCCGTGTCAGCATTTCGAGGAAGTCCTACAAATAGTTGTGGCAACTAAGACTGTCTCCAAAGTTACGAAGATTACCAGACCTCCGCTGAAGATGGCTTCTCTGAAAGATGCCAAGGAAGTAGTCGAAGAAGGTGGGTGTTCTATTTGGGGCCAACTCCCGGATATTCCCTACAAGTATGACAAATTTGGTTTAAGTTTTACTTCAGGAGCCCAGGAAGCTGTTCGTCGTGCTCGTGCCGGAGGACCACCTTTGCGGATCAACAACCATGTAGTCAACATAGTGGAGGATAGTGATGACAACTGTGACCTGGAAGAATGGATTTTTCCAACTTACAGCGGAGGACTCGACAACTGGGAAGCAAAATAATTTGTCCCTAT
The DNA here is from genome assembly GCA_948472305.1 of Vicia faba. Taxonomy (NCBI): domain Eukaryota; kingdom Viridiplantae; phylum Streptophyta; class Magnoliopsida; order Fabales; family Fabaceae; genus Vicia; species Vicia faba. Next base: position 1,577,010,202 of record OX451738.1, on the reverse strand, counting down.
TACTTTTATCCAATATTAATTTTCTTTGAATTTTCGTCAGACTTGTAATAATTAAACAATTTAGACTTTTAAAACCTTGTGTCTTACCCGAGGCACAACGGTCCATTTGTAAGGGTTGTTACTTAATTTTCATATGTCATCAATGAATCATGGACGTTTTTGCATGCAAAGTTTTACGCTCTTTGTTTTTCTTTTTTCTACATTTTTATTTTTTCAAAGATAGCTATGCTCTTACACACACTTACATATCAAAATGCAGATCCACATCCACTCAGGATCCCATGGGTAACAATTCTGCTATGGCCTTTTGTGAATTTGAAAATCCGATATACCAAGCCGACGACGAAGGTGAGGAAGATTTTGAAGTGCCAGGGGAACTAGCCAGGTTACTACAATAGGAAGAAAGGACCATACAGCCCCACGAAGAACCAGTGGACACAGTTAACTTAGGTACCGAAGAGGACAAGAAAGAAGTCAAGGTAGGTGCCAATCTGAAGCCTAGTGTCAAAAAGAGCTTAATTCAGTTACTACATGACTATGTTGAGGTCTTTTCCTGGTCATACGAAGACATTCCAGGACTTGACGCTGATATTATGGTCCATCATCTACCGACCAAAGAAGACTTCCCTCCGGTAAAACAGAAAGTCCGTCGCATGCGGCCAGAAATGTCAGAGAAGATCAAGACTGAAGTCATGAAATAATTCAACGCCGGATTTTTAGCCGTCACCTCCTATCCACAATGGGTCGCCAATGTTGTTCCAGTGCCTAAAAAGGACGATAAAGTACGCATGCGTGTGGATTACAAAGATTTGAATAGGGCAAGCCTTAAGGATGATTTCCCGCTTCCCCATATTGATATCTTGGTTGATAATACCGCACAACATAAAGTGTTCTCATTTATGGATGGCTTCTCAGGCTATATTCAAATTAAAATGGCACCCGAGAACATGGAAAAAACGACCTTCGTTACACAGTGGGGCACATTTTATTACAAGGTTATGCCATTCGGGTTGAAAAATCATGGGGGCAACTTATCAGCGCGCCATGGTAGCTCTATTTCACGACATGATCCATCATGAAATAGAGGTTTATGTGTATGACATGATAGCCAGATCTCAAACTGAAGAGGAACATCTTGAACATTTGCAGAAACTGTTTGAAAGGCTAAAGAAATACAAGCTAAGGTTGAACCCAAGTAAATGCACATTTGGAGTGAGGTCCGGTAAACTCCTAGGCTTCATCGTCAGTGGTAAAGGTATCGAAGTGGACCCCGCAAAGGTAAAAGAAATACAAGAAATGCGTGCTCCTCACACTGAGAAGGAAGTTAGAGGATTCTTAGGACGGTTTAACTACATCGCCAGATTCATTTCTCACCTAACCACTACTTGTGAACCAATCTTCAAATTACTGAAGAAATATCAAGTAGTCCGATGGAATGATAAATGCCAAGCTGACTTCGACAAGATCAAAGAGTACCTTCAAGAGCCTCCTATTTTGATGCTTGTAGTCGAGGGTAGACCTTTAATCATGTATCTAACTGTCTTGGAAAATTCAATGGGGTGTGTGTTGGGGCAGCATGACGAGTCTGGCCAAAAAGAGCATGCAGTATACTACCTGAGCAAAAAGTTTACTGACTGTGAAACAAGATATTCACTGCTCGAGAAAACTTGTTGTGCTTTGGCATGGGTTGCTCGCCGACTAAGATAGTATATGTTGACCCATACTACCTTATTGATATCCAAGATGGATCCAATTAAATACATATTCGAGAAGCCCTCCCTCTCTGGAAGAATAGCAAGATGGCAGATGATCCTGACTGAATACGACATTCAGTACACTACCCAAAAATAAATAAAGGGCAGTGTACTAGCCGACCACCTTGCTCATCAGGCTGTGAATGACTACCAATCCATGAAATTCGAGTTCCCTGATGAAGACATCATGTTGGTAAACAAGTGTGAAGAATTCAGACCATATGACAGACCTGAACAAGGATCCCGATGGACCTTGGTTTTTGACAGAGCCTCCAACGCACCCGGCAATGGCATAGGTGTTGTAATCATATCCCCTAAAGGATGTCATACTCCTTTCACTGCAAGACTTTGTTTCAACTGTACCAATAATATGGCAGAATACGAAGCGTGTATTTTTGGTCTCAAAGCTGCCATAGATTTGGGAATCAAGTTCTTAAGTGTATTTGGAGATTCAACCTTAGTCATCAGTCAGATCAAAGGAGAATGGGACACGAAGCACCCTAATCTCATCCCCTACAAAGAACACGTGTTGACATTAATCCCACATTTTGAGGAAATTACCTTCGAGCATTTTCCACGAGAGGAAAATCAACTAGCGGATGCACTAGCCACTATGCCATCCATGTTTAAACTCAAATGGGGTAACTAGGCTCCCCAGATCACCATTGAGCGGATGGATGAACCAGCTTACTGTCACGAGATCGATACTGAAGAATTAGTGGACAAGCCTTGGTTCCATGAAGTTAAGAGGTATATCTAGGCCCAAGAGTATCCGGGGGGAGTTTCAGTCAATGATAAGAAGTTCTTGAGGAGATTCTCTGCTAAGTTCTTCCTCAGTAATGGCATCCTTTACAAGCGCAACCACAACTCTACTTTTCTTTGTTACATAGACAAGGTTGAGGCAGACAAGATCATGGCTGATCTACATGAAGGCACTTTTTGAACCCATTCTAGTGGGCACACGATGGCTAAAAAGATCCTACGGGCGGGGTACTACTGGTCTACCATGGAAGCAGATTGCCATCAGCATTCACGAACCTGTCACAAGTTTCAGATCTATGCTGACAAAGTACATGTGCCTCCAGTTCCTCTAAACATTCTGACTTCTCCCTGGCCATTCACGATGTAGGGCATTGACATGATTGGAGAAGTCAAACCTACAGCTTCTAATGGACACCGCTTCATCTTAGTGGCCATTGACAACTTCATAAAGTGGGTTAAGGCAGCTTCTTTCGCTTCCGTTACCAAGAATGTTGTGGCCCGATTCATCAAACAGAATTTCATCTGTCAGTACAGTATCCCAGAGAGAATCATCACAGACAATGGTACGAATCTCAACAATACTATGATCACCGCACTGTGCGTGCAATTCAAGATCCAACACCATAATTATTCTCCTTACCGGCCAAAGATGAATGGCGCTGTCAAAGCCGCAAATAAAAACATCAAGAAGATCATACAAAAAATGACAGTGACCAACAAGGACTGAAATGAGATGTTACCATTTTCTCTCCATGGTTACCGTACCACGGCGCGCACGTCAACAGGGGGAACTCCTTTCTCCTTGGTATACGACATGGAAGTTGTTCTACCAATTGAAGTCCAAATACCTTCTCTGAGAATCATAAAAGATGTAGGGCTGAATGAAGATGAATGGATTTAAAATCGACTTGACCAGTTGAATTTGATTGATGAAAAGAGGCTTACGGGTGTCTGTCATGGTCAGATATACCAAAAATGTATGATCAAAGCTTTTAACAAGAAGGTCAGATGTCAGGTATATCGGGTTGGTGACTTGGTAATCAAGCGTATCATATTTCCACAAGGTGATCCCAGGGGAAAATAGACTCCGACATATGAAGGAACATTTGTGATTAAAAACATATTCTCTAGTGGAGCAATAATCTTAACCTCTATGGATGGAGACGACCTTCTACACCCTATGAACGCGGACATATTCAAAAGATACCACGCATGAATAAAGACCCGCTAGGTTGACTGGCCTAGGCAAAAATTAGGGCATCCCGGTGAACCAAAAAGGTTCAGGCAAAAATTAGGGATAAAGCAAAAAAATTTGTACACCTGGCAAGCTGAAAACCCGAAAGGGCGGCTTGGGCAAGAAAGGGTAACCCAGTGGACTGAAAACCCGAAAGGGTGGTCCAGGCAAAAGTTAGGGAATTAAAGCCTATGACTATGTCCCGTTGGACCACCTTACAGACAATCTTTAGCATCGACTGACAAACTTAAACGGTTCTAATCAATCCAATCAACTTCGGATAAAGAAGCAAGTGGATGAGACACTCAGAGACATAAAGGCTATAGCAGAATGGGAAACCCGTGGGATTATTTCACATAACTATCTTTTCTTTGTATCAATTTTCATTTTTCTACGACGACATTCTCTTACTATAATTTTCGTCTCGTTGTACAAAAAATGTTTATTCAAGTTAATACCAAGATATTCCTTTGAAAGTGCAAAACTATCTGTTTTTCTTTTACTTATGTGTGTTGTTTGCAAAAACGTCCAATGATTATTTTTGAACATATGCATTTGAACGTGATTACTATTTACAAATGAGTAAAAAAGGGGGGGGGGACAGAAAATAGAAAGACAATCACTAGTGGCTTTAAGAAATAGGATAATATCTTTAGACTATTCCATAAAATCCCCCGCATGTACTTTTTCCAACAACAACGAAAATCAGAACATTCCACTACAGGATCGCTAACGTATCTCCAGTATATAACCTAATGGTATCAAGTGCTCTCGCATCCCCGACAGAACAAAACTTCCAATTCCCGGTCCAAGCATTCCCCAATAAAAATCACCCAGTTTCTCAGGATTCCCCAGCAGGATTTCACAAGGTCCACAAGCAATGCACGGTGTTTCCCTTTCAAAACATAGTTTATTTCTCTAACAAATGGAAACTCATCAACACTTCAACTTCAAAATATGAAGACTTACACTCCTCATACCAAGCAGTACTCAGGGATTTATTTTCCCTGACTCCAGCAACACTATGGCATAACGATTAACGTGTCCATACATTACATCCATACATCATAGCATTGACAACGCAAATGCATACAACGCGTTCTCATTTATTTTGAGAAACAACATTATACCATACATTTCATACATCATGACATTGCATGCAACTAACCTTTCATATTTTCAGAAAAGATCAATCAATAGAAAATTATCGTCAAATTTTTGACAAGTCATTTCCCAAGAAAGTACTGGTCAACCATTTGCATAGAAAATATTTCTTTTAGACCCCTGCTGGTTCAGTTTAAATCTCTCGGTGGTTTATTTTGATTCTTTCTCGCAAATTTTTTCTCGGGTTCAGATAAATCTCTCAACGATTTATCCTAATTCTTCTTCAGATCCCTGCCGGTTCAGTTTAAATCTCTCAACGGTTTATTTTGATTCTTTCCTGCAGACGTTTTCTCTGGTTCAGATAAATCTCTCAATGATTTATTCTGATTCTTCTCCAGATCCCTTCCAGTTCAGTTTGAATCTCTCAACAGTTTATTCTGATTCTTTCCCACATACGTTTTCCCTGGTTCAAATAAATCTTTCAACGATTTATTCTGATTCTCCTCCAGATCCCTGCCGGTTCAGTTTAAATCTCTCAATGGTTTATTCTGATTCTTTTTTGCAGACGTTGTCTCTGATTCAGACATCTTCTCTGGTTTAGATAAATCTCTCAATAATTTATTCTGATTCTTCTCCCCAATCCCTTCCGGTTCAGTTTGAATCTCTCAATGATTTATTTTGATTCTTTCCCGCAAACATTTTCTCTAGTTCAGATAAATCTCTCAACAATTTATTCTGATTCTTCTCCAAATCCCTGCTGGTTCAGATAAATCTCTCAATGATTTATTCTGCTTCTTTCCTAATAGGCACTTTCTCTGGTTTAGATAAATCGCTCAAAGATTTACTCTGATTCTCTCCAGTTAAAGAATATTCAAGACCTCTTTTGGTTTAGTTTAAACCTCTTAACAGTTTATCCTGATACTTGCCAAATGAACATTTCTGGTTCAGATAAATCGCTCCAAGATTTATTCTGATTCTTCCCAGTCAAACAACATACAAGACTTCTACTAGTTTCAGATAAATTACTCCAAAGATTTATTCTGGTTCTTTTACAGTTGAAATCAAGTTCAGACTTAGTCCATTTTCTGTCCACTATCATCTTTGGATGGCATCTACAAGCCCATCTCTGGAAAATCTCCTCCATTCCTCCAAATGGCATCTATAAGCCCATTCACAATTCATCTTCGAGTGCAAATTTCTGGGCACTATAGTGTTCAATCATCTTCCACCTTCAAGTCACGAATGGTGGATCCGCCAATCTAACTCTTCAGGCTTAAGAAGATTGAACAGGGGAGGCTATTGTACCCCAAAATTTTCCTTCTCATTTATCAAGTATTTTTCTCACAAGATCTCCTTTGGTCCAAGACTGCACAAGGGTTGATCAGCTCAAGACACCTCCTTAAGCATTGATGACTGAAATTATGGTTTGATATTGCACAAGGATAATTGAACTTTTAATGCCTCATATGACTTTCATAGATCATTATGGACCCTCAAGATTTCTCATGTCAAGTTTCAAGCCTTGGATCACATTTTTGCCCAGTCAATTGATTAGTTGACCTAAAAATCAACTATATTGGGGAAAAAGTCAATTGTGGCCAATTTACAGTCAAACTTCATAATTTTTTATCCATATAAACATTATGAACTCATATAGGTAATTTTATCAAGTTTGGACCATAATTCCTCCAGAAATTTGATCAGATCATCAAAAGGGCAAAATGGTCAACATTAGGGTTTTGATTGAGAAAAGGCAATTTCTGATTTTTGACCTAGCAAATGGTTGATTGGTTGGAAAAATCATCTCAAGGATTCAATTGCATCATTTTTACCTAATTGCATGACTCAAACCATCCCTCAAGATCAATTGATTGATAGTTGATTTTCAGTAAACTGATCAAAAGTCAATTGATATAGTGAAAAGTCAAACTTTGGCTTTTTGGTCAAAATCAAGTGTCAAAGATCACAATTCACCAAAACATGTCAAAATATGAAACTTGTTCATCAAGAAATCAAAAATTCAAGATTTAATTTTGAAAAGTCAAAGTTTCCAAACTTAGAAATTTTTCTAAGTGTTGAAAACTTCATATTTTTTCACAACTTTGAGCCAATTTTTCACCATGATGCAAGATGATTCAAAGGAAACTTTCAACATGAAAGTTGTAGATCTCAATGAGATATAAAACATTGCTTTACATAAATCCTCCTAGAAATACTTGGATTTCAAGTTATTAATCCATGAAATCATGGTCATGAAACTAAAACACTTAGTGAAATTTTAAGCATTTTGGTCAGGATTTTGACCCAACTTCTGAGCCAAGTTTCACATAGTTCCATTTGGATTTTGCAAAATTAATTCAAAGAGGGGTTATAGATAACATTACAATCTTTCTAAAAAGTCCAAGAACTTCTTGAGATCATTTGTGAGTAAGGAGAATCAAAGGTCATAAGTTAGGGTTTCAAGTTGTTTTACAAGGCAGAATTTTGTGATGAACAAGAATTCAAATCCATGCTAGGCTTAACAATCTTTGCTTTGTAGGACTCAAAATTTCTTGGAACTCCATAATTAAATGTTTGCACAGCTATTAGAGGCTTTAATCTAAGCATTTAATGCATTGCCCATGCTTAATGCCATTTTTAGAAGAAAGTGCACATTGCCATTTTGGAAAAGTAGCTTTTATGCACAAAATCAATTCTTGAGCTTTGCAATTGTTTTCTTCTGATCACACACAACCTATAACCCAAAAGAAACTTGTCTAAAGTCTCAAAACAACTCAGCTGATGCTTGTACTTTGTCTTGAAACTACATTTTCACTTTTCTTCAAAAACAAGCAAAATCCCAAAACTTGTACTTGTGTGATTCTAACCCTCTCAAGTGCTAAAACCTTTTCCTTACTTATGCATAAGTTGTTTTCATCAAAACACACGAATACACAAGCTCCAAAACACACAAAAACTCAAAACTGCATCTCATACTTCCATTGTTGCATATTCTGGCCAGTAATCCCAAAATCAAAAACTACTCGTGTGTTTCTTGGCCTTTTGCTTCCAAAAGCTTCCAAGCATCATACATAAGCCATCCCTGTCCTTGTTACACAATTGTAACACCATCTTCACCCATTTCCAAGTTCAAAAACAGAGCATCACAGTTGGACTTCTCCAGACCATTCCAGCCACCTTCAGCTCAAGCCCGCCATTGCATTAGCTTCCTATAGGTCCAAGGAAGCTAACCTGATCATCACCATCACTTGAAATAAGCTCAAACTCATTTCACAATTTCCAGTTTTGAGGTATTTTTCTTGAACTTCTATCTCATTATTTAGGCATTGTTAGGCTTGCATTTGTGAAGATAGAATGTAGATATCATTGCCCTGAAACTATACGTGTCCATAGATTTCATTTATGTTGCTTAAGCATAGAGAATTTTTGAGTTTGAACTTGCTGAAACATTTAGGTTAGAATTTGGTACTTTCTTAAATTCATCCTTATCTTTGAATGTTAACTTAAATTAGTTACATGGTTGGATTCGCGGTGAAAAAATACACAAGTTTCATGTTTACATTTTTAAAAATGGTTGAAGAATGAGCAAGTTACAGATCCTTTGGCTGGAGGTTGAAGATGAAGTACAGTCAGGGCAAGTTTTATGTTATGTATTTATTTTTGTGGCAATGTTAACGTATGTATAGCCACCCTAGTGATAAGGCAACACGCTGGTAACCAAGAGGGCGTGGGTTCAATACCCAGCACGCTACCTTTTTTCCATTTTCCACATTTTCATTCTTTTTTGTCACAAACACACACGCTTGGGCCTCAATGCAGTGGGCCTTGGTCTATTTGCTGGCTTCTAACCCCTGGCTCTGCTTCAGCACCCCCCTGGTTATTTATTTCTTTATTTTTATTTTATTTTTATCTTTTAGTTTATTTCTATTTCATATTTTCTTCATATTTTTTTTATTATTACTATTTTTATTATTATCATTATTATTATTATTTTACTAGAAAAATATAAAAATATATTTTTATTTTATTATTCATATTTATTTTGTTTATTTTGTTTTATAAAACTAAAAGAACAAAAACATTTTCTTAATAAATTAATTTCTTTCTTAATAATTAATATTTAGGTTTAGGTTTAACTATTACATTATTTTCTTTTCTTAATTAAAATTAATTTAGAACTTATGTATTTTAATTAATTAATTTTCCTATTATTTTTAATATTCAAAGCCTTTTCATGAAAAACCCTAAAAAATGATTTTTAATTTATTATTCTTTGTTAATTAATGTAGGTTTTAATTTTAGTTAATTTCCATTAATTATTTTCTTAATTAGGTCAAGACTAAACCCTTTCATAAAAAAACAAACAAAAATCATTTTTTTTTCCATTTACATTCTTGCATTTTTTTCCTCCAATTTTGAACAATATTCAATATGGTTGTAATAGTTAATTAGATTTATTTTTCTTGCAAAATCCCCATTTGTAAATTTGTACACCCCCTCTCCTATTGATGTAATAGCTCAATATTTTTATTTTCTGCAAATGCTTTATATATAAATGCTAGTAACTTAGGATTTGTATGGAAAGATAAAATCAATGCTTAGAAAACCCTAATTCAAAGACAAAACAATGCATGTAAATCAATACACTTGCACACTTACACCCTTAGGGTAAATCCACTTTATTGCCTTATGAAAATGGCCATGTTATGCATGTGGGATATCTTAGCAAAAGCAATAAAAAAATACAAGATCATAGTCCCTCGGTGATGCTATCAAAGTTGCCTTTCAAAAATGATCTTAGTCCCTCAAAGAGAATTACTAAGATATCTTACAACATTGCTATTCATGACTATATGATGACCCTTGCTTGTCCCTTTTACATCCAAAGATAGGGTTTCTTACCAAATCAATGGTAAGATAACAATGCCAAAGGAAAGAGGAAATAAACAAGAAAGACTTTTGAGTAGGTAGAATGTTCCTAGTTGTTTACTCATTTTCAAACCAAAACATCCTTGCTATTTTCAAAACAAACACCAACACTTTCAAAACATCTTTCAAACTTCAAACATTTTCAAAAGATAAACACTTTGTACACGTTCTTATAGAAACGAGAGCCATTACAAAGACACCTTTTTTAAAATCACTTTCAAAAACACATTCCACAAACACCTCTTTGAACTATTTTTGAAACAACACTTTGTACGCGTTCTTATAGAAACGAGAACCATTACAAAGACATTTTCAAAATACTTTCAAAACCCACACCACAAGTACACATTCAAACAAAAGCAAGTGATCTAGCAAGCAACTAAGATCCCGTAGATAACTACGGATGAAAAGGGTACTAATACCTTCCCTTTTCATAATCTACCCCCCGAACTCAAGAAAACATCTCTAAAGGTATTTCCCGTTCTTTTCAGCCTTTCCTTTTGGATAAAAGAAAAGTAGGTGTCGACTCTTGCTAACCGCAACATTTGCGATCAAACGCAAAATAACCAAGTCAGTTCTCCCACCGTGTTAGAGTGAGGCCCAAACCAAACTTGTCCGCTTTGAATGGGTTATCAAGGAGTTTCCCCCAAGTATCAAGACTTCCTTCTTCAATTGCAGTACAAGCATCTTTAACTGAAACCATCTTTGGCACAAATTTAACAGCTTTGGACTCATCAGAGGAACATTTGGTAACAGCAACCATCGGTGACACGACTTCAAAGGCTTGATATAGGGTCTCAATGAATTCTCCATCCATCTCTATGTATTTGAATGAGTTAAGGTGACTCACCATAAACTCTTCCTCACCACAGATAGTGATAATTCTACCCATGATAGGATATTTAAGCTTTTGATGGAGAGTTGAGGTTACTGCCCCAACTTTATGGATCCACGGGCGACCCAACAGACAAGAATAGGCAGGACAGATATCCATGATGTAGAAGGTGGAATTGAATATTTAGGAGTTGTTGTACCCCAAAATTTGCCCTTTCGTTTCTCAACGGATTATCCTGGACCCTCACGTTTGCTCCTATCAAGTTTCAAGTCTTGAATTACAATTTTCCAAGAAAGTCATTCACAAGGTCAAAATGGTCAAAAGCACACTAAAAAGTCAAACTTTGACTTTTGGATCAAAAATCAAGTTTCAACAATTATATTTCAACAATACATGAAATTAATTCATCAAAATCAAAATTTAGAAATTGCCTTGAAAAATCAAATTTCTAAACATTTAGAAAATTTTCTAAGTGTTAAGAGAATATGATACTTCAGAACTTCTGGGCCAGCCTTCACGCAAGTGCAATCAGAATTTGCAAACACGGTTCAGAACATGCTGCTTCATTCAGAGCATATGGAAGCGATGCTCTTTGGTCAGAATATGACTCTTCAACATATGAAGGCTATGTTCAACGCTTCGGCCAAAACATCACCCTTCGAGTCTCATTCTGGTCTTCTGCGATCAGAACATCACCAAATTCCAAAACCTCGTTTAAACAACCTACTGCCCTGCTGTGGCACAGTCCTGAAACTAGCTGATGATCCAGTCCACGCCTGCACTTTCTCAAACCCCATATTTGCACCAAATTAGCATACAAAGGTTGTGCCTAAAAAGAAATGGAATAGTATACTAAAAATGTTTAAATCCCATTTGTTTTTCCCCCCAAAACCACAACAAACTCACCTATAAATAAGTTTCTCCATCACACTTGCAAGGGGATGGATTTTAGAGAGAGAGAATTATTAAAGAGAGAAGGAAACAGTAAAAACCTTCGCAAATCCTAAACAAAACCTTTTTTCTTCACTTTGAATCAAAGAACATAACCATTGTTCCGTTGCTCTCACTAACTCCAGAACATCTAAAGGCAGCAACTCAAGTTCCAAGCACACGCTTCAGATTCAAGGTAAGTCTTTCTGACTTTGCATATTTTCATTTAGAACATCCTTAAATATGTAAATATCATAGTATTGATGATGGTCATATCATTGCATAAGTAGAAGAAACTATGGATCAGAACTTCTTGAATAAAGCTAGGTTCAGAATTAGAATTAGAACTTCTATAAACTGTTGTGCTTTTATCCTTCTGATTTGCTGTTAAGAACTGAATAAATTGCTGATATGCTGATTAATATTAGGAAAGAGTTGAAATGTAACACAGAACTTCTAAGTTCTCCTCACTGTTTTAACACACATAACTTCTAGGCTTTCTTACTGTTAACACACACAGAACTTCTAGGTTTTCTTATTGTTTTAACACACACAGAACTTCTAGGCTTTCTCACTGTTTTAACATGCACAGAACTTCAGATTTTCACTCACTATTTAACACAACACATAACTTCTAACTTTTTGCTCACTGCCTGAACACAACCTAGAACTTATGTTTTCTTTCCCTCTAAAGTTTCTTGCAGGACCTTAGAGTGTACCAACCCAGAACTTCTGATGCCCACTGACGTTTCTTTCTGAGTCACAGCACACCCGACATCAGAACTTCTGATCCCGTTTGTTTTGCTTTCAGCAGCATGCTAATTCTATCTCTCATTATTTCTGTTTTTATCATTTTCAATATTAATACCCTTTTTATTAATATAAAAAATACATAAAAATATTTTCTCTTTATTAATTATTATTATTTTTTAATTCATTAAGATAAAAACAACTTTCAAAAACAAGTCCTTTTTCTTCTTATATTGTACATTTCAATATGGTTGTAATAGTTAATTAGGATTTACATTCTTGCAACCCCCATTTGTAAATTTGTACCCTCATCCCTAAATGATGTAATAGCGTAGAACCATACATTTCCATAATTTATCGCTTTCAAATATAATTGCTAGTAATTAGGGTGTTTATGGTAAGACATGAAATCGACAAATAGATAACCCTAATCAAGACTGAATGCATGCAATCAAATACACTTTTCACACATGCACACTTAGGGTAATCTAACTGGTTGCCTATCAGAAAAATAGTCATGTCCCTCGAACATGGGCACTTTAGCAAAGATCCTTCGATAAAATATCGTAGTCCCTCGATGACCCTCGATGTTTCCTTCGGTAAACGATCTAGTCCCTAAATGACATTGCTAAAACGTCCCATAGGTTTCCTTCTATGACTATACAAAAGTCCCACGCCCGTCCCTTCACATCCAACGATGGGGCTTCTCACCAAAACAATGGTAAGATAGCAACATCTAAAGGAGGAGGAAAATAACATTTAAGACTTTTTGAGTAAGTAGATTTGCTCCTAGTTGCTTGCTTGCTCACAACAAAAATATTTCATACAACACTCTCATTTTGAAACATTTTCAAAAGACAACACTTTGTACGTGTTCTTATAGAAACGAGAGCCATTACAAAGAAAACCCTTTTCAAAATCATTTTCAAAAAACACATTCCACAAACACATCTTTGAACTATTTTTAAAACAACACTTTGTACGCGTTCTTATAGAAACGAGAAGCATTACAAAGATATTTTCAAAATACCTTCAAAACCCACACCACAAGCAAATTTTCAAATAAAAGCAAGTGATCTAGCAAGAAACTAAGAGCACGTAGATAACTACGGATGAAAAGGGTGTTAATACCTTCCATTTTCATAATCTACCCCCCGAACTCAAAAAATATCTCTAAAGGTCTTTCCTGTTCTTTTCAGCCTTTCCTTATTGGATAAAAGAAAAGTCGGTGGCGACTCTTGCTAACCGCACAATTGTGATCAAATGCAAAACAACCAAGTCAGTTCTCCCACCATATCACAGACCTGGCGACTCTACTGGGGAATAAAACTTAAAAGTGGGGTTACCTTTGGGCTAGATCACCTCTACTTGTTTTCTTTGTTTGACTTGTATGCTTTACATTATGGTTCTTTGTTTGGGTTTGCTTTGATCCTCTACCTGGATCTGGGGACACCTTTTTAGGTAAGTAGCAATAAATTGTGGAAACTGAGTGGGGTATACCGACATGGTCTAAGAAATAGCTACGTTAGTTTGACATATTTGTGGGTAACAGTAGCCTTTGAGTAGTCAAGGAGAATACGGGGCTGTTGAGTGATATCATGAAGCACTAAAGGACTTTTAGAATCTTTACTTTACCAACTTAGACATTAGGAAGTAGTGAGATAGCCGACTTTGGTTTGGACTAAAGATTGGTTGATACTCGATGCTACACTCATTGAGACTTGACTCCTGAGTTTTGTTTGGTTATGAGTCAATCGTCTATCAAACGAAGCTTGTGGGAAAGGTTAGTGATATTGAGATCCCTTAGAACCCGATTACTATTACTAGGATAGGTTGAGCCAACTAAACTTCAAGAGGGTACTTACCTACAAACTCCATGCAAGCCTAAACCTAAGGACTAGTCTGCTTTGTATGTATATGATTATTTGTATATAAACTTGCTTACTTTGTATACTTGTACATAACATCACACCATAAAATTTTCAATAACCGTTTCAAGGATCTCAAGGGCCTATGATGCAGGGTTACGTTGAACCAAACGTCTATCAAGGGGCAAGAGGATTTATTTTCCTCTAACCAAATGCCGTCAAAAATCAAGTACAAAAAACTTGAGTCAAGGGCTACAACCCACTCGACATGGTGAAGCTTAATTCTCGTGGAAAGACATCCACCGATACAAAGTTCACCAATAAAAATTGTAAGTGACTACTAACCTCGCGAGATCCTTGAAAACATGCATCCACATATCATGCATAATATCAGGACAGGTTTTTCCCATACAGGTCTCCTTATCTTCCTACTATTTATTTCAGTAAGATGGACATGGAACAAACGGTGAAAGATCTCCAAGCTCAAAACACTATTTCCAACAAATGTTCCTGGCCATGGCTAAGAAGCAAGAGGACCTGAAGACTCTCCTTCTCAAAGACAAGAAGAAGCCTAAGAAGTCAGTAAGCGTCCTAAACTTGGGAAGAAGACTTAGAAGACCAGTCAAGGGAGCTCTAGATCTTCCAATTCCATCCAACACGGGGGATAGTCATGAAGAAGATAATAGTCTGGAAATTGATGAAGTCGAAGCTGACTACTCTGAGGAAGAATATCCTTCCGCTGATGATAAGTACAAACAGTTGGAGGATCGCTTCAAAGCTATGGAGATTCAACAGGTACCTGGTTTAGATTTAGGAGACATGGGTTTGGTTTCTGGAGTGGTCATCCCGCCAAAGTTTAAAATCCATACCTTTGCCCTGTACGATGGAGTCTTTTGCCCTAAGATGCACTTAAAGTCTTATGTCTGTAAGATTCAACCATACACAACTGATATGAAGCTTTGGATCCATTTCTTCCAAGAGATCCTGGTAGGGACTCAACTTGAATGGTTCTATCAATTGGAGAGTTATCGCATCCACACCTAGGAGGATTTAGTTGCTGCTTTCTATAAGCATTACCAGTACAACGGTGATCTTGCACCAACTCGTGTGCAATTGCAGAACATGACCATGGGTTCCAATGAGAGCTTCAAAGGATACGCCCAAAAGTAGAGAGATCTGGATGGTAGGGTGAAGCCCCCTTTAACTAACAGGGAGCTGATTGACATCTTTATGGGAACCTTGACGGGAACTTTCTTCAAGCACCTAATCGGAAGCTCCTCGGTCGGGTTCACCGAGCTAATACTGATTGGCGAAAGAGTCGAAGCTAGCATCAAAAGTAGAAAGACCTTAGGAGCTACACCCTCTGATGCTCAGAAAAAGCCATACAATGGGAAGAAAGATTCCAATGTCGTGTATGGTCAAAAGAGTCGTCATGACCAACACGTAGGAGCAATTTTGATCCCTAATCCTACGTCTGCTTAACAAAGACAGGGGAATCTGCGTAAGGAGATCGCGCCTAAAAGACAATTCACTAAGATCAACATGTCACTGGCCCAAGCTCTACAACACATGTTGAAGGCAGGGTTGATTACGTTAAAGGCTCCTTTCCAGAACCCCAACACTTCCGCTCCTACCTATCATCCCAATGAAAGGTGTGCATACCACTCTGATAGTCCAGGACACGACACAAACAGTTGTTGGGCTCTGAAAAACAAGATCCAAGATATAATTGATGCCAAGGAGATTGAGTTCGACCCTCCAGAGGCTCTTAATGTGATCATTACTCCTATGCCGAATCATTGAGAGCATTTTGTTCATTTTGAATTTTCAATTGTATTTTCTTTTGTTATTCAAACAATTATCTATTAATGTCAAACTCTGTTTCATTACTGCATTGCATATGTTTGTCTTGAATTCATCCATTCGTTTTTCACTACATTTAAACTACACTTTTTGCTCTCTTTATGACATCAACTCTTGCTAAAAGTTACAAGCCTTTAGAGGGAAGCTGACGAAAATAATTCCATAATCTCAAACAGTATGCTTTTGGACAGACCTTGCTGACGATGTACATGCGTTCTTTTAAATCCTAAACACTGGAGTTATAAGGAAGATAATCCCTAGGCAACCCCTTTGAGCCAAAGAAGTATAAGTTTTCTTTCTTACACAAATTGAAACCTTTAATCAAAACCCGGGGCAGGGTAATCTCTCAGTTAATTCAAATGTGCGTTTAGCTGCAAACTCTCACCTCGTAATACAACGAATCACATCAAAAATATTCCTCTAGAATCAAAATACAGTGATGGTTCCCTACCAAATAGGAAGTCATTATCTCTCAAGATAAAAGCCCACTAAGTCAAAACCTACAAAGGAGACTTAAGAAACACTGGGGCATCCCGCTGACCGTAATCTCAAAATAAGTACAGCCAGGTAAAAACCAGGGATAATAAATCAAAAGAAAGAGGTCACTACAAACCCTCAATAACATGTAAAATATTGCAAAAATGGCTGCCTTTCGACAAACTTAACTTGTCTGAACCATCACCAAAACGTCATTCCAGACTCAATTGGAGTTCAAACACACAATTAACTAAGTTTAGGACTGAAGAACATCATGAAGAGCGGGTGGGTTACAAATACACTTTGAGCCTTTATCCTTTGTTTCTTAAACCATGAACCAAGCCACTCTACAACCCTTCAAAAGTCCTAATTGAAGCACGGGTTAGTTCAAAGGCATACTATTACAAAAGGTATCCTAACTCCTGTAAGGCTTTACTCAAAATCCTAAGTTTGAATTTTCTTACAAAATTTCTTTACTTGCTAAAACGCATTTTCAAAACTTCAAGACAAGCATAAACTTTGCATTATTTGAATATAATTGTTTGCATATGGCTATTTGATTGACAGCGAAGAAATTCACACAACAATATCTAATGAATGAAAGCTCTCTCAGTGAAAAAAATCACTTCAAGTGGGATGACACTTCCAATGACAAATCTCCTATCAACAAGGGGGCATGACATGTAACTATCCAACATACCTAGGGAAGTCTAGTCAAGATTCCAAGAAATCTCTCAAGAAGTGCAGAATAACCAGTGGCAGGTCTCCATCTAAATCATTTGGGGCATGGAACGCAAATCCCAGCAAAGGGTTACATACAATCAACGTTTCTTGGCAGTGCCACAAACACTTGCTACTAGGGGAAGTGACAAATCTCCCAAAAATCCTTCTCATAGGATGACTCCCAGCCAGAGTTTCAATCTCTAAAAACTTCTCCCCAACTGAGTCGACCTCAAGAATCCTCGAGGATTTCTGCCAGTGAAGTCGCCGCCTCTCCAACAGACTAAGCAACAAGGTTTATTTCCCCAACAAACTACATATTCCCCAGTTTGAATTCGCCTCTCCGACTACTACAAATCAAAGGACCACAACTCCTATTCCCTAGTAGACTACTCTACAATCCCCATCAAGTTATTGTGAAGCCTGTACCCGACCAGATATCAGTTCAACTTCGACTCCCCAGTAGAGCAACGAATAACTGAGACTCTTGAACTCTTTTTCCCCAAGCAAGAATCAACACTCTCCATAGAGCTTTCAACATGCCCCAGCAGATCTCTCCTCAAACAACAAAACAAGAATTCTGGGTGGAAATATTCTAAGCAAAGTTTGAAGACTCACATACTCTTCACCATCAGTCAGGGATTTAATAACTCCCCAGCATTTGTCAAGGATTTATTTTCCCAGACAAACATACATTCAAATGACATTTCACCCTTCATGCATCATATTACATACATCATGACATTGCATAGAGCTAGCGTTTTACCTTTTTCAGGAAAAGGTTAATCAATAGATGGAGATTGTCAATAATATTCAAAAGGTTAGAAATTAATATTTGTAACAAGCCAGGGAAATTATCTACACGACCAACTGAAGTAATCTTACACGGGCTCCTTCCCATACACTCTTCTAGAAACATTTCAGATGCAATCCCGATACGGCTGACTTTCTAACACTTATTCCAGATTCCTTCTAGAGGCAATTTAGATGTGATCCAGATATGGCTGACATTCTGACACTTATTCCATATTCCTTCTAGAGACAGTTCAGATGCGATCCAGATATGGCTGACATTCTGACACTTATTCCAGATTTTCTTCAAAATACAGTCCAGATACGATCCATAATCAGATGTCATTCTGTCACTCATTCAAATACAGTCCAGATATGATCCAGATTCATATTTCATTCTGTCACTCATTCATATACAGTCCAGATACGATCCAGATTTGGATGTCATTCTGTCACTCATTCAAATACAATCCAGATACGATCCAGATTCATATGTCATTCTGTCACTCATTCAAATACAGTCCAGATATGATCCAAATTCGGATGTCATTCTGTCACTCATTCAAATACAGTCCAAATATGATCCAGATTTAGATGTCATCTGTCACTCATTCAAATATAGTCCAGATACGATCCAAATTTGGATGTCATTCTGTCACTCATTTAAATACAGTCCAGATACGATCTAGATTCGGATGTCATTTTGTCACTCATTTAAATACAGTCCAGATACGATTCAGATTCAGATGTCATTCTGTCACTCATTAAAATATAGTCCAGATACGATCCAGATTCGAATATCATTCTGTCACTCATTCAAATACAGTCCAGATACGATCCAGGTTCGGATGTCATTCTTTTACCCATTCAAATACATTTCAGATACGATCCAGAAACGGATGTCATTCTTACGCATATTTAGTACATCCCTCAGATGCGAGTCAGATACAATTCATTTATATTATTCTGATACTCATCCAATACCTCTACTGGTTCAGCTTAAATCTCTCAATGGTTTATCCTGATTCTTTCTAGTAGACATTTCCTCTGGTTCAGATAGATCGCTCCAGATTTATTCTGATTTCCTCTCTAGTTAAAGTCAGAATTTAGACTGAGTCTAATTTATGTCAACAATCACCTTTGGGTGGCATCTATAAGCCCATCTCCAACAACTATCCATCATTTCTCCAAATGGCATCTTTAAGCCCATTCCTTACACCTCAACCTCCAAATCCTCAAAGTGCAAATTTCTAGGCACTCTAGTGCTCAATCATCTTCTACCTTCGAGTCACGAATGGCAGATTCACCAATCTAACTCTTCAGGTTTAAGAAGATTGAACAGGGGCAACTGTTGTACCCCAAAATTTGCCCTTTCGTTTCTCAAAGAATTATCCTGGACCCTCAGATTTGCTCCTATCAAGTTTCATTTTCCAATAAAGTCATTCACAAAGGAAAAATGGTCAAAAGCACACTAAAAAGTCAAACTTTGACTTTTGGATCAAAAATCATGTTCCAACAGTTATATTTCATCGACATGAAATTAATTCATCAAAATCAAAAGTTAGAAATTGCCTTGAAAAATTAAATTTCTAAACATTTAGAAAATTTTCTAAGTGTTAAGAGAATATGATACTTCAGAACTTCTGGGCAAGCCTTCACGCAAGTGCAATCAGAATTTGCAAACATGGTTTAGAACATGTTGCTTCAATTAGAACATATGGAAGCGATGCTCTTTGGTCAGAACATGATTCTTCAATATATGAAGGCTATGTTCAACACTTCGGTCAGAACATCACCCTTCGAGTCTCATTCTGGTCTTCTGCAATCAGAACATCACCAAATCCAAAAACCTCGTTTAAACAACATGTTGCCCTACTGTGGCACAGTCCTGCAACTAGCTGTTGATCCCGTCCATGCCTGCACTTTCTCAAACCCCATATTTGCATAAAATTAGCATGCAAAGGCTGTGTTTAAAAATAAATGGAATAGTATACCAAAAATGATTAAATCCCATTTGTTTTTCCCCCCAAAACCACAACAAACTCACCTATAAATAAGTTTCTCCATCACACTTGCAAGGGGTTGGATTTTAGAGAGAGAGAGAGAATTAGCAAAGAGATAAAAGGAAATAGTAAAAACCTTCGCAAATCTTAAACAAAATCTTTGTTCTTCTCTATGAATCAAAGAACATAACCACTGTTTCGTTGCTCTCACTGACTCCAGAACATCTGAAGGCAGCAACTCAAGTTCCAAGCACAAGCTTCAGATTCAAGGTAAGTCTTTCTGACTTTGCATATTTTCATTTAGAACATTCTTAAATATATAAATGTCATAGTATTGATGTTGGCCATATCATTGCATAAGTAGAAGAAACTATGGATCAGAGCTTCTTGAATAAAGCTAGGTTCAAAATTAGAATTAGAACTTCGATAAACTGCTGTGCTTTTATCCTTCGGATTTGCTGTTAAGAACTGAATAAATTGCTGATATGCTGATTAATATTAGGAAAGAGTTGAAATGTAACACAAAACTTCTGAGTTATCCTCACTGTTTTAACACAGAGAACTTCTAGGCTTTCTTATTGTTAACACACACAGAACTTCTAGGTTTTCTTACTGTTTTAACACACACAGAACTTCTAGGCTTTCTCACTGTTTTAACACGCACATAACTTCTGATTTTCACTCGATGTTTAACACAACACTGAACTTCTGACATTTTGGTCACTGCCTGATCACAACCCAGAACTTTTGTTTTCTTTCCCTCTAACGTTTCTTGAAGGACCTCATAGTGTATCAACCTAGAACTTCTGATGCCCACTGACGTTTCTTTCTGAGTCACATCACACCCGACATCAGAACTTCTGATCCCCTTTGTTTTGCTTTCAGCAGCATGCTAATTCTATCTCTTATTATTTTCCTTTTTTATCATTTTCAATATTAATATCCTTTTTATTAATATAAAAAATACATAAAAATATTTTCTCTTTATTAATTTTTTTTTAATTCATTAAGATAAAAAACCACTTTTAAAAATAAGTCCTTTTTCTTCTTATATTGTACATTTCAATATAGTTGTAATAGTTAATTAGGATTTACATCACATTCTCTTAACACTTTCCGTAATTTATCACTTTCAAATATAAATGCTAGTAATTAGGGTGTGTATGCTAAGACATGAAATCGACAAATAGATAATTCTAATCAAGACTGAATGCATGCAATCAAATACACTTTTTACACATGCACCCTTAGGGTAATATCACTTGTTGCCTATCGGGAAAATAGTCATATCCCTCGAACATGGGCGCTTTAGCAAAGATCCTTCAATAAAAGATCGTAGTCCCTCGATGACCCTCGATGTTGCCTTCGGTAAATGATCTAGTCCCTAAACAACATTGCTAAAACGTCCCATAGGTTTCCTTCTATGACTATACAAATGTCCCACGCCCGTCCCTTCACATCCAACTATAGGGCTTCTCACCAAAACAACGGTAAGATAGCAACATCTAAAGGAGGAGGAAAATAACATTTAAGACTTTTTGAGTAAGTAGATTTGCTCCTAGTTGCTCGCTTGCTCACAACAAAAACATTTCATACAACACTCTCATTTTGAAACATTTTCAAAATACAAAACTTTGTACGCGTTCTTATAGAAACGAGAGCCATTACAAAGAAAACCCTTTTCAAAATCATTTTCAAAAAACACATTCCACAAACACATCTTTGAACTATTTTCGATACAACAATTTGTACGCGTTCTTATAGAAATGAGAACCATTACAAAGATATTTTCAAAATACTTTCAAAACCCACACCACAAGCACATTTTCAAACAAAAGCAAGTGATCTAGCAAGCAACTAAGAGCCCATAGATAACTACGGATGAAAAGGGTGCTAATACCTTCCTTTTTCATAATCTACCCCCCGAACTCAGAAAACATCTCTAAAGGTCTTTCCTGTTCTTTTCAGCCTTTCCTTATTAGATAAAAGAAAAGTCAGTGGCGACTCTTGCTAACTGCACAATTGCGATCAAAAGCAAAACAACCAAGTCAGTTCTCCCACTGTATCACAAGAGCCTACCTTGATTGTAAGATCTACTTCCCCATGAACTTTCCTTTTTGATCCTTCGAAGGCCCTCACAATGATATCACTGGGTTTCAAGACTAAACCTTCACATTTAAGATGGTCTAACGCCCCCTTGGGTAGTACATGCAAAGAAGAACCAGTGTTGACTAGCACATGTGCTAAGGTAGTACCTTTTCACTCGACAGAAACATGTAGAGCTTTATTGTGGTCCTTCCCAAGCGATGTTAGGTCAGCATCTGAAAATCCCAATCCATTATCAGCCGTCAGTCTCTCCATGCAATTCTCAAATTGGTCAGTTTTAGTCTCATGGGGGACATGAGCCTTTTTCAGGAATTTGATTAATGTCCGAGCATTGGCGTCAGAACAGAGTAGTAATGACAACATTGAAATCTTAGAAGGGGTTTGCCCTAACTGTTCCATAATCTTGAAGTCGCTCCTCTTTATGATCTTCAAGATCTCGTCCATATCACGAGCGGAGGGTTCTCCATCAGCAACGTTCTTTGCGGGTATTTTAGTCACGACATGCTCAATAACCTTCTCCTTCCCCCTTGTGTCTGTACTTGGCTTGGCAGCAGTAATGCGGATGGGCGCCTTTGTAACAACTGGTGGTGAGATATTGGGTGAAAATATTGTCCCAGTTCTGGTTACTTTTCTTGAGCCTGTTATGTTATCAACATCATCAACTTTTCCTTCTTCGATCCAAGCGTCTTGTTTTATGCCATGGTAAAATACCTCAGCACCATAGTTCCATGGCACTGCCTTGTTTGAAGAGTGGGGAATTGGTCCGAGGTTGGTAATTATTAAGGGAGCAACAGTTGGTTCATTTGAAATCTTAATAGGACCTTTGGAGGTGATCATAAGAGGCTTGTTTGAGATGGTAATAATAGAGAGATCTTCACATTTTTTAGTCAAACTTTTGGCAAGTGGGGTCTTCTCAAATAGAATTCTGTGGCTATCCATTAGGCGTTGAATGCCTTTCTTTAGCCCTTCGCATCCATTGAGTTATTTAGTATAGAAAACACAATCATCTACACAACCAGGGAAAATTCCAACTTTCAACAGATTATTTTTGATGATATTCATCGGAGTAGTCAAGTCTTCAATAGAGTCAATGAAAATTATATATTCAACAACATTAATACCCTTGTCATGCTTCGGCATAAGTGCGGTGATTACATTTGGAGTTGGAGGTAGGTCAAACTCAATAGTCTTGTTATCGATCAAATCCTAGATTTTGTTCTTCAAGGCCCAACATTAGTCAGTCCCATGCCCAGGGCTACTTGAATGGCAAGCAAATTTAGTGTTCGGATTATACATTGGTGAAGAGGTATATGGGTTGGCAGTAGGATCGCGCAATGTCACCAAATTAGCCTTGAGCATGTGTTTAAGGCTTGAGATAATAACATGCCTAACCTCGTAAATTGTCTTCTTGGAGTTTCAAAACATTTATGATTAGCATATGGTCTTGTAGTATGAGTTGGATTGGAGATTCAGACAGTGTTAACAGACGGATGATCATTCTTCTTGGTGCGGGCTCTTTCCCCGTATACAACATTGATATCTTTCTTTTCAGGAAAATGTTTCTTCACAGGATTTGAAGTGGAGGCAGATGCCACAGAGATCTTCCCACTTTTGATGCCGCTTTCAACTCTTTCACCAATTAAGATTAATTCGGTGAAACAAGAAGAAGAGAAGCAACCAATAGATTAAAGAATGGACCAAATAAAGTGCCCATAAACATGTCAATGTGCTCCCTATCAGTCAAAGGAGGTTGAACCCTACTGGCGAGGTCTCTCCATTTTTGTGCATATTCTATAAATCCTCCATTCTTTCCCATGGTCATATCTTGCAACTAAACTCTTGTTGGCGCCATGTCGGTGTTATACTGGTACTGATGGTAGAAGGCAGTAGCTAAGTCTTCCCAAGTATTGATGTAGGAACCATCCAACTGGTAGAACCACTCTAGTTGCGTTACAACTAAGCTCTCTTGGAAAAATTGAACCCAAAGTTTCTTATCAGCGGTGTGCAGTTGTATCTTGCGCACATAAGATTTCAGGTGGAGTTTTGCACAAGAAACTCCATCGTACTTTGCAAAGACTGGTATTTTGAATTTGTGGGGAATAACAACCCCATAGATCAAACCCAAATCATCAAAATACAAACCGGGGACGGCTTGGATCTCGACCTTCAATTTATCTTCTAACTGCTTATACTTGACATCGGCGGGTGGATACTGCTCGTCAAAATAATCATCATCAGACGCTTGATCATTAACACAGTCAGCCTGAGTACTCTTAACCTCACCAATCAGATTCTCATCCTCTTTAGATGAGTCTTCCACTATTGGGATCTGACGAACCGACTCTTTGAACCTTCTTCCCATTTTGACCAGGGCTCTCTTCTTGGGTTTCTTCTTAACTGCCAGCAATGCCATCATATCTTGTTGCCCCTTGGCTAGGGCCAGTAGAGTCTCTTGGAATTGAGAGTTTTGTACCTGAATATCCTTCACAGTTTATCTAGATCCATCTAGCTGAAATAAACAGCAGAAAGATAAGGAAACATGTTGTATGAAAACCTGTCATGTTATGATGCATGGAATGTATATGCAAATGATTTCAAGGATTAATGAGATTTAAATTTGTATAGACAAAAGAAACGAACAAACGTCAATTTTCATTAATTAGTTTGAAAAGATTACAACATGCCCCTTGGGCTTACAAAATAACTCTCTAAGATAGAAATACCGAGCGCATCCTATTTGGTGCAATGTAGGTATTCATGCTTTGCTCCTCTTGTAGCCGCTTTGTAAGCTCCAATACTTTCTTCTCACTAGCGTATAATTGACCTTCGAAGGTATCTCGTTCCTCCTTTAGCTGAATCGAACCCTTTTGCAAGTCTTCAAGAGAGGTTGGCATGTCTGGATGGAGGATAGTGTACGGGACATCTCCTTCAACCACAGGTTCCATGGTATCTGGTAAGATGGAGGGATAAGGCATCACAAGTTTCTGAGCACGAGCTCGTACCCACTTAAGGTAAGGCTCGAGGGGAATGGAATTCTTGTGTCCCAGTGTCTTGCTATCCACCTTGTTTACCATCCTCCAAGCTCGTATAAACCTCTGGCGGTAACCTTGACCGTCGCTCTCGTAGTCGAATACCACTCCTTGGATGAGCATCTCATGTGGACCATCCCTTCGGGCATATCCAAACTAGCGTAAGGCTAAGCAGGGGTTGTTGGTGATACCTCCTCTAATGCCAAGCAAAGGGACATTAGGGAATTCCCCACAATGGTCGATGATAGTAACATTCTCCAAAGATCGAGAACACCAATGGATATCTGAATGTCTGAGCGTCATCAGCCTATAGGACCACCTAAAACCTTGCTCGTTCTTCAACACAGGTCGGGGAAGATGTGAAATAAACCATCTGTCCAAAAGAGGAGTGCAGCACATGAGGGCTCCTATCTTCCTCATAGTGCAAGTGTGGAGAGAATGTAGGATATCTCCCAATAAGGTAGGCACCAGATTGTGAGACATGAAGATTTTGACAGCATTGACATCTATGAGTTTATCAGGGTTTGGGAATAAAACCATCCCATAGACGAGAAGGGACAAGATTTCCTCAAAAGCTTGTAAGTCCAAAGAGTTCCAACAGTCTTGGGCTTTCTCAAATAAGAACTTGGCTAAGAAACCCTTGACACCACTCCTTGTTTCCCTATTAGTTGTGATATCATATTGTTGAAAGTGTAGTGCTCAAGCAATCTCTTCAGGTCTTGGATCTCTTTCTGCACCGTTGAAAGGTAGTTGATTGAGAATGGGAATCCTTAAGAGTTGGGAGAATTCTTCTAGAGTTGGCACAAGTTGATAATCAAGAAAAGTGAAGCAATAGTGTAGAGGATCAAAGAAGTAGAACAATACCTTCATCATATCTTCATTTGTGCTAGAGGTAACCAAGTTTAGGAGGAAACCATGTCTTTCGGTGAATGAAGAGTTCTCAGGGACCCTTGATGCTAGCTCTTTGAGTTGGGAAGGAATTCTTACGAGATTGACTTGAATGGTTTTCCTGCGAATAGAAGCCATATCCTACAAAACAGAACAAATATAAGTCCCAAAAATCCTTGAAATGGTTAGTGAGAATGAGTATGATGTTTATGATGTTATGTACAAGTAAGCATATACACACAAGAAAAACAAGTCCTTAGGTTTAGGCTTGCATGGAGTCTTATAGGTAAGTACCCTCTTGAAGTTTAGTTGGCTTAAAACCTGTCCTAAAAATAGTAATCGGGTTCTAAGGGATCTCAATATCACTGATCTTTCTTGTTGGGCATGGTTTCAGCGCAAGCCTCTTTAATGGCGACCGAAATATCCCAAGAAGTCAAACCTCAATGAGTGTAGCATCGAGTATCAACCAACTTTGGACTGCACCAAAGGCGGTTATCTCACTACTTCCTAATGGCTAAAGTTGGTCAATTAAAGGTTCTAAAGTCAGTTAGTGCTTCATGAAACCAAACAGCGGCCCCGTATTCTCCTTGATTATTCAAGGGCTACCGATACCTAGAAATGTGTCACACTAACGTAGTTATTGCTTAGACCATGTCGGTATACCCCGCACAGTTTCCACAATGTATTGCTACTTACCTATAAGGTATCCCAAATCCGAGTAGAGGATTAGAACAAGCCCAAACAAGGAACCAAAATGTAAAGCAAACAAATAAAACAATGAAAGCAAGTAAAGGTGATCTAGCCCTAAGGTAACCCCACTTTTAAGTTTTTCCCCGGCAGAGTCTCCAGTTCTGTGATACGGTGGGAGAAATGTGAAATTATGGCAACAAATACTTAATGTCACAGTGAATCTTAGGACACCGTATCTGACACACTTCAAGACAGTAAAGAATACAATCAATTGTTAACCCAGTTCAGTGTGTAACAACACCTACTCTGGGGGCTACCAAGCCAGGGAGGAAATTCATTATAAGAGATATTAATTCAGGAATAAACCAACCAGTTTATCTCCTTCACTTAAGACCTACCCAATGCAACTTCAATCTAAGTTCAACTTAAACCTGAGTTCCTACTCACTCCCCCTCAATCACAGCAGTGATACTAAACTATTGATTAAAGAGATTATGAAGACACTCTTAAGTACACACACTTGATTTTGCTTAACATCTTTAAAACAAGTGACACAATTACTCGTGCTCAAACGCTTTGAGTAATAAACAACCCTAACTTGGTTTTGCTTCAAAGCTTTAATCAAGTGACACAAATACTCATGCTTCAAAGCTTTGAGTAATACACAACCCTTACAATCAAATCCTACTCCAAGTCATTTATCACAATGATAATTGCTTGGCTCACAGTAGTTACAACTATACAATCCCTTATTGATCTTCTGTCTCAAAGTATCCCTAACCATTAATCTTCAAGACGAATATATAGGAAGACTATTCTTCAGTTAGGGCTTCCATGAAAATAGCTAGGGTTAGTTAACCCAAAATACTTGGTCTTAGACTTTCATCATACCAAATTAGGGTTAAGCAAGGTTAACCTAATGTCCACGTGAGCATCTGATCTGGACTGTATACATCAACTTAGATAAGCATACCAGATTCCTAAAAAATCTCAGGAATAGTAAATCTGCACAAATGTTAGATCAGTACAGGATGTCTTAACATTGGTTATGACAACAAGAATCCTGCTCACTTATTTTGGTAGAATATACTGTATATGACCATTTTTTAATGATCATGATAAACACTTCAAACTGAGTAGTTCCTGTATGACATTCTTTTCTGCAGAATGTACCTTTATCCCAGAATGTTATGACATCAGTCATGTCATTCGCAACTCTGGTTTTACCAAAAAAAATGCCAATAAACAAACACTTACAAACTCCCCCTTTGGCAAATTTTTGGCTAAAACCCCTAAATAATCCTAAACAATCAGAGATTACAACGTACTAGAATTTTTAATAACAGCTACCAAGTCTAATTCTACCAAAATTACTACAAAATCTTCTCCCCCTTTTTAGCCATAAATAGGCCAAAGATACTTGTACTTTTAAGTTATACAGTCATCCAAAAGGAATTATAAAAACAAACACAGAAATAATAAGAAGTCATTTGGCAGTAACAATATCCAGCAGCAATCTTTTCAACAATACTGATCTTCAGGCACTGTTATCTTCCGAGGAAGCACTATCTTCAGCATTATGCTGGTCTTCATCAGCATCTTCTTCCCTTCTTTGTTCTTCATTCTCCTCCTGTTCTAGTCTAGCAATCAGCTCCTCAAGAGTCCTTTTCTTGTATCAAGCTCTTTACAGGTTTCTTTTAGCACAGCTATAACATCAGTTTTCTTGGAATGAGATTTGACAGTTGATGTCTCAGCAGATGTCATAACAATGTCAGGGACATATGTTCCCTGAAACAGTTTATAGTGCAAACCAAGAGCAGGGGCTCTTTTGCATACAGAGTCTTTTTCAACTAGTATATCAGGATACTGAGTAATGATTATACCACACAGGAGAGAGGGAAAAGCAATAGGGCCTTTAATAGCACAGCTTCCAGCATGTTTCAATGTTTGATCAAAGATGTACTTGCCATAATCAAAGCTTGTCCTGGTTCCAACAGCAAAGATGAATCTTCCCAAACCTGTGGAAATGGTGGATTTATGGTTGGTGGGAACCCAGTTAGTTGCACCAATTTTATGCAGTATGGAAAACTTCATGCTTAGCTTGCTTGCATTTAGCTTCCCTTTCAAGGGCCAGTTCTTGACTTGCTTTGCAGTGATGGTTTGACAAACTTGGTTGTCAGTAACTTCAAGCTCAGGACAAGCATCATCAGGCCTTCCTAGGAATTTGTTTATTACAGAAGGAGAGAAATTTACCTTCCTTCCTCTCACATACACACTCTTAAAATCAGTTGACTTTCCATCAGCACAACCATCAGATAAATTTACTATGAATTCTTTGACAAGAATATCATAGCAGTTGGTAAACTTGACCACATTTTTCATTAGACCAGCAGTCTTGATTAGATCCATGATTTCCTTACACTCAATAGCACTGTTGTTCAGCTCTCTTTCCAAGGCAATCCTTTTCAAAAACACATACTTCCACCTGTTTGCATTTTCTGGATGGTGAAAGGAGATATTGTCAATGGAAACTTCAGTGACTTTAGGCATTTTGCTAGAAGAGAGTTTCTTCCTGAGAGGAATGTCTGGAACATTGCTCTCAACATCAAACTCAAAGTCTGATTCCTCATCAAATTAAGAGGGTTTAGGGTCCTTCCTTTTCTTGGCTATCGGTTGTCTCAAAGGTTTTGAGAGACTACCAACAGGTACTCTAGTTTTCACCTTCCCCTTCCCTTTTTACAATCCAGCTTTTCGATCCTTCTCAGCTTCTACTCTAGTCTTGTTCTCAGACTTGGTTTTCTTATGAACAGCTTCAGTAGCCTTCTCTTTGGAGAGGCTTTTGGCAGCATCCTGCTTTTATTTTTTGCTCATCATCCTTCTAGCTATGCTAGGGTTGATATTAACAATTAAATCATTGTCAGAGTATTCTTCATCAACATCAATAACCGGGGGTTCAACAGCCTTGTTAGTAGGGTTCTGGTGATCATCATGTTTTTCTGGAGATTTCCTAATGTTGTCATCAGGTGTCTCAACATTCTGAGTGACATCTGGATCCATTTCTACATTAGGACTAGCAGTTTCTTGGTTCAAAGGTACAGAAATTCCAGGTACAGAGTGATTCTCATTAAGAATCCTAGTGACTAGTCTAGCAATAGCTTGATGAACATAAGCAGAACCTTCCCTATTTATTATTTCTGTAGGAACAAAAGATGATGGTTGAGAAGATTTACCAGATGGAGAGGCTTGTGATCTTCTTGCATGTCTGTTTCGCAGCTTCTTGACCTTAGAAGGATCATCTGCCAGTTCACGAAGAGGAGTTATCTCAAGAACATCAGTATCCATGCAGTTTGTGATTGCCCTAGGATCGCTGTCAGAGGATGCGGAAGAAGCAGTCGCCTTTGAGGAGGATGATGACATGGATTGTTGAGACATTTTGAGTGATTTAGAAAACAAGTAACGGCGAGAGTGAAATCTTCGTTTGAGAGAATGGAGATTGTTGCAGAAACGCGAGAGGAGTGAGATATATGAATGTCTATTCAACTTCTTAAAATTTTGGAAACAAATAGGGAAACAGATGATTAGCCCAATCAAAATAGACTTAACTAAAATATCTCTTTCATCCCTTATTTTAAGCAAAATTAATTTCTACATCTCTTCATATTGACAAATACCCAGCTTGCCCCTCAAATTTTCAAATTGACTAGCATCAAGTGCCTTGGTAAAAATGTCAGCCAGTTGTAGTTCAGTGGCAACATGTTCTAGTTTAATCACCTTTTCTTCCACAAGATCTCTGATGAAGTGATGTCTAATATCAATATGCTTGGTCCTACTGTGCTGTATAGGATTCTTGGAAATGTTGATAGTACTCAGATTGTCACAGTACAATGTCATGACATCTTGTGTGACATTATACTCAGTAAGCATCTGTTTCATCCAGATCATTTGAGAACAGCTGCTACCAGCTGCTATGTATTCAGCTTCAGCAGTAGATAGAGACACACATTTCTGTTTCTTGCTGAACCAAGAGACATGATTATTTCCCAAAAAGAAGCATCCTCCAGAGGTGCTCTTTCTATCATCAACACTACCAGCCCAATCAGCATCACAGTAACCAGACAGAATTGGTTCACATCCATGAGAGTACAGCAAGCCATAGTTGTAAGTCCCACTTGTGTCTTTGGACAGCTTTAAATGAGTAGGTACAGGAGTCCTTTTGTGACTGGAATTCTCAATTCCAAACTTCTTGACAATATTCTTTGCATACTTACTTTGAGACAGAAAAATTGAGTCTTCCATCTGTGTGACTTGCAGTCCAAGAAAGTAGGTCAATTCTCCCATGAGGCTCATTTCAAATTCAAATTGCATCTGGTCAGCAAAATGTTTAACCATTTTATCTGACATTCCCCCAAACATTATGTCATCAACATAGATTTGAGCTACCATTATCTTTCCTCCTTCATTTTTGACAAAAAGAGTTTTATCCAAGCCTCATTTCCTGTATCCTTTGTCAAAGAGGAATTTTGTCAACCTGTCATACCAGGCTCTAGGAGCTTGTTTCAGGCCATATAAAGCTTTCCTCAATTTGTAGACATGATCAGGGCAGTTTGGATCCACAAATCCTTTAGGATGTTCCACATATACTTCCTCATTTAAGTACCCATTTAGGAAGGCACTCTTTACATCCATCTGAAATAGCTTGAACTTAAGGAGACAAGCAATTCCCAATAGGAGTATGATTGATTCCAGTCTGGCTACAGGAGCAAAAGTCTCATAAAAAACAACCCCTTCAACTTGAGTGTATCCTTGAGCAACAAGTCTTGCCTTATTCCTAGTGACAATTCCTTCAGCATCTGATTTGTTCTTGTAGATCCATTTTGTGCCAATGATGTTTGTTCCTTCTGGTCTAGGAACTAACTCCCATACTTCATGTTGCTTGAATTGGTTCAATTCATCTTGCATTGCTCCAATCCAGTATTCATCAGTCAAAGCCTCCTTAACATTTCCTGGTTCAATCTTAGATACAAAGCAAGATTTTGTGATGATTTCTCTAGATCTTGTAATGACTCCACTGTTAGGATCTCCTATGATGAGTTCCTTAGGATGATCTTTCTGAATTCCGATGGAAGGCTCTTTGCTAGCTTCCTTTGATTCAGACTCTGATGAAGTAGTTTTAGGTACATCATCCTTTTTAGACACTTGAGTTGAAGTCTCAAAGAATGTCTCAACATCATATGGGACATTTGTTTCCTCATGGTAATCATCAACTATGACATTTATAGATTCCATCATAGCTTTGGTCCTGGAATTGAATACCATATATGCTCTGCTGTTGGTAGAGTATCCTAGGAATATTCCTTCATCATTTTTAGGATCCATCTTTCTCCTTTGTTCACGATCTGTCAGAATATAGCATTTGATTCCAAAGACATGGAAGTACTTCACTGTAGGCTTTCTTCCTTTCCATAGTTCATAAATGGTGGATGATGTTCCCTTTCTCAAGGTGACCCTGTTATGAACATAACAGGCTGTATTCATAGCTTCAGCCCAAAAATGAATAGGAAGTCCTTTGGCATGTATCATTGCTCTGGCAGATTCCTGTATAGTCTTGTTTTTCCTTTCCACAACTCCATTTTTCTGAGGATTTATGGGTGAAGAGATTTCATGATTGATTCCTTCTGAGGAGCAGAACTCATCAAACTTACTGTTTTCAAACTCCTTGCCATGATCACTTCTGATTCTGACAATGCATCCTTCTTTTTCTCTTTGAATTCTTTTGCACAGTTCCTTAAATACATCAAATACATCAGACTTTTCCCTAATGAAGTTAATCCAGGTGAATCTGGAAAAATCATCCACAACAACATACGCATATCTCTTTCCTCCAAGACTTTCCACCTGCATTGGACCCATCAGATCCATATGTAGAAGTTCTAGCACCTTAGAGGTGGTCAGATGTCTTGTCTTTGGATGTGACATTTTAGTTTTCTTTCCAACCTGACATTCACCACAGACTCTCCCTTCATCAATTTGAAGCCTTGGAATCCCTCTGACTGCCTCCATGGATATGATCTTTTTCATCTCTCTTAGATGTAAATGACCAAGTTTTTGGTGCCACAGTTTCACTTCCTTTTCTTCTTTGGCTCTAGAGTATACAGAAGAGTAATTAGTGTTCCCAGACTCCCATAAATAACAGTTGTCTTTTGATCTGACTCCTCTCATTACAACTTCTTGTTTTTCATTAGTTACAAGACATTCAGACTTGGTGAAGTTGACCTTGAATCCTAGATCATATAATTGGCTGATACTTATGAGATTAGCAGTCAAGCCATTTACCAGCAATACTTCATTTAGGTTTGGAACTCCAGGGCAGTCCATGTTTCCAACTCCTTTGATTTCTCCTCTAGCATCATCTCCAAAAGTGACATAGCTAGTAGTATGAGGTTTAACATTATTCAGAATATTCTTGATTCCAGTCATGTGTTTAGAGCATCCACTGTCAAAGTACCAGTCTTCTTTGGCAGAAACTCTGAGGGAGGTGTGAGCTATTAAGGCTGCAGACTTTTTCTTTCACTGATGAGCATATGGTGCCTTGTTAGACTTAAGTTTGACAACTGTGGTCTGATTAGGATATCCATATAATCTGAAGCAGAATGGATTTATGTGACCAAACCTTCCACAATGATGACATCTCCATCTTTGATATTTTTTCTTCATATTTCTCTGTTCTCGATGTTGAGTGCTATGTTGTGACATCTGCTTTGACATTTGTTTATCAGGCCTGATCTTCTTTTTGTCTACAATAGATTTATTTGCTGCCACAAATCCTAGACCAGACTTGTTTCCCACATTTTGTCCAGCCTGAAGGATTTCTTCTAATTTGTCAGTTCCATTTGTCAGCATCTTAACAGATTTGGTCATCTGATCAAGTTTTGAGTTTAGCATTTGAACTTCACCTTCGAGATGGTTTATAGTATCAGTGTCTGCCTTCTTTTCAGCCTCCAATTTTATTATGAGTTTTTTTTTGTTTCTCATTTTGCTGGCAGACTTTAGCACTTCTGATACATAGCTTCTTGTATGTGTCAACAAGTTCTTCAAATGTCACTTCCTCATCACTGGAGTCACTATCAGAGTTACAAATACCAGCTAGTGTAGTAACTAGTTTGGCAGATTCTTCTTCAGAGTTACTTTCTGAGTCACAATCAGACCAAGTAACAGATATTCCTTCCTTTTGTTTCTTAAGAAAGGTAGGACATTCAGCTCGAATGTGCCCATATCCTTCACATCCATGGCATTGGATTCCTTTGCTTTGATTTCCCTTTTCTTCAGACTTTGGTCTTCTGCTGGAGTCATAGGATCTGTTAATGTCAGAGGGAATGTTCTTGACATTTGACCTTGACTTTGGGTCCATTCTCTTGATGATTTTGTTGAACTGCCTTCCAAGCATAGCTATAGCTTCTGAAATATTATCTTCATCATCCTCCTTGTTTTCATCTTCAGTATTGGATACAAGTGCTATGCTCTTGTTTTTATTGTCAACATTTTCACTGATCCCCATCTCAAAAGTCTGAAGTGACCCAATGAGTTCATCAACCTTCAAGTTGCAGATATCCTAGGCTTCCTCTATAGCAGTCACCTTCATTGTAAACCTTTTAGGAAAGGATCTGAGAATCTTTCTCACCAGCTTTTCTTCTGACATTTTTTCTCCCAATGCTCCTGAGGTGTTGGAAATTTCCAAGTTGTTCATGTGAAACTCATGAATGGTCTCATCTTCCATCATCCTTAGGTTCTCAAATTTTGTAGTAAGCATCTGAAGTCTTGACATTTTTACTTTGGATGTACCCTCATGGGTGGTTTTGAGAGTGTCCCAAACATCCTTGGCCAGTTCACATTGATGTACTAGTCTGAATATGTTTCTATCAATTCCATTGAACAAGGCATTTAATGCTTTGGAGTTACCCAGGGCTAACTCATCTTCTTCTTTGCTCCATTCTTCCTCAGGTTTCAGACTGGTCATCCCATATTTCCCAGTTATGGTGGGATGGTTCCATCCTTTGTCAGCAACTCTCCAAGCCTTTTTGTCCAGTGACTTCAAGAAGGCAATCATACGAGGTTTCCATTAGTCATAATTTGATCCATCCAGAATAGGTGGTCTGTTCCCAAATCCTCCTTCCTTGTCCATAACGCCAGAAAATAATATCCCTAGATCTCACCCAGTAAGACAGGCAGGGTGCCTGCTCTGATGCCAATTGAAATTCTGGCAACAGATACTTAATGTCACAGTGAATGTTATAACACCATATCTGACACACTTCAAGACAGTAAAGTAAAAACAGTAAAGAACACAATCAATTGTTAACCCAGTTCAGTGTGTAACAACACCTACTATGGGGGCTACCAAGCCAGGGAGGAAATTCACTATAAGAGATATTATTTCAGGAATAAACCAACCAGTTTATCTCCTTCACTTAAGACCTACCCAATGCAACTTCAATCTAAGTTCAACTTAAACCTGAGTTCCTACTCACTCCCCCTCAATCACAGCAGTGATACTAAACTATTGATTAAAGAGATTATGAAGACACTCTTCAGTACACACACTTGATTTTGCTTCATAGCTTTAAAACAAGTGACACAAATACTCGTGCTTAAACGCTTTGAGTAATAAACAACCCTAACTTGATTTTGCTTCAAAGCTTTAATCAAGTGACACAAATACTCGTGCTTCAAAGCTTTGAGTAATACACAACCCTTACAATCAAATCCTACTCCAAGTCATTTATCACAATGATAATTGCTTGGCTCACAGTAGTTACAACTATACAATCCCTTATTGATCTTCTGTCTCAAAGTATCCCTAACCATTAATCTTCAAGACGAATATATAGGCAGACTATTCTTCAGTTAGGGCTTCCATGAAAATAGCTAGGGTTAGTTAACCCAAAAGACTTGGTCTTAGACTTTCATCATACCAAATTAGGGTTAAGCAAGGTTAACCTAATGTCCACGTGAGCATCTGATCTGGACTGTATACATCAACTTAGATAAGCATACCAGATTCCTGAAAAATCTCAGGAATAGTAAATCTGCACAAATGTTAGATCAGTACAGGATGTCTTAACATTGGTTATGACAACAAGAATCCTGCTCACTGATTTTGGTAGAATATACTGTATATGGCCATTGTTTAATGATCATGATAAACACTTCAAACTGAGTAGTTCCTGTATGACATTCTTTTCTGCAGAATGTACCTTTATCCCAGAATGTTATGACATCAGTCATGACATTCGCAACTCTGGTTTTACCAAAAAAAATGCCAACAAACAAACACTTACAAAATGACTTGGGTGTTTTGCATTTTATCGCAAATGTTGCCGTTAGCAAGAGCCGCCATCGACTTTTCTTTTATCCAAAAGGAAAGACTAAAAAGAACAGGAAATAACTTTGAGATTATTTCTTGAGTTCGGGGGGTAAATTATTAAAAGGGAAGTTATTAGGACCCTTTTCATCCATAGTTATCTACGGGATCTTAGTTCCTTGCTAGATTACTTGCTTTTGTTTGAAAATATGCATTGTGTGGTTTTTTTGAAAGTGTTTTTAAAAGGCACCATCGTTTAGGCAAACTTTGTAATAGTTCTCGTTCGTAAGAACATATACAAAGTGTTGACATTTTTGAAAATATTTCATGTTTGGAAAATGTTTTGAAAGCGTTTTGGTGTTTGTTTTGAAAATAGCAAGCATGTTTGATTTGAAAATAGCAAGCATGTTTGATTTGAAATGAGCAAGCAACTAGGAAGAATCTACCTACTCAAAAGTCTTAGTTCATTTCTTCCTTTCCTTTGATATTGATACCTTACCATTGATTTGGTAAGAAGCCTTATCTTTGTATGTATAGGGACAAGCGTGGGTCATCGTATAGCCACGATAGCAATGTTGTGAAATATCTTAGCAATTTTCTTTGAGGGACTAAGATCATTTTGAAAGGCAACATTTGATAGCGCCATCGAGGGACTATGATCTTCTATTTTTTATTGCTTTTGGCTAAGATATCCCCCATGCATAACATGGCCATTTTAGTAAGGCAACAAAGTGGAATTATCCTAAGGGTGCAAGTGTGAAAATGTGTTTGATTTACATGCTTGTTTATCTTGGATTAGGGTTTGCTACTTGTTGATTTTAATCTTTCCATACAAACCCTAATTTACTAGCATTTAATAAAGCGGTAAATTACGGAAAGTAAAAATACTAAGTTATTACATCATTAGGGGATTTTGCAAATGGGGATTTTGCAAGAAAATTAAATCTCATTAACTATTACAACCATATTGAATAAATGTACAAGAATTGAATAAATAATAATGTATAAATGCAAATGGAAAAAGAAAAGATTTTTGTTTGGTTTTTCATGAAAGGGGTTTTAACATAATTAAGAACATGATTAATGAAAATTAAATAAAATTAACTTAAACTAATTAAGAAAAGAAATTAACTTAAAAAGGATTTTTTAGGGGTTTTTATGAAAATATTTTAAATTAAAATAATATGAAAATTAATTAAAAAAAGAAAACTAAGTTCTAAATTAATTTTAAGTAAGAAAATAAAATAAAATAATAATTAAACCCAAGTCTAAAAATTTATTATAAAAAGGAATAAATTAATTTGTTAAGAAAATGTTTTTTTGTTCTTTTTGTTTTTTTATAAATAGAATAATAAGCATGAAAATAATAATAATAATATTTTTGGATTTTTTATTAATAAAAATAATAATGATAATAATAATAATAGTAATAATATAAAAAAATAAAGAAAATATGAAATAAAAATAAAAATAAAGGGAAAATAAATAAAATGGGAAATAAATAATGGGTCAGGGGTGTAAACATAGTCAGGGGGGTTAGAAGAATAAAAAATGATGAAAAGCCCAACCAAAAGGCTCAGGCGCTGCAGGTGAACAAAAAAAGAGTGAAAAATATGAAAAATGAACAAAAGGGTACCACTGGGGCTCGAACTCAGGCTCCGAAGGTTAACAGGCGCGTGCTTTACCACTGGGGTGGCTATACATCCGTTGATATAAACAAAACAATAAAAATGTAACATAAATCAAGTCCTGAATGAACTTCATCTTCAACCTCCATCCAAAGAAACTGTAATATCAAACTTGTTAGAAATTTCCTCACAATTCTGAATATGTAACTAAATTAAGCTAATTCTCAAAGACGAGCATGAATTTCTAACAATACCAAATTCTGACCTAAATATTTTCAGAGGTTCAAACTCAAAATTCTCCCTACTCAAGCAACATAAATGAAATCTATGGACATGTATAGTTTCAGGGCAATGATGTCTACATTTTATCTCACAAATGCAAGCCTAACAATGCCTAAATATGAAGATATAAGTTCAAGAAAAATACTTCAAAACTGGAAATTGTGAAATGAGTTTGAGCTTGATTCGAGATGCTGCAATGATCAGGTTAGCTTCCTTGAGTCTCTAGGAAGCTAATGCAATGCTTAGCTTGAGTTGAGAGTGGCTGAAATGGCCTAGAGAAGTCCAACTGCAATGCTCTATTTTTGGCTATGGAAGTTGATGAAGATGATGTTACAGTCGTGTAACAGGGTGTGGGATGGTTTGTATTTGATATAAGTAAGCTTTAGAAACTAAAAGGCCAAAGAGCGCACGAGGGAGATATGAGTTTGATGTGTAAAGTCAGAACTTGCACAACAATGGTGTTTTGAAGCAACTTCTGGCTAGAGGGAGTTTAGGAGTGTTTCAGGGTGTTCAAGCTCCTGGTCTAACTCACAAATGGTGACTCTATTTATAAGCAACAAGTTTGGAGACTTGTCCTTGATCAGAATTCAAAATCACATGTTATGGCTCTTTTTCTTGTTTTTGAAGCAAGCTTGATACACATTGTCCTAATGCATAGTACAAGGTTGTCTAGAGTGGTTAGGAAATTTAAAAATGCTTATCTTATTGTGTAGAGGATTCTTGTGCAGAAAGAACAAATACAAATCTCAAGACAAGTTGACTTTGTGATTAAAGCCTCTTTACTAGAACGACAATGTTACTTTGTGCCATTAATGGAAATGCAACTTGGATAATGGCTCAAATGCTTGGACAAAGACCCTATCAGTTATGAAAAACATTAATTATGGAGTGAAAAACAAGTTTGAGGCCTGAAAAGCAAATATTATGCAGCCTAGCATGGGTTTGGTTCATGTGTTCTTCACAAAATGACTTGTAATTCAAGTTTAAAAATCCTAACTTCTTGCCTTCGATTATCCTTGATCAGGTATGATCTCAATGAATTCTTGGACATTTTAGAAATCTTGTAACATCCTATACAACCTCTGTTATACATATTTGAAAATTCATCTTGGAACTATGTGAAAAATTTCCATGAAGAGGTCAAAATCCTGCCTAAACTAGGGCAAAATTTCACTAAGTTTCCAAGTTTCATGAACATGTATTCACAAAATCATAACTTAAAATTCATGAATTTATAGGAGAAGTTGTGTTCTACAATGTTTTAGATCTCATTGAGATCTACAACTTTCATGTTGGAAGTTTCCTTTGAATCATCTTGCATCATGGTGAAAACTTGGCTCAAAGTTATGAAAAAATATGAAATTTTCAACACTTAGAAAAATTTCTAAGTTTAGAAATTTTGACTTTTCAAAATTAAATCTTGACTTTTTGATTTATTGATGAACAAGTTTCATATTTTGATATGTTTTGATGAATTATGATCTTTGACACTTGATTTTGACCAAAAAGTCAAAGTTTGACTTTTCAGTGTACAATTGACTTTTCATCAGTTGATTGAAAATCAACTATCAATAAATTGTTCTTGAGAGATGTTTTGAGCCATGTCATTGGGTCAAAATGATGTATTTGAATCCTTGAGATCATGTCTCAAACCAATCCATCATTTTCTAGGTCAAAAATCAGGAATTACATCTTCTCAGTCAAAATCCTAATTTTGACCATTTTGTCCTTTTGATGATCTGATTAAATTTCTTGTGGAATTATGGTCCAAACTTGATAAAATGACATATATGAGTTCTTGTAA
Organism: Vicia faba; assembly: GCA_948472305.1. Lineage (NCBI taxonomy): Eukaryota > Viridiplantae > Streptophyta > Magnoliopsida > Fabales > Fabaceae > Vicia > Vicia faba. The sequence continues at coordinate 1,576,970,396 of OX451738.1, read as the reverse complement.
ATTGACCACAATTGACCTTTTCCCCAATACAACTGATTTTAGGTCAACTGATCAATTGACTTAGCAAAAATGTGATCCAAGACTTGAAACTTGACATGAGCAATATTGAGAGTCCAAAATGATCCATGAAAGTCATACGGGCCATTAAAAATCCATTTGTCTTTGTGCAATATCAAACCCTAATTTTCAGTTATCAGTGCTTGAGGAGGTGTCTTGAGCTGATCAACCCTTGTGTAGTCTTGAACTAAACGAGATCTTGTGAGAGATTACTTTGAGAAACGAGAGGGCAAATTTTGGGGTACAACACCAACACTATTGATTTATAAATAGAAGCTGTTGAGGATGATAATGAGAACTCATAGTAAAGAAAACCACTTCCATATCTTGAGAATTGAGAGAAATATGCACTTGTGACCAATGGGAACAAGACCTTGTCCAACCATGACAACCTCTTCAATCAACCCCTTGTACTTTTGAATCAATTTGATAACTTTGAAATGTAGTGAACCAAAATAAACCTTGCCATGCCATTTCTTCCAAAACAACTTCAATGGTGAGGTTTAAATTTCTCAAACTTTATTGACTAGGGCATGGAAATAAACTCATGAACCCATGGATCAACTTGTTAAGCCACATTGCCTTTACCTACATTATTAACAAGTAAGACAAACCAACATTACATTTTTTTAATTAGAAGGAAAATCAAGGAAAAATATTCATGATCACAAAAGAAAACAAGTCAAGGTGCTTGGGGATTCCTCAAAGAGCAAAGCTAAAGATAGGGAGAAGAACCACAGGCCCTAATGTGATCTTGTTGTGATTGAATCAAAATGTTATGATGAAGGGATCTTAGGGGAAAACATTTGGGTACAACAGTTGCCCTTATTTAAGTTTCTTCTATCCAAAGATATGAAGGTTAAAAATATTTGTTTCGACGCAATCAAAGATACTTAAATATAAAACAAACCCTATTTTTGGCCCTAAGATGACATGCAATGCTTATGAATGCATATGAACAGAATCAAAGAGACACAAAATACCATGGGGATGTAACAAAGGAAATAAAAAAACAAAAGAAAAACCCAACCAGGAAAATAAATCATTGGAGGATCAAAAGACCCGACTCATAGAGGATGGTAAAAGATCAACATATACACCAACTTCTACTAAAGGAGAAATTACCAATGTTCACTGAAGGTAGAGAGAGGAAAGAAATAACAACAATGACGTTTACTGATAGTGAGCTACCAACGTTTACTGAAGGTGGAAGGAAAAGAAATATCATAGCATTATCGTTCACTGACGATGAACACCAACGGTCACTGAGGGTAGCAAAAAGATAACAATCACCAACTTTCACTGATGGTGACCTACCAACTTTCACCGAAGGTAGAGAGAAAATATATGATAACATCGTCGTTCATTGATGATGAACTACCAACATTCACTGAGGGTAGCAAAAAGATAACAATCACCAACTTTCACTAATGGTGACCTACCAACTTTCACTGAAGGTAGAGAGAAAATATATCATAGCACCGCCGTTCACTGGCAATGAACTACCAACGTTCACTGAGGGTAGAAAAAAGATAACAATCACCAACTCTCACTGATGGTGACCTACCAACTTTCACTAAAGGTAGAGAGAAAATATATCATAACATCGTTGTTCACTGACGATGAACTACCAACGTTCACTAAGGGTAGCAAAAAGATAACAATCAACAACTTTCACTGATGGTAACCTACCATCTTTCATTGAAGGTAGAGAGAAAATATATCATAGCACCGCCGTTCACTGACGATGAACTACCAACATTCACTGAGGGTAGAAAAAAGATAACAATCACCAACTTTCACTGATGGTGACCTACCAACTTTCACTGAAGGTGGAGAGAAAATATATCATAACATTGTTTTTCACTGATGATGAACTACCAATGTTCACTGAGGGTAGTAAAAAGATAACAATCACCAACTTTCACTGATGGTGACCTACCAACTTTCACTGAAGGTAGAGAGAAAATATATCATAGCACCACTGTTCATTGACGATGAACTACCAACGTTCACTGAGGGTAGCAAAAAGATAACAATCACCAACTTTCACTGATGGTGACCTACCAACTTTCACTGAAGGTAGAGAGAAAATATATCATAGCACCACCGTTCACTGACGATGAACTACCAACATTCATTGAGGGTAGCAAAATGATAACAAGTTTCCTCAAAATTCTGGCGTTTCACGTAGAATGAGTCTCAACTTCTTCTTTAACCAAGACATTCCACCTAGAAAGGGTAATATATAATTTGTCTCAAATAAAGAGACTACCACTTACAAAGATTTCACAATGAACTGTCTCTACGATATTGAACGGATGGCCATCCACTGGAGTAATTTGGCAACAAACTGCAAACTATCCAGTCATAGAGAAGATAGCAAAAAAATAATGTCGACTTTTATGGGGAAGTACAAGTTGATCAAATGAAGAGACTTGTTATTTGCTGTTATAGGAAGGATTGTAAAAATGACTTTCTGGGGAAAGCAATATGGATTCCTGGGGAAATGCCAACATATTCCTGCTGAGGATATAAAGTCTTCTTGTGCAAAATAAATGCATATTCTCAAACCAAAACTCGAAGATTGCAGAAATACAAAGTAATAATATTGCTGGTAAATAAAGATTCAAACCAGTTTCAAGCCTTGGATCACACTTTTGCTCAGTCAATTGAGCAGTTGACCTAAAAATCAGTTGTATTGGGGAAAAAGTCAACTTTGGCCAATTTACAGTCAAACTTCATAATTTTGGAACCACATCAACATTATAAATGCATATGTATCATTTTATCAATTTTGGACCATAATTCCTCCAGAATTTTGATCAAATCATCAAAAGGGAAAAATGGTCAAAATTAGGGTTTGGATTGAGGAAAGGAAATTTCTGATTTTTGACCTAGCAAATGGTCAATTGGTCTGAAGCATGATCTCAAGAGTTCAATTGCATCATTTTGACCTAATTGCATGACACAAAACATTGCTCAAGATCAATTGGATTGATAGTGAATTTTCAATCAACTGATCAAAAGTCAACTGTACACTGAAAAGTCAAACTTTGACTTTTTGGTCAAAATCCAATGTCAAAGATCACAAATAATAAAAGCATGTAAAAATATGAAACTTATTCATAAAGAAATAAAAAATTCAAGATTTCATTTTGAAAAGTCAAATTTTTCTAACTTAGAAATTTTTCTAAGTGTTTAAAACTTCATGGTTTTTCACAACTTTGAGCAAAATTTTCACCATGATGCAAGATGATTCAGAAGAAACTTTCAACATGAAAGTTGTAGATCTCCATGATATCTACAATATTTATTTACACAAATTCTTCTAAAAATGCTTGTATCTCAAGTTATTAATTCATAAAGTCATGGTCTTGAAATTAAAACCCTTAGTGAAATTTTGCCCTAGTTTAGGCAGGATTTTGGCCTAACTTCATGGCACTTTTTCATATAGTTCCAAGAGGAATTTTCAAAAGTGATTCAAATAGGGGTTGTAGAGAACATTACAAGCTTTCCAAAATGTCCAAGAACTCCTTGAGATCATTCGTGAGCAAGGATAATCAAAGAGATGAAGTTAGGATTTTCAAACTTAAATTACAAGCCATTTCATGATGAACAAAAAATCAAATCCAAGCCTAGGCTGCATAATCTTTACTTTTCAGGCCTCAAACTTTTTGTTCACTCCATAATTAAATTTTTACACAGTTGTTAGAGCTTTAATCCAAGCACTTGAGCCTTTATCCAAGTTACATTTCCATTTATGGCACAAAGTTGCCATTTCCATTTTGATAAAGCATCACTTTTGCAATTGTCAACTTGTTGAGCTTTGCACTTGTTATTTCTACACACACAACCCCTATAGACTAAAATCAATGTGTCTAAAGCCTCTTTGAACTCAGAACATGCTTGTACAACACATTGAGATTTGTCTTCTCACTTTTCTTCAAAAGCAAGTTATAGAGCCAAAAGGCCAGAACTCAGAAACCTTGAGCGCATTTGATATCTAACCTTTTCCATACATATACACAAGTCTATTGCACCATAAGACACGAGTTAAAAGACCCCAAAACACTCTCGGACACTCTGCAACTCAGAATCGGCCATAACTTGACAGTTTTGAACCTCACATAGTCATCTCCAAATCCACTCGTGCGTATTGAGTTTTAACCATCCAAACACTTAATATACATCATATCAAAGTGATCAAGGCCCATGTTTCCTGACTGTAACTCCTCCATCACTATACACCATTTTCAAAACTGAAGCTTGTAACTTGACTTGAGTTGAGAGTTTCAACCATCCTCAAAGCAAAGTAGCGGTTGGAATACACTCAAGGAGGTCCAGGAAAGCTACACAAATCATCAGGTCATCACAAAGGTCGCTCAAACTTGTTGTACCCCAATTTTCCCCCTAAGATCCCTTCATCATACCATATTGTTTCAATTACCACAAAATCACATTAGGTCTTTTAGTTCCTCTCCCTATCTTTAGCCTTTCTCTTTGAGGAGTCACCAAGCATCTTGACTTGTTTTCTTTGGTGATCATGGATATTTTGCTTTAATTTTCTCTCTAAATTAACAAATAAAATATTGGTTTGTCTTACTTGTTAATAATGTAGGTGAAGGCAATGAGGTTTAGCAAGTTGCATCATGGGTTCATGAGTTTATTTCCATGCCCTAATCAAAGTTGAGAGAGTCAAACCTCACCAATGAAGTTGTTTTGAAGTTGGTATGGAAGTAGTTTTGGTGGCCATGAGTCCTCATCATCATTCTCAACAGATTCTATTCACAAAGGAAGAATATTGGCACAAAAAGTTTGTTCAAACTTGGAAAAGTTCCACCAAGCTTTCTCGTGATCTAGAGGCTAGGGTTTTGGACTTCAGAGGGGCATATCTTGCTCATCTTTTGGTATTTTTGAGTGATTCCAAAAACATTCTTCTCTTCAAAGAGTTACCAACAAATCACTTCAAAAGTTTCAAGAATTTTTCATGTGGAAGGAACTTGGTGAAGAAGAAAGATTACAAGTCATCCAGATGAATCCCCAATTTTCCATATATGATTTCAAATGATCATAACTTGGTCAATTTTTATCACCTTGAGCCCATTATTTTTTCATGATGATCCTAAGGATGTGTACTTCATGCCCTATTTTATGTGTAAAGTGAACAAATAGATGGAAGTTGCCTTAAGGATGCAAGAGATTGTAGGTCATTTCATGATTTTTGGCCAACTTCAACAAGTCATAACTTGCTCAATTTTTTGAGATTTTGAGTGGTTCAAATTGCAAAGTGTCATTCAAGAGGTCTACTTCATTCCATCGTTTTTGGTCAAGAGAAAATTCTAAGTGGAAGGCCATGTTTGGATGCAAGATATTATAGGTCATGTTTAAAGAAGAGTTTGAAAATTTTCTAAGTATGGAAACTCGACTCTTTTTCTTCAACTTTGACTCCATGTAACTTTCAGCTCGAGCATCCATTTGATTCCATTCTTTTTCCATTGCAAATATTGTAACATCATCTTTCAAAGCATCAAGAATCATGCCCTAAGACTCCCTGAGTTGGAAATGCCATGGATTTGAATTTGGTAACTTGAAATTGAATTTTGCACAAAGTCCGAATTTTGAAATCCATAATGTGACTTCTAAACACAAGATTTGTGCGCATTTTTGATTTAAACTTAATTAGCAAAATTTCCAGAAGTGATTAGCACCCCAAAACGCAAGGTTTGGCTGAGTTTTGATGGAAATGAAGTCACACTTCACTCGTGCTCGACCCTTGCTCAATTTCCCTCAAACTTCCTTGTTTCTTAAAATTTTCATTCTCATTCACTTCCCTATAAATAGAGGGTCATCCCCATTCAATTTCCCAAGCTTAGAGAGCCAAGAACACCCTGCCAAAACTTCACACGAACCCACTTTTGTTGAATTCAGTTTTTGAAATTTAAGCTTCCTTTTCCAAAATTCTTTGCGTATTCATCATCCTTGAACTTCATACAAACTCTACATCACTTAAACCAATCAAAACGACCCATAATCCAAGCTACAGAAGTCCAGTTTCAGAGCTTCTTACTTGAACTTCGAAAAGGTAGAATTCTCCACCAATTGGATCCAAATCAAGCACTAATCTGTTCTACTCCTTTGTCTGATTCTAATGATGCTTACAATTTTTAAATCCATTGAGAATTGAGAGAGAAATCTCAAATTGAAGGTGCTCTCTATTTTTCTGTGTTTTGATTCATATCTCTCTCCATACTTTACATAAATTTGGCGCGACGGTTGTGTTAGAATCGTCTTGAAGAGACGAGTTCAATGCTGCTAGCTAGGGATCCTAATTTTTCCATTTGAAGGATCTCACAAAATCCCCATTGCAGGGTGTCTGGAGGTTGAAGACGATGACATGTCTCGTCTCAGCCAATGATAGCGTGCCAAGCGTTTTAATTTCATTGGTTGCCCTTTTTCTGATTACATGTGTGTTTCACTAAGGTCCATATCAAGCACAGCGCTTCTGGTCCATTGGATTAGCTTACTAACGCGTTTTAACTTTGATCTGATGGTCCACATCTTTTTGGCTTTATTTTATTTTCTGATTTTATATTTTATTTGATTAAATTTTCAAAAATTCATAACTCTTTTATTTTTTATCCAAAAATTATGAAAAATTCACAAAAAAAACTTTGAATTATTTCTGATCTCATGAATATTTTTTTACATTTTTATTTTAACATTTGGTATTTTTTATATTTTTTGTATTATTTGCTTTCTTTTAATTACTTAAAAAATACTTTCTAACATTTTTTAATTCTGAAAAAATTCATAAATATTATTTTGCATATTTTTGACTTTCTGGAAAATTTATGGGATTTTATGTTGAGGTTTACTATTTTTGATCTATTTTATGTTTGTTTTAGAAATTTTAAATGGTTAAAAAATAGTTTCTGACTTTTTAAAATTACTAAAATTTTTATAAAAATATTTGGACCCATTTCTGATTTTTCTATGGTCTTATTTTTCATTTCTTAATTAATTTGAATATAATTGATATTTTCCTCATTATTTTCTAGTTTATTTTAACATTTTCCATCCTTTAATATATATATATATATATATATATATATATATATATATATATATATATATATATATATTAAATATTATATCATTTTGTGAATATTTTCTGGCTGTCTTGGGTTGATTTTTTTGTCATGGCTTTATTAATATCATTGGATCCATGGTGTTGAGTTTAACTCCACAAAAACGGATGAATGGTTTTAATAATAGTTTGATTAAATATTAATTCAAATGTGGTTTTCTTTTTTACCCTAATTCCTCTTCATCTCATCCCATTCTCCTTGCACTAAATGTTGTTGGAGCATGATCTCTATATCATGTCTCAAAACAAATGGTGCATAGATTGCTATTGACCGGCCTCAAAATAGGTGTGACTTCTATATAAGTCCACTTACGATTGCTTAACATAGCGCTAAATTTTGTTCTGATTCGAATAAATGATCATTCGTGGCCCAAACTTATGATTGCAAGCCCAAGTATGTTAATTTGATCTCTTTGATCCAATAACCTTGAGATTCATTGTGTGGAGGCTTTGGTTCTACCAATCCTCTAATGGATCTACAACACCTTTGGTCAACGCGGATCACTTAAACATCATTGATCATTAAATGGTACTTGTGAGAATTCCAAATGGATGATATACTTGACAAAAAGCAAATATAACTTGTTGTGTGGAGGCTTTGGTTCTACCAATCCTCTAATGAGTTCCAAATGCAAGTTTCAAGATTGTCATCCAACTAACCACTAATTATTTACTTGTTTTATTTTATGCTTTTATTCTTTTATGCTTTATGCACTATTTACTTTTAGCATTTACATTTCATGCCATTTTCATCTTTGCTCATTTGAGCATTTATTTTCTTGTCATTTTTACTTTGCTCACTTGAGCTTTTCTTTTTTCTTTTTTCTAAGATACTTAATAACCAACTTAAACCCTAAAAAACTCTTAATGGTACTTGGACTATTTGGTTACTATCCTTGGCATTATGGAGCATGGGACTTTTTCTTGGACTTAGGATGAGAAACCTTGGCCTATCTTGGAGACCTTGTGATCTTATCTGATTATTTTGTCTGGAGCTCTTGAGGTTTACCTCAAGACATTGGGTTGCTTGTTTTTTTGTGTGCAGGTTTTGTGATTAAATCTTTTGTCTGTAATCTGGAATTCACCCGTATATAGCTGTTACTCTGCCCAATTTTTGTGAAGACTTAATACGCTTGAAGAGGTCTAGTATCTTTGCTTGCTTGGTTTCAATCCAAAGAATGGGAACTCTATCTTGGATCATAATGCCAAGTGTTGGCTTCTTGTTGGTTAGATGGTCCTTATCCTTAGCTTTTACCTTATGCTTTAGGATAGTCTCTTCTTCTCCTCCCATCTTCTTTAATTTCAAAAATCTTCTCCCTCTTTTTTTAAACCCTTCTTGTTTCTAAACTTGAACCACTTTCATAATAAACTTGGACTTATGTCCATGCATTTTTAAAAATCATTTTCATAAATAAACTTCAATCAATTTAATAATACTTTGACATTTTTTTTGTGAGAAGACTAAAAGTCAATCAATCTCATTTCAAACCATTTTTCCACTTTGGCTTTTACTTTAAACTTTTCTCAAAAGATTAAAATCTTGTCAATCCTTGTAGTGATGCAAACAACTATACTTCTATAATATGTAGTGAAGAGAGATATTTTCCACTTTGGTGTTGAGTGAGGTATTGTTGATTTTAAAATCCAAGTCATATCCTCTACTTTGAGATGATGCAAATTCTCCTTTCTCATGATTGTGGGTAGTAAGTATGTTTTTCCACATGGATAATGACGATGATATTTTATCTTATAAAATTAACCAACACACTTGTGTTTTAAATTTTTAAAAGAGGAACTACGTGTACCCTGATCCCCTATTGCACGAAAGGTGGTACATAGGCACTAAAGGTTTGCAACCGCGGCGGGTGCAAAACTTATAAAAAATATATTTCTTTTCTCACCCCCACTATCTATTTCTATACAACACATTTTCATAGCCAAAATATACAGATTTTACAAAGAGGTTCCTGCGGAGTACTGTAGATGTTTAGGGTGCTAATACCTTCCCTTTGCATAACCAACCCCCTTACCTTGAATCTTTCCCCCTTTTTTTAGGTTATTCGCTCTTTTCACATTTCTTTGGAAACAATAAAGCGCGGTGGCAATTTTTATTTTGATTTATATAAATTCTAGTCAATCCAATGGCTTAGTCTTGAACATTTCTACCGCTACAGAAAAATGGCGACTTCACTGGGGAAAGATTGATCTCTTGCTGGTCCATCCCTAAGTGGGTTAAGCCTATCTTTGTTTATATTTGTATATGTGCTATTGTTGTTTATGTGTTATATTTTGTATATATGTTTGTCTGGATTTTCCTGGTTTTCAGGGTGCTTGGTGATTACTCATAAGTCCTATACCCGGACTTGGGCAAACTTTAAGATAGGATGGGCGGTATAGTCGTGTTAACTTTGAGGGAGTGATCCCAAAAAAAGGAGGCATGAGATCCCCCACTCAGTGGAGGCCCCTTTGATTTTAGTGTCGTTTACCGAGTAATCGGGAAGACGTACTGCTTTCAACCTGGGAGCCTGCTGAAACTGAGGATCGTAGAATACCAAACCCATCTTGGCCTTTTAGGTGTAGTGCAGAAGCTATGAAGGAGTAATCCGGAAATAGTTGTCACGTGATACTATGCTCGGACGAGTCTTTCTTGAGAATATTACTAATTACCGAGTTAATCGGGAAGTTGGTAATATCCGAAGGAAGGATATGGACTCTGGGAACCTCTAGAACCTTGTTCGGCAGGTGACAACTTTTTAGACCAATACCTTATGGGTAATACCTTCAACCTCATGCTCGTGATGTTGAACCTATGAACCCTATATGTGTGATCTTGTGTGTGATTGTTGCATCATGCATCCATGCATTCATAAGCATCTTTTGAAGAAAACAATATTTCAAGGGATTTAAAGGTTGACTATTTGTGAACATCTCAAGAACTATTAACCATGGATTCTGGAAAGAGAAATACCGGGAAATACAGTTTCAAGGATCCCAAGATAGATGAGTTGATCAGTCTAATTCCAGAGATCGAGTGTTCTGCATACTTTCGGAAGAAGTATGGATCCATTATTACTCTCATGAAGCTGAAGATGAAGGAGGGTATTCTCTCGACCTTGGTCCAGTTCTATGATCCGATGTATCACTGCTTTACTTTTCCTGATTATCAGTTGATGGCTACACTGGAGGAGTATTCTTATATATTGGATTTACCTATCATCAATCGTGTTCCTTTTACTGGTTTGGAGAGTGAGCCAAAACCACACGAGATTGCTGCTTTGATCCATTTGTGAAAATCTGAGGTTGAAGCCCATATGACTACTAAAGGAGGGATTAGAGGATTACAAACCCAGTTCTTATTGGAGAAAGCTCGTTACTTTGCCAGGATGAAGAGTACAGTCACTTTTGAGGCCATCTTTGCTTTACTGGCTTATGGATTATTCTTATTTCCTAATGAGGACAAGTTTGTCGACATTAACGCTATCGGGATTTTCATGATTGGAAACCTAATTCCTACACTGTTGGGTGATGCTTATTACTCTGTTCATCTTCGGAGTTCTTATCATGGGGGAATGATTATCTGTTGCACACCTTTGTTGTACCAGTGGTTCATCTCTCATATGCCTCAGTCTGATGCTTTTTGGGATGTCAAGAAGGAACCCCGTTGGGCTCCTAAGATCATGGCACTTACTCACTCGGATATTGATTGGTATCATTGAGCTTATCAGGATGTGGAGATTATTGACAGTTGTGGTAGTTTCCCCAATGTACCTCTTCTTGGTACAAAAGGAGGAATTAACTATAACCCTGTTCTTGCACGGCGACAACTTGGTTATCTAATGAGGGATAAACCGAACAGTATTCATTTGAGTAGTTTCTTTTTGAAGGAAGGAGAAGACCACGGGGAAGCTAGGGAGCAGATTGCGAAGGCCTGGCGTCACATTCATAAGAAAAGTAGGAAGGATTTGGGACCTAGGGGTGCTGTTTCTTTGGAGCCATATCTTCAGTGGATCCGATCGATTGCCATCCAGTTGAAGATGTCGTATACTCGAGAGACACCCATGCCTGATCTGTTTATGAAGACCACTCCTCCTTTATTAGATGATCTAGAATAGCTACAACTTTCTTTAGTTAGGATGCAACAAGAAAGAGATGCTTGAAAGAATAAGTTCCAGACTTTAGAGAGTTCCTACAAAGCAGACTTGAAAGAGAAAGATGAGTTGATCGAGATCCTTGAGAGTCGAGCAGTAGAGTCTATTGAAAGTCAAGGGGATTTATTTTCTCCTAAGCCTCAAACAGGTGATGATTACTCACTTCCTGCTTCAGATGATTGGAAGGAGGTTGTCATCAGACATGTGGAAGAAAACCAGAGGTTGAGAGCTCAGATTGCCAGGCTCACAGGGAAGCGCCAACGTATAGATTGATCTCTATCAGTTTCTTTCTCTCAGGATTTTTAGATTGTATTTTCATCTTGTACTTGGGATCATTGAAACTTGTAACCCATTTTGAAGTTATTATAATAAAAGTTTTCAGTATTTCAAATGTGTTCTTATTTTTATGTTTGCAATATGTCTATAAACGTTAAATCCCTTGAAATATTAAATGATAAAGTAAAAATAATCATGTGCATTGCATGTCATGTATCATGTTGCACATATTTCTTGCATTTACTGTGCATATCCAGGTGTCTTACCCAGCTTTTTACTTCATTCAGCAAAGCTGACTCATCACTATAGCACTCGGGCTAACTTCAAAAAGAAGATGGACAACTTGGAATAGGAGAATCGTGAGCTATGCGAAGAAGTTTCTGCTTGGAAGGCTGGCTTGGCCAATTTGATTACTCTGATGGAAGCTCTGGTGGTTTCTCAGAATCAGCCACCGAGTGTTCAACCTCAACCAACAAGGGCAAATGTTGAAGTTCCTGCTGTTCCTGTATCTGCTACTCCGACTGTTGTTCAAAACCGTATGCCTCAGGGTTATCCGTGGGGAATGCCGGAGAATTTAGCACTTGAAGGTTTCAATTTGGGCCCCTAAGATGCTCCAGTGGTTCCAAATATTGTTACTCCAACACCTCCTATGGTGCATATTGTTCCCGCTGCACCTCCTTCGGTAAATTTGGTTCCGATTGTTAATGAAGACGTGTGTCGTCCTTTCCCTCCTCCGAGTGAAGACTTGGGTCATTATGGTAGAATGGATGATTTCCGAGAGTAGTTTGATAGAATGTAAAGAGAGATGAAGGCTCTTATGGGAAAAGGGTTATTTGGAAAGAATGTGAATGAGTTGTGTTTGGTCCCGAATGTTAAAGTGTCTACTAAGTTCAAGGTCTCGGAGTTTGAGAAGTACAAGGGCAACACTTTCCCTCGTGCTCACTTGGTGATGTATGTAAGGAGAATGTCTACCCACACCGATGATCAGCGTTTGTGGATTCACTTTTTCCAGGATAGTCTAATCGGTGCAGTGATGAAATGGTACATGAGTTTAGACAACTCCAACACCCACACCTTTAATGATTTGGGAGAATCATTTATAAAACAATACAAGTACAATGTGGACATGGCGCCTGATCGTGACCAGCTTAGAGCCATGGTTTAGAAAGACAGAGAATCGTTCAAAGAGTACGCGCAGAGATGGCGCGAAGTGGCTGCACAAGTGATTCCTCCCATGGAGGAGAAGGAAATGACTAAAAATTTTCTGAAGAAGTTTAGCGCTTTCTACTACGAAAGAATGGTAGCAAGTGCCCCAAGTGATTTTACAGAGATGGTAGGAATGGGTGTCCGCCTAGAAGAGGCAGTAAGAGAAGGTCGTTTGAGAAAGGGTGAAGGATCCAGAGGTGTGAAAAAGACAGATGTTGTACCTCAAAATTTTCCCTCTCATTTTATCAACATTTCTCATCATAAGGCTCTTTGAACTCAAGATCAAGCTAGGGTTTGCTCTGCTCAAGACATCTCCTTGCACTGTTGACCTAAATTAGGGTTTGAGTTTGCACAGGTATTTTTGGACTTGCAATGCTCAAAGTGACTTTCATTCTTCATGTTGGACTTATAAGTTTGTCCATACCAAGTTTCAAGCCTTGAATCAAAGTTTTACCCAGTCAATTGGACAGTTGACCTAGAAATTAAATATATTGGGGGGAAAGTCAACTGTGGCCAATTTACAGTCAAACCTCATAAATTTTGATCCACATCAATATTATGAACTCATATGAATCATTTGATCAAGTTTGGATTACAACTCCTCAAGAAATTTGATCAGATCATCAAAAGGGCAAAATGGTCATTTTTAGGGTTTTAACTGCACAAAGGCAATTTCTGACTTTTTGACCTAGCCAATGGCAAATTGGGTTCAAGCATGGACTCAAGGACTCAATGAAATCATCTTGACCTATTCACAAGGTTCAAAGGATCTCAATTGCATTGGATTGACAGATGAATTTTTCAGTCAACTGATCAAATTTTGATTGTACACTGAAAAGTCAAACTTTGACTTTTTGGTCAAAATCAAGTACCAAGGGTCATTTTTCATCAAAATGTGTCAAAACATGAAACTTATTCATCAAGAAACTCATTTTTGCAAATTAGGATTTAAAGTTGAAAATTTTCATAACTTAGAATTTTTCTAAGTTATGAAATTTTCTTAATTTTTCCTAACTTTGCCCAACATTTTCACCATGATGAATTTGGATTCAAACAAAACTTCTAACATGAAAGTTGTAGTCCTACAAAAAGTCTACAACTTTGACTCACAAAGTTTTCCCAAAAGAAGCATGGATCTCAAGTTATGATTTTTGGAACAAGGGTCCCTAAAACTTTTAACTTAGTGAAATTTTGCACTAGTTTAGGCAGGATTTTGACCTATCTTCATGGCCATTTTTCACATAGTTCCAATTGGAATCTCAAATTTCATTTCAAAGATGGATTGTAGATCATGTTGCAAGCTTTCCAAAATGTCTAAGAACTCTCTAAACACATTTGTGGTTAGGGAGAATCGAAGGCTTGAAGTTGGCAAAAACTCACTTTTCATCCATGGCATATTCATTGTGATACAAATTGCAAATTCAAACCAGCTTGCTTTGCACTAGATTACAGGCCTCAAAACCATTCCAAACTCAATAATTAAGTGCAAAACCATTGTTCTAAGGCATTGTTTTGGTCATTAGGGCATTGCACACAAGATTAACCCTTAAATAGAAAAAGCAACATTACCATTTTTGCTTAAATCTTGCTTTATGTCAAAACTGATTTCTTGAGCATCGGTCCATATCTTATGCAGCAAATAAAATCCACAAATTGGAGGGGCCAAGGGCAAAGTGTGCAAGCATATGGATAGCCTATACAGGCCTGTTGGACATCACTTCTCATGTTTGCTTAAAATACAAGAAAGATATCCAAAATACTAGAGCTGGAACATCTGTGAAAACTAACTTGTGCAAGCATTTGAGACAACTTTCTCACACCCCCTTGAACCAGAAACATGACTCTTTGAGCCCTCAAACATCCCATAGCTCAAAATCACCTTCCATTGGCAAAACAGGGCAGCATCTGCAACTTGACTTCCATAGCACAATTTGCTCATGCGTTTTGCCCCAAACCTGTTCAAACACCTTCCATTCAATCCATCCAAGCTATCCCAAACCTTAAACACCAACTGTAACTCCATTTATAGGGTTTGCCATTTTCATTTTGAGCGTGTGCAGGTTGAGTTTAGTAGGCTTGTTCAAGTACATTCAAGGCAAGCTAGACATTGAAGAAGGTCAAGTGAAGTTCAAGCAAGCTCCCAGACATCTCAAGCCTTGTTGAAAAGCTCCACATTGCCCTACACGAAGTCAGCTGAAACAGGTTTTTATCAACTTCATATCTCTCTATTTAGGAACATTTAGACTTAGGTTTGTGAATAATAAATGTAGTATTCATAGCCATGAAGCTGTACATATGCTTAGTTTTCATTTTTATTAAGCATGCTAAGAGAATTTGGTCCATGAACATCCTGAAAAAATTAGGTTAGATTTTAGGGCCAGAGAAATTCTCTCTGGTCTTTGAGAGTTAAGACAAGTTTTTTATATGGTTGGATTCGTCTTGAAAAGCTCTACAACTTTGATGTTATGTGTTTTTGCAATAGAGCTCGTATGCAGGATCTAGCATTTGTATCAGGCGCGCGCGTTTTTGAAGTACAGAGGTTGAAGATGAAGTGTGGTGGGCTGGGCTTGGTCCTGACTCACTATTGACACCCCCTTTTTCTTTTTGCACCCCCTGGCCCAATTTCTTTACATTTTTGTATTTTTATATTTATTTTCACTTTCTGATTTTGTTTTATATTTTCCAAACATAAAAATATCCAAAAATATTTTCATAAAATTTTCACATTTATTTTTATTATTATTTAGACATAAAAATAATTATTAGGGAATATATACTTTTATTTTATTTAATAAAAACTTATAAATATTATAGAAATATTATATGTTTTATTTTTATTATTCATACCTATAAAAATAATATTTTTCTCATATACTATCATTTTTCCTATATACTTGTATATATTTTATTTTTATTTATTGTACATATTTAATAGTTTATACTTTTAAATATTGTACATTTATTTAAAAAATAGTTTATACTTGTATATATATTTTATTTTTATTTATTGTACATATCTAATAAAAACATAAAAATATTACACTTTTATTTTTATTATTATTTATACTTAAAAAATACTTTTTCTAAATATATTTTACTTTTTGTATATATACTATTTTATTTTATTGTATATGAATAATATAGCCAATATATTTATTTTCTTAAAGAAAATTAGTGTTTTACCCTTAACCAAATAAAATTAATCTTTTTATTTATTTATTTATTTTTACATTAAACGTTTTTACATACATAAAAATAAACAAAAAAACCTTTTTGCATATTCATATTATTTTGTATATTAATTTAATTTATTTATTTAAATATTATTCATTTATTATTTATGCCATTTGATTCAATTTGGATGTAATATTAAAATTAGGGTTTTAATTTCTTGTCAAATAATCCCCATTAAAAAATTGTATCCCCATCCCCATAATCATGTTGTAATAGTGGTAGATTTATTTTGCGCACTTTATGCTTTCAATTATGCCATGATTAGAGATTAGGGTTTGTATGCAAAAATCCAAAATCAACAAATAGTTTCACCTAATGCAAAGACAAAAATGCATGAAAATCAATACACAATACACACTTGCACCCCTAGGGTTTCATCCACTTGTTGCCTTAAAAATGGGCCATGTTATGCATGTTGGGTACTTTGGCAAAACAAAAACAAAACAAAAGATCATAGTCCCTCGATGACGTTATCTTGGTTGCCTAAATAAAATGATCAAGTCCCTCGGAAAATTGCCAAAAATACTTCACAATTGCTATCATGGTCTATACGATGACCCGCGCCTGTCCCTTTAACATCCTAATACAAGGTTGTTTACCAAATGCAATGGTAAAACAACACTGTCAAAAGGGTTAAAAATGTGTAGGAAATACCTTTGAGTAAAATAGGGTAGATAACTCTTAGTTACTTGATCAAAACTTGCAAAACATCCTTGCTATTTTCAAAAACACTTCACGACACAATTTCAAAACATTTCCCAAAAAAAAAACTTTCAAACATTGAAATCTTTTTAAAAGACAATGCATATTTGTATACATTCAAACAAGAATCATTACAAAGGTTGCCACAACGATGGCCTCTTTTCAAAACATCTTTCAAAACTACACACAAAGCACCATTTCAAACAATTGGAAAAGCAAAGCAAGTGATCGAAACAAGTAACTAAGAGCCCATGGATAACCATGGATGAAAAGGGTGCTTGCACCTTCCCTTTTCATAATCTACTCCCTGAACCCAAGAAAACATATCAAAGGTCTTTCCTGTGCTTTTTGACCTTTCCTTAGGATAAAATAAAAAGTCAGTGGCGACTCTTGCTAAACTGAAACATTTGCAAACACAAACGCAAAACCTCAAGTCAGTTCTCCCACCGTATCACAGAACTGGCGACTCTGCTGGGGACTTCTTTAAAAGTGGAGTAACCTTAGGGTTTAGATCACCTTTGCATGCTTATCTTGTTTGCCTTGATTGCTTTATATTTGGTTCTATTATTTGGGTTTTAAATCCTCTAACCGGATTTAGGAAACATTCATAGGTAAATAGCAATACGTTGTGGAAACTGTGCGGGGTATACCAACATAGTTGAAGCAATAGCTATATTAGTGCGACATATTTGTGGGTATGGGTAGCCTTTGAGTCAATCAAAGAGAATATGGGGCCGCTGAGCGATGTCATGAAACACTAATGAACTCTTAGAACCTTACTTGACCATCTTGGCCTTTTTTAGGGGTAGTGAGATGACCGGCTTTGGTACAGTCCGAAGTTGGTAGATACTCGATACTACACTCATTGAGGGTTGTTTTCTTGGAATATTTTGGTCGCCAATTAAGTGGCTAAACTGAAACAATGAACACAGAAAATAACCCAGTGATATTGAGCTCCTTAGAACCCGGTTACTATTTATAGGATAGGTTGAGCCAACTAACTTCAAGAGGGTACTTACCTGTGAAACCTCATGCAAGCCTGAAACTAGGATCTTGTGTGATTTGCTTGTACATATACTTGTGCATACATCATGAACATCATAAATTATCATATGCATCCACTAACCATTTCAAGGGTTTGGATCTTCATATTTGTTCCTGTTTTATAGGTCATGGAATATCTTCGCAGGAAAACAATTCAAGTCAATCTTGTGAGAATCCCTCCTCAACTTAAGGAGCTTACTTCCAAGATTCCAGAGAATTCTCCCTTCAGTGAAAGACATGGTAGACTTCTCAACTTGGTCAACTCCAACATTGAAGAAGACATGGTGAAAGTTCTCTTCCAGTTCTTTGACCCCCTACACCACTGTTTCACATTCCCTGATTACCAACTAGTACCTACTTTGGAGGAATTTTCTCAACTCCTGAGGATTCCTATTCTCCATCAACTACCCTACAATGGTACGGAAAGAGAACCAAAACCTGAAGATGTTGCTCAAGCCTTACACTTGTAACCATCTGATATCAAAGGTCATTGGGAAACCAGAAGTGGTGTCAAGGGTTTTTTGGTAAAGTTTTTGTTTGAGAAGGCACAAGACTCCTGGAATTCTCTAGATCTGTAAGCTTTTGAAGAGATTGTAGCACTCCTCATCTATGGGTTGGTCTTGTTCCAAAACCCTGATCAGCTTATAGATGTGAATGCTGCCAAGATTTTCATATCTCGGAATCCTGTGCCTACATTGCTTGGGGACATCCTACACTTATTTCACACACGAACAATGAGGAAAAGAGGTGTTCTCATGTGTTGTACTCCTCTTCTAGCAAGGTGGTTTATTTCTCACCTTCCCCAATCAGTTTTGAAGAATGAGCAGGGTTTAAGGTGGTCACAATGATTAATGACCCTTACACATTCTAATGTTCGTTGGTGTTCTCGGTCTAGAGAAAATGTCATCATCATTTATCGTTGTGGGGAATTCCATAATGTCCCACTACTTGGCATTAGGGGAGGCATTACCTACAACCCCTGCTTAGCTCTGAGACAGTTTGGGTATTCCTGAAGGGATGGCCCTCATGATATGATGATTCTTGACTTGGTTTTTGACTTCGACAACGACGCTCAAGGACTTCGACAAAGGTTTATTCGAGCATGGAGGATGCCCAACAAAGTGGATAGTAAGACACTGGGACACAAGAATTCCATCCCCCTTGAGCCTTACCTCAAGTGGGTACGAACCCGCGCCCAGAGTCTTATGATGCCTTACCCCCACATTCTCCCCGTGATCAAAGAGCCTGTTATGGAAGGAGAGGTTCCATAGACCCTCCTACATTCAGACATGCCAACATCATTGGAAGAATTGCAAAAGAGTTGGATACAGCTCAAGGAAGAACAAAATACTTTTGAAGCCAGATTCTATACCAGTGAGAAGAAGGTTTTCGAACTCACACGCCGACTTCACGAAGAGGAGACTCTCAACACTTACATCACACCAAAGAGGATGCGCAACGTCTTTTTACATTAAGAATTTTGTAATATTTTTCCCATGGGGCATTTATGTACTAACAAATTTCTTCTTATTAATATGACGTGTGTTCTTTTTGTTTGCAACAAATTTGAATTTTCTGAATCCTTGAACGCATTACATGAATAACATATCATTCATCATATGCATAAACAGGTCTTCACACCAGGTTTCCTTATCCTTCTGTTGTTTATTTCAGCAAGATGGATATAGAGCAGGCGGTCAAAGATCTGCAAGCACAAAATTCTCAGTTCCAACAACTCCTCATAACCTTGGAAAAGGGTCAAGAGGATCTTAAAGCACTGTTAGAGAAGGAAAAAGACAAAGAGAAAAAGAAGAAAAGAACTGGTGTGGCCACGATTGGAAGAAGATTTGAGAACCAGGCTAGAAGGGTCCTCGAGTTCCCCTCGACGTCTGACGAAGGGATTGGTAAAGGTAAAGGAGTTGCAATGCCCTCCGAGTCTGAAGCTGAAGAGGAAGAAGAAGAAGACGAGGAAGATTACTCTGACCAGCAGTATCCTCCTGCAGACGATAAGTATAAAAATCTGGAAGAGCGGTTGGCAGCTATGGAGATACAAAGAGTACCTGGGTTAGATTTCGAAGAAGTAGGGTTGGTTGTTGGGATCGTCATTCCTCCCAAGTTCAAAGTACCTACATTTTCTAAATACGACGGTTTAACCTGTCCGAAATGCATCTGCGGTCCTACGTCAGAAAGATCCAACCTCACTCTTCTGATAAGGATCTTTGGGTCCACTTTTTTCAAGATAGTTTGTCGGGTACGCAATTGGACTGGTTCTATCAACTTGAGAGATCTGATGTTCATAACTGGGAAGATTTAGTTGCTTCTTTCTATCGACAATACCAATACAATGCAGATTTAGCGCCTACTCGTACTCAGCTACAAAATATGGGTATGGTTTCTAACGAGGGATTTAAGGAGTATGCCCAGAAGTGGCGGGATTTGGCTGGAAGGGTGCAGCCACCATTGTCGGATAGAGAGCTGGTTGATATGTTTTTGGGGACCCTATCAGGTCCATTCTTTAATCACTTGATCGGGAGCTCATCTGCAGGGTTCACCGAATTAATTCTGACGGGTGAAAGGGTCGAAGCTGGCATTAAGAGTGGTAAAATTCAGAAGGATGCATCCGCTTCCACTGCTATCAAGAAGACCTTCCCAGCCAAGAAGGAAGTTTCTGCTGTTCACACCCATAGAAATCAAGGGAGAATGGAGCGCCGACCAGCGGTAGGGGCTGTGATGATCCAGAACTCTTCAGCCGATCAACCTCGAAGAAGTCAACCTAGAGCTAACCAGCAAAGGGTAGAAAGGCCACAACGGCAATTCACCCAGATCAATATGACACTGGCTCAGGTCCTCCCTCATTTGTTAAATTTAAACCTTACCAACTTGAAAGAAGCACCGAAAAACCCAAATACCTCTTCTCCCTATTATCATTCAAATGCAAAATGTGCATATCATTCGGATAGTGTAGGGCACGACACCAACAACTGTTGGGCCCTTAAAAACAAGATCCAAGATTTGATAGATGCCAAGGAGGTAGAGTTTAATGCCCCCGAAAAACCTAATGTGATATCCGCTCCTATGCCGAAACACGGTCATAATGTCCATGCTATTGTGGAAAATCTTCATGTTACTATTGTTGATGACTTAATGACTCCCTTGCCAATGATCAAGATGAATCTGTTGAAAGCCGGGATTTTCTCGGGCTGTGAAAAAGATTGTTACTTTTGTTCAACCTTGCAATCCGACTGTCCGCTGTTGAAATCAGGCATCCAACGTCTGATGGATACTCAAGAGATCCTCTTTTAAAAAACTCCTGTTGATACTAGTACTCATGTTACTCCTGTTACTCCAATCAATGATATTGCTATAATCACCATTTCTGACAATCTTTCCAAGACCTGCAAAAGGCCTGTTAAGATTACGCCTGATCCAAAGTTTGTACCACTGAAGATTACCATGTCGGGGCCTATCCCATATAAGTTCAACAAGACGATATCCTGGAATTATGGAGGAGAGATCTTCTACCATGGTGTCAAGCAGATCGAATCAGCCAAAGAGAATTCCCATGAAGAAACTCCTGATGTAGGAAATATTGCAGGGACGAGTAAGATAACTCGTAGGGGAAGAATCTTCTCTCTGGAGATTTCTCCTCCACGGGCAGTCTTCGGACCCTCAAGTGCTTCTGTGCCTGTCAAGATATCTGTGCAAAGTCCAGTGATCAAAGAAATTGTTACTACTGAAGATGTACCCTCTGCTGTTATTGTTGATAAAGGTAAGGGGATCCAAGAAGCGCCCGTCAGGACGAGGGCTCAGACTTTGGTTATCCCCGAGACCACCCAAAAGGAAATGGAGGAAATCTTAAAGATAATTAAGAAGAGTGACTATGATGTCGTAGAGCAGCTGGGGCAAACCCCTTCAAAAGTATCTATGCTAGCTCTATTGCTCTGTTTTGAGGCTCATGCCAAAGCCTTGATCAAATTCCTGAAGATGGTGCACGTGCCTCAAGAAACTTCGGCGGATCAGTTTCAAGAGTGTGTAGCCAGCCTTACAGATGACAATGGTCTTGGCTTCTCTGATGCCGATCTGACGTCTAAAGGAAGAAAGCATAATGATGCGCTGCATGTTTCGGTAGAGTGCAGAGGAACTACACTTGCTCATGTTCTGGTTGATACCGGCTCATCTTTAAATGTCCTACCAAAGAAAGCATTGGACAAATTGGACTGTGAAGGTTTGACCCTAAAGCCCATTAATATCATTGTTAGAGCCTTCGACGGTTCTAAGAGGATGGTTCACGGAGAAGTGGACATCCCAATTAAGGTGGGAACGGAAATTTTCAATTCTACTATTTATGTGATGGACATCCGTCCTTCATATTCATGCTTGTTGGGAAGGCCATGGATCCACAATGCTGGGGCAGTCACTTCCTCTCTACACCAGATGCTCAAGTACTCAGTTCAGGGTAAGATCATAACAGTTCATGGTGAGGAGGAGTATATGATAAGCCACTTTAACTATTTCCGCTATGTGGAGTTAGATGGTGAATTCATAGAAACACCTTTCCAACACTTTGAAGAGGTTTCTCCTGAAGTTGTGGTAGCCAAGACAATGACTGATGCGCCCATCATTACCAAACCTGTGTCCAGGATGTCATCCCTTAAAGATGCGGAGGCTGTGATCAAGGAAGAAGGAAGTATAGTGTGGGGTCAACTACCAGATTTTCCTTACAAGACAGATAAGTTCAGATTGGGTTTCACTGCTGCTAGCCAGAAAGTTGTGCGTCGCTCCCGGACTGGAGGACCACCCTTAAAGATCACTCATCATGGAGTTCATGCTTTAGAAGATGATAAAGAAGAAAGAAATTTTGAAGATTGGATCTTTCCAACCATTGAAGGAGGACTGAACAATTGGGAGGCGAAAGACTTCATTCCCATTACTTTCATCAATCAGTAATTTACCTTTTGAACATTTATGTCGGTCTGTAATAACTTTTAAACAATTAGTACACTCTTTTGCCTTGTGCCTTTCCCGGGGCACATAGGTCCATTTGTAAGGGTTTTGATTCTTCATTTTCATATGCCATTTTTAATGAATCATGGACGTTTTCATCTATAAACTTTTGTGTTCATTTTCTTTCCTTTTACATTTTATTTTATTTAAGGATGGTTATCCCTTACACACACCCACACTCACAAAATGCAGGTACCCATCCACTCCGGATTCCATGGGTGACTATTCTGCTTTGGCCTTTAGTGACTCTGAAGATTTGGTCAATCATGCCGAGTACAAAGGTGATGAAGACTGTGAAGTGCCTGGAGAGTTGGCTAGACTTTTGCAACAAGAAGAAAGGGCTATTCTCCCCCATGAAGAGTTGTTAGAGACTATCAATTTGGGTACTTCCGAAGACAGAAAAGAGGTTAAAGTGGGTGCCAACATGGAGCCAAGTGTCAAAGAGCGCTTAGTTCAGCTGTTGAATGAGTTTGTTGAGATCTTCATCTGGTCCTATGAAGATATGTCGGGACTGGATACAGATATTGTGGTTCACCGTCTCCCTACAAGAGAAGATTGTCCACCAATCAAACAGAAAGTTTGCCGAATGAGGCCCGACATGTCTGAAAAGATCAAAGCTGAGGTGATGAAGCAGTTCAATGCTGGCTTTCTGGCTGTTACTTCCTATCCATAATGGGTTGCTAACATTGTGCCCGTGCCTAAGAAGGACGACAAAGTCAGAATGTGTGTGGACTACAGAGACCTAAACATGGCTAGCCCTAAAGATGATTTTCCACTACCACACATTGACATCTTGGTTGACAACACAGCTCAACACAAGGTATTTTCCTTCATAGATGGATTTTCAGGGTACAACCAGATCAAAATGGCCCCGGAACACATGGAGAAGACTACTTTTGTTACACAGTGGGGTACCTTCTGTTATAAAGTGATGCCATTCGGACTGAAGAATGTTGGGGTAACCTATCAGCGAGCCATGGTAGCTTTGTTTCATGACATGATACATCATGAAATCAAAGTCTACGTAGACGACATGATAGCCCGTTCACAGACAGAAGAAGAACACCTCGACCATCTGCAAAAGTTGTTTGTCAGATTGAAGGAATATAAGCTCAGACTGAACCCTAGCAAGTGCACTTTCGGAGTCAGGTCCAGTAAACTCTTGGGATTCATCATCAGCAACAAAGGCATTGAGGTTGATCCTGCCAAAGTCAAAGCTATACAAGAAATGCCTGCCCCCTGCACTGAGAAGGAGGTTAGAGGTTTGTTCGGACGCCTAAACTATATCGCACGGTTCATCTCTCACCTAACATCTACCTGTGAGCAAATCTTCAAGTTGTTGAAGAAAGATCAGGTGGTTGAATGGAATGATGACTGTCAAGCTGGTTTCAATAAAATCAAGGAGTATTTGCTAGAACCTCCTATCTTGATGCCACCCGTCGAAGGAAGGCCGTTAATCATGTATCTGACTGTTTTGGATAACTCAATGGGGTGCATACTTGGCCAACATGACGAGTCTGTCCAAAAAGAGCATGCCATTTATTACCTTATAAAAAAGTTTACCGACTGTGAGACTCGCTACTCACTGCTTGAGAAAACTTGTTGCGCTTTGGTATGGGCTGCTCGCCGGCTAAGGCAGTATATGTTGACACATACCACTCTGCTGATTTCTAAAATGGATTCGATCAAGTACATCTTCGAGAAGCCTGCTTTATCCAGAAGAATCGCTAGATGGAAAATGATCCTGACTGAGTATGATATCCAGTACACAACCCAAAAAGCTATAAAAGGGAGTGTACTAGCTGACCATCTAGCTCATCAAGCCGTCGAAGATTACCAATCCATGAAGTTCGACTTCCCCGACGAAGACATTACGACATTGGACAACATTGAAGGTAACAGACCGTATGATGGACCTGAACAAGGATCCCGATGGACCCTGTACTTTGATGGTGCTTCAAATGCACTTGGCAACGGTATCGGTGCAGTACTTATTTCTCCAGAAGGTTGCCATACACCTTTCACTGCCAGACTCTGCTTCAGCTGCACCAACAACATGGCCGAGTATGAAGCTTGTATCTTTGGTCTCAAGGCTGCGATTGACCTAGGAATCAAATCTTTGGTTGTATTTGGGGACTCAACTTTGTTATCAGTCAAATCAAAGGAGAGTGGGACACTAAACATCCTAATCTCATCCCATACAAAGAACATGTCCTGACATTGTTACCTCATTTCAAGCAGATTACCTTTGAGCACTTCCCGCGAGAAGAAAATCAGCTAGCAGATGCTCTAGCTACAATGTATTCCATGTTTAAACTCAATTGGGATAATGAGGCTCCCTGAATCACCGTCGAGCGAATGGACGAACCTACGCACTGTCATGAGATTAATACCGAAGAAGTAGTGGAACAACCCTGGTTTCATGAAATCAAAAGGTATCTCAAGACCCGAGAATACCCTGAAGGAGCTTCAGTCAACGACAAAAAGTTCTTAAGGAGATTTGCTGCCAAGTTCTTCCTGAGCAATGGTATCCTATATAAGCGCATCCATGATGGTGTTCTCCTTCGTTGTGTGGACAAGGTTGAAGCTGAGCAGATCATAACTGAACTGCATAGTGGCACATTTGGCACCCACTTGAGCGGACATACGATGGCTAAGAAGATTCTAAGGGTAGGCTACTACTGGTCTACCATGGAAGCTGACTGTCATCAATACGCTAGTACTTGTCGCAAATTCCAAGTCTATGCTGACAAGGTACATATCCCCCCGTTCCTCTCAATGTCCTAACATCTCCTTGGCCATTTGCAATATGGGGAATCGACATGATTGGAGAGATCAATCCTACGGCATCCAATGGGCATCGCTTCATCCTGGTGGCTATTGATTATTTTACCAAGTGGGTCGAAGCGGCTTCCTTCGTCTCCGTTACAAAGAATGTGGTTTCCCGCTTCATTAAGCAGAACCTCATATGCCGGTATGGTATCCCCGATAGGATCATTACGGACAACGATACGAACCTGAATAACACTGTGATCACCGCTCTGTGTGAGCAGTTCAAAATTCAACATCACAATTCATCTCCCTATCGGCCAAAGATGAACAGTGATGTCGAAGCTGCGAACAAAAATATCAAGAAGATCATTCAAAAGATGACGGTCACCTACAAGAACTTGCATGAGATGTTACCATTTTCTCTGCACGGATATCGTACCACGGTGCGTACTTCAACCGGGGCAACCCCCTTTTTCTTTGGTATATGGCATGGAAGCTGTTTTACCTATGGAAGTTCAGATCCCCTCCTTGAGGATTATGAAGGATGTTGATTTAAGTGAAGACGATTGGATTCAGACCCGGCTTGATCAACTTAATTTGATCAACGAGAAGCGACTTACTACTGTTTGTCATGGTCAGACGTATCAAAAACGGATGATCAAGGCTTTCAACAAGAAAGTCAGACGTCAGGTGTATCAAGTCGGAGATCTTGTAATCAAGCGGATCATCTTGCCGCAGAGTGATCCCAGGGGCAAGTGGACTCCTACTTACGAAGGACCATTTGTGATCAGAAAAACATCTTTTCTGGTGGGGCAATGATCTTGACCACCATGGATGGTGATGACTTGCCGCACCCTGCGAACACAGACATAGTCAAAAGATATTACGCATAAACGACCCGACAAGTTGAAAACCCGAAAGGGCGACTTGGGCAAAAATGGGCATCTCGGTGAATCAAAAACCCGAAAGGGCGGTTCAGGCAAAAATTAGGGATAAATAAAAAAAATGTACACCCGCAAGTCGAAAACCTGAAAGGGCGACTTGGGCAAAAAAGGGTTTCCCGGTGGACTGAAAACCCGAAAGGGCGGTCCAGGCAAAAGTTAGGGAATTAAAGCGTATGACTATGTCTTGTCGGATCACTTTAAGGATAATCTCTTCACGGGCAAGCTCCAAGCTTCTGATCAATCCAATCATCTGCGAACGAAGCAACGAATGGACAAGATACTCAGAGTTATGAAGGCTATAGCAGAATGGGAACCCCATGGAATTGTTACACATAGCCATCTTTCTTTGTATAAATTTTTCTCATTTTTATGACAACATTCTCTTACTAGGATGTTTGTCTCCTTTGTACAAAATACTTACACAAAGTTAATACAAAGATATTTCAAAGTGCAGAAATTTGTTTGCCTTTTCTTTCTTTTCACACGTTTGTTTTATTTGAAAACATCCAATGATTTATTAAAATAAGCATATGCATTTGAATATAATCATTGCTTACAAATAAAACGGAATGAGAAAGGATAATTACTGATAGGTTGAAAGTATAGGAAGACGTCTTTATGCTATTCCGGAGGAAATCCACTGCAATATGTCATTCAGATCCTCAATAGAGCTAAAACCTTGAAATACATATCCCCAGCGGAGTTAAGTTTCAAAATCGCCATCAGAGCTAAGTTTCTAAACTCCCGATCCCCAGCGGAGTTCTCCTCAAACAACAAAAATAGGAATCCCCAGTAGATTGGCATACAACCCAAACTTTTGAACAACTCGCCAACAGGATAAACATTCTCCCCACAGAGTTATTTCTCGCCAGAATAAAAATTCTTGTCCTCATTTATCCAGTTGAAGCGTTCCAGGTTTTAATTCCCCAGTAGAGATCGTCAGAGTTTCCCCTATCCGCCAGGGAAGTCGTGAAGCATTCCCAATTTCCCGCAGAAGTTGTCAAAGCTCTTGGTAATCCTCACAAGTCACCAAGGATTTTCAATCCCCAGCAGTAGTCCAAAGGATTTCTCAGTCTTAGCAATCAAAGGTTTTGAATCCTCAGCATCAGTCAAGGGTTTATTTTCCCCGGCAGTAGTCAAAGATTTCATTATCTCCCGCTATCAAGGATTTATTCTCCTCAGCAAGACAACTACTCAGCTTACAAGCGCATCCATTACATTCATATACCATAAACATGGATAAAACACATTTTATTGCATCATACATGTCATGCAACATAACTTTGTGTGAGTTTTAGCTAAACATTTTATCTTTTTCAGGATAAGATTAAAAGCTACCTCTAACAAATATTCAAAGATATCAGATACAGATTAGATACGCTCCAGACACAGAAGCCATTCTATTTCTCATTCAGATTCAACTATCAACTTCAGGTTCAGATGCACTCCAGACACGGAAGTCATTATGTCACTTGCCCAGATCCCAGTTACAGTACAGATACACTCCAGACACATAAGTCATTCTTCTACTCATACAGATCTCAACCTCAGATACAGTCCAGATACGCTCAAAACGCGGTTTCCATTCTGCCACTCAAACCTATTCCCCAGCCCAGAGATATTCCAGACACGGATGTCTTTCTGTCGCTTATTCAGATTTCAGATCTCGGATACAATACAAATACACTCCAGACATGGAAGTCATTCTGATATTCATTCAAGAACCAAATACAGTTATAGCTTGGATACGCTCCAGACACCGATGTCGTTCCTTTGCTCATACCAATCAAATCTCCAGATACAACTCAGATACGTTCCAGACACGGATGCCATTCTGACGTTCATTCTCCTGATTTTCAACAAACAATTTTGGATGGCATCTTTAAGCCCATCTCCAGCAAGATTCTATCATCTCCAAGTGGCATCTTTAAGCCCATTCCCTCAGCTACATTTTGACGAGTACAAATTTACGGGCACTCTAGTGTCCAATCATCTTTCACCTTTGAGTCACGAAAGGCCAAATTCGCCAATCTAACTCTTCAGGCTCAAGAAGATTGAACATGGGCAACTGTTGTACCCCAAAATTTTCCCTCTCATTTTATCAACATTTCTCATCACAAGGCTCTTTGAACTCAAGATCAAGCTAGGGTTTGCTCTGCTCAAGACATCTCCTTGCACTGTTGACCTAAATTAGGGTTTGAGTTTGCACAGGGATTTTTGGACTTGCAATGCTCAAAGTTACTTTCATACTTCATGTTGGACTTATAAGTTTGTCCATACCAAGTTTCAAGCCTTGAATCAAAGTTTTACCCAGTCAATTGGATAGTTGACCTAGAAATCAACTGTATTGGGGAAAAAGTCAATTGTGGCCAATTTACAGTCAAGCCTCATAAATTTTGATCCACATCAACATTATGAACTCATATTAATCATTTGATCAAGTTTTGACTACAACTCCTCAAGAAATTTAATTAGATCATCAAAAGGGCAAAATGGTCATTTTTAGGGTTTTGACTATACAAAGGCAATTTCTGACTTTTTGACCTAGCCAATGGCAAATTGGGTTCAAGCATGGACTCAAGGACTCAATGACATCATGTTGACATATTCACAAGGTTCAAAGGATCTCAATTGCATTAGATTGACATATGAATTTTTCAGTCAACTGATCAAATTTTGACTGTACACTGAAAAGTCAAACTTTGACTTTTTGGTCAAAATCAAGTACCAAGGGTAATTTTTCATCAAAATGTGTTAAAACATGAAACTTATTCATCAAGAAACCCATTTTTGCAAATTAGGGTTTAAAGTTGAAAATTTTCATAACTTGGAATTTTTCTAAGTTATGAAATTTTCTTAATTTTTCCTAACTTTGCCCAACATTTTCACCATGATGGATTTGGATTAAAACAAAACTTCCAACATGAAAGTTGTAGTCCTCCACAAAGTCTAAAACTTTGATTCACAAAGTTTTCCCAAAATAAGCATGGATCTCAAGTTATGATTTTTGGAACAAGGGTCCCTAAAACTTTTAACTTAGTGAAATTTTGCCCTAGTTTAGGCAGGATTTTGACCTATCTTCATGGCCATTTTTCACATAGTTACACTTAGAATCTCAAATTTCATTTCAGATATGGATTGTAGAGGATCTTGCAAGCTTTCCAAAATGTCCAAGAACTCTCCAAACACATTTGTGGTTAGGGAGAATCGAAGGCTTGAAGTTGGCAAAAACTCACTTTTCATCCATGGCATATTTATGTGATACAAATTGCAAATTCAAACCAGCTAACTTTGCACTAGATTAAAGGCCTTAAAACCATTCCACACTCAATAATTAAGTGCAAAACCATTGGTCTAAGGCATTGTTTTGGTCATTAGGGCATTACACACAAGATTAACCCTTAAATAGAAAAAGCAACATTACCATTTTTGCTTAAATCTTACTTTATGTCAAAACTGATTTCTTAAGCATTGGTCCATATCTTATGCAGCAAATGAAATCCACAAATTGGAGGGGCCAAGGGCAAAGTGTGTAAGCATATGGATAGCATGTACAGGCCTGTTGGGCATCACTTCTCATGTTTGCTTAAAATACAAGAAAGATATCCAAAACACTAGAGCTGGAACATCTGTGAAAACTAACTTGTGCAAGCATTTGAGACAACTTTCTCACATCCCCTTGAACCAGAAACATGACTCTTTGAGCCCTAAAACATCCCATAGCTCAAAATCACCTTCCATTGGCAAAACAGGGCAGCATCTGCAACTTGACTTCCATAGCACAATTTGCTCGTGCGTTTTGCCCCAAACCTGTTCAAACACCTTCCATTCAATCCATCCAAGCTATCCCAAACCTTAAACACCAATTGTAACTCCATTTACAGGGTTTTCCATTTTCATTTTGAGCTTGTGCAGGTTGAGTTTTGTAGGCTTGTTCAAGTACATTCAACGCAAGCTAGACATTAGAGAAGGTCAAGTGAAGTTCAAGCAAGCTCCCAGACATCTCAAGCCTTGTTGAAAAGCTCCACATTACCCTACATGAGGTCAGCTGAAACAGGTTTTTATCAACTTCCTATCTCTCTATTTAGGAACATTTAGACTTAGGTTTGTGAATAAGAAATGTAGTATTCATATCCATGAAGATGTACATATGCTCAGTTTTCATTTTTATTAAGCATGCTAAGAGAATTTGGTCCATGAACATCCTGAAAAAATTAGGTTAGATTTTAGGGCCAGAGAAATTCTCTCTGGTCTTTGAGAGTTAAGACAAGTTTTTTATATGGTTGGATTCGTCTTGAAAAGCTCTAGAACTTTGATGTTATGTGTTTTTGCAATAGAGTTCGTATGCAGGATCTAGCATTTGTATCAGGCGCGCGCATTTTAGAAGTACAGAGGTTGAAGATGAAGTGTGGTGGGCTGGGTTTGGTCCTGGCTCACTATTGACACCCCCCATTTGCTTTTTGCACCCCCCTGGCCCGATTTCTTTACATTTTTGTATTTTTATATTTATTTTCACTTTCTGATTTTGTTTTATATTTTCCAAACATAAAAATATCCAAAAATATTTTCATAAAATTTTCACATTTATTTTTATTATTATTATTATTTTTTAGACATAAAAATAATTATTAGGGAATATATACTTTTATTTTATTTAATAAAAACTTATAAATATTATAGAAATATTATATGTTTTATTTTTATTATTCGTACCTATAAAAATAATATTTTTCTCATATACTATCATTTTTCCTATATATTATTATTTTATTAGATACTTTAGAATAAAATTATAAAAATATTACACTTTTATTTTTATTATTATTTATACTTAAAAAATACTTTTTCTAAATATATTTTATTTTTTATATATATACTATTTTATTTTATTGTATATGAATAATATAGCCAATATATTTATTTTCTTAAAGAAAATTAGGGTTTTACCCTTAACCAAATAAAATTAATCTTTTTATTTATTTCTTTCTTTTTACATTAAACATTTTTACATACATAAAAATAAACAAAAAAACCTTTTTGCATATTCATATTATTTTGTATATTTATTTAATTTATTTATTTAAATATTATTCATTTATTATTTATGCCATTTGATTCAATTTGGATGTAATAGTAAAACTAGGGTTTTAATTTCTTGTCAAATAATCCCCATTCAAAAATTGTATCCCCATCCCCATAATCATGTTGTAATAGTGGTATATTTATTTTGCGCACTTTATGCTTTCAATTATGCCATGGTTAGAGATTAGGGTTTGTATGCAAAAATCCAAAATCAACAAATAGTTTGACCTAATGCAAAGACAAAAATGCATGAAAATCAATACACAATGCACAGTTGCACCCCTAGGGTTTCATCCACTTGTTGCCTTAAAAATGGGCCATGTTATGCATGTTGGGTACTTTGGAAAAACAAAAACAAAACAAAAGATCATAGTCCATCGATGATGCTATCTTGGTTGCCTAAATAAAATGATCAAGTCCCTCGGAAAATTGCGAAAAATACTTCACACAATTGCTATCATGGTCTATACGATGACCCGCGCCTGTCCCGTTTAACATCCTAATACAAGGTTGTTTACCAAATGCAATGGTAAAACAACACTTTTAAAAGGGTTAAAAATGTGTAGGAAATACATTTGAGTAAAATAGGGTAGATAACTCTTAGTTACTTGATTAAAACTTGCAAAACATCCTTGCTATTTTCAAAAACACTTCACAACACAATTTCAAAACATTTCCCAAAAAACAAACTTTCAAACATTGAAATCTTTTTAAAAGACAATACATCTTTGTATACATTCAAACAAGAATCATTACAAAGGTTGCCACAACGATGGCCTCTTTTCAAAACATCTTTCAAAACCACACACAAAGCACCATTTCAAACAATTGGAAAAGCAAAGCAAGTGATCTAAACAAGTAACTAAGAGCCCATGGATAACCATGGATGAAAAGGGTGCTTGCACCTTCCCTTTTCATAATCTACTCCTCGAACCCAAGAAAACATCTCAAAGGTCTTTCCTGTGCTTTTTTACCTTTCCTTAGGATAAAATAAAAAGTCGATGGTGACTCTTGCTAAACCGAAACATTTGTGAACACAAACCCAAAACCTCAAGTCATTTCTCCCACCGTATCACAACAGCTTATGGGTTTACAAAGAAGAAAGAGGGGGATATCAATGATGTCATACAAGAGAGGAGGGTGAACGCTCCTAGAAGGAATTATCAGCGTCACCAGCAAGTTACTTCAGTTACTCCTGTTATGAATACCGCTCCGACTACCGTTGCTTATCAAAGGCAGTCCCAGTAGGGGAACCAAGGGAATAATCAGAGAAGGGAGAACTATGACCCTATCCCCATGAGTTGTGCAGAGCTAGTACCAGTTTTGATCCAGAAGAAGTTGGTCCAGACACGACCACCTCCAACAATACCATCTCCATTGCCTTGG
Source organism: Vicia faba (assembly GCA_948472305.1). Classification (NCBI taxonomy): domain Eukaryota; kingdom Viridiplantae; phylum Streptophyta; class Magnoliopsida; order Fabales; family Fabaceae; genus Vicia; species Vicia faba. The sequence goes on along the minus strand of OX451738.1, from coordinate 1,576,937,391 downwards.
TATTACAAAGCAGACCAGACGTGTGCCTTTCATCAGGGAGCACCAGAGCATAGTGTTGAAAATTGTTATCCTTTGAAGACTGAAGTGCAAAGGTTGGTGAAGTCTGGAATTTTATCTTTCAAAGACATGGGACCTAATGTGAAAGACAATCCTATGCCCAAACACGGGGGAGTGAATGTTGTGAATATGGTGGCCGATTGTCCAGGTGACTTCCAGATTTTTGACATTAATCTGGTTAGAGGGAATTTGGTGAAAATGCATGCAGACCTCTGTGAATTCAGTTATTATACGCATGACCATGCCGGTTATGCTATTTGCAGTACAAACATACAGGGTTGCCAGAAGATAAAAGATGATTTACAGGAGATGATGAATGAAGGTCTAATTCATATAATCAGGCCTAGGGCAGAGTATGAAGAGGAAGTTAATATGGTTTCTGGATGTCCGGGTGAATTTAGAATTTTTGAAGTAGAGCATTTGAATGAAGATCTCGTACAGTTGCATGCTACCTACTTCCGTACTGCTGGTCAGGTGGAACACAAATATGGATCTTGCATAGTTTGCTGTCGAGACCCCAGAGGATGTTCTATTGTGAGAGAGGGTGTTCAATTACTGTTAGACAATGGAACTATCAAGATCACAGGTCATATATATGATTATCACGAGGCTGATATGGTTGAAGTTTGTATGATGGGAGAAGAGTCAGAAGAAGAATATGCCTCCGCGGATGAGTATTTCTCTTTAGAAGAAGATTTGTTTGTCGGAAATGGTCTTTTGAGGGCTGATTGTGTCGAGGAAGGTGTAAATGTCATTGTACCTTGCTTTGGTGCACCCGCTCACCTTGAGGTGGAGTACCATAACAAACCAGCTGTTACCCCATTGGTAATTAGTCTTCCAGGTCATGTTCCCTATAAATCATATAAGGCTGTGTCTTACAAATATAACGCTACAATATTGGAAGATGGGGTGGAAGTTCCCATCCAACCAATGCCATATGTTGGAAATATAGCTGATAATAGCAGGGTGACACGTAGTGGTCGCGTGTTTGCGTCGGTTATTCGAAGAGACGTTGTTGTTGGAAAGAAAATTGCTGAGAATGATGAGCCGAAGAAGACTGTGGGAGAGACTAGTGGAGCTACATTGGAGAAAGAAGTGGATGATATCTTGTAGATAATTAAAATGAGCGACTACAAAATTGTAGATCAGCTATTGCAGACTCCTTCAAAGATATCCATCTTAACTTTATTGATGAATTCCTCCGCTCATAGAGAATCACTGATGAGAGTACTAGATCAAGCTTTTGTAGAGAATGACATGTCATTAGATCAATTCAGCAGCGTAATTGGAAACATTACGTCATGTAACAACTTGAGTTTATGCGATGATGAGTTGCCAGATGAAGGGAGGAATCACAACCTGGCCCTCCACATATCTATGAACTGCAAGAATGATTCGCTATCCAATGTGCTAATTGATAACAGATCCGCGTTGAATGTTATACCAAGAAGTACTCTCATGAAGTTAATGTATCAGCGAACACCTATGCGCCCGAGTGGCATCATTGTGAAGGCTTTTGATGGGTCGAGGAAATTTGTCATCGATGAAGTGGACTTGCCCATCCATATAGGACCACACTTGTTCTTGACAACTTTCTAGGTAATGGACATTATTCCCGCGTATAGTTGTTTGCTAGGACGACCATGGATACACGAAGCAGGGGCTGTCACTTCAACTCTGCACCAGAAGCTAAAATCTTTGTGTGAAGGGAAGGTAGTGATCATAAATGGGGAGCAGGCGTTGTTGATATCCCATCTATCCTCTTTTAGTATTATAGAAGCGGATGAGGATGCTGTTGGAACCCAGTTCCAAGCCCTATCCATTGATAACATAAGGCAGAATGAGAATTTTGTGGTTTCCCTGAAGGATGCACAGCAGGTTGTGCGCAATGGTCATAATGTAATATAGGGACGACTTGTGGATCCACCCGTGAACAAGAACATAGCTGGTTTGGGTTTCTCTTCGAGGAATGGCAAAGGCGAGAGTTTGAAGTCGAATTCTTCTGTGAACAGTTATCATGATGTTTTCCGCAGCGGAGGCTACCTCCATCCGATTGGTTCTGGAATTAATGTTGTTGAAGAGAATAACACAGAGCAGGAAGCACCGAATTATGTGACGCATGGAGTCCGAGTTCAGAATTGGGTCACCATTGATATTCCTTCTTGCATACATGTTTCAAAGTAATTTGTTTTGCTAATTTGTTTCTTTCTTTTGAAAAGCTTTCACTCTTCCCAAGGTGGAAGTATTGATGTTGTAGGGCTTATCTGTTTGCTATAACTGTTAAGATCATTAATAAAAGTTGTCTTTGCTTCCAAAATTATGTCTTTTGTTTTCTACTTTTTCCTGGGAAATGGTAATAATAAAAAAAAAACTTTCAAAATAATTAATAACTGAAAATTAATCTACATGATCACTTGTTATATGTGTCAGTTTCTAAAAGCAATCATAAATCACATGTGCAGATTAACTAAAAAACCCGTTGAGTACAATGACCCTGCACCCTCTCCCAACTTTAAATGTCCTGTGTTTGGGGCTGAAGAAGAAGATTACGATGAGATTCTAGAAGAGGTCTCACGGTTGCTTGAGCATGAGGAAAATACCATTCAGCCATATAAAGAGCCTTTGGAAGTGGTTAATTTGGGTTCAGAAGAAGATCCGAAGAAGGTCAAGATTGGAGCATCGTTGTATCCTGATGTAAAGAGCGGGTTGATGGGTTGATTGAGCTGTTGAAAGAATATGTGGATATTTTTGGTTGGTCTTATCAAGATATGCCTGGTCTAGATATAGACATTGTCGAGCATTGTTTACCGTTGAAGCCAGAGGGTCCACCAGTTAAACAAAAGTTGAGAAGAACCCACCCGGATATGGCAGTAAAGATCAAAGAGGAGGTCCTAAAGAAGATTAATGCTGGTTTTCTTGTGACATCAGTGTATCCTCAATGGATTGCCAATATTGTCCCAGTATCGAAAAAAGACGGAAAAGTCTGCATGTGCGTAGATTACAGAGATCTAAATAAAGCTAGTCCAAAAGATGATTTCCCATTTCCTCACATTGACATTTTAGTGGATAGCACAGCAAAATTTAAGGTATTCTCGTTCATGGACGGATTTTCCGGGTATAATCAAATAAGAATGGCTCCAGAGGACATGGAAAAAACAACTTTTATCACACCCTGGGGAACATTCTGTTATAGAGTGATGCACTTCGGGTTGAAGAACGCTGGTGCAACGTACCAGAGGGCTATGACAACCTTATTCTATGATCTGATGCACAAGGAAATCGAAGTATATGTTGATGATATGATTGCCAAATCCCAAACTGAAGAAGGGCATATAGAAGATTTATTGAAGTTGTTTCAGCGTTTGAGGAAGTATCGTCTTCGCTTGAATCCAAATAAATGCACCTTCGGAGTTAGATCGGGGAAATTATTGGGTTTTATTGTTAGCCAGGAAGGAATTGAAGTTGACCCTGACAAAGTCAAAGCAATTCAAGAAATTCCAGCACCAAGAATTGAAAAGCAAGTCAGGGGTTTCCGCGGGCGTTTGAATTATATCTCCAGATTGATTTCCCACATGACTGCAACGTGTGAACTAATCCTTAAGTTGTTAAAAAAGTATCAAGGTTGTGTGTGGACAGATGACTGCCAAAGGGAATTTGAAAGTATTAAAGAGTATTTGCTTGAACCTCCTATCTTGCTCCCTCCCGTAGAAGGAAGACCGTTGATTATGTATCTAACAGTGTTGGATAAATCCATGGGTTGTATTCTGGGACAACAGGATGAAATGGGAAAGAAAGAGTTCGCTATTTATTATCTCAGCAAAAAGTTCACTGATTGTGAGTCATGGTATTCCACGCTAGAAAAAACATGTTGTGTTTTGGCCTGGGCGGCAAAGCGTTTGCGGCAGTATATGTTGAATCATACTACTTGGTTGATCTCCAAAATGGATCCAATCAAGTATATTTTTGAAAAGCCTGCTCTTACTGGGAGAATTGCCCACTGGCAGATGTTGTTATCTGAATATGATATCGAATACCGCACTCAAAAGGCCATTAAAATTAGTGTGTTGACAGATTACCTTGCTCACCAGCCGGTGGAGGATCATCAGTCTGTAGAGTATGAATTCCCCGATGAACATGTTATGTTCTTAAAAGTGAAAGATTGTGATGAGCCATTGCCCGAGGAGGGTCCCGACCTTGAATCTCGTTGGTGTATGGTATTTGATGGAGCTGTGAATGCTTATGGTAAAGGAATTGGTGTTGTGATTGTTACTCCGCATGGATCGCACATTCCTTTTACTACAAGTGTGATACGGTGGGAGAACTGACTTGAGGTTTTGTGTTTGTGTTCGCAAATGTTTCGGTTTAGCAAGAGTCGCCACCGACTTTTTATTTTATCCAAAGGAAAGGTCAAAAAGCACAGGAAAGACCTTTGAGATGTTTTCTTGGGTTCGGGGGGTAGATTATGAAAAGGGAAGGTGATAGCACCCTTTTCATCCATGGTTTTCCATGGGCTCTTAGTTACTTGTTTAGATCACTTTCTTTTGCTTTTCAATTGTTTGAAATGGTGCTTTTGTGTGTGGTTTTGAGAATATTTTAAAAAGAGGCCTTTGTCTAGGCAACCTTTGTAATGATCCTTGTTTGAATGTATACAAAGGTGTTTGTCTTTTGAAAATTTTTTCAATGTTTGAAAGTTTGTTTTTAGGAAATGTTTTGAAATTGTGTGAGTGTTTGTTTGAAAATAGCAAGGATGTTTGCAAGTTTGATCAAGTAACTAGGAGTTGTCTACCCTACTCAAAGATCTTTCCTACACATTTTTTAACCCTTTTACATTGTTGTTTTACCATTGTATTTGGTAAACAACCTTGTGTTTGGATGTTAAACGGGACAGGCGTGGGTCATCGTATGGCCATGATAACAATGTTGCCAAGTATCTTAGCAAGTTTTTGAGGGACTAGATCATTTTTGTATAGGCAACCAAGATAGCGTCATCGAGGGACTATGATCTTTTTGTTTTTTGTTTGATTTTGCCAAGATACCTAGCATGCATACCATGGCCATGTTTTTTAAGGCAACAAGTGGATGAAACCCTAGGGGTGATTGTGTGCATTGTGTTGTCATTTTTCATGCATTTTTGTCTTGTATTAGTCATGCTATTTGTTTTGATTTTGATGTTGCATACAAACCCTAATTTTTACTATCATGCATATTTGAAAGCAATAAAATGCGTAAAAGTAAATCTACAACTATTACAACATTGATATAGGGAGGGGAATACAAGTTTGAATAGGGGGATATTTACAAGAAAATAAAACCCTAATTCAACTATTACAACCAAATTGAATTCATTGTACAAATAATAAATTGACAATTATTTAAATATGCAATATATTATAAATATGCAAAAATGTTTTTGTATTTTATTTTATTTTATGTAAAATAAATTATTTAATATCCTAAAAAATAGGAAAAATAAAAGATTATTTTTGAAAGGGTAGAAACCCTAGTTTTTGTTTTAAGAATATATATATATATATATATATATATATATA